>CM022485.1:28276118-28435113 GCA_011952105.1 Coreoperca whiteheadi | reverse complement strand
CACTTTTTTTGTTTTTAGGTTTATTTCCCAATCTATTTCTAAAAATTTTTTTTTTTAGGGTAAGCATTGTTTTTTCTCCCCCCCCCCCCCCCCCGTGTCACATAAAGCATAAGAAAATGTTGTTTTAATCGGTCTTCATCCAGGCTGTGATCCATGAAGTGCAGAGCATACAACACTGTTCCACGCAGCCTCTTCCACTGTACGGCTAAAGATACCGGGCTCATGGGATATTCCATTCTCAGGGTAAGAAGGGTTGAATTCATGAAGGAATTTCCATTGTCCCTCCTTCTTCAGCACTGAGGTCAGGTTAAGGATGATTATTGTACCCCGAGGAGAAATGAACCAAAAGACGAAAGGTGCCTAGAGGAAGGTACAAAACATGTGTAAGAGGTTAACATAATCTTATCGGTCTTCCCATTATGTCTCTTGTGTTGGTTGAAAGACTGTACATTAAACACCAAATGGCAAAAATAAATGCATACAGTACAATTGCATGATGGAGTGAAAGTGTTCTCAACTGCAGATGGAAAGAGTTGGCAATAATCAAAAATTACCATAGAATAGAATCAACACTCCTCGGTCACAGTGTCAATGGAAACCATACAAACTTAGTTGTTTTGCACGAATAAAGAGGGGAAAAAAGATGGTAAGCAAAACAACATACAAACTTAATAAAGGTACTGTATTTTTGCTACAGGGCCATTCTAGTGGATTGCATTTGCTGGGCTTAGCCTAGCTTAGGCTAGACTGCCAAGTGGGGACAGAGAGAACTGAGGCATGTTGTCAAGAGTCAAGCCTTAGCCCAGACCTGACAGAGACAAACGACTATCAACATTTTAGGTGGACAGCCACTTTTGAGACTGTTGTCCCGTTTGGTTATTGGTCCCTGATTTCAGGGTGGTGCCCTGTTTATTATTAATCTATATTAATAACATTAAGAATTTTAATATTCATAAATATCTTTGCTATTTCTGCTAATAACCAAACCTGCCCTATCTGAATCCCAACACCTTATATTGCACAGCTGTACCTAATGAACTTATTTAAATACATTTTAAAAAACTAAACATGTCGCGCATGTGATTCCAGATGAAATGATTACACTGTGGAATTTCACCATAATTTAAATGCGGTTAAGACCGAGCCTTAATGGTCAGACACAATTTCACAAAGTGTAGGCGGGACACAAAATATTGCGGGCAGGGTCAACGAAGTATTGTTGCTGTAGCATGCTAGCCATGCTAACAGTAATCAACATACTGGGAAGTATACAGCTTCTTAAAGTGAGGTCAAAGTGAACTCCGCGTGAGGTGAACTAGGCAAGATTGACTTACTCAATAAAAGGGTAGTGAATTTCAGTCTGACCTCACCTTAAGCTTGATTAGGAGCTGGTCTACAACAGAGGCCTCAGTGGCTTTCCCTCCAACTAAGTAGATGCTTTCAAGATTTTCAGACTTGCGCACCTTAAACATTTTCTTTGCTAAACATAACTTTCTTATAATGTGGCAATTCTGTGAGATGAGAAAGTTTGAGGACAGTGGTGCTAGAAAAATGTTTCCCTTTTATACAGTCTTACAAGACAGACTTATTGATTTACCTCTTCTAATGTGCACCAGAGAATTGTCACCTACAGCCAATTAGCAAAATAAGGTCTGGTTAAGGTTTTTAAAACGGCTGTCAGGAGGAAGTGGAACAAAAACGAATTAAAAGCACAGCATGATGTAGAGAAAAATAAATCTAATCTGCTTTTTTTTTTCCATGGTGACAATGCTGATGTTTTTAATATGCTTTTATATGATGACAGAATTAACTTGAACCACTGTATAATCTTACATGTCCAGAGAATCTTTACTATTGACCTTACTGATATAATTTTCCCAATTAAATTTGAAATATTCAGGTAACTGTTTTCAGCTATGGCCTTGTTTTGAGCCTATTGGAATGAAAATTTATTTTAAACAGTTCATCCCCTTTTTATATCTACAATCAAATAATATTGTTGATATGCCTGTAGTAACACTAGTTGCCGCACATATTAAAAGCTTAATTCATGACTGTGTGCTCTGCAACTCATCCATCCAATAGCTGATTGCCCTGTCTGTGGCTGCACAGGAATCTCTTTGCTTGTTTCTTTACATTGGTTTAATATCTCATCCATCTTCAGCATCGGTCTCTTACAATTGCGCATGATACGGCGCTCCTTTCCAGAGAAACGGACAGAGGTAGGGGATCTATTTCCAGCTCAGGGTTACACTGACGGAACACATGTCTGTTTATGGAAACACTGGCTGTTGCGTGGGTCAAACGTGTGATGTCACAACTAGAATCTTTTTATCCACTTGATCATCCTGTTGCCCAAATTGAAGAGATCTGCATGCAAAGCTGACAGACCTGATTTGTTCTAGCTGCTGCAGTAACATATTTTGGAATGTCCACCTAACTTAGATGAGTCAATTGCAGCATGCCTGCTATGCTCCATTGCCTCATCTTGTATCTCATCCCAACCAGCCCCTTCACTGCTTTTTTTTCTTTTCTTTTTTTTTTCCCTTCCCTCTGCTAGTTTTCTCATTACATCCCTGGCACTCCAAAGGAAATAATAAAGCTTTTCTATTGGTCTCTGTGGAAAAATGCATTGCCTTTCATCTAGCCCTATGTGTGCGTGCAGAATCCACATACAGTACCTGTCCTATCACAATGTGTATGCAGCCCCCGCTCCCATTCAGGCTCTTTAAATAGGCTATTTTCTCCACTAATGTTGTTTCCCCTCTTCTCTTCTTTTGTATTGATTGGACAAGCTCACTGGATCAATAGATTGCTGTAGATCAGAGCGATTGCTGCTCAGGCGGGCTGCCATCTCCCAGAATTCAACGCGACCTCCCTATAAACCACTCAGAGGCTCTCATTTCTGCGTCAAGGTTATGAAATAAAGGGCTGATAAAAGTTGACGGTGAGGCTTGTTTGTTTTGACCGATGAATAGGTTAACTGCTCTGGCATTGTAGCAAGCCTTCCGCGAGCGCTCTGGGTCTCACCTCATTGTGGAGCAAATTACCTTGAATCTATGGTCTCTTTATTGCACTCACAAATCCTGAAAGTTGTTAGTGCCACAGGGCTGAAGAACAGAAGAGAAGATTGTATACTAATGGCCCCATGATGCTTGTGTTTTATTTTATTTTTTATGTTTTTGGTTTTTTTTTTGATTTAGCTGAGATATCAAACCATCAGTCACTGTGCTGTACTATTAAACTAGAAGATCTTTCTTACCATCATTTTACTTTTCTTTTATTTCCATTTTTTGACATTAGGCTGACACTGCATTCTTGTCAGACTATTTAAGTTCAGTACAAACCCTACAGTACTGCAACTTTAATTTCTCTTCCATTCATCCTGCATCAGCAAACACTTTTTGTTTATAGCGCACAGAGTCCTTCAAAAAAAAATCCTCATTATTTCCACTGGACTTTATCCCAACTACATTTCAAGAAGAGACCATTAATACAGCTGACCTACACATCTTAAAAATCAAACACAGCTACTTAACCACTGCTGATGTCCTTTACGCTTTAGCCATGCTAGTGGCATTGTTCCAGGTGTGGCAATGTCGTTCTGGGTTGGTCGGTCCACTACTTTGGTTCAGATTGTTAGAAGAGCTATTAAATTAGAACCCTTCTGACTTTGGTGAACCTTTTCCTCTAGCTTCACCATGAAGTTGACATTTTGGTTTTTAATGAAATACCTCAACAACTGAACAGATTGCTCTAAAACTACAGACATTCATGGTGCCCAGAGGATGAATCCTAATGACTTTGGTTAACCCCATGTCTTTAACTCTAGTGTCACTAGCAGGTCAAAGTTTTCACTAATCTAGTGAAATAGCTCAGCATCTACTAGATTGATCAACACAAAACTTTGTACAGAGTTTTCCAGACGATGGATCACAGTTGTGGTTTTGAGTGAAATATCTTTAACTATTGAAAGGATTGCCATGAAATCTGGAACACACATTCATAGCGCCAACAAACAAAACTAATGACATTACCATCAACCTCAGCTGTACTTTGCGTTGGCAAATTAGTACACGCTAAACTAAGATGGCATGTCGACATTAGCATTTAGCTCAAAGCAACACTGTGCCTACGTGCAGCCTCACAGAACTGCTAGCATGGCTGTAGACTCGGTCTTGTTCAAACTTGCAAAGGTTAGATTTCCTTGCAATTGAAGGCCATATCTTTTGGAGAAAATTACAGTATTCAGTTATTCCACATAGCTGTTCTGGCTTCTCCTGAACAGATACTTCTGGTTGCTTTGAGAGCTCTACAGTTCCACATAACATAGAGACCACTATCCCAAAACATAACTTTCTCTGTAGCTGTAAAAAAAATTCCTTCATCTTTAGCTTCTAAAAGCAATTCCCTGAAAAACAAATCTTGGTTCCATTTCTTTCTCCACTGTATAAACGGCATACTCCTCTCCACCGATTTGCAGTGGACATGTAGCAAATACCTTAATACTTAACAAGCCATCTTTATTTGCTATTTTAACACGCATAAGGACACATTTTGGTAATAACCTATGCTAAGCTGATTGATACAAATAGACATCTAACTGCTGTTTCAAGTAAATGGGGGTTGCTCAGTCTTGTTTCTGCAACGTTTTATCTCTTGCTCACCTTGAGACAGTTATTCACACTTTCATCCCAGCTTGCTTATACTACTGCAACAAACTGCACTCTGGGTTCAATTAAAGATTGCTCTCTGTGCTGCAGCTTCTCCAAAATGTAGGCAAGATGCAAGGCTTCTAACAAGCTTTAAAGAGGTTGCAAGCATACTTTCCTCAGCGGCTGACAGCTTCAGAACTAAACTTTTCACAAAACAACTTTTACTTTAAAAAAAACAAGTTGATGTAAAGTGTTCTTTGTCCTATAATTTAAGTATTATTTTTGTATACTAAGGGCTCCTCTCATGTTGATTTTTCAAAAGGCGTATTTGCTATTTGAGGGTTAATTTTGGTGTCAATTTTGCTAACCTCTGTCCTCTCCTAATTATGCGAACCACTTGAAACATAGCATGTAAAATGTGTCCTAGTAGAAAATGTAGACTTCTCCCTGCACCTGGCATTGAGGATAAATATACCAGTTTGTCAACAGCTCAAAAAATGAACAGCAGAAAGGACTGCCACTGGATAAAATCTACACACTCGATCATCAAACATGGTTTCTGTTTTGCTGTTTTGACTTATAATGTGTTAAGATCTCATGCCATAGTGCAGTTAGTTCACCTCTACCAATTGTCCCTCTTTTTCTAGAGGGATACTCGAAATTAAAGCCAACTCTGAAACAAGGGGGAGAATTGGGACAATGCATTATTATTTGTATTATGACAGAAAATGGTTCATTTATTGTGGTGGCTGGTGTAGAACAGGCGAGGTCTTAATGAGGCCTCATCCATCTTTCTTGCTATGCAGCCCGCAACCATAGTATCCAGCACTCCAAAGGCATGAACTGCAGCTCTGTCCATTTTAAATGACTGGCTTCTTCACCTGTGCTATATGCTCTGGGACATTATGCAAATGTACCATCCCCTCGCCAGCAGACCTCACTGCTCTCTGCCTGTAATCAGACGTGATTATGCACTGTTGGCTGCAAACTCTTCTTCAGCAAGTAAATTCACAATGACCATTATCATATTCAGACCTGGTGGGATGAGGAGAGGCCAGGGGGGTGGACAGGTGTAGCAGGCTATATCCAAAGACGCACAATAACCCATTACAATAGCCGCGTGGCGTTGTGGTGGGGAAATGTCAAGTGAAGGAATTTAGCTAATGAGTGGGATTGATCATAGTTATGAATAAATGATGATAAAAAGTGTTTCCATTTTGCAAAGAAAGTCAACTTATGAGTGGAGAGACCGCTCAACAGTTGCTTCCTTCGTCCACCAAGCCAGCAGCAAGACCCTGGAGTGAACTACCTTACAGTACATGAAACCTCAATGCTTGGAGTAGTTCTATCCTTGTGTTCCTGTCTTCATCGTACCGTAGGAGGACTAACTCTGGCCTCATTACAGGGAACATATTCTGCACTGATGAAAGCCTGTTGGCCATGCAAAATATCTGGTTCAATGTTTCAATATTTCATCATGGCCTTACGGCAGAGGGAGCAAACGGCGCTCTGCAATTCCCCTGAACTCCCAAACTTGATCTCTTTTCTTTGTCTATGTTAACATATCTGTATTTTGTCTCATTCGGTCTGATCGAATATTTCTATTGTCCTTTCTTTCTCTCCTCTTCATTTATTTCCTTCTCTACACATATGCCCATCTCTTTCTTTATCTCTAGATCAAATAATGTCAACCAAGTGCACTAGTTCAGAGGTCTTAGAAGAGAGGCGCTTTTCCAGTAAATACACGCAGATGTGCCTTTCACAAAGTTGGAATTCTGACGTTATGCATCGTCTGTTTATTTTGAAATATCAGCAATTGCAACGTTAAGGTCCTCGACATGTAGTTGTTCATAACATGAGCTGTGTTCCAGCTATATCCTCTAACTCAGTAAGGACGTGCTACCTTCCGCTCACCCAGACAGATTCAAAATCAAACTGCGGGAGTTACATTACCTAACAATTCATTTTTTACAAAGTATTCATTGGTGGCTTGTACTTGCTGGCTAACATTTAATGCTATAATGCTTACTCCTGAGCCAGCCCTGTGAGTTACACTTTCCCCCTTTTTGATTAGGGCGTCGTCTTTGTCATTTGCTTTTACTAGTTGTACCCTCTGACGTGGCTCACTTATTCAGAACACAAGCAATGCATTGCATGCAGTTTGGAAAGTGACAGACAAATCCGTCTCATTGATGACCCGTGTTAACTAGACATCCTTAGGACTGGTATCAGGGCATATTTGAACGGATCATTGTCGGCTAAAATAAACCTGATGAAATGCCGATCCTTTTACTGTACTCTACTGTGTTTTGTCCACCTTTGCCTGCTGTTGCAAAGCTGCTCTAGTTTAGACAGCCAGGCTCTACAGTGCAAGCTTTTTGTGAAAGTGAAAACTTGTTTGTCTAGGTTTAAACAAAAAAAACATTCGCTGAGCTCCAACACTAACAAAGCTGTTGTAGTCTATTATTTCTGCTCACTCTTATTAGCAAAGAGCAGTGTACAAAACATTCAGGCAGCAGTTTGGCTTTTTTTTTAACGGAGACTGGCCGTTGCTTTTACCGGTTAAAATAACGAGTCTCAAGCGGCAGGTTATCAGCTGCTGCTAATTAATGTAAATTCCACATAGCTGTTGTCAGATTTGGGTGCCCTCTGCAAACTGGTGTCTGTACTCAGCCAAAGATCCACTCTGTAACACTACTGTACAGCCGCGGCTGGACCAAGTGTTTTTGTCGTTCCCACAACTCCAACTCTCTAGCTGATCATGTCACATCGATTTCAGCAGTTGGAACCTCCCCATCAAACTTTGATTCATTTTATATAAATAATTTAAGCTGATCAACTTCAGAGTTTGCAACCAGGACCTTCAGTATTTGGATCAATCAGCTTGTGAAAAATAGTTTCCCAAATTTAGAAGGCTATACCTGTTACTTTAATGTGTCAGATACATATTTAATCAACATTGTTGCTATGTACACAATCATTAATATGTATACTGAGCATCTTCGGCACAAGAAATCTTCTCATTTTCAGGTAGCTTGAGGCAGTTGTCATTTTGGTAAATATAAGTATCGAACTGGAATATTACAGGACTCGGATTTGGCCGCTGAAAAGTGTTAACCTATTTCATGAGGACATGCGTATGACTCTCGCAGTGCCACTCTTTGGTCTGACCAGGGCTTCATACTCACGGTTATGTAGTCTTTAAAGTGGCAGCTGTGGACTGGAAGGAAGGGGTGGCTCAGCTAACCGGTGTGTGCAGAGTTGATGACCAGTATGGCCAAATAGGCGATACACCATCAGCAACACTCTGCTCTCATGCTGGGTTGCTCCTGCAGCACACACAGCGTGACAGAAAAGTCAGTTCTTACTGGACTGAAAACTGGTTTCTAAATTTTCCCTGATTGACTGTTTAAGGACCTGTTAATAAAATATTGTCTGTGTTTTGTGTGCCAAAACCTGGCCTTGCCCCATCCATCATAACCCAGAGACGGACAACATTATTTCACTCACAACCCTGACAACCTACTCTACAGTATGACCAGTTTGGAGCTGGTCATATTGTTGGTTGTCAGGGTGAATTGTTGAAACACATGCTGAAGTTCTTCCAAACTAGGTCAGCAAACCAATGAATCATCACACTGCATCTCATACCCCCACCCACATCTTCCTCCTTGTTCAAACTCACTGAATAAATAGCCTAACTACTTTTCTCCTTTGCTCTGTTTCTTTATATATTTATAGAACATCTGTCCCAGGAATATTGTCAGGCTACTTAATCTCCAGCATTTCTTACTGCTTGTAATCTTGGTGATCTTAAATTTGAAGCTTATTCGGTTTTGCACTCACTGTAATTCAACCTGGGTAACAGTTAAATGCATAAAATCTAAATACCAACTCATGTCTTTTTTTAAATGTTTTTTTGGGGGCTTTTGCCTTTTTTATTTTATTTATTTATTTTTAAAGGGACAGCTGAAGAGCGACAGGAAATGTCAGAGGGAGAGAGAGGGATGACATGCAGCAAAGGGCCGCAGACTGGACTCGAACCCGGGCCGCTCCAGTAAGGACTGTGTACCAGGTGAGCAACCCACGCCCCCCAACTCATGTCCTTAGAAGTAAGCATTGATAGATCCCTTATTCCTTTTCTTATTGTAGTTTTCAAACACCCCATCGAATCCCAATGTCCATCCCTGAGTTTACAAAGAAAGTTTAAGTAAACCTGAATCAACGTCAGACAATAATTTCCATCGCTCAGTCAAATACAAATTGCCTGTGCGGGTGGGCATAACAACTGTTGAATCTACATAACGCAATCACAGCATAATCACAGCAATTACATGCACACTAAATTGTGTCTTGCATTAAAATCCACTGAACGTGCTGCATGTTTTGATATCCGGCCCCTCTGCGCCAGGATTGCACCCCCCCCCCCCATTTTTCCTTTCACATTTCAAGCATTTAGCTGAATCCCTTATCCAGAAGTGAAATAAACTTGTGGATCGCTGCGACAGTGATTTAGCACATATGGGTATCAAAAGTGACAAACGGAAGTGTTGGATCAAAGTAATTGATTATATAAATTAGCAGAGGCCACATGATGACACAGTGCAGCCCAGAGAACAGGGATGAGGTTTTAATTAATTTGCTTGATTGTTTTGACATTAACGTCCTCCTAAATGGCTTATTTTAATCTTTGTCTGTTTACATTCTTAAGCCTGAGTCATTTTTACAAGCCTAAAAGGTTTTTCTCTCTACTACCTTTCATTTCAAGTGTTAATCCACTTCTGCTTCTATTTCTTGTTTTATTTTAACAGTATCTTTGTTGGCAAGTAGTAATTACTAGTGTTTTGTACTGCACTTTCCAGAGATCACTTGTGAAACAAACAGTATGGGCAGTACTGTGACAAACTGACCCTTGGATTTTTGTTTTGATTGGTTTCTGAAGGGGATGCTCTTATAATCATATCAATTACCTTACCTTGATTGGCGATAGAGAAATTAATATAATATGAGTGATTTAATCCGCAAAAGAAATAAAAACAATCCCATCTTATAGGGTTAGACTGTCTGGTGATATTCTTTATTTTCTTACTGTTAACATATCCCACGAAAAGATCAAAACCAACTATGAGAACCAAAACCAACAACAGACTTACTATAAGTTATTGTTTCCAAAGCCAGATCTATTGTATTCCTCTGTGCCTCCATTGTTGTCCAAAAACTATTAAAGACACATCAATACGGCATCGTTGCACTGTAGTTTATTTTGAATCAATCCCACATACGGTGTCTTGGAGCCGTAAATATTCCCTCGGACACCAAATGTGTATTAATCTGCAACTGAAAATAGACCCCAACAAATGCATGATTTACTCCTGCTTGATTTGACTTTTTATAAAACCTACAGCACCCAGCAATTATGGGAAGTCACTTAGCCTTTTATAAAACAGAACACTTTCTATAAAGTATTTAGAGAGGTGTCACTATATTTACTGCCCGCCATTTTATTTGAGTTTCAAGAGTATTCGTCTGAAATGTATGCATACAGTGCATAGTGCAACATAGCGCCCTCAGAAATTCCCACCATGGAATGTAAAAAAAGTAGTGTTTGAGGAAGAGGAGAAACAGGTGAGGTAGAAGAAGCAGAGGCAGTCAGGGCTGGTAATTACATCCACACTAGTTTTTAAACAGCAGATCTGCAGGTTAAACCGCAGCCTCACTTTGGAGGCTGTCAGGATTGTCAGGCAGGGCTGCAGATGATAGATGAACCAGCATATGGCTGTTGTTGGACCCATTAATGAAAGCTCATCAGCAGCACATTGCTGGCTCATACCCATTCTATTGCTTGTACAGATGACATAACTTGCGGGGACAGACAGTAGCCTCAAAAATGTGTTGCCATCAGAACGGCTAACAAACTGCTACTGGATGATTCTTTTTTTGGCAATGATCTTGCCAATTTAAAAGCTGTTCTCAATAAATGAACAGTGATGCAGGGAGGAGCCTGGCTTCATTTGTCTAGGTTTTCATTGACAAGTATGATATCAGGCAAACAATCGATGCAAATCTGATGGGTGAGTGGTTATCAGTATTTATTGTTTAGTCGTCATCAGCAGCCAGATGGTTCTTACAGCAGCATCCTTTTTTTTTTTTTTTAATTCAGTGAAAGGAAGAAATGGTGTTCTTTTTTTGTTTACAGCTTTAAGCCATCTGTGTTACTGTGGATAGAAATTACACCGTACAGGGCATAGGCTTATTTCATTGAATAAATTGCAGGCAGGGTTAAGAAGATACCAAACAGATGGCAACTGCAGAGCCCACTGGCCCAGAGCAACACCTGTAGCTGGCTACAGCAAAGGTAGGATTGATCTTGAAAGGGGTTTAGAAACATGTGTTAAGAGACAGGACAGTTCTATTAATCAATACAAAATAATAGCAAAAATATTCCCATATGGGCTAAATCTGTTTCAACTTGCCGTCTCCGATCTAATGTGCATTTGGAGGTCTTTGACATGACGATGTGTAGATCATAATGTGGTATCACAGCAGCACACTTTGCTGCGCAGACGGGAGTCTTTTATCATGTTAATGCTTTTCATATTGCTGATAGGGGTGGCACGGTACTCAAGAACTGGGAGAGACAGGCATCCGTCACTGCAGCCGTTTCTTTATCGGATTTTGTAGGCTGAATAACATTTTGTAACAGTAAACTTAAATATCTCAAACTACTTCTTGCAAGACCTAACTATAAAGACCTTTCTGTGGCTAAAAAACAAAATCGTATTTAATGTTTCAGAACGTTTCTTTCCTCAGACGCAGTGCAAGAAGCTTGCCATGAAATGCAGGACTCCTTTGCAAGTAATTACGTAAAATGCCACGTGAGTGTAAATAGTCTATCACACGTGTGCACTTGATAGCATAGATGGGAAAGTTGTAAAAAAACAACAAAAACAAAAAGGGCTTTGGTGAAACACATGATGAAGCGTTTCATTTTAACCTGAAGGTAAAGCAAAGTTAAAGTCACAGCAAGTGACTGTCAGTTCTAATCCCTCAATTTAAGCCCAGCCTGAAGAGAGCATCAAAATACTGACAAACTAATGCCGTCGTTCACCAAATGGAAGAGAATCGCTTGGAAGAAAAATGCCTCTGCTTAACTTCATATTAACAGTGATGTGAGGCGGCTGCAAGCAGAGATAGCCCAACAGGCACCATTCACATGGATGGAGAGGACAGGGTGTGTTGGCATCGTTTTCTCACATGATACCACACCCTATACAACTACTGACTGGCCAGACAAACCAACAGGTGACTGTTCAGAGAGGAAAATAAACACAATCATTTGGGGAAAAAATGAAGAGAATCAGAACTGACAATGTTCTGTAAGAAGTGACGGACACTCAGTGGTCTATGGATTTTGAAATGTGGCCAGAAGTTGAGTTCCCTGACACACATACAGTACATATACAGTGTGTATTATGTAGCTAAACACTGTCAAAGTAGCATCACACGAAGCATAGACTGTAGTCATATAAATGTATGGTTTTGTTTTAAAGCAGAATTGGTGAATGCAGAGTGATGCTGACTGTGTTTATCCTCACAAGAAAGACGCCAGTAGGCTATTTGTCATTTGCTCAAATGCCTGAAATGATCTATGTTTACAATTACCTGGGAAGGACCTCTGGGGTCCATATGAATTCCAACTCTTGTCTGACTGAAGCAAAGTCACAAGTAGAGAAAGTTAAGAGCGTTAGGAAAGGACACTACTGTTGCATCTTAATCAAGTAAATACTATTTCAACCATGACAGCATTTCATTTTGGTGGCAATCCTAACCAAACCGTATAGCGTTCTCAGATCAGGAAACCTTTTTACTTTTGCAACAGTAATTTGTAACAGTGTTGTAAAGCGCTCATGTTTAAAAGAAACCAAGGTTGAACAGGAAGCGAATAGGAATAGTCTTCCGAGGCAAAGTCCAACATTTTGTTGACCAACCGATAAGCCGCAACCTCTTCCCTTCGTCATGAATGATTATTCACATAACCAGGAAGGGCGCTACATCTCCATAACATAATGAAGACTTTCAGTTGCAGCTGCTGGCAACAGAAAAAAATGGAAACAACTCTAAAGTTACATGAGAGAAATTAGCCTTTCATATTGAAACTAAACTGGTCTTTACACGAGTAGCTCAATATTAGCTTCATATCCAGCATAACGCCTGTTTTCCTCCCTGCCACTCTGGAAACAATTTGGGTGCACAGATGATTTATTTATGTGCTAGTTCCTGCTTTTATTTATCATTTTTGATAAATATTTAAGATTATTATGAATATGTTTTAATTTGTCTATTGTATTTATTCTTAAAAATAACCAATTTTTTTGTGCTGCCCGCCTTGCTTTAAACAAGACATTGAAGGCAGGGTGAGGAATTTGTGATAAGAACATCTAATACAGTTTGTTTGTATAAATGCTTCTGCAGCTTAATGATAAATGATCTTAGCTGCTGAAAAAGGTGTTTGAAATTTCAGTAAGATACCTGTCACCCCTGCGTAACGGTTCATGCGAACACAGTAATCCACATAATCCTCAGAGTGTAATCTAACTATTTAAGATATTAAAAATAAAAGTTGAGGCTTGTTACTTAAGTTGAACATAGCACAATATGTAATATATGCGTGTGCACTCAATTAATTTAAGATTTGCCTTCCAGGGTTTTGCATTTTGAATCCCTAAATTAAAGCTTTTTGTCCTTCGTTACACATGTCTGTGTGCCCCTCAATCTAAACAAAGTTTTGTAATACCAATTCAAGATGTTACTTATATCCTTCTATGAGTCTGTAATCCTCTGCCATTTCAAATGAAAGCCATGCGTTTGGGCCGTTAGCTCAGTTGTGCACGTTATTTTTTTTCCCCCTTCTTGCACTACGCTGACTTGCAAGTCAAGAGTTGCTTTGGACTTGCCCCCCAAAGACTTGACTTGACACGGACATCAAAAGACTTTTAAATAAAAAAAGCTCTAGACCTGAGGATAATGTCTTTAGAATTCAGTATAACCCATTTCATTTATTATGCTAGTATATTAACAGCACTTAGATTAAGGACTGTATTGGATTATGATTGTTTAACCTATGTCACTCATTGACCGCATACTGGACACTGATGCTGTAAAATAGTGTATCTATGTATAACTTGGGATATCAGTATAAACATAAGTCCTTTTTATAGACATGCCCAATGATTTTATTTAAATGAAGGTTAAAATAAAAGGTTAAACAAGAGGTGAGGGAGCACTTACACAGAAGTAAACAAGTAATTAATCATTCCACCTCCAGGATCCTCATGTCTGTATATACTGTAGGAGAGGGATCACTTTTTCTTTATTTCCCAGTTCTGAAAATATCCAACAGCCATAAAACAGATACGATTTTAGAGGTACTGTGTCTAGTTAGACAAATCATTCTTCATCTGAGTTTCCCATTTTATAGGACCAATGGAAAAAAACAGCTTTCACTGATTTTTAAAACCAGGTTTCTCAAAAAAATAAAAATAAAATCACTCTAGTGTTGAAGTAGACGTGATTGTTACACTGCTCCACGTAGATTAGTAAATTGACAGTTTTTCACAGAAGGTGTCCAGAATGTGAGCAGTTAGAAAAAACAAATTATAAATCAAAAAGCAAGAACCTCTCTGTTCCTTAGAGGGGCCTGTAGAGACTTGATGCAAATTAAAAAACAGGTCACCAATTATCCTGGAATATGAAGAGAAAATATGTCTAAGAAATGCAGGAAATGACAAATGACAATTTAGAAGTAAAACAATAGATAAAAAGGCTGTCTGGCTGTTTGCTAAGGTTCATCTACAGGAAGAACTATGGTCTGTGCAAGTCATTTTCTATTCAGAACAGCTGGTCTTCATTTCTCAGCCAAACTAATGGCACATGCGAGCGTTTGAGGAAAAACAGGAACATTATTAACATATGAATTTAATATATTTACTGTCAGAAATAATTAACGGTGGTTACATCTCAAACTTTAAAATATCCCTGAAACATGCTGGGACTCTTTGATGCATCAACATGAAGACACAGTCACATTGACAGAGTGGACCGATAATTCACAGACAGCTCCTTGACTCCATCAGACAAGGTGGAATTGGGAATGAACACTTTATTCTGACATTTTAAAAAGCCATTTCTTCACTAATTGTACTTTACTTCTTACTTTTGCATTCATGAGTTAATTTCTAGGGAATTTGATGAAAACAAACACTTTTCCGTAGTGGTCAAACTTAGCAATTATAGGATGCAGTTGATAGTTTATTAGGTAGTTTATTTATTGTTGGTTATGGTGCAGTTGCCTTAAGATACGTGAACATGTGGTATATATGCCTTAAATATTAAAAACTAAAAAGAAAAGGCCTCCTGTACACCCAACTCATCAAATGTCCTGTCTGTACTCTGATGATTTGGGCTGTTTAAGCAATGTTTTGTACTTTCAAGCTGAAGCTCCTCTCTTTGAGCATTAAAGTAAGCAACATTCTCATTCTCTGCAATTTTCTCGGTTTTTCTCTTTTTTTTTTTTTTTTGGAAAGACATTGATCCAGCCGTTTATTTGTTTTAGTTTGCCTTTGTGACAAGAAAACTACTTAATTCACTTTATGTGCACTTCTAGTGTTGGCTTTCTGCAATAATCTGATGTAAATGAAAAACATGGTTTTCATAAAGCTCCTCCGCACCTATGGTCCACCCATACGGGTCATTTTAATTATCGTGCCTGATTAGGCCTCTGAGGACAGTGTAGGTGTGTACAGACTGAGCTTGATTGAAATCTCTCTAACCTTCCTATTAGCTTTGTTGCACCCGTTAGGGTGGAGTTGTTACACCTTGATCATTCTATGTAGTGACCTCAGATTATTCCAACATAGCTCCACATAACTTCAACCTTTGAAAAAGTCCAATCAACTGACAAAATCAAAATGCCAGCTGCCTGAGAAACACAACTACTTTTCTGCTGGAGAAACCTTTCTTCCTTGACCATGTGTAAACTTAAGTGGGGCTCTAACCGGGTTTTTACACATGCGCATGTGCAAGACAAAGACTTCAGATAGGGAAACTAAAGAGGGTGACAGTGGTGTGGTGGGATAAAAATCCTTAGTTGTAGCAGTGTGTCATTGTATCAAAATAATGAAATCCAAAGTCTGACTGAAATTGAAATACATAAATCAAAATCAGTCAGTTTATACGGCTGAATAGTAGAACATTTGTAAAATCCAGACACGAGCAAACTGTAAGGAAAAGCTGTGCTGTCTGACTACACAGCCTGTTCTCTCACTGCACTGTCAGTCCAAATGTTCCAGCAAAAAGGCTGCAGACTCACATCCCTAATTCACTTAAAATGAGATGGCCTTAATTCAAAAATATGGTAAAAGGATAGCGGAGGAATCTGATTACTGACCAGCTGAAAGTAAAGTAACCAGCTAACTGCAGTGCATGTAAACGCCTTAACCTGATTTCTTCAAATATCCTGGTTTCTTGTGTGCATGCAACCATAATATATTTTTTTCTTCTGTGAATTCAATGTGCATTTTGGGTCATTCCTCTATGCTCATATCCATTCGTGTGTTTTCCCACATCACCCTATTATTATATCAGTTCAAAGTCTGGTTCACACTATTTCAAGTAAGCCTGGCAGCAGCCAATCATTAATCAGCAATCCTCTTAATTTACCAAATTAGCTGCACCTGTGTAGACTCCTGATGTTGCTATCCAACCACCAGCAGTAAGACAGAATCAGACTGGTGGAAGTTTTGTTCTCCAATTATGGTGAACAAACTGGTCACTATCCCCAGATGGAGACCGTGCCAAAATCTAATCTTCATTTTATCAACAGCACTTCAGAATATAGACTAGTCCTATGTGCTCTCAGTGTGACAAACTGGTACTGACCAACTGTCGGGCTGACGTGGTAAATATAAACAATGACAAATAGGTGGCACGCTCTTACTGCGCCCACCCTATATAAAATGAATTACACACGACTGCCTGTGAACATTACAACTACTCTTTCAAAAACTGCAGCAGTTAAGTGCAAATCCTCTTGTAATAGAGTTCACTGCTTTCAAGAAATACAGGACAGTTTCTTGAAACCGATCGGGTAATGTGGTTTATGTAAAACCTGATACCTCTAGTACACTGGCGATTTGAGACTCTTTTTGGGGGAGCTCAAGCTCTGTAGCCCTCTAACATTCGATTCAGGGCTTAATTTGCCCTACATATAGGACTACTGGCATTTGCACTGTATGTTGGCAAGTGGTTTAATATTTTTTGGTGTCTAAATAATTTGGCACTGCAAGCCCCACAGCAAGGCAAGCGAGCGTTTGTGCTGTGAAACGAGTCTGCATTAGGGGCTTGGTGTGTAGGTGTGGCCCTGTCCATAGCACTGAAACGGAGTGGAGGAGATCAATAGAGAGACAGAACACGTCACTTAGTTTGGTTTCATGGCCCGCTTGCTTTTCATGTTTGTAAATGGAATGTTTGTTCTAGCTAGCTAACTCAGAGATTATCAGCTAAGAGATTATTGGCTGAGCTAGTCTGCTTCCATTGCACACTTGGCAGCTAATGAGCTAACTGATGCACTTTATTATTTAAATTAAAGAAGTCACAATGTTTCTCATTCTGCTATATTTACAGTACATTTATGGACAGGGATCTGAAGCATTGAAAACTCTCGGTTTTGTTCTGTTTTATGAATTTACCAAGGCAGTAAAGACATTGGCTATGTTAAAGCCCCTTTTCAATTTTGTATATGAACCTAAAGAAATGTGTTTTTCAATTGATGGATATATGAATTTCTTTTTCAGCAACACAGGCAGGTTCAGATGAGAGAACAAGGTCAAAATGCCGTTACCTGACTGCATTGCCCACAGCAGCCCAATACTCAATTAGAATAATGATTTAAATTTATACGGATTCTCCCCCATCCTCCTATCTCTTATTATTTTATTATTAATACTTAGTTGTTATGTTTGCCTGTTTGTTAAGACCACATAGTTATAATGCCAAGTCAGCTACTGTTTTGCCCATATTCATTGCAGTGGACTACACATTGATTTCAAATTACTAAGCAGTGTATTGATATACTGTTATCAAATGTGGATTCTCCCCAATCTCCTCTTACTTTTATTCACATCATAAATACTCAGTTTGCTTTATTTATTGTCAGATTATGTCATTTTCTAGCTGCATACAATATGTTTGTGTGTGATTGTCATTGCAAAGAGGGAGAGAGCAGGAAGAACCAGGTGAGAAAGTGGACAGATAGTGAAGTCACATTCTCATTAGGGGCTGAGCCCCCCCTAAAGGTCTGATCCTAGAATTGTCCCTACTTTAATACCTAAAAAAACAACAACCCTAAACTGCACTGCATTAAAAATGGGAGAAGTTCAAAGAAAAATGAAATGGTTTCACTCCATTAGCACTTTTTCCTTTTTAAATACTTTTAAAAATGTCTTTTTTTTTTTTTACTTCTAATGCAAGAATAAATAGTTAAGAGCGCTCTTTTGCTGCGTTGCCCATTACAAACTAACAGCCTACTGCATTTCTAAAAGGCTTCTGGTAAACCAACTACAAGCGATATGGACTGTGAATTATCCAACCCAAAATGTATGCATTAGTACTAACTTGATCAAATCATCTCATTAATATTGAACTGTAACAGCACCTAGAGGCCTTAAACATCTCCTCATTCGACAGGACTGCATTTTAGCTTCACAAGTGACTGTGATTGGACAAAACATGCTGATATGCATTTTTAGGGGGAGTGTGGAATAGCATTAGTGGTTTGGTATAGCCAGAGGGGGAGAGAGATTGGTGATTTGCAATAATTACATCAAGAAAGTGATACTGGCTGACTTAAAATGGAATAAACATGAGTGCTTAATGCACCCCTACATTATGCTTCCCATCCCCCCTGCATTGTTCTTATGAAATTGGGCTTCTGAGAATTCATGATTACTTGTTTTACTCTTGGCCTAGCTTATGAAAGATTAAAATGATGTTTAAGGCAGGCTGTGTTGTTGCCGAAGTGCTTTTGTATGCCAATATCTGGGGTGCTTATCACAGAAACGGATATCTCATAAACGGGTGCTCATGGATACTCACGGCTACTCTGCCAAATTTGTCAGCGAAATGTAACATCTAATTCTCAATTCAGACATGCTGGGCGAGTGAAGCCCAGAGGAGCCCTCTACAGAGGAGATCGAAGGGACCAAACGGCAGAAAATAAACAGCGTGGAAAAACATGGGCTTATGATAAGTCTACAGAGAAATGGTTTGCTGGCCCTGTGCCTTTTTATATCAGTTTGAATTAGAATGATATTATTGATTTTTGCAAGAGCAGCCTGACAATGCGCCTGTAGCCAGTCCTCGTGGAGTGAAGAGACAGAGGCAGAAAAAGGCGAAGGGACAGAGGGAGACAGGGAGGGAGATAAAGTGGAACAGTGAGAAGAATAGGCACATAGAGGAAAGGGTGGGATAAAGGAAGAGCAAGAGGCGGAAGCATGAGTGAGGGTCTGCTCGCAGAAATAGAACGACTCCCTAATCAATTGTGCGTCGGTGGCCCTGCTGTGAGACTGCAGGGGATCCCTCAGCAGGAACACAAAAAGGAGAGGTCATAATAGGCCAATACATTAGATAAATGGCATTTACTGCTATGGAAACGACTCCAACCTGGCTGGAGGTTGCCCACTGTGCTGGCAGCAGGTTTGTATTTATAGTCCTCTCCTGCACCTCTCTGTGCAATTTCTCTGACACCCTACCACCACCATTTCTCTCTCACACTCACACACCCCTCCTCAGCCTTGTCTTGTCCATCCTTCTTCACCTCCCTTGGTCTTGGTGATCCTACATCTGATATCCTGCCACCCACGTACCCAGCTCCCCCTCCTTTCCTGCGACTGGTTTCTGGCGTCTGTGGTGAATGGTGCTGTTGGTGAATCACTACTTCCTGTCAGCGCAAGAAATTACCTGCTGGTGCACCAAGTGTTGCCTAGGGAGCACCAGAGGGGAGGAGCAGTCATGAGGGACAAATATCAAACAAATCAAGATTGTGTTCAGCACTATGGCAGATTTGTAGCTTTGACATACATAATTACTTAGCACTTTTATTTATAATTTATGATCCGTTTATTAATTTGTGATCAGTTATTAGATTGTGAACTCAGTTGGCTCAACTGGTAATCAACTGCCTTTAAAGCTGCACTAATCAATATTTTTGTATTTCTTTCTGGAGTTGGTGGAGACCAAAAACAGAGCTAAAAGAATGAATACATTTGTCTGGTTAACTGAAACACAACCTCATATTAATGCTAATGTTGCTTCTTGTCAGCTGGATGTTTAAATAAACAGCTGTTTGCTACAACAATCACCATATCAAATATATTATAATAATCTCAAATATAATCAAAGTTATATGTCAAGGTTGTGTTTACAGCTTGAAAAATGTTGGCAAACATAGTTAGCAAATCTATGGTCCTGCTGATATAAGTTCTCTTTACTTTACTAACGTCATTAGGTGTTTCACTATGGGAATAGCCTCTGGCGTGACCACTATGGAAGCTCCAATGCCCCGCCCCCTCTTTAGAACATGGTTGACCAACCCTGTCAGGTCATTCTCGCTTTCTTCCCATGCGGAGAAGCTACCTAAGCTATCTCAGCGCATCCAGATGAGTCGATACCTGCTTAACAGCTACATAGCAGTCCCATCGAGGTGCCACGTCATCTAGCGAGGTATCAACGGCAACTCTGGTTTGTGCTGGTAAGCTTATAATCAATTCCAGCCGGCTACTGCGTATTTGTTTATTACCCCCAAGTGGACACGGGGAAGAGAGCAACGATGTGGACAGCGAGGCTGGGTCCGACATCCTTTACCTGAATGAGATGCAGGAAGGAGAGGACGATTCCCCCTTCCCATCGAAGTAGTCCAGAACCCCTAGCACGGCCAAAGCAGCTTCGCCAGCCGACAACAACTTGTATGAGGTTTGCAAGCGCACGGCGGCCAAGTTGAACATCCTGGGCAGTGGTGGGAGAGAGGGCTCTCATTTGTGAGGTTCTACAGGTTGGATGTATCAGGTCCATCCTTAGCGTATGCAGTGCTGGAGACTGGGCCCTCGGGGACTGCTTACGGAGGGTCTCAAGCGGTGTATGGGAGGCCTATGGCTTCAGGAGGGGGCGGGGCGGGGCCCTTCCATGGGTCGACTGGTCTGTCAAAGACAGATGTGGTGTCATTGGAGCTTCCGTCGTGGTCACGTCAGAGGTCATTCCCATAGTAATACACTTCACTCATCAAAGAACCAGGGATTACGTTAGGTAACCCATCGTTTTCTTCCACAGTCAAAACTACTCAGCTACTGTGAAATGAAGATAGGGAGAAGTCTTTTTACTGGAATAGGTCCCACTGATTACAGTGCAGGTGAGATAAGGGAACACAAACTCAAATTATCTCACATCTTGCTTTGGGAAACAAAGTGGGGAAACAATGAAATCTTGCCTCCTCCATACGGACACAATTATTACAACCCCATATGACAGGCACTTTAATTGGTACTCGACAAGTTAAGTGCATTTTAAATTAAAGTGTGATGATTTTAAAGATTCAACATGTTTGTCAAGTGCCTCTGAGCATTGGCATCACTGCATGTCTTGGACAGGGGAAAGATGTTTTCTAATAGTTTACAGATTTAAAGAGATAAATGGTCTTACAGTCTGACCCCTGGACTTATTTGGCTCCGTGCTGCCATAGCAAAAATAAAGCTGAAAATCTGAGGACTGCTGGTGGTGTCTCTGGGTTTTGGTGAAATAAATCGTGTGGTAAACTGCCAATATTTGACATGGTGACTGATCAGATATTGATTATAGTTACAGAAGGGATATTGGGGAAATGATGCCATGAATGCTTACACTCTGCATTTTGTATTTCTGGGGCTGGCTTTGATGTGGTTTCCAGAGTCAGTAATACAAGGACATGTTCATTTACAATAAAGATGCTCATCTGTCTATTTCCACTGTTTCCATTTATCCTGATGCCTTAATTTCAGCTTTACTGAGACCTAAAAAGATTTCAGAATCTATTCTGTACTAAAACACCTCCTCTTCTCTCCTCCGCACTCTTTATCTCCCATTGGTGGATGAATAATTAATTCCTTATTCAAAGGAAAAGGGCAAGCAGACTCACAATATTGTCTATGACTGAGTACTTATAACCCACAGACCATTGTCACGTTCATGTCTCCCGAGGGAGCAATTCCAACACATTTTACTGAGCATGAACATTAGACTGTCAGAACCAGGCCAGAGCCCCTGCCTTTCCAACACAACAATTCTGGTCAACTAATGCACAGGGGAGGAGAAGACATCGGGGACGGTTTTGCTTTCAGGTAATGGCTCTTAGCGACGCCTATTCATTAAACAGAGTGTCTGAACAATAGAGCTCTACGTAATGCATCTGCTTTACACATCCTGCATTATTTATGAGTGTAGAACAGCTTTATATTCAGAATGGGTTAAAAGCTTAAAGGTTGTGGAGGGACTTGTTTTTATTCAACTCGGTGCATTCAGTATAATGGTGAAATTCTAAAGGGACGCCGATTAAAAGCTACAATAACCAACTTCTTCACAGTAAAGTAACAATAAGTAAATGATATACCGTATATTGTTTTGCTCGAATAATTCTGTTGCTGTCTGTCTGTGTACGTACAGGCTATAAATCGTCCTGTTTGCCTAAAGGTGTTTGCATGCTCGAAACTAACCACATTTTGTACAACACGTCGTCCCACCATGTCTGACGGCAAAAGTGTTTATAGCTGTTCCGATTGGCCACGCTTGAATGCAGGGTGAAAAAACTGTCTTCTTAGAGTGGGGCGAGATGCAATAAGCTTTCAAATGGGGATAACAGCATGTGCTTTCAGAAAAGTCTTTCTTCGAAGGCATTCATAGTGTTGCACTCGGTTGTTCACAGGAAAAGAGCAGTAGTTGAGTGAAAAATAAATAAGAAAGCTTGAGAGAGAAAAGTTCAAACCCCGCTTTCTTTCTCACCTTCGCACACCTGGCCAATTGCTGTGTGATTTCCAAGGTTGGGGAGTCCAGACGCTGTTCGACCAACCGACAAGCACTTCGGTTGAGGAATATTGACATCTCAAACCTTTTGCCATTCACTCAAACAGGTCTTAAATAACAAAAGAAAAAAGGAAACCTACCTCCACACCAAGTACAAAACACAACGAGCCTTCAGAACCTACCTTCTGTAGCTTAGCCAAGGTCAGCCTGAACTACCAACTTCAGACCCACAGAAAAAACAAGAAACATGAAATTTATTTGAAGAAAACTTTGGCAGGCCAAGTCAAAGAAGAAGGATTTAAGGAATGAGAGAACAGAAAAAGTGACATAGAGATATGTAAAAAGGTAGAGATGGGACTAACTCCAGCCAACTGCCTTGCTACTGCAACACCAAACCAGCATTCACATCAATTATCATTGGAATACTTTGAAAGTTAAGTGTCAAGTAAAGCTCAGTGTCTGTCCAATAATATTCTGAACATTTACAAAAGCATGCCATTTGTTGCTGCCGTGGCTAGGACAGATCTGGGTGTGGGCTATGAAGGAGGCTTCCAGTTACTGATGAGAGAAGACCGAAAAAAACTAAATCTGGGGCAGAAAATATTTGATATAATGTAGTTGCACCACTGTGTCATTTCTTATTGTCTCCACGTCTGGAGCAAACAAGCTGCAGATTCAAACTTCAACATCTAAACTAAATGTCTGGGATTATAACAATAATAAAAATACATTTTATTTGTATTACACTTTATATTTCTGCAATCTCAAAGTGCTACAGAGCAACTAGTAGTACAATTGTAGTCTCTGGGGCCCTCAGGTAGTCCGGGAGGGCATTCCATGGCCTGGGAGCAGCCGATGAATAAGCCCTACCACCCATGCTGCAGAGCTTTGTTTCCTGGAATTTGGAGGGTGTTTGTGTTTGCAGAACGAAGGGTACGTGAGGAGGTCGGGCGGATTATGTGTAGAAATGACTAGTAAATATTGTAAGGAGACATTGCTAAGCAAGCGTTTACTCCTAAGATACTGTACTGTCTCCCAAGCAGCAGCCATGTTTATATCCCATATATCCCACCTGTAGTGCCAGTCCAGTCAGCCTCACCGAGCTGAGTGAGTTCAAATTTCAAGCCACGGAAGAGTGTAGTGCAGGTATGTGCTGCCAGGAAATAGAATTTTAAATATACTAAAGTTTTAGCATCTCAGAAATGGAAAACTGACTTCCAAAGGCCACCTTTCCATTGTGCAAGTGACCTCTCTCTAGTTTTGAAAAGAGTGATTCATGGATTTAACATGCAAAAAAAGTCTGACATTTGTTGCAAGAAAATTTCCGTTGTGAACCAAACTGCATTACACAAGAAATACATTTATACCCTGCCAAGGCCTGATGAAATTATTTCAAGATGTAATATATCAATAAAACTTACAAAAGGATAAAATGGGTAGTTTGTATTCACCTCTTGACAGGAGTTGGTTTTCTGAGGTTTCTGGTTGAGTTTGATGATGTAAAAACAAAACAAAGCCAAAAAACAATTTTTACTCAGAAAAGTTGGTTTGTGAAACAGACCCCTGTGATACACTTAAGTCTTTCCAACTCCCCTGAGCCTCTGACGGGTCCAACATTACAAACCCATGTTGTGTGGACAGCTATTGCACATAGTTGACAGTCATGTCAGCATTTTGGTGAATTTAGACCATGTTCACTGGTCAGTTTCATTGTATATTATATATTATTAGCAATGCTAATAGTGTGGCTCCAGGGATGGAAATGTCAGTTGGTTGGCCCGGTCCATCAATTTGTCCAGACTGAAATATTTCAAAAACTATGGGATGGATTGCCATGACATTTTTTACAGAAATTCATGTCCCCATTTAAATGGATTGTAATCACATAGAGTAGCGCCATCATCCAGCACAATCATCAGGTCAAATTTTGTATTTTTCCAATACTTTGGTTTATGACCAAATAAAAAACTATAACTAATGACATTCCCATCATCTTCAGTTGTACTCTGTCTTTAGTGCTAATAAATGCTAGCATGCTAACATGCTAAACTAAGATGTTGAACATATGCATGTTAAAATAGTTAGCATGCTGACATTAGCATCGCTGTATCTAATACAACCTCACAGAGTTGCTAGCGTGGCTGTAGACACTTAGTCTTATTTTAATTCACTGGAGCTGTATCTGGCTGCTCCATTGTTGTTATATCTGAATCCATATCTTATTGCCACCAGGATACCCATTCTCAAGAAATTAGATTAGATAAGACTTTTTGGACCACTTTTGGACGGGTTGCTCTTTGACTTCATATTATTGGCCCACGGTAACTTGCCCGAAATATTAGTGGGCCACAGCTCTGTCACTGCAAGCAACCGAAGCTGACCAATCTCTGCGGTCCTAACATGTAGTTGCATTTTTGAGGAGGTGCACGTCAGCTCCGGGAGCCTACGCATATAGCTTCTGCAACACACTGACGCACATGTATAAATCCGGCGTGACACACGCATACATTCAGATACGGTACATGCACAAATTCACACACACTAACACACACACAGAGCTGGCATCTATTTCTGTGTCCTCAGTACAGATGGGGACGTAGGAGTGATTTAATGAGGTGTGTGTGTATGTGTTAGAAGGGTGATAGTGGGGGTAATCGTCAGCCTGCTGGTAAATCCTGCCCTCTATAACCTCTCACTTCCACCTATATCATCATCTCTGAGCTTCCAGCTGAGTGTGTACATGGATGTGTTTACAGTGTTAATAAAATGTCACACACATACAGCATATATCCACACACACAGAAATAACAGAAGAAATAGCAAAGACAGAGACACAAATTTTACATATTAAGGTTCAGATAAACACCACGCACATAAATGGACATATGTATATACAAATTATGTTTGTGCCTAATATGCGTACATGTTGCACTGTATGCAGCAGTTTCCTTTTACCTAAATAGAAAGACCCACTTTCAGGCGCAATACCTTATTGTCTCTGACAGTGAGCTAATCACACAAAACAATAAAGAGAGTAAACAAAATAACTCAGTTGGTTCAAGACCCACTGCTATGCATAGAGGTGAGCCCAATTATATCTTGTTGGTACCGCTCCTCCTCCTGCTCTAGGTCTGGTTCCTTTCCCACCAGAGAGGTGACGTTCCATGTCCCTGGAACCACACTGGGGTTGCCATGCGGCAGACAAAGCAGGGTGGTGGGCCCACAGGGTGTCTGCTCCATATAGTTCTTTTGGGCTATGCCTGAGCAGATCCCATGCGTCAAGGCCTGGCCACCATCTGCCTCCAGGAGGGGGCCTGGTTTCCCTGTTCCAGGAGAGGTCATGCAAAACAAGTGATTGCAACTCAAACAGCCAGAACCAATCAATTCTGAATTAGGAAGTGCAGAGTTCAGAGACTAAAAAGCAACAGAGGTAAACAGCAGGTCAATGTCCAAGTTTGTTGCAGTTTGTTAAATACTTCATTTTCATTGACCAGTGAAAGCATTCTGATGTTGTTTATTCCTACTTACATCTAATCATATGAGTACACAGTAAAGAAGCGTGGTTAGTTTACAGGGCAGGACCACTTAATTACTGAAAACACATTAACACACATGGAATCTGTTTCTAATGCTTAGACACTACAAAGTAGTGATTAATGTGACACATGATGATCTTACTGACTAGAATGAATAGCTCTGTGTTTTGTATTATATCACCCACTTTGTGAGAAGTGCATTACATATGATAATATGTAACTTTAGTGACTCTAGACCATGTAGAGTAGAACACAAGCCCCTGTCGGACATGCACATTGTTAGGTAAATGTGTAGGCAATTTCACATGTTGGTCTCATGTCTGAATAAGCACCCGAATCTCTTTCATGTGAAAGTCATGATAGCAATCTCAAATCTGACCTAGTAACATTTCCTTAACACAGCACAAGTCGGAATTGAATGCCATCAGATTAACATAACGTAGTTTAAAATGCATAAAGAAAGGTTAAGTGCATGACTTCTTTGTCTTATAAGGGCACTGTAATAAATATGGTTTATCACTTAATTATAATCTCTTATGTAAAAAGTAAGTAAGCCTTAGAGCAGTGCGAATGAGCTGATTTTTAACGCACAGTGCAGTGTTTTCTTGCTAGTAAAAGTAAGGTTTACATTCAGTCTTTCTCACCAAGATGCATTGTGTGCATCCTTGCGGTCAAACGAATGTATTGAATGCATTTCCTTTCTCATAAAACATTATTCCATAGCACTACTATTGGTCAGAGACTTCACAGGGTACCTTAAAGTTGATAACCACCAAACATTTGCATATACACTGTCGGACATTTTAAAATAGGCAGCGGAATTAAAATGACAAAATTGATCATGAAACTTTAAAGGAGATTCACAAGAGGGAAGGCTTCACTTAGAAATAATGATTCGTCCCGTGAGTGAAGTAAATACACTTTTCTTTCTTGATCATTACATACCCAACTCA
Organism: Coreoperca whiteheadi; assembly: GCA_011952105.1. NCBI lineage: Eukaryota > Metazoa > Chordata > Actinopteri > Centrarchiformes > Sinipercidae > Coreoperca > Coreoperca whiteheadi. The sequence goes on along the minus strand of CM022485.1, from coordinate 28,407,867 downwards.
TGATGATGCACTTCAGCAATGCCACCGCTCCCTCTCGCACATCAGATGCCAAATATTATGAGAGCATTGTGACTCTCTGCATTGGCCCTGTTATGTCTGAATAAAACGGAAAGGAACATTTTCATTACAGACACCTATTCCTGAATGACAAAAACCCATCACTTTAACAGAGAGAGACGAAGCCAGCAGTGTTATGAATTCCGTGTCAGAAAACATTTTAAAGTGATAATATATGGCATGCCAGAAGCACTGTGCCTTATATCTCTGACAAATCCATATATAACTAAAATGTGTCACATACTGTACTGTGAATAGCAAACATCGACATGTTTCAATCATTGACTCAGGCTTGTGACAGTCGGGATCATCAGATATTTATAAGCTGCATTAAATTTCTGTCTCCTTCAGTCACTTAATATGATTTTCTCAAATGTTTGACTTTCCATAAACATTGGCTTTGGGCCATAAATAATTTATATATATATATATATATATATATATATATTATTTGCCAATGTACAGGTAATATGCTATAATTTTTTCTCATTATGTGTGTGTTCTTTAGTTGGTATGTAATTTGAAGGAAAAAAAAATCATCATTTGTTTATAAATTCTATGTTTTTTCTGTTTTAAGGTATCACTGATCCTGATTGTATAATTAGACCGTACTTGAACATCTGCAGGAGATGCACTGCTACAATGCATCTGGATGGAAAATATTGAAATATTATGTAAAATAAATATATAAAAAACTGGATTTTAGGATTTTCATGCATTTTTAAACTTTCAAACAGGCTAAGTATAGGGTTAAACATAAAATAGGTTTAGAAATGAGAGATGTTGAGAGCTAACAGCAGCTGATGCGCATCCCATCTCTGTTTGCAAGGTGCTGTAGGCCGATGAATAATTGAAACTGTGGATGTACAGCCACAAAGTGTAGCACTGGGCCGGCTGTGATAGAGCCTGGCTGAACAAACCGAGAACAGCAGGAGTGTTTTAGCAGGCTTGCTGCCGCTCTGTGATGCCACCTCTAGTCTGGCAGGGACAGATCACTGTGTAACGAGCCTCATTAGAACACAGCTCCATCGCCACATCAAAGGCTTCCCTTTTTATACCAGGAGTGGGATCACAATCCTTGGGATATTTCAGCACCTACTCCATCCCCAAACCTTCACATCTCCCTCTCTGGGAGCAGGAGGAGGCAGAGTCAAAGTTTTGGGTCATTTTTAGATCTCTGCTGCTGGTTAGCAGAGGCGGCGTTGATTAATACAGAATTATGATAATGATCTGGAGGATGGGGAAAGGGCAAATGAGGCTTCTTATTATCTCCCCCGCTCAGGTGATGATGGATCCAAGCTCTGCTGCTCTCTGACATTAGAAGGGACGGAGACAGACATTTTCATTTTGTCAAGTCAGCAGGCCCCAAATCAGGAGGATGTTTTTTTTTTTTGTTCTGGGCCGATGCTGCCGTCCATTTTTTGGTCAGGGCATTCATGCTGGGTTGTAAATATCTCAGGGAGGTGAGAGTGACCTCCTTTCCACCTGATCTCCCCCAAACACACTCATATGCACCTCCTCCTCTTTTCTGCATTACTCTAATTGGAGCTCAGTGTGTGCCGGCATCGCCAGACACCCTCCTTCTCTCTCCGTCTGTGTCTCTATATCAGTCTCCCTCCCTGTTTCCACGTCAGTCACTTTTCTGTCTTTCTGTTGCATCTCTTTCTCTCTCTGTCTGTCAGTTTTCAGTTGAATTTATTTCAAATTAATCAGCTGTTTTTATAGTGATTTGTTTCATATTTTAGTTGAGTCTGTAGTGGATATTATCTTCTTATAGACTGCATGCAGGGCCACTGGGATAAAAAGTCAGAAACTGAAAAGTCTTTCTGTCAAACAATAGTACTCGACCCCCTTTTCACGAAGGTTGAAGACGACGCTTCCCAGTTGAAAGTTGAACAGATGGATTTACTTCCTCAGAACTATCCGTATATTGTCGGTGACTACAGTGTTTTGTGTGTCATTGATCATTGACTAACAAAGTCAAGCAAACAGATATCTCCAACATTTAGGCATATACACCACACTCAGTACCAACTTTCCTGCCACAGCAATTCCATACTCCCACACTTCTCTCAAATATATAATAAACAAACACTATAGAAAAGATTATAGGGTACACTATTTATGGAACCAGCTTAATACTAATTCCTCCATGATAATCATTTACAGTGCACCTACAGGAATAAACACAATTTGTTTACCACAATTGTGGTAATGTGGTAACACACTACTCATTTCCAGATAGAAAGCTGAAGAAAATGGTCAAAAGGGTCCGCTCATGTAAATCAAGAGCGATTTGTTGAACAGTTGTTTCTCGAGTCCACTGCACACAACATCTCATGCATGGTTCAACAGTGGAGAGTCAGTCGGTAAAAACATTTAGACCTATTGGCCCAAACATTGTCGGGCTTGTCGAAAACTTCTTAAGCCAGTCAGAATCATCAGATGTGCCTTAATTGCGCTAGATTTCCCCATTGTACTTAAAAATTATTTGCAAATGGTTAATGCCACTGGCTAAGTATTGCTGTACATATGAATGAGGATGCGGTTATTGATAAATTGAAATGTTATTGTTGTTCTTATTATCATTTAGGGGGGCTTAGGAACATTTTGGGGCAGCTTCATCCCCCCTAAAATAGGTCTAACGACAGCTTTTTGTTCAAGCCAGTGTGAGTGTTTCAACCTGCAACCACTTGGTCTCACTTTTCTAAGGCTTTTCTTAAGGATCATACTTACTGTAACCGTAATACCTGAAGTTTAGAATGTAGCAGTTTATGAAAAAGCCCAGTCTGCTCAAACCTTCTCAATCAAAACCAGTCATTTTTAAATTAGGTTGAATCTGGTCAGTCACTGACAACTCAAATTTTTGTAATGAAGGTCTTTACATTTCAAAAAGTGATCAGGTTAAAGGTCTTGCTAAGGTACACTAATCAGTAACTGCACCGTTTAAAAAAAAAAGCTTGTTTAGAATACAAGTAATAGCTAAAACCACCAAAACAAAATTAACTTGTTTTTAAATGATCATGGATCTCGTTCTTTCCCTTGTCCCACTCTTTCTACAGTATTGCTTTCTTTCTCTTCCCAGATCAAAGTAGTTGCTGTAGTTATTCCAGTGCTGTTTAATGAACATATTTCCAGTCCACCCACCTGCTTATTCAGAGACGCCCACATCAAAGAACCTAGGAGGAACCTTGACTGTTGCTGTGATGAAGACTAGGCCGAACATTCCGTTATTCCAGCTCTGCCTCAGGCTTGGAACTCTGACTTTATCAACAGAAGTCCCATGGAAAAAGTAATGGATTAATCACAGAGAGAAAATCAAGCACACTGTCTCAAAGCTAAAACTATAACATTGGTATTGCCTTTCCAAGATGAAAAGCACTTAAAAAAGAGAGGGGACTGAAGAAGCTGCAGATGTGGCTCTTATCCAGCTCAGTTAGATTATGCTCATCTCAATCACTAAAAACATAAAACGTTTACTCAAAAGTGGCTGTCCTGGTCACGAGCCTCCCTTTGCTGACTTTTGATCACTTCTAATTAATACTGGTCTGATTAAAATGATTTCTTCTACCCCATTCATGATATATTTAACACGTAGCATGCTGGTTTAGGTGCTGGCTTGTCAGTTTGCTGTGGATGTGATGGCTGTCAGAATTGTCATCAGCTGAGCTTCAGGATTTTAAATGAGGAGGTGGTGGGAAACTCACACGTTCCTGAGGAATCTGTCATGCTTAGCACTGATTTCAGAAATAGCAATAGTATAACGTCTGACTAAAGCACTAGAGGGGCAGATGGCAATTTTTCATGAATCACCTATCCAACATGTTCACGACCAGATGGTCCGGTGGCACAGAAAAATCCACAACAGAAATGGTAAAACTGATCGACAATTCTTATGAATTACGGAATGTTACATGACAGTTTAAACCTTTTTGTGGACATCCAAAATACAGTAGGCTAACGTCGGTGCATGACCAGTGCACTCTCTATCTATCTGTCTTTCTGTTTGTGTTTCAGAGAGAATGCACGGGAGTATCAGAGAAAGGATTCGTTCTCTCATATAGACGAAAAAGGAAATACAAAAAAGAAGTTTTAGGCCTTCTGTCGCTGACATTGTGCTGTTTTGTTTTTACTATGAACTGATCATCATCAAAATGAGTTGATTTTCATGTAAAATGAGCTTGTGAGTTAGCTAATATTAATTGTTCAGATAGCTTCTATGTCCGGACGTAAACACATCTAGTTTGCACACTGTAAGACTATCTTGTATAAGACAGTTAGCTAGTTAGCTAGTCAAAAACTGCTCCCTGTTGCTGCTGGAAAGTGGTGATGAGAGCTGGAGACTGAACCAAAACAGTCAGCTAAAGCGGTGTAAAGCTCAGTAGAGCTGAGGGGAGCTGTTAAGTTGCGTGATAATTCTCTGTGAGTTCATTACAAGCCACCCCTTTCATTCTACAGATAATTTGACAGAATTTTGATTTAGGCTATAAATATTCATTAGTGCAGCTTTGAGGCAGGAGTAAGTGTCTTGGGTTGACTCTTTCTGCTCATAATATTATTATATCTATAATGACACAGCTTTTCTTGCACCTACTTTTCCTAACACTCTTAAAAATAAGTGTTTCATAAGGGTTCTTCCTGAAGGGCTAAGGTTACACCCAGAACCATTTCAGAATCAGAATCAGAAATACTTTATTAATCCCAGAGGGGAAACTCTTTGTAACAGCAGCTCACTATCACGTCAGTGCACACAAGAATGGAAAAAAAAGAGTTCTTCAATGGTTCTTTGTAAGACTAAAGGTTCCATTAAGAACCCATTCCATCCAATTAACCCTTTTTAGAAGAAAGAGTTCTTTTAAGGTTTGGGTGTTAAAAGTCATTAAATAGTTGACGTTACGGAGTTGACTCACTATGACTAATTACACTTACACACAGGGATTACCAATACATCCCCTCCTCTAATACAAGCCTGTTTCAAATAAAGGCCCTTTACCTTCTTTAATTTTGCCAAGGACACCTTTGTCTGAAACTCCATTAGCTGTCATCCTCTGGTCTATTGGCAATTGCTTATGCTCACGAGCAATGCTTCTAGGGCCTCAGCACCACGCACATGTGCAGTGGACAAGCCAGAATGCTTTCTATGCAGGCCATGGAGGTGCCGGCAGTGTTTCAGATATTTTGGTTACTCCCTGGAGCTGTAGTTGGAACACAGCGGTTGTGATGACCTTCTGTGGCAGAAAGGATGTGTTCAGGACCAGCCCTTCTACCCCTGATGAAAGAGGATGACTCCATGTCATCCACTGGATGACACTGACATGATGATTCCCTCTTGTCCATCTTTGCTTATGCAAAGATATATTATTCTATTACTTCAGCTTCTCTCTTGTAAGAGGATATTTTTGTTCTGCTCCAAAAGCAGCTACAGACTGCAGGAGGTGTAGACTGTGATAAAAGCACCTGCAGCTTGTTTTGCTGCCACCCTCCATGCCTCAGCTGTTCATAGAGTGGGCCTAAAGACAGGTGAGAGACCTACCTTTTGTTATCCCCATCATGACATATGGGAGTGTGTGGGACTGCTGAAGCTGTTTCGGTGGTCCCGCAGTAGATGTTCAGGGTTGATTTATAGTTTTTTTATTTTTTTTATTTATAGTTTAATAATTGTTTAACCCACTGACTTTCATTCATCAAGTTTACATTCTTCTAATTACTTTGGGGTCCGGACCTCCAATCACAGAAAGAAGGTCTTCAGTGGAAATGAATTTGCTTGGTTTCTGGGAATATTGAGGTTGTTATGACTTAATGAGTTTATATTACTTACTTTAGAGTTACATTCCTTAAAATGACATGAAGGCTTAGAAACAGCATCTGGACAGTCATGCAGTGGTATAAAATGTACAGAAAATAAAATGTCAGTTAAGTGAAAAAATAAATGCGGTAAACATTGTTTCCACATTTATCTGTGACATTTTTGGGGGCTAGTCAAACATTTCTTAAAGTGGGGCTGGGCTGTGCTGAGTGAATTTTGTTATAACACTTATAACATCAGTATTTCTTGAAATCCTGGCTACGGCCATGAATATGTAAATATAACTATGCAATATAACTATAATAAGCATTCCTTCAACCTGCTACATGTTGTCCTCACTGTCAACAAACACTGCCTGAACCAGAAACATGTACTGCAGGAGAAAACACAAAGCAGGCCAAGATCTTGCTACAATGGTTATTACATTTCTGAGAAGGTGCGTGGAAGTCTCTGCAAGCAGCTAGTGCAACAACCCAATAAAGAAGTGCAAATCCATCTTGAGCCCCTTTGCGCAAGGAAGTCTGAAGTTCAATGCTCACTAAGGTTGTTGTATCATGGATCATTTCATGGCCCAGTCTACTGTCAGAGTCTGGCAGATGTGTCTTTTCATCACAGCATTTAATCACAACACAGGAAGAGTTCCTGGATGTTCAGCTGAACGGTTGTGGTTAATGGCTGGTTTTGGTTAATGGCTGGTTTTGTTTGTCTGCTGTAGGCAAACAATTCATCCCCTCAAGGGACACTGAGGGTTGTGAGAAGGAGGTGAAGGTGACCAGTGACAGGTAGCATCAGGCCAGAGCTCTCATTTCCATAGAGCCATCAGGTGAGTTCAGTCTCCCTGCCACTTGATGGAAGTGCGGCAAGGCACAGTTAGGCTGCTTTAAACCTGCTAAGATCTAGTATTTGTAATGATTTCCTGCTAAAGGTTTATTACTGCAGAGAAAGTAGCACTGCACAGAAATTATACATTCCCTGTGTTTTGTGTGAGAAGATAAGGCAATAATGCTGATATTAAAGATTTTCATTTTGTTGCCATTCTTCTTGTCTAACCATTGAAAATTATTCAGTGAGCATTCAGTGACAGGCCTCTTTTAATTTGTGTAGGAGCTTCTTAATGTTTGGATTATTCCTCCCACCTCACATCTTGGTGGAACAGCATAATCAAGCAAGTCACGGCGGCACACAGTCCATGCAAAACTGTGCCTTGTACCTATGCAAATGTGTAATCAAATTATAAAACTTGAAACCTGACAGTTGCTCGACACAAATCAGTAGCGCAAGGTAACTCAGATTGTATGCCCTATTTTAAAAAATCTCTTAATAACAGCCATAATGTTTCCTAGTTAAAAAGTAAAGCCTGTATATCTTGCGGTGCTTCATTAATGAATGTGCAGAGCCAGACACAAACACTGTTAGGATTGTGGGTTCAATTCTCTGTACAGCATGATGGGAAGAGCCATGCAGTAACTGTAAGAGTTATGGACTGGTCCTGGTTCTCTCTGTATACTTCATTTCATTTATATACTTCAGAATTCATTTTCTGGTTAATAAAAAGATGGATATAGTATGACTTTTAGCTGGTTATCAAGATGTTCATTTTCTCTTTAACGTCAATGAATTTGCTACAGTAGATACGTGTAGCTGCATATCAACAACAGTGGGGTTAGACCATGGATGTATAATAAGACCTGGATACCAGACCCAAAGATGGTGCCTATTCAGTTTAATAAGAATTGTTCAGCTGGCGCATACGCCAAGAGAGTTTATAGCTCCCGGGTTTCTTCTGGGGGAATGCGGCCCAATGAATACAATAGTGAATACAGTAGTGTTTCTCTTGCAGCAGTGTTTTTCCCACTGGCCCCGCCGCGTACTCCACACATTTAGTATTGTCAGACTCATGTTCAAATGTCCCAACAAGGCAGTTGAATTCATTATATGACAAGGCAGTAGCTGACATAAGCACAGACTTGGAGTATGAGAAACTACAAACTTCAAAGTTAATTTGATCATTTCAGTGATCTGATGGATTTTGGTCTCAGAAATGTGTTTACTTGTGCTTGTGTGCATACATGAGTCCATACAGGTTAAATTTGGCCTCCATAAGAAATTTTATTTCACATTCAGTAATATTGTGTTGAAATTAGCTGAGTGTTTTGTCTGTGTGCCCATTGCCTCATTAGCATCTGTACTGTATTCTTTAATGTCTGGACTTGCAGAACAACTTGTTGGGGAAATCATTGTCGCCCTTAGACAGATGGCATCCGATAGTGCTGCAATCCTCTGGGCTGGATATTAGCAGCTGAGCTGATAACATCCATTGACACAGTCACCATGACCCAAGTAATGACATTCACAAAAAGCCAAGCCTTCTGCACTCTCCCCGCACTTATCTGGCGTGCACTACAGTAGTTTCCAAGTACTTTTCAATGATGGTGCAAATTGGAGTTGTGAAGTGTCATGTGTGAGTCAGCAGTGCTGCACGCACTTTAGCCCAAGCCAGTCCTACTGAGTTGGCTGCCATACAATCCCTGCTAATATAATAGAAACCAATTAACTGAGTGGGTGGCTTTACCCAAATCTTGATTTAAAATGGAGCTTTATTAAAAAGAGTTACAATGTGGCAGCATGCTTAACCTGACTGGTGGCAGAGATATGATAAGGAATGTAATCCCTGAGGCGAGAGCTGATTAGCTTATCCAGTCAGAGTCACAGCTAGTGCAGAATGAAAATGGCTGCCGTCTTGGGACAAAAATCAGTTATTTAAAGTCTTGACAAAAAATAATGTTTTGTTTTCGGGAACAGAGAAAAAGACAGAGCTCAGCTGAATGATAATTCATTATTAAATTATTATTGCCCATAGTGACCTTACCTGGTTTTTCTTCTAGAAGCACAGCAGATTCCAGGCTTCCTTTATTTAAACTCATCTCGTTTTCTGTTTAGGTTTAGAACATGAGTTTAACCTACATGCTCACTGATAAGATGAGATGTTAACCACATTTTAATGAGGTACATCAATGAGATAGCAATACACCAAAGACCACTGGTTGAAGAAATGAAAGATCTATCTATCTATCTATCTATCTATCTATCTATGATAGTCAAATGATGTTTAATGTATAATAATACATAATGCATTATGTTTGTTGCTAGAAATATGTCCTCTCTCCTCACACAGTGTGGGCTTGTATTTTATCCTTGCCAGGGCCCCTCAATGTCAATCAAACAGTGAATGTAAAATGTAATGTAAATGGATCTGTGGTGGTAGCAGCCTCCAGCTGGCTTGTTTGACTTGGCTGGCCAGTGCTGTGTATTGTAGGTACAGCCATCTTTTACTCCGGCAGGCTTCCTGTTTGCCTGCTCCTTGTCAGTGTTTATCTATGGATTACACCTTGTCCGCCCGTCTGCATGTCGCACTCCAATTGCTCCCTCGTATTCTTGCTGAACAAGCATCTCTCTTGGATGGGCACTGTGGTGCAAATGAGGAAACAGCATCTTTTTACACAGAACAGGATTTATGGGAAAGGTGTTCAGGATTTAGTCCTTGTTTTTTTTTTCTAAAAATATAATTGTGTTCCCACAAATTGGCAGTATTACATTAAACCTCTTCTTTCAAGCTGGAAATTGAAATGTGTGCAATGGAAAAGTATGTGTTGCTCCTTCTGCAGTATATAGATTTCTTTTATAGAGGTTAAGGAAGCGGGTTGCTCGTTACTTGGAGTGACTGTGCTCTCATTTACCAGCTCAGTATTTCAGGGAATTATGCCCATTTGGTATTAATCCTAACCTTGATCTTTTGCTAACCATTTTGTTTTTTAGTTGCCTAGCCCTAACCACACCTCATCCATAGTTTCATTGCCATAACCATAATCTTCCAAATTCATAACCTTAACCATACAATAGTTGCCATACGCAGATAATGTAGAAAGCAAGAATTTTAAAAACATTGGCATTGAATGCAATCAAGGGCTTTGCAGAATCCTCCAATATTGATGTCATGGCGACGGGGCTGAAGCAACAGTGAAGGCCACAAACCCTCAAATTGTGCCCAACAACATGTTGAAGGGCCCTCAAGTGGATTAACTCACCACCTGCTGTGTGAGGCTGAACAGCAGTGCTTTTAGCTAAATGCTAATGTCAGCATGCTAACATGCTCACAATGACAATGCCAACATGCTGATGTTTAGGTCGTATAAGGTTTACCGTGTTCACCATCTTAGTTTAGCGTGTTAGCAAGAGCATACACACCAGAGACTTCTGCCGGCTGAGCCAGCTAACTTCCTGTTTAGCCCTCTGCTAACTTGAATGGGTATAAAACAATTTAATGAAGCCGTGTGTAATATTTAGTGGCATCTAGTAGTAAAATTTCAGTTTGCAACCATTTGAATACCACTCGCCTCACCCTCCCCTTCGAAGCGTGTAGGAGAAACTATGGTGGCTGCGAAAAACGCAGAAGGTCCTATCTAGAGCCAGTGTTTTGTTTGTCCATTCTTATTGGCTGAGGTTAACCAGACAATGGACTCAAATGCAAGACTCAAGAGGTGAGTATACCAAAATAAAACAGGAAATGATAACTAAGAACTGGAAACTGAGGACTCACAGTTCTGGGCTATTGTAGAAACATGGCGATGCAACAAGTTGGCCTCTGTGGAAGGGGTCCTGCTCCCTCTGTAGATATAAACAGCTTATTCTAAGGTAACAGAAGTACAATGATTCTTATTTTCAGGGTATATTACACTAATGAAAACATACTTGTGAATATTATATTCCATTTCTGCCAATAGCTCCTCCTAAATGGTACACACTGGACCTTTCATTGTGCGACTCTTCTAGGCTTTCCAAATGTTATCGGACTGAATGGATCAAATTCTGATAGTGAAACAAGTCATTTCAAATTGTGATGCTCAAAAACAATTTATCCACTGTTTCATTGAATTAAAAGCCCAATCACTTCCTGGGGGCATGGCAGATTCTCTGTACTACCGCTATGTTCATCTGAGGACTGAGGGTTGGGGCTGATAGTTACCAATGATTTGACACAACCAACATGTTGAAGAATGATAACAATTTCAATTATGAGGGTGCACACACAGAGAGGTGTAGACCAGTGTGAGTTTCAATACAAAACCATCAAGAATGCCAGAAACATTTGGGGAATAATGGTATATTGAAGAATAGTAAGGTCATTTTTACTTAGCAGGTATGAGGGAACGGGCAATAGTATTTCAATTCTCCAACATGGTGGCATGCATCTTCATGATTTTTTCATGTCCAAGCTGTAATTTGCATTTATTCTCTTTCTCCATTTGGGTCTGGTCAGGGCCATTTTTTTTGAACATTGCTACACACAGTAGCCTGCCTGCACTGGATAATTGTGGCCGATCAGAGGCTGATATATGGTCAGTGGCTGACACAGGGTAATGACTGTCTGATATGAATCAGTCTCCTTTGGTATTTATATAATTTTACTTCTTAGTACTTTCTGACTGGAATCTCCTAACATTGTCTTTTTTGGTGGGTTAAAACAGAAAAAACACGCAATTCTCCCAAATAAAAAAGAAACACGTATTCAGAATCTCATGTTCAGACTGACAGGCCATTACTTGATGAAACAACCACATTACAGAGGTTGTATTTTGCAAAACATGCACCTCAATGCACAGGGGGCTAATTGCAGGGAACCGTGGAGGAACGTTGTGTGACACCACCTACTGTGATGTAAGTACACAGAAGTATCAGATACGAGACTACTGAAGATACTAGCCGAGAGAGAACCAGGTCACTCCATGATTAGACTTACCATGACAGTGCTTTGATCTGTAGGTGTAAGAAAACATTTAAGAATTCAATTTGGACATTAATTACTTGATCTCTATTACAAGAGACCAATGAGTTCAACTAAAAAACTAATATACTTCACTCTGATAACCAGCACTAAAGGAAAACTAACGGTATGCGGCTTCGGGGTCACAGGCATACAGTAGAAACCTTTAATTGGATATGATACATATTTTCCTGGTATGATCACAAGCTGGGAAATAGAAGGAGAAATAAATGTTAAATTAATGTTAACCCTCAAGCAAAACACTGGTTGTAACATAAAGTAAACTGTGGTGTGGTAGCCCAGGGATTAGAGAAGCAGTGCTATAAATGTTGAAATCCTCTGACTGAGCTTCACATGGGCCAAAAGACTGCATAACGTAAAAAATATTGGAGTTGGTAGACAAATACCAAAAATAATAATTTCACTATTGGCTTATTTTAAGATTCTCTGCATATTAAGTTGTTAAAGGGATTTGAGATTTGAAATAAATTACTATTATTATTAACATTTTTAGTTCAATAATATTTTAGTATTTAAGGCAAATAATGTAAAAAAAGGTAAATAAGCCACCCACAAGAAATTATTATAATGCAATGCATTCTTTCAAGTGTTGCAGTGTTACATGCTAACTAAGTCCTGGGCAATCCATCCAGTGGTTCTTTGAAGTCAGACCAGGTCCGATGAATGCTTGCTTGTTGCAGGAGAATTGACACCAAATTTGCTCTTCCTTCTTCTTGTACTGACTGATGCTCTGTTACTGATATACAGGCAGCATTTAGGCTTAGTTTTATAAACAACTGAATTTTTATTATTTAAATAGATCATAAATACTGAAATTATAATAATACTTTATTTTTCATTACAACGAGATATTCTTTTACATAACGCATTTGTAATTTAGACCTTGTCTTTTAAGATGTGATGTTAACAATATATAAATGAGACCTATTACAGAACACAAAAAGAAATATTTCATTCTGACATGCTATTTTTGCTACTATATATGGAAGCCTGACTTACATGGCAGCAGTCACTCTTTGAGAGCAGGTATCATATTGTAAAAATGATGGACATCTCATTTTGCAAAGAGCCTTTAAATTTCTAAGCCGGTTTGTCCAGTCGCTCTCTGTGTGTTGAAGTGTAGTGAAGATGATGGAAACCACATTCTTACCTCTACACCTGTCTCACTAACAACTCTGAAGTTGCTCTCTCGCACTGTCTCTTTCTTTGCCCTGACTCTAGCTGTTCTTCCTGCCTTTAGTTTCCAGGAGTGTGTGCCCTTAATCATTGTAGAGGTGCCACTTTTCGCGCGACGTTTGTGAATTGCTACTCCACTTTGGCTTCATCCCCGAGTGGAAAAGCCAAATTTTATTCACTTTCCACCAAATGTACACGAAGTAGCCTTAGGTAACTTGTTGTTTGAGAGACTCACAATATTCACTATTCAAACATTCAGCAGAAAACATCTGCGGTATTTGTGCAGGATACGAAGGAGCAACTCTACAATAACAATAAATGCACACATGCAAACACATCCCAAACACACATTAATGCAGCCAATTTTCTTGCCTCCTGAAAAAGAAAGCGGCCAATTTGAGGCCTTTATAATGCTCCCTCTCATTTCTCCACAGTGCTGTTTGTCCTCTCAGCTGCCACCCTGCCAGCCAGCGCTGCCTCCTCGACTCCCCTGCTCCTCCTGCTATTCTGGCCAAGCTAAGCCACAACTGTCCCACATGCCATGTCTGCTGGATGTGTGAACAAAGCTCGGAGGGAGCAAGGCGAAAACGGACCTCTTAAGTGAGTCGGACCCAGTCAGGCGGGACGGCTGGAATCTCTTCCCCTTTGATTCCCTCGGGAACAGAGACGGAAAACAAATGGAGTCTGACTCCCTTATTTTCTCAAGGTCCTGGAAGTGACCTGCCGCTGCTACGGAACACAGGCTGGAGCGCTGATGTTCGCCGCCTGGCTACCAAGCTGTCCAGTGGTCTGTCAGCCCGCCACAATGGAAAGTGCCCCTCAACCCTCCCCCTTCCTCATCCCCATTCAATCCCAGCCACAGACCACAGCACAGCCTGCTCAGTGGCACTGCTGACAACTCAGTCGGCCTGCTCACACGGCGATGACCCGGTGAGTAATTGGTCGATGGAAGTCGGCAGACATTGACTTGTGTGGCTTTGCAGGCGGTGATGACTCATTGTGTGTTCACCCTCGCTCGCCATGCTGCGGACATACGTGCCCGCTCCCAGACAAATACGAGATCCTGAGGGATAAAACGGATATTCACAGAGAAGTAAAAATAGCCAATGAATAATTAATGCAACAATAACAGCACACATGCACGCACATTAATCTAATCATTCCGCAGTGGGACTGTGTACATAATAAGAATATTATCTGTCTGCATGCAGTGTGGCTGCCAGCAGTCCCGGCCCATTTGGCTGGAAGCTAACAGAGGAGTTTGGCTACCAGTTATCGCACCGCTGCATCTCAGCAACTGGATAGCTGATTCTGGCAGATGAATACAGGATTTCCATCTTAACACATCAGAGCATTAAGTCTGAACTCAGCACTGTGTTAATGATCCAGCTGGCTAAGAGAGACAGAGAGGGAGGGAGGGAGCGAGGGAGGGAGGGAGGGGGAGTCACAGGTAGAGGTTGAACCGTGTATTTTCTACGCACATGCAAGCATGCACATGATGCAACGCACATGCTGCTCCTCTGTTCTGCGCTGTTTAATACAAATAGTATTTCATCCGTCCCGTATCCTGATTCACAGGGCAGGGGCCTCAGTGTCATACTGGTTGTAGACGTTATTGAACACATTAAGATGACAGGGAGAGGAGGTTCTTCAGGCCCCTGTGCTACCTTTCCAACTGTTCTGTAGAATCTTGTCAGCGTAGGAATGTGTAGATAAAACCCTGCCATTACAGAGTTATAAATGATTGTGTAAAACTCTAAAAATCCCATCCTCTGCAGATCACTTCTACTCACTTAACTCAAAGGGATTAAAAACATTTTTTATCCACTATGAATGTATCTCCAAAGTCACAAAATGTTCAGTTTGTTTTTCCTTTCTACTTATGGTAACCAAAGCATGATTAATGTCTTTATGGTTATGTTTACGTACTCAAAGCACTTAGTAAAAGCTGCTATGCTCAGTATTTTATATTAAAATAGAGATATGTGTAAAGTGAAAGGCTTATTGCTCACATAGAGATGAATCCACAGAGAATGATTATCCGACGTTTTCCTCATCTCCACAGAGAGTTTTAGAATCTTTTAGCTCATTGTTTTTGTTATTTTCGGCCCACAACATCACTGTTTTGGGTCCCTCTCACCGCTCTCATCAGCGTCGTTTTCAGACGCAGCAGGAACTTGTCCAGCACCAAACGAACATAGTGAACATAGTGGAGCATTTAGCTGCCAAAGAGCCGCATATGTCCACCAAGAGTTGGTGGGGACCAAAAAAGGAAGTGAATATTGGGCTTAAACTCATCAGGTGGCCAGAAATGTGAACGACGCAGGTCCTATTTAAATATTTAAAAAGATAATGCTGACTTCAAGCATGACAGCATGCCTTTACTTTTTCACTATTTAACCAAAACCATGAATTTCCTAAGCTACACCAAAGGTGTTTCCTCTCAAGATTCAAACCCCAGTATCTGATGTCCGTAGTCCAAGCAGCATACAGTATCTCCAAAACATATTTGGCAAAACCATTTGTTAAAATATAAAAATGATTTTTAGAAGACCGAGTTGATAGCTAAACCTCAACTGCACTGCGCCAACATTATGAACAGATTGATGTCTCAATAAAACAAAATAAAACTTTGTCTTTGATGTAGTGCCAACTAAAAAGCTACCCCATCTCATGGAAGGCTGCTTTAACCACCACGGTCTTTTTCAGCCCTATCCTTTTTACACGACTATACTAGGATTTCACACCTGGATCTGCACAGTGGGACCACAGTCGTTTTATTTATGACTACGGGGAAGTTCCCTCTTTCACTGCTAGCTGAGTCATTTAGGTGTTAAACACATTGCTTAATGGCACCTTGACAGGAGACGGGTGTATGATGACGGTATTTTGCTGTCATTTTTCTGGCCTAAATTATCCCAGCAGGTCACAGATTTGAATACACAACCTTACGCTCAAAAACCCACATCTTTAAAACCATTTCAGGGAGCTCTTCTTTCCAATCACTCAGCCAGTTAGCTAATTTTGAGCGATCTAGAAATCACTTGTCATTCATTTTTTATTTTTTTTGCTTTCTGCAGTAGCCTGCGGGAAGCATAAAGAGCAGCGTAAATCCTGCAGAGACAGGGAGTGAAAGTGGAGAATTTTGACTGCAGTGTACTCAAAGCTATGCTGGTCCAGTACAAAGGAGTTTGTCAGGTGAATAAGGCCACTCAGCCTCTATGGATATCTAACAAGTCTCCCCACTCTTCAAAAAAATATCAGGAATCAGGAGTGAAATTTAAAAGAATCCTCATGTTACTATGTGCATGCTGCTCTACAGGGGCACCGTTTCTCTGTAGACAGGAAAAGTTATTTTGAAAATGAAGCAAAGCATTTCAAGATACTAGACTTGTGTAACAATGTGGACTTTCTGTTCCTAAAATTGAACCAACCACTTCAAAGAATAGTCTCAGTGGCAGGTGGTCACATTCTATTGTTTTTAACGATTTTAAAAGCTCTTGTCTGTATCGCCAATCCAATTTTCCGGCCTTTTCACTGTTTTCATAGATCGCTGTTCCTGCATGGTCACATTTATTAAACACACAATTGGAAACCCAAATGTAGTATCTAAACTGATTGACATATCTTTGGATATACGCACTAAGACTGGGCAATAGCTACATTTAAGTGAATTCCTCATAAACTAAAACATAGTGATGTTTTCAATTATTTCCCTTTCACAAGCCTGTTGATATCATTTTTTTATTCCTCCAAGGCTGTCAGGCAACATGCCTGGCAAGAACATCTCTGCTGTCACCATCTTAAACAGAGTGAATGAGTTTCCGTGTCAGGGCTCTGCTAATTTGAAACATCTAAAAAACCTTTGTGCCTTGTTCAAATCTATCAACGCCTGTGATGTAATTACATTTTAAATGGGCCGGGGTGATAAATTGGATCTCTATACTGTTCTGCCCCTAACCAAACTTGATTAGTCAATTTTTAATCAGTTGGTGGCAGGGATGGCGCTTTAATGTTTCATTTAACCAAGGCTGACGGCTGAGATAGTCATGCCTTTGTCAGATGAGTCCTGCCCAACATTGTGACCACAGTTTTGAGCCAAAGGAATAGGCTGGAGATTTTCTAATAATCTGGCCGTTTCATTTGACACGTAGTTTCATCTGTGTGGGGTCACTGAATGCTTTCGTGTATCCTAATGGTGGTGGTGTGTAAGAGGTAGGGTGATCTTAAAGAATGACCACTATAAAGCAGCTTGCTCCCTTCAGTTACTGTGGCAGCCGGAAAACAGTCCAGCTAAGGAGAATTGCTTCTAATTAGAGATGACAGACTCCCCCAGCGTCTTCCTCCTCCCAGTGGCCATGCTGGGAAGAGAAACATTTTCAAATAAACGAACCTTTGTCAAATTAAGAAGCTAAATGCAATATGTGGCCCAGTGATATAGTGTGCACTATATAATTGTTCTGTTATTAAGGCAGTTATGGCAAAGGCTGTATATAGTGAGTTCAAAGGTAGTGGTGTAAAGTAACTAAAAACCCAAGAACTGTACTTAAGTACAAGTTGGTGGTCCATTTCATGCTACTTTATACCGTAACTACGATTCAGAGTGAAATATTATAATTGGTACTCCACTACATTTATTTGACATCTATAGTTACCAGTTACTTTACAAATTAAGATTTTACATACAAAAAATTAGACATGTATAAAATATGATGCGACTTTTGCTGAACAGCATCAACTGTGACAACAAACAGCAATTAGAGGAAAATGATAAATCTTAAAGTAATTGTAACATTACCACAAGTGGGGATTCATAAAGTCAGAAAACTCACTCAGTAATGTAAGCAGTGTTGTCAAATTGGATGTTTTTCTGCCCAATTGGGCTAATTTTTATTATATTTCGTGGTTAAAAATTGTTTTGGGCATGGTGTGATAATTTGGGTTACTTTTTGTATAATTCGGCCAGTTTCCATAAACGAAAAGTTAGGCTATATTCCAGTGTAGCGGTATAGTATAGTAGTAGTAGTAGTATGATTGAGGTTGAGGTCAGCAGGCTCAACTTGACACACAATGACCAATGACCAATTCTCACAACCATCAAAACCAAATGTCATTTAATTAAATGACTTCTGGTTTTAAAAATGTGGCTTTGATGACAATTGGGTGGGTTCCAAGCTCTGATTGGGCTACTTTTTGTCAGTCTAATCTGGCAACACTGAATATCAGAATATCAGTATTAGTGATCATTAGCCTAAGATAATGTTTTACGCTACTGGTCATACCAGACCAATTGATTGATTGCTTATGAATTTTAATTGTACGAGGAAGATTGTAACTTTTAAAATAAAAGTCTTGCTTTAATCCACCCACCAGTTGTTGAAATAAGGAAATTTGCTCTACGTGTCAAAAAACCTATAACAGTAAAATGCCACTTAGACACTTTGTGCGGAACATATGCATGAGGACTAAATGAAAGTCTTTTTTAAAAAACATAACGTGCATTCCCACAAACTAATGTTAATGAATGCCCCTTTTTGCTTTGGAAGTAATGCTCAGTTACTTCTGTGGATGGGAAGTTAGTTAGCTCGACATGCCAACGTTTGCGGCTGACGTTACAGCAGATAAACACACTTTGTAATCCTTTTCTCACACTTTTGCTCTTGTTTTTTTTGTGTGTTTTTGGAAAGGCTAAGGTTTAGAGAACAGCCAGTTGCATTCACTTAAGCTAAAGGTGTAGATCAGAATGTTGATCATGATTCAGAGTATACAGAATAAATAATAAATGTAAATGGAATAAACATAAATTGCAATGTGGATATTTCAGCTGATGATTACATATTGTCTTAGTTTCTATGTGAACCTGTCAGTTTTGAAGAAGAGGACGGATGAGTCATGTGATCATAAAATCATAAAATCCACCATTTCTGCCGAGAAACATGAACTGTCATCAGTGTGAGGGGATTACATCCTACTGCTGTGCGACAGAGGCACTGAGGGGTGTAAATCTCAGGTCAGGATGACAATGTGTAATGCACCTTGACTAATTGACTGTAGCATTTTGAATGGCAGGAGCTGAATGCATATGAAAACAGACACAACTATAGGAGGGAGGTGTGGTGTATTTAGTGGAGCTTCCGGACTGCTGGGCATGTTGGCTGCATCCTCAACAGAGCTGAAGTGGCTGGAGAATCACATCGGTGGATGAGTCGGATCAAAAACATTCCTCCCATCATGTCACTGTGAAGCCTTTCTTTCCAAATCCTCCTTTTTGTCCTGTCGTATTTCATCTCTTCTTTCCTCCAACTCCTCATTTTCATTTCTCATGTGTCGTCCTTCTCCTTTAAAAACTCAAATGACTACAATCGTCATTAGAACAATTTACGTCAGTTAACTATTTGCAATAACAGTATAATTAAAAAAGAGTTGTCATGCACAGCATCAATGAATTGATACAGTATACATTAGTATTTTTATAGATTGCCTTCCATAGTGTGTACAATAAAGCATTAGTCACTAATCACTCTACTCTCTCCTCTGGTGGAGGGGGGTAGGGAAGTGCTGACACAATTTGTCCTTCAGAAATAGAATAAAATTGAACATAAATAAATATAGAATGTGCATTGAGTGGATACATTTCATAACTCTTATTGTAAAAGGAGAAGTGCTTTATTGAACACATGCAAATTAGTTAGAAAAGTCAAAATAAAGTTGAGGACAACAGGAATTAAATGAGTGACGAATCACTTCTAAGAGATGAAACATTTCAAAACGAGTGCCTCTGTTCCTTGTGCGTAGTTGTACTGATTGAATGTGATGAGTTCCTCCATTAGTCTTGAAGAAGTCCACAGGAAAATGGATTCCTTAATCTCTTAAAACAAATTATGATCTTGATAATGGAATTCCTAAATTGACTATGTCTTTGATAGAAATTTGATCTTCACCAGAAGGAACTATGATCTACTTCCTGATGAGCAAAAGTTCAAGTAATGAGGCAGCAAAATGCCCTCCTGTGTTTTACACACAATGTATACCCACTCTAGAGCCGGTCGTCCACTAGTCACAAGGCTTGGCAGTTCTATCCCTGGCTCCTCCTGTCCACATGTCAACGTGTCTATGGGCAAGCACTGAACCCCAAGTTGCTCCCAATGGGCAGGCCAGAGCCTTGCATGACAGCTCTGTCACCATGGGTGTGACAGTGTGTGTGTGTGTGTGTGTGTGTCCGTTAAGGTAGAAAAGCGCTATACATGGTAAGTGCCGTCCACTTACCATTTATGTGATTAATCAGGGAAGTTTGAAGTCTGTTCAGCCCCATGATGCTGCCAATTACAATCAGTCTCGAGCTGTTGGCCCCTGAGAGCAGCCTGGTACAACAGTCGTCTTCTGCTAGTGACCACAGAGCAGCTCCTTGTGAGCAGCTGGAGGTTAAATACCTTGCTTGTAGTAGTTATTGAAAGAGAGTCGAACACTTTTCATTTAAACTCAAAATATGAACAGTCGCTACCATCGGGCTACCTCTTAAAAATTAACATATCGCCTACGGCTTATATCTGTACGGTAAATATGAAGCTACCACCAGCAGCCGGTTGAGCTTAGCTTAGCACAAAGACAGGGGGAAACAGCTAAGAAAACTATTCCTTTAACGTTGACCTGCAAAACACCACGGAAAAACGTGAAGAACGATTGCGAACAATGCGGGCAGGTGCTCTGATAATTTGAAGGGAGGGGCCTGTAATGTGTCTGTGCCCAGGGGCCCATTGGCTCATAATCAGTTCACACTCATTTGAGAGCCTATCCTGTATCACAGCCAGTGAGTGCAACGACAACAGATCCTACTTGCTCCTTGCCAGTCTCCATGTATGACATCAAATGTAAAAGGGATTGCGTTGTAAGATAACTGGCAAATAACACTGTGGGGTGTATTCTTAATAAACTAAGTTGCATGCCATATATGTAAAGGGTAAAACCACAGAGGAAGATGTTTGACAGCATTTCCAATGTTGAGAAGAAAGTTGCATGATGTTACATAAAAGGTTATTCCTGACCCCCGTGGTGCTCTGCACACTGTACAACAGAAGAGAGTGAGACATTGTAATTACCTGCGAGTAATGCTCTGAAACAGTCTGGTGTTACAGCACCACTGATTTTGCTCGGCGAAAACACACAACAGAGAGGGAAGACAAATTAGTTAAGAGAGCCAAGAAAGCCAAGTATACCAGCTTCAACATTTTTATTTTTTCCATGCCATTTGACTTTCAGTTGGACACATTTTCAGCCTTATTTGAAACATCACAGGTTACTTCAAGTTTAAGTCATTTGTCATGAGAAATGATTTTGTATACCGCCTGTAATTTACAGCCTCCTTTGCTAAAAGGCAAGTCCAGGAAAGCAGCATTTTGACCAACAAAAAAGTTCAATGCACAAAGTACAAAACTACAACAACAGCAACAAAAAATGTTCTGTGTAAGTGCTGGAAAAGCATCGGTCCAGTAGTCAGCCAGCAGGGTCAGATGCCAAGCCAACCAAGAGCTTGGGTAAACCCATTTTTGAGTTTGTAGTTTATTCTGCTAACAGACAGACTGAGCCAAAGAGTTTTAGGGCTTGAGTTTTAGAAATTCCACAGAACAGCCCAGAAAAGTACTGTTTGTTGCCCAGCCTCTGACACGCTACTCAATATAACAACACATTTTCTAGCGTAGATGTTATTTTCGCCACTCTCATGAGCCAGAATTTTAAAGTACAATTCCATTCCATTTCCTGTATAATAACTACTCCATGCTGTAATATCAGGGTCCCTTTTGAAAACTCTCAAGCAATAATCAACTTCTTCTTCAGCTATCTCACCTTTGATCAGCAACTCTTTCCGGCAAACTCTCCAAGATATTACCAGTGAATCTCATTTCCAGCATCTTGTTAGGAGATATAAAACCTCGTAAATAATGTGTTATGCTGAAGTTGGAAATTTAATTAGGCTAGAAAAAAAAGATGGGAGGAGGAAGGTTCAAAAGAACTTCCAAGGACCATCTGCAACGCCACTATGATTTCACTTAAGGCTGTCAATTCAGGATTCTGTCCATTGAGTTTGATGTTGGAGCCAGCAGCTGCTTAGCCTGCCTACCAGCACCTCTAGAGCTCACTAATCACTAACATGTTAAGTACACAAATCAATCACACACTCAAAGTGTAGAAACAACAAATTGTGGTTTCACACAGAGTTCGTGTAGGACTATTTCTTGTCCTTGTGCAGTGACTTCCTGGAGTCTCCGCTGGTTGCCTGGCAAAGGTCACGTAACGTGGCTGAAGATCAGAAGACTTTCCTGCTGTCACGAAAAGTTGTCAAAATGTGTTCAAAATGACATATTTGTCGTATAGCATCCTTCCAGATCTGAATACTGGAATAGACGGCGTGACGCTCGAAGACAAGTGTACATATAAAGCTACAAAGGAACGCATCGGTATGTATGATGTCCTACAGAACTGTTTCCAGATACGCTGAAGATCAGTCTTAAAGCCACAACTTTGTATTACCATTTTCCACAGATTTTACTAGTGATGCTCTTTTAAAAAGCATTTAAAGTCTGTCTGTGAACATGAACTCTGTGCAGAAACAGAATATTACTTCTTTCTACAGAAGCAGATTGTTGGGAATGCCAATAACTGGAAGCACAATGTTCTAAACTTTGAGCCTGATTCATTGCTCTGGTTGTGTAATGCAGACTTGCCTATCGCTCCCTTCACTGGTGTGCAAGAGATCTGAGAGTGTGTGTCTTTTAAGTTGCTCAGTTTGGAGAGATGGCAAAACACTCCCTCCACTTAATTAGTCCTCTACAACTCCATGCTCTGCTCATGCAGCCCTTCATCTTCAGCTAGACCCTTTGAAGGCTGTACAGCTATACTGGGTGTTCATGATTGATTTTAGCAGACCAGCTGAGCTGGTAAAGAACTGAAGGGTGGTAGATGTCACAGCAAAAAACCCCAAACATTTTAAATAAGATTTTGTGCACGGTTGATGATCAGCGAAGGGTGATAATTGACTGAGCAGGATGAAGTAAGATAGAGGTTCAGTGTCAGGCTGCAGATGGTCTGGCTTTAGGTTGGCCTTCCCAGAGAGAGGTGTACTGATGGGTGACAGCCACAGTGATGGCCACCTGTTTGAAAGGGGAAGTGAAGATAGCCTGGGAGGTTTTGAAATCCAGTGATGGCTCAGAGAAGTTAAATGCAACGAGAGCTTGAAGGCTTCACTTATTGTCATTTGATTGGAGATGGAGCCGTCATGTGCTCGCTGAGGTCTTTAATGAGTTTTTCAAACTTCATTAATGGAAATATTTCAAAGAGAAGGACAAATAGAAGTCCAGGATGGGATGAAGGGACTCGGTGGCATCTGAGGAACCAATCACATTTTGATGGAGCTCTGGGTGACACTTTAAAAGAGCACTCTCAGTGGGTTTTCATATCCAGAAAAGAAATAATGAAACTTCATGTCACATTAGGTCAGAAGGACTATGACAGGTGGTTGTTACTATCGGCAAGACAGATATTTCAAATGGAACTTTCCGATGAACTTTAGAGAAGATTAAATGTGACAAAATGATTTAAATAAAATAAATGTAACATGAATAAATAATGGAATAGATCTAAATGCAATAAATGCACTGATCTATAAAATAACAAAATTAATAAGTTACTGGGAAGTAACTAAAAACAGCTCTTGATGAAATGGTAGAATATAAATACTTATAACTAAATGTTTTTAATTATTTTAAAATTTTAAAATAGTCATATATATATATATAGATATACATACACTCTTTTATACTTATATGCTCACATCTTGTCTTCAATTTAATGCCCAATGCAATGCTTCCTTTTACACTGCATTATTCTCAGCTCTGGCCTATAGGATAAGCTATCCTAACTTTATTGGGCACATCAATGGAAACAGTCTGGTACATTCATTTTCGGCAGTGCCACAGACAGTATTTTTCTACTTGGACCCAATACACAGTGTGACAAAGCTCAAAGAACCAACCTAGGTGTATGTTTAGGACAGACCTGGAAAAAAATGGTGGAGTTATGAAAGTGCTTGCCCCTCCTATAGCAGTGGCTATTAGTGGACCACGGAAATATCTATCTAAATATAGTAAAAATCCAACATGTAGAAATGAGCTGGCGTGTCCAAACAACTGACTCAGGTCCACACCAGTGAATGCCATCTACTCTTGCTCTTCAGCTGTTTCATATTTTATCGGCTTTCACATTTTATAAGCTTTATTTCTATTTGAAGTTGAATGAGCATGCTTGGGGAAATTGTATTATGGCAAAGTTTCACTAAAGAACATTGTTCCTTATAACAAAAGTTACGCACAGTAGATATATTAGAAGAGCATCAAAGGAGAGAGGTTGTCAGGGAACTGGGATGCCCCCCGCCCTCCCCACCCAAC
This sequence comes from Coreoperca whiteheadi, assembly GCA_011952105.1. Taxonomy (NCBI): domain Eukaryota; kingdom Metazoa; phylum Chordata; class Actinopteri; order Centrarchiformes; family Sinipercidae; genus Coreoperca; species Coreoperca whiteheadi. The sequence goes on along the minus strand of CM022485.1, from coordinate 28,383,548 downwards.
ACATTAAAGGCTGGATTCACAATCTTACAAGTCTGTTCTAAAGCACTAGTCAGGTGTCCATATACTGAAACAGGTTTGGCTTGATATAATCATTCCTCCTGTTCATACAGGCCATTAAAAGATCCCTTACTAACATGCTTCCAGTGTCAGCGATAGAGAGTAACTTCAGATAAACTTTAGATCATATTTATACACAGGGCGAGCGAGGACTGTGGATTTTATCCCCAATCACTTACAATGAAATTGAAGTCAGAGGGGATCTCTTAAAGGCATGAATAAACAGGAGGACTGATTACAGGAAAAATGATCTGTTTCAATGTTCATATGGGCCCCTGACTATTGTTTTGAACTTGTGAAAAGAAAAAAAGTAGTGAACCCTACCCTTTCACATTTAAAAATCAATTATTTAAAATAGAGGAAAGTGGCAGCCAAACACATGTACAGTGCTGTTTGGTACCAGTAAATGGATGTAAATTTACCCCCTCGATTATTTTAATGCTGATGGAAAATGGAAATAAGTTGTGTTAAATATACTGTATTACAATATGAAAGCATCAATTTTCCCGTAATGGTGTTTTGCTGGGCTCTCTCGGATAAACAATGCAGGCACAACATCAATTTAATTTGAGGCCATGTAGTCTCAAAACTGCCTTGATAATTACATTTGAACATTAAATCATTTTCATCCAACCCTCCCACTGAAACTGAAGTTTCCTCGTTGTCAGAACCTTACAGAATCCAGCCCAGAGACTGCTAAGCAGAACCCCAATGTGGTATCTCTTTCAGTTTCTAATGAACCCAGGGTTACTTCTCATTCAGAATATCATGATGCAGGGTTTTCTTTTTTTTTGTGCCACTTAAGATGTTATTAACATGGCCAGGTATGGATGATCACTATAGTGGAGCTGCTTTTAACCTCACAACTTAACCAATGAGTGTAGAGGACGTTTCTGACTTGTGATACAGTATATAGGAGATTATGTCAAATACAAATCTGTGAAATCAGCAATTAAAAACACAGTATTAACATTCATATTGAACTCTCTATATATAACTGCTCTATACACTTACAGTAGAACCCCTTGGAATATCATGTATGAACAGCCTTTTTCAAGTCCACCCACCAAATCTTTTATTGGACTGAGATCCTGACCTTGTTCCCTCCTGAGTGTTTCCTTTCCAGATACAGCCCGATTCAAGCCAATCAAATTGACTACACACAGGTGATCTCCATTTAACCAATAATTCGACTTCTAAAACCAAATGGCTGCAGCAGTGATTGTTAAGGTGTGTGCAAACCAAGGATTTGGAATGCGTTTAGAATATCTATTTTATATTTGTAATTAATTTAGATCACATTGTAGGGACATTGTAGAGATCTGTTTTCACTTTGACATGAAAGGGCCTCAATCTACTCCAAGGTTGTAAAACAATAAAACATGGCTTCCAAGAAGGGTGAATGCCTTTTATAGTCCTTTTATATATAGCCTACCTTACCGTTTATCTGGATGTATTTGCTCTGTGGACACTTAGGGACGTTTTATTTACATTATTGTAAATGATGTTTGTATTTATCTCCAAAGACATTACTACTGCATTTTATAAGAGTGCTCTTTTATTTGAAGTATGTTGTTATTCTGGCTTTTGCTTGCTTAATGTTCAACTTGATCATCTCTCGTTCTTTATTTACCATTTCGATCTTAAAATACTCTCGTGTTGCCACTGCAATCCTCTTATGAAAAGTCTCCTTGTAATCACCGTTGACAGCACGCAGTTTTCGGCAGGTGTCCGTGTGACTGTAGCCGGTAGGAGGGACTTGATGCTCCAACTTCTCATTTTGTGTCTCTCTGCTCTCCAGCCAGTCGTCCTGGTCCCGCTTGGAGAGAGACGACGACGCCAGCAGCACGGCATTCCGGGGAAACACCATGCATCTTAGGCTGAAAGGACGGCGGGTGCCTCACGTTATTTCGCGGTCGTGATTTTCATGTGCGGTTTTTTTGTGTCGTATTTTCTTTCTCTTTTCTCTCTCTCTCTCTCTCTCTCTCTCTCTCTCCCCTTTTCGCCCAGTCTCTGACGCGCAAGGACACCTACAGCATCCATCCACGGCAGACGCGCTCACATAGAGCATCCTCTGTGCAGGCGCACCACCATCCTCCTCCTTCCATTCCTTCCTCCTATACTCTCCTCCTCTCCTCTCTCCTGTTCTGCTCTAACCCAGAGGACATCGGGACCGCTTCTCCCCCCCCCCCCACCTTAGCCCGGAGACATGGATCTATGGTTTCATTCGATCCGGATTTGCTGGTGGAGGGTTTTGTTTCTGATGAGTGTTTTCCAGGACTATCTGAGCTCCATGCTGGACTGCCCGCCGACCTGCAGCTGCTCTCAAACAGAGATCTATTGCAATAAGTCCGACAACGGCAGGTTTTTCCCTTTACTCGCCCTGCAAGATACTGGGAGCAATGGGACCAGCGTTGACATAGCAGAGTTATTCAAAAACATCACCACAATGTGAGTAGATGCGGATTATGCCGTGCGTTTTGGGTTGTTTTTTTTTTAATCATTAATTGATCCCATCCTCTGTGCTTCAGGGTGTCTGTTGCGTTCTTTGCAATGATCGGATTTGTTGGCTGTTGATTTCTTATTTTGAGACTTTTTGCACTTGTATCAGTCTGCTAAGTGGCCTTTTACGATAATACCATCTCTGATCATCGGTCTTGTATGGGGGGGGTAAATGCGCTTATTCTGTCTCGTGTCTCCCCTGCAGTAAAACACATCCTTTGTAACCTTGTCAGACGTGGCAACAAACTACTTGATCTTGGTATGGTGACTGTGGGATTCGGTCTGTGTGTGTGTGTGTGTGTGTGTGTGTGTGTGTCCCTATAAAGTTGCTCCTCCGCAGCGCGCGGCTCCGCAGGCCTACACGGTCAAATGACAGCAGGATGTTGCGGAGAACCTCAGATTACCCACTCACTTGATTCCCCTCTCGCATGTACAGCAACTGCTCCGAACAGATTGGGCTAAATGGAACAGAAATAAATGGTGCAGCAGGGTCAACCAGTTACATTTCAGCCTGCGTCCTCTGAGACCGATGCGAGCCGACAAACTTTATTATGTCCAGATGATCAGATGATGCGGGGGTCTAGAGGAGGGAAGTGTGTGTGTGTGTGTGTGTGTGTGTGTGTGTGTGTGTTGGGGGGGTTGAAAACGTCACTTGTGGCTCCCCCCCCAAAGAGATGGACATGTAGCAGGATGCTTGGTTTCACAGGCTTCATAAAGGGTCTGCTTAAAACAGAGGAGCTATGATGACGGCAGAACCCACCCCCACCCCCTCACCCGTCCCTCCCTTCCTCCCTTCCCTCTCTCTCTCCCTGGCATCGATCCTGCCAACATCAAAGCTTTCTTTCTTGAAAAGTCAGGGAGGGGGGGGGGGGGAGCGGAGCTCGGGCCTTAAAACAAGACCCCTGATCATGTCGATGAGGTCGATTTGCATATAAAGTAAACACCCGGAATTCCCCGCACGGCTTCCTCCGCGTCGTCTCACGCCACAAAGGACTTTTCCTGCCATCACTTTGGGTATCCGGTTTACCCTTCATCCGTGAGGGAGACAACAACTCATTTTATGACACGGTTCATCGCTTCCCCGTGCCACTAGAGGGTACCCTCTATACACCGGGAATCAAGTGCTCCTTGCAACACCGAAGTCCTTTACGTGACTGTGTTATCAGAGAGAGTTTTTCAGTCAAATCGGGCACAGAATAGGCTTATAGGTTTAAAGCCCAGCAACATAAAACGCAAAGGATGGTAAGGAAGTGAGGGGTCAGAGGTCACAGCACAGCATTAGTGATTAGCTGACCCGAGAGTGACCCTCTGATAGAGATTTCCTCTTTGGAAAAGCTGCTCCGTTCACACTCCAGTCAGTGATCAATTCTCTTATCCTGCCTCTTGGATTTGCTTTTCTTTCTGTTTTTTTTTAAATGCCAAAATTCAGTTTGTAATAAGCAAGGAGTCACTCATTGATCGCCTTTTTGCCTTTGGGAAACCGTAATGCAATTGACCCAGGACTAATTGCGCATTTCATGGCCCCGCTTGTGTTCTTGCTGCTTAGCAAGAAGCAACCCCCCACCCAGCACCACCAGCAGCTCAATGACCGCCTGTCCGAGACAATACCTCCCAGTGTCACACCAGCTCATCTGGTAGGAATACATACATTCAGAACCCACAGAGATGATTTGTTATTTGTAGATTTTGTGTCAAATCTGATAATCAGCTATATACATGTTCAGTTCTATAGGCTATATAGTAAGAATGTCGTTTAAAAGCATAAGTAGGGTAGGCCCTATACACAATTAATTGTTTGGCTTAAAACAATAGCACACATTTGCTTACAGCAAGTCTGTAAATATATACTGTGCTTATTGAAATGTATAATTGAACAAGTCTAATAAACAGTAGGCTGATATTTAATTGCTTGATGCTAATTTATTATCTGCCCAGAAAACCGGCTTTTTAAAAATAATAACCAGTATCCATGCAGAGCAGTCAGTGATTGAGGCCACATACAGGACAAATTGTCCTTGGTCCTCTCTCTTTGTAAGGTGTTGCATGAATTTTGCTAACAAGAGGTCTATTTCACTCATCACAAGGGAAACAGGGAGCGCTGGGGACAATTTATGGAGACGATTGGCCAGCCAAAGAAAACTGGCTGACAAAAGTCCAGATAATAGTTTTCCAGTTCTCTCACATAAGAGATTCATCACAAGAGACATCGCTGTTTGAAGTGGATAAGATAAGGCCTTGCTGTGATACTTGAAGAAAAAGCAGTTTTCTGAGAGCAGCTGAAGCATTTGACACGTTTGTGTGAGTGCGGCTCTGACTGCAGGTGCGCGTCTTTTTTTCGCAGAATCCAATCAGCGTTTCCACCACTGGTGATGACGCTTGGCCTCGTTTTGTTTTCCTTTTTGTTGTTTGTACCTTTTTTGAGAGCGAGGTTTTTAAGGAGAGGCTTAAGTATCAGACCAGTCGGTACAGTCATCACTTGCTAAATGTCTCCAGTATGTATTTAGAAAAAACAAAATCACGCCTGTGCCCTCCTCATCTCATCTGCTCCTAAGTACATCTTTACATTCAGCTCTCGTATTTGTATGTGTATTCACCAACACCCAGGCCTTCACACTTATCTCTCATGTTTTGAGCGACTTCATACTTCTACTCCACTACATTTCAGAGGGAAATACTGTACTTATTTACTCCGCTACATTTGTCTGACAGCTTTAATTACTTTGCAGATTAAACTTTTACACAGAAAACCGATAATGACTTTCTAAAATAATGTATTGTTAAGGGTTAAACTACCAAATAGTAACATATATAAAGTATGGTTAAAATTAGCTCCACCTCAACTACAACATTAATGTTATAGTAATAATAATCGGATAAAGTATACGATACGGTAGCATTACGATGACAGGGCCCATTCTGCTGCCTAATGAGTACTTTTACTTTCAATACCTTAAGTACTTTTGTTGCTAATACTTTGTACTCTTACTTATGCAACATTTTGAACGCAGGACTGTTACTTGTAACAGAGTAATTTTACAGTCTGATATTGCTGCTTTTACTTAAGTGAAATATGTAAATCTTCTTCTGCCACAGAAAGATCCCCCACCAGATTCGCTTAAGACATATAAAAACGCCGTGCTTTAGATAATAATCTAGGGTCTGATATAGTTCAATTACCTTGTTAAAGATTCTTCAAATTACATCTACTAAGTTTAACTACTAGACACAAGATGTTTCCTACATCACCAACAAGTCCATTCTCACTCAATGTGCACCGGAAGCTTCCAGTTTCAACCATCGCAGTTATGTAAGTTGCATACTGGACCATAATTGGCTGTCTAGTTGTGATGTCACAAAATCCCGCTTGCACATACACGTCTTAAAATTCGATGTAATGTGGGCACAGAGAAACCTTCCCCCTTCAGCAGATGAGAACAGCCTTCTGGAGTCAAACTCTGCACTCAAACTCTGCACATACATCATTCTGCACAGTGACGCTCAAACATCCAGGTGAAGTAACAATAATAAAAAAAAAAAAAAAAAAATGCAAACAGCCCATGATTTATTATAGCACCCAACAGCACCGCCAAAATCTCCAAATGTCTCAACACAGTTCACAAATGAGTTTCAAACCTCCAGCCATAGGACATGTTTAGATTTAGGAGCACTGACAGGCCATAGACAACGTCCAAATCCCAGTACCCTTTCATGTCATATTCTAACGTATGTCTTATAATGTATGGTATTTGATTTTGTTGTAACAGTCATTAGGGGATTCTGCTCTCTTTAAATGCGAATGTTAAAAGCAGAAGTCCTCTATTTGCCTTTGAAATGAGAGTGTTCTTCCAAAAGTATCTTTATTTTGGCTTCTCTAAAGTCAGCTCTTTCTTCAATCAAAGAGATTTATGTGGACTTGTAAAATTGCCATCTGTTTATCTGCAAACAAACTGAGACTTCCACACTCTAAGATGGTTTACTGTTTATCTACTGTGCCAAATACGGCTTGAAGTTTATCGTTTAATATCTTTAAAATCTTGATCCTCCAGCCTATGAAAGTCTTCTCATTCCCAAGGACTTAAGTTAGCCTTTTAATGCATCATAATGTTATATTTATAATGATTAATCTTTTACTTACAGTAGGTGTCACTTTCAAATGATAGAAGTCACACTTTGGAATGAAGTTAAAACAGAAACACAGAACCACAGGGAATATTTTGTAAATCCTGTGAGTGACCCTGATCCCAGACCTGTGTGGAAAAACGCAATTTCAGTAATATGTCATAGAGTCGTTTCGTGGGATAGGGTGTGATCTAACAGGACAGGGTATGTTGTGAAAAAGAGCAGAATAACATCTAAGCTGTCGCATCCATCCATCCACTGCTTTATTGACTGTATCTTTCACCAGCCATCACATTTACCCCAAAACTCTGGGTCAATGCCAGTTTCTGTGCTTCCTTAGAAAGTTGTTGAAGTTTTTTTTTCTCTCTCTTGTCTTTTTTAAATTTTAAAACATCTCAGCTCTGCTTGAAACTATCGATCTTTGGACACCTTCCACTACACATTTATATGAAACCTGCCAGCTAGCTGATGCTGCCAAAGAAACCTGTTTCACACAGGAATGTTTCCAAGGTTCGCTTATCGGTGACTTGTGTGGGCTGCAAGTGTCCCCCAGTTCAGACACCGAGCATTACATAAATTCAGCGTTTTCTCCACCTCTTAAAACTCCTGTGCAGCCCACGTAAGTGTTTGACTATGGCCAAATGGCAACTTCAAATCCAAATATCTGCTATATTATTCTTGCGCAGGGTTTCTGAATGGGAATTGGTAAGTCGACTTTTATAGGATTGTACTGAAATTGTTGTCAGAAGTGGAGTATTTCCTGTTCCAATGAGAATCTTTGCTAAAGTGCTGGACTAGTCCCACAATGAAAAAGATCTTTTGCACATTCTGATCATGCATTTGTAGGGCCACTCCAGCAATTTAGTATTGCCTTTCCATAAAGTTGGGGGACTTGCAAGAGACAAAAAAAAAAAAACAGAGTGGCTGAAATTGAAGCAGCACAGGTCAAGATCTCCTGAATTTTCCCATAATGCAGCTCCACATTGCCTTTCATTAGACCATTCCTAAATGCCCATGTCTTTCAAAAACTAGGGCCCTGTCTCAGAGGTGGGTAGTAACGAGTTACATTTACTCTGTTACACTTACTTGAGAAACCTTTTGAAAAAAATGTACTTCTAAGAGTAGTTTTACTGCACCGTACTTTTTACTTGTACTTGAGTAGATTTGTGAAGAAGAAAAACGCTGCTCTTACTCCGCTACATTGGGCTACACTCGACGCGTAACTTTTTTTATCTTTACATTTATTCTGCATATTCTATATGCTTTATTTTTGCCAGTACATCTACCACATGACTCCGTTTCACTGATCTCACCAACTCTCAGGGAATGAAAATACATGAAACATGGCCGAGGCAACTGTCTCCAATGTTCAAACGGAAAAGGATGAACCCCCCTGGCCGCAAACAAAAAGCCTGTTTCGTTTAAACGGAGGGCAGAACAACAGTTTTATCATGCGGTGTCTTCTGTGCCTCCTAAAACAAACGGACATTTCTGCATAAAAATACTCAACGTCAAACCTGAGGAAACATGTCACGGTAAGTTTTAGCTAAATGTATTTTTTGCGGTGGGTAGGCGAAAGTTAGTCTTAGTCTTGTTATTTTACAGAATTCCAGTCTTAAAAAAAAAGAGTCTTTCATATAGACCCTTTTAGTGTTAAACATTTCATTAGATGGTGCCATACGCTAAGCAGACCACAATACCTTTTCTATGGATGAATGAATGAACGTTAGCTACCAACTATCGCAATTTATGAATAGTCAAGATGGTATTTTTTCATGTCTGATTACATTGTTTCTAAAAAAAAAAAGAAATTACAATCAAACAGTTACTCTTACTTGAGTACTTTTTTGAATGACTACTTTTTACTTCTACTTAAGTCAAATTGTTCTCTTACTTGAGTACAATTTTAGGCAATTTTAGAAATCCAATACCATGACAAATACCATGATACAGAGCAAACAACGACACAGCAAGTAATGTAACTAATTTGGGTTGTGGGTTAGCAAACTGTCGCAACCAGAGAGGACCAGTCGGTTTCCCAGAGCAGCACAGCAGCTCACAACTCTCCTGCTACTATAGCGAACATCACTACAACAGCATATCTTGGCAAACTAGAAAGTGGGCTGAATGTCCGCGGGCAAGTCAGTTAACGTTACCTGACGCACAAATCATGGCTTTAATAGTGTCGTGTGGCTCGGTCTGAGCCACTTTGTTTGTTTCCCATTTACAGAGCCAGAGCTGTGTACAGACACACACTGAATGGACAACTAGCGGACCGAGAGGAGATGTTCGCTGAATTTGACAAAAAGACGTGTATTGGATTAGAATCACATACCCCATCTTAAAAGCAGCATTCATCATTTCAACGCTTAAACTCTTCAGTAGAATAAAGGTGCTGGATTTTAGTAGCATTAGTGGAGTCATAAAGGATAAGAGATATGATGTGGGATGCCTCCTCAATATGAGACAAAGCAATTTTTGGACAATGTAATCTGGTTAATGTGCAGACTATACTGTATGGATATCAGATATTCTGAATATGATTTGATTAATATCTTTTGGGAAAATAACTGACAACTTCCACGTTTCCCCCTGCTCAGTCAGCTGAAACCCAGTCAAAGGATTTTGTTCTGCCCCTCAATCTGGGATGTCAGATGGATGTACAGTGTGGTGTGTCCCCCTCCATCCACAAAGACTCACAGCTTTCATTCTCACTGAAACGCTCTTACCTTTCCCGCCTCACTGCTGGTGTATTTATTTATTTCCCCACCACCTCCCTACTGTTCTTTATCCATTTCTTTGTCTTTGTTCTCTCTTCTGCTGTGTGAAGTTTTGATGTCTGGGTTTCTGATGGCCAGCTCACCTGTATCTGTTTGTCATCTCAATTTATTTTTCTTTGTCATCGTGATATTTCTCTCTGTCGTTCCCATTTTATTGAGTTTTTTTTTTTTTTTTTTTTTTTTTTAGGGTGAGATGTTTTTACAAGCCTGCTGGGGTTTCTTTGTGTGATCTGCAGTTTTCGGCGCGTTAGTATCATTTGAAGGCACAAATAAATGATACCCAAACCTCACTTACCCTCTGTTAACTGCTCACGAAGAACCTAGCTCAGAGCTTTACACGTGTCTGATATCATCCGTGGCTATCTGCTTTATATCCAAGCAGATAGAAAGCAAAAAATCACACTCTGTTATGTTCTTATGCTCTTATGTTCTTACTCCTTATGTGAAAGGAGTTATTTGGACACTGGTCCATTCATTAACTTCTGAATATCGCTGAATATGCGATACTTGAGGTTCGGCACTGGTACCAAAACAGTACTTTTTTTAATACCTTACTTTGAGAAATATAAACATGTTTTTCTCCAGCCTCCTTTGTTTTTATCACTTAACAAAAAAGTCAAACTTCTCAAATGTCTAAATATCGAAACTCATATCTATCTCAAATGTCTACTCAAAAATTACCTGAATAATTTGGAATCTGACACCATTTTCGGTATGTTTCGGTTTTCCATATTCACAATAATGTAATACAGACACACTTACCCATATAATGCCCCAGGTATTGATAACCAGCCTCACATGTTAGAAGTTGCACAGGATGGTTTGGTAAGAAGTAGCAGGGTGCTAGATTAGATGTTATCACAATTTGCCACATCGATTCACTAAAATAACAAAAACATTAGGATGCAGCAGGACTTTTCTGGATAATGTTCAGTCGAATAGCGTTTGAGTAGGGCTTGGTAACGTTTGACATTTTTTCGCAAAGTTCTCAAATGTTAAAGAGCAGCTAAACGCAAGCAGACATAGAAGAACTTTGGCTCAATAAAATAGTCTAAAACTGCCAAATCAGGAAACCGCGTGATCAAAGAATAAGTAAACAAGATCAGGAATCTGGCCAGGCATTTGACACCAACTCTTGGTCCGTTTTTGATTCTCTGTGGCATGAAAATGTTCCGTCAGTAAAAAATAAAAACTAAAAATTGAGGTTGGATATCCAGCCCCAATTTTGTGCCTTTAGAAGTTTCGAAAGATTTTGGTAAGAAGTAGCAGAATACATGATTATATTTGTGTGTTTGTGGCAATCCTTTACTCAGCTACTAACATAACTACAGTATTTTGTAAATGTCCACAGTAGCTCAAGTATTTGTTAATGCGGGAAGGATGCAACAAGGTGGACTTTTTGGATGTCTGCCATTGTAGTTTAGAGAGAGCTATTCAAATTCATTCATTAATTATTGGCCTGTCTTAGGCTATAAATTGACTTTGAAATGAAGCACTTTGCTTGAGGGATTCAGGTGATCTTGACAACCTTCAAAGCCCTCGATGCATCTTCAGTCCCGTACCCTGTCGGTGTCATCACCACGAATGTCGTTTAACCACCCAGGACGGACTTGCTAACACATGTCCTGCCCGTTGGTCCTTTGCCATACAGAGCCCCTGCTGCCTCCGCATTGCGAGGCTCACGTCAGGCAGTGCACGACGGGCTCCTCTGTTATAAGCATATCATCAAGTTTGCATGAGCCTGTCTTTGTGGAAAGTAGGTCACGGCTGCCATCTGAGAATTAGGAGGAGAGAGCGGCGGTTTCGTTCAGATCCTCTGCATGCAGGGATGCAGTGAGACGTCCCGGCCATGTGACTGACCCAGCTTCTTCTCCCACGCCCCCCCCTCAACTCCCGTATCTGCAGGCAGCCTTTGCGCCTTAAAAGATGCATACTAATGAGGGCACCTTCCCCCACTTTAACAATCAAAAGATGCATTGAGGATCGAGGGGTGAAAAATACTTGGGGCTCTGCTGTTTCAGCCAGGATTAGAAAAACCCTTTAAAGCCTTGCAGCCACATTCCAGGGGCTTTCTGTTGACATTTAGTTGAGCTTCTGCTTTTATACAGCAGATTATGAGCCAGTGTCGCCACTGTGTTCAACAGTCTATCATGTCAAATTTGGAGATTGAAAGGAGCAGAAAAAAATCATGTATCTACCTAATTAAACCGCAATTCATTCCACGGTGGCATGAAAAAGCATAAAATAAACCCGTGTGAAACCTTTCCCTTGCGCATAGTCCATCAATTTACATCTATTTACATGCATTGTCTTTTGCTGGATTTTTTTTTATAATGTGCTGTGCGATTGCTAACTAGTAAGCAACAATTATCAAGTGCCTGCTGCTGTTAGATATTTAGTGGTGAACACAAGAGAGACAGTTTTATGTCTATTCAGGTAGCATGCACTTTACCGAAGTTTTATTGCTTATAATCATGTTTAAACATGGTACCTGCAAGCTTAGTGAAGCCACACTGAAAGCAGCATTATAGCTAATTCCTTCTTCCACATCCTCGTACTTCATAGTGTTTGTGCGGTGGCGGTGGCTTGGAAACTTTCTTTTTCTCCCTTGATATCTTCCTTCCTCCTCTCTGCCCGTCCATCTCCCTGTCACACACCATTAATTTCCTCAGAGATGACCTCTTCCCAGGTGAGGGTGTATGTCTGACCTCCACAGTGTCCATCACCCTGTGCCAACTCCCACCAGACATCACCGACACAAAAGCCCACCTTCCTCCCTTCTCTGCTGGCTCCTAATCGAGCTCCTGCTTATTATTCATGTGGGATGTTTTGTGTTTCAAAAAACATCAATCATCATGTATTATCAAGTGGGAGGAGCCACCCCACTGTCCTCCATGTCAGTGATGACTGGCAGAGTTGTGTGAATAATGCAGCTCTCTCCGTTCCCACTGAGCTTCAGCCATATTTCCTAGTATGCATATTTATTAATTTTCTCGCTTATTTTATTTAAAAAGGTCAAAGTTCTGCTTCAAAAATGAATTGTTCATCTGTGTGCATATTCCACTCATCTGCCCCCCTGCATTGTATGTAATTATCTACATCACAATCTCGCTTCAGCATCTCTCAGTGTGTCCTCAGATGGCTTCTGTTCAGGGTCACTTTTCCCAGCCTTGCACTAGACTATTCGTATTATTTTTGTTACTCATCTCATCCTTCTTTCAAAACCTGAAAAGTAGTTGCTTTGTGTTTTTGCCATTTCTTTGTTCGGACAAAGCAAAGCAGTACATTACCCACAGTGAGCTGCCCTCGTCCGTCCATCAGTTTTCCATCTGTACAAAGTGAGATCTGTTGGAGGAAATATGTGCGCTGATGTCTGTGGTAAACACTCATCGTGAATTAATGGCTCTACAATCCTGTTTAGCTTTGACCACCAACATCATCAGCAATGAGGACAGGATAAAGCGTCGCTTCACAAATTGCACTTTCATATTTCCCAGAAAGCAGAAAGATATATATATTGGCCCTGAGCACCATAGCAGCCTCTATTTATTGATTACCTCTGATGCTCTGATATCTGTATTTGCTCTGTTCCGTGGACTATTATTGCGTAGTGCACTTCATCAAAACATTATGGACCTGGCAGGCCATTCAGCTGTACCCACTGATCATTCTCAGTGAGCCGAGGACTCTCGGTGGCCGTACAAAAGTTGAGAGCACCAGGAGGGTTTTTTAAGACCTGACAGAGCTTTGTGTGGAGGCAGATGAGAACGCATTAAAAGTAAATGGTCCACTGGGACTCAACTCTCCTTCCTACTGGCTCCCTGTTGGTGCAATGACCTTGCACTCAGAATATCACAGTCAGTCTCCATCTTCCTTCATAGGCTAAAAATCTCATCTTCTTAAGAAGTACCTGACATCACCCTCTCTTCCCGCTGAATCACTTCCTCCACTCTCGTCTCGCTCCTCTAATATGCTCTCTTCTCAAAGTTAAAAAACCCAGGAACTGTATGAGCCTTTCTTTCTCATTTTCCATTCCTACAATTTTGACTCTACATATGCCCAGTGGTCCCCAAACGTTTTGGCACCCCTTCATAGTGATTTTTTTTCATGGAAGCCCTCCATGCACACCCACACATGCACGCATCACATATGTCACATATAATAAGTAAAATATAAGCCTATACATGCCTACAGCATACGGCTCCGTATAAACCAAAAAAAAATCAGCTCTTTTATGTTGCTGTCCATATAATTTGACCTTAAATACACTTATTGGCTTTTTTTGCTGAGCGTTATATTGAGAACTTCGATACAACTTCTCATATGTGTCTGGTAAATATGAGGCTACAGCACAGCAGCCTGAGAACAGGGGGAATCAGCTTGTTGCTATGAGAGCGGAGACTCCAGGAAGACTCTGCGCCCGGCCAAGAAATAGTCCATTACATCCGTCTCAAGGTCGGATGTTAGGATGACAAACGGCTACTGCGAGCTGCTGTTTTACCTGCAGCATTAAGGCATAATTAATAGGGTTTTTAATACAATGATTTGAATGTGTGTTGCTTTTTTTTGTACGTCTTGATGTTTTTGAAAATGTAAAATTAAAATATGGCTAATGTAGAAGCTGCCTATTCCTAAAATGAACAGTACAATGAATGGAAGGGGTGTTGTGGCTCTGAAATTTGTACTTTTTTATCTGCTATTTTTAACATTTGGGTTTGTAATCTGGGAATTACAGATATTCAGTTGTATACCAAAAGTATAAAGTGAATTGGGAGTGTGAGCATTGCATTGTTGATGAAGTTGAAAGGACACATTGTTGTAGCTGCTGCTATGACTCAGATGTTCTTTAGGGATGAAGGAGGCTGTGAAAACAGAGGCTTGAACATAGGGATGTTTATCGAAACTGTTAGACTACATTAGATTGTGTTTCGCAAGACTAATAGTAGGGGACAGGACATTTACATTATTTGTTGGTGATTGTGGTGCATAAAATGTAAAGTAAAACTCCCAGCAAGAATTATAATCATAAGTTTTTAGCATTAATTTGCTTTCTTTTTAAAAATGTCTTATGAAGAATTACTATTGATAATAATACAAATGACTTTGAAGTACCTTCTATGCTACAATGCTAAATCACTAACAGACAAACTTGTGATAGGTTTTGACCTTATACAGCTCTCCTGGGACACAGGCGATTTCTGCAAATTTCATCATACCATATTTCATGCACTTCATGAAACACAGAGGTTGGTGTATAATTTATTAATCACACATGGTCCCCACATTATATGAGTCAATGTCAACAGAGTCAACAGGGCTAAACAACAACATCCATGAGTGCATACATCACTAGCAGGAATGGCACCTTTGGTAATCCAACTAATTTGGTGCTTTGGCTAACTTAGCCTCCATGTGGGAAACAGGTATCTCTTCTTTGACAAGACGTTGATGGACGAACTGTCTGGCACGTCATTCAGGAGAGGTGACTTGTGGCGGCAGCTGTCAACAATTGACACTGTAAACTGCAGAGGCTTCTTATTTCCAGAGGAAGTCATCACCTGTCAAGCATCACTAATGTGTTTATTGTTACTGGAGAGATCATCTTGTACCCCTCTGGTTATTTTAGAGAGGAGACGTAGAGTGCCAGTGACTGAATGTTGTGCAGATTTCTGTGCTCTTTGTTGTCATTTTGTCTCGGTGGTCATTTTGTGTGTCTTTGTAATGATTGTGTGTCACTTTGTTGTGGTTTTGTGTTTTTTTGTGTTCATTTTATGCCTTTTTGTAGTTATTTTGTGGCTCTTCATGGTCATTTGGCATCTCTTTGTGGTCACTGGGTCACTTGGTATTGTTTTGCATCTTATTTGTAGTCATTGCGCATTTTGTTTTTGTTTTTGTCATGGTTATTTTGCATCTCTTTGTGGTCATTTGATTGACTTTCCAACAAGAAATGTTAACAGTCACTTCAGACAGAGGATCTGGACCAGGGGCCTCCTGACCCCTTGGGCCATGGGCCTATGTTATCACTCATGATATGTTCAGCAGCACTTGTAAAACATGCACAGAGAGGTGACAGCCAACTGCCAAGGCTTTATGTTTGAGGTAGACTGATGAGACGTGTCCCCAGGTTAACCTGTCTGGCTGGAAGAATTAGGAGTCACTGACAGACCCTCATTTTGATAAAATACTGAGTGTGTATGTGTAAGACAGACAGAGAGAGAGAGAGAGAGAGAGAGAGCGAGCGAGTGAAATAAGCAGTTATTTAAATGGAAGCAGGGAGGAAAAAAGCAAACAAATCAAATATTCAACAACCTTGAGCTCTATCTCTCCCAAGTTCCATCTTTCCTACTGGAGGTAATTGGTTGACACTGTAGACTTGTGTGAGAACTGTAGTATGTGAGGCCTAGATGTTATTGCATTTCACATCTCAGTCAGAAAACAAGAAGATGAATTTAGGAGGAATTTAACAAGAACCTTCTAAGACCTCCCTTTCTGCTCGCGTTTCACTAAATTGGAGAAAGTTTATTGATTTGCCCAGAGAGATAGAACTGTAGAGGTGCAGCTTTTTAGTCCTTGTGTATTGTGTAGAAAAGAAATAATTATTCTGTCAAACACTGACAGTGTCAACTGCATCTATTCTGTAGTCCACCTTTTTGAATTATTATTAGAACTGCACCAGTACATGTACCAGTCTACAGTTTAAATGCTTGGGATTATTAAGGCAGTTTCAAGAGATCTGATACCATTGCCGGCACACCTGAACTAAATGGAGCCTGGTCTGTGACTTTCCAATGTTTGTCTGAACGATCTGAAAGCATTTTGGTGTCCACCTAAATTAAAGGAATATCTCAACATTTTGGGAAATATACTTCTTTGCTTTCTTGCGAAGAGTTTGATGAAAGGATTGATATATAGTACCAGTTTTGTATCTGTAAGCTAATGACCACCAGTTAGCGTTGCATACCATAAAGACTGGCTCACTACAAAGCTCAAAACATCACCTAGCCCCACTACAGGAAATCTCAGGAATGAGCGCGCGTCATCTGATTAATTGAATCCCTACACAAGCTGAAATGTAAAAATGAAAAGGTGTGTTTTGTTAGGTGCATTTTTGAGCTATGGAGTGAGCCAGGCTAGCTGTTTCCCCCTGTCTTTATGCTAAGCTAAGCTAATCGACTCCTCGCTCTAGCTCCATCAATCTTCTCATCTAACACCTGGCAAGAAAGCGAATAAGCAAATTTCCCAAAGCGACGAACCTTAAAAACAAACTGACAATTTTATTATTTTGTTAGACCGTTGTGATGAACATGAAAAAAGGCACTCAAGAATTAATTGGACTGCCAGACTGCTTTGAAGGCCCGGAGACACCATAAGCTTTTGGTTGTATTCTTATTTTTACAAGCAGGGTGTTCTTTTTGACAAGGACCACAATGTCCAAAACGATAATATTAAAATCTATGAAAACACATATTACGTGTTCATAATCATGGAAGTTTTCATAGTTCTAGAAGTCCACAAACGTTCTACATAGTGGGGGTGTCCTGCTGGTGGAACAGTTGGAGTTAAATCGTTAAGAGTAGCTCGTCCACTGACCGATTGAATATCATATTGTTGAAGAACATGCGTGGTTTTATAAATTGTTACTCACACATATTTGCAGTCTACTTAAAAAATACTCTTACCTGTTTTCAGCCCTGCAAATAAAGTCTGGATGCATCCTCTAACCTTAATCATCTCCCTTTGAGGTGAAATTTTAAATAAATGAAAAGACTGAACACGAAACGTCTTTGATCCTTTGTATAGAGGAGATGATAGTGCTGTTCTGTCTCGGTGCCTCTCCCCCTACACCTCGGTGTGTTTTACTCCCCAAAACAGGACACCTTAACTCACTGTCAACCATGTTAACCAGTGTCTGTGTTCTCGCAAAAATAGCATTCTTTCATTTTGACACCTGGCTAAACATCACCGTGGCTGAATCTAATTCCAGCTGTGAGCCTCGTTCCTTTGCTGCAGGTGTAAATTCCTCCTGTCAGAGTCCTTCGTCAACATTGAAATGCTAATTTGTCATCTAATTAACATGAGGACTCAGGTGGAGAACTGCCACACACATGATTCAGCTTAACCTTTAGCTTTGATTTCCCTCATGCCTGATTTTTGGCATTCACAGGAAAACAACTCTGTTTGCCACTGTGGTTCCGAGGCCCTGTCATATTGCTGTGTATCATTTTGGAACTTCTCCTTTTTTCATATGCTTAAAGTTAACATAACTTCCACATATTTATACTGCGATCTTTGTCACATTATTGTGTGGTTGAAGAACCACTATATGCGTTTCTTCCTCTACCAGAATTACATCCTCTTCCATTCTGCCCTTTTGTACTCATCTTACTTTGCTCTTAAAATAAAATGATAGCAAAAAGAAGCTGTAACAAGCAATTGTAGGTTTCTAAGCATAATGCTCCAAGATGACTGAAGATTGCTTTCAGAGGAAAAGGACGGAGCGGAAGGTAAATAATGAAACCTCTGCTTTTTGTGTGCCATCTTTTATTCATCATCTGTAAAAGTTGATATGAGACCTTGTATGACTGAGCTTGATGCCTTTTTAAAAAAAAATAAACTTGTGATAGTTTACATCATGACACAAAATGCAGGCCTCATGTCGGGATGATTGTCTCACTTCTTAGGAGAAAAGCGAGTGTCACCATCAGGATAGTGGTGGACTGGAATAAAAAAATGCAGTTCTGAAAGCTCCATTGAGACTGGCAAATCACAGCTCTGATTTAAATGTACTGAGACAGATATGTTTTGTTTTTTTAAATATTCGATAGGAATATAACTAGGATTTTTACATATTGGCTCATTCACATATACGATCATACCAGCCCAGTATCCCCAGGAATTATGTTCACGTTGGGCGATTCCGCACACGATATCCCAGAAGGAATTATAAAAACATTGTCACTGAATTGAATCCTTGTTTTTTGCAGAATCATCCAGTATCCACGTTTTTGTTTGCCACCCCCCTTGTTAGCAAAATGACCACAATTGTTAACCTGCTTTAAAGATGCTCTGTGCTTTCTCTCGTAGTGGGGCTTCACATTGCCGCTTTTAATAATCGCCACGGTCTCGGACCATATGAGACATACTGGTTTCCCACGGCCTGTCGGGAGATTGAACATGTGAGAGTCTGTCCATTCTTGATTAAATGGCATGGGCCACCCCCCCCCCTGGTAAAAATGTACAAATCACCTTGTGGTTATGCATACAATACTCAATTCAATTCAATTTTATTGATATAGCCCAATATCACAAATCACATTTTGCCTCAAAGGGATTTACAATCTGTACAACATACGAATAGGAAGTGCAACAGAGGAGGGCTCCCTCTCCCAGGACGGACAGACATGCAATAGATGTGTTAAGTACAGAACAGATTCATAACAGAAAATCATAGTACATACAATTATGATGACCATGGCAAAATTACTGTTATTTCCGGGCAGATGTAAAATCTTGTCACTGGTGCACCTGAAATGCATATATAGGTTCTAACCATTTTTAAGTATTTTAGCCAATTATTGCAATGCCTTGCAGCCAGCGAGCACTGTATTCATTATGAGCGGTTATGTATAAACCGGCATTAAAATCATTACTATTGTATTTGAGCTGTGTCCTAGGAAATAAGCCACTTTTCTTTTGTTAACCTCATAAGTGTCAGGCTAAGAGTGTCATCAAAATGCTTAAATTTACATTTAATGAGAGCTTTGAGTTTACTGCTTTATCGTTCCATCTTGGTGTTGTTGCTACAAGTGTGTGCTAATGTTGTCTGACTTAGTACCACCCTGTTGGGCATGCGTAAGGTAGTCCACTTCATTTTTTATTCAGTTTCCTCTTACAAAGTGAGGCAAAAAATAATTATGATGATTTTAATGAACCAATTATACTCCTCAGGGATAGGAAGAGCTGAAAATGTAGGCACTGAACATTTGATGGAAAAATAAGACAATTCATCATAAATTTGCCGGGATGTCTTATTGTAGAACTTTGCAATAAAGTTGCTAAGTCAGAGTGTTTATATTTCAAATTTTAGGCAAGTAACTAGTGCTTTATGCTGAGAGAATAAAAAAAAAAAAAAAAAAAAAAAAAAAAAAAAAAAAAAAAAAAGCAACAATTAAACAAGCATCATTTTCCGGATCTCAAACTAAATAAAAAACCAGTAATAAAGAGGTCAAAGGTCTGAGCATCTAAACACGCAATGGGTAGTAAAACAAAATGGAAGATAAAGAACTGCCAGATAAAGAAATGAAAAATGAACAGTACAAGTGAAAAGATCTTTAAATGTCAATTTTAGAGAATAGAGACAGATTTAATTCTGACAAGAATGCAGAGATGGAATGCAGTGGAGTGTATCTCAACCCAAACCCAGTAATTACAGTAATTTCTCAGCTGATGAGACTGCCTGGATAGGAAAGATAAGACTGTTCATAGCTTTTAAGTCCCTTAATGTACAGAAATTATATAAAATGGGACTTACACATTCAAAAAAGAATGGTTAAAATTGTAGCACCCAGAAGAAAACTTTATGTTAATTATGCAGTAAAGCTTTTAGCAACAGATAATGACAGTGGCTTGAATGCTAAAATGTTTGTGGAACCTTTCGGCTTTGTAAGTGCATGTTAGACGTTAGTTGCTGAGTTTACAACCTAATTCTGATGATGGTCTTTTCTCTGAATGAAAACTGTTCAGTGGATCTAATCTAGTTAAATAAGATGACCTGAGGATAACCTGGTGCTATAAATTGTTTTTGGCAATAGATATCGAAATAGCTGAAATGCTATGTGCTACACACCCATCGAAAGTCTCGAACTAACTGAATAGAGATAAACATCAGAAGTGTTAAAGATAGACACATTTAACCCAGGTAATTTCTCTGTTTCATAATTGTGATAATAGTCGTGTCATTGTCACGTAATCTCATAATAGAGATTCTTATCAGATGCTATTAAAGCTAATTATACTATTTATACCCGCACAATTAGGTACATCCTTGAGACTCACTTTCAGGACTGTGAACTGATCTCAACTTTGGATGGAATATGTTGACATGGGCAGAATGGCTACATTATGAAACCATACCCATACATTACTGAGACTTAAAGAGTTGGGTAGTTACAAGATGCTACATTTTCAGTAGTGTCATATTAGCCGAATGTTTACTTAGAAGCAAGTGGCATGGTCTTGTATTCTATGAATAAATTCCATTTGCACAACAGAAATCAGAGACAGGCCATTCAGAGTACAATTAACTGATAATCGAGATGTGAAGTAATTCCAGAGCAGAATTATCGACCAGGGGTGGAGTCCATAGGCTCCGTCAAGTCTTGCTTGCTTGCTGGGTTTGAAAAGGTCACAAAGTTCCTTAAAGGTTATCTCAACATGTCGACATATTTCAATCCAATTCTAAATTTAAAACTTCTCCCCTCCACAATGACACCCAGCCTTTTGAGAGTGACTTTAAAAAGAGGATGAACTCTGAGCTTGGCTAGTCAAATCAATCTAGTCACGGTGGAGGAACGGAGCGGTTCATTACTGGGAGGGCTGAGGAGCTCTCCGATCAGCTCTCTAATATCACTGTGATCCTCTTCTCTTTTCTTACCTAATTGAATTCTCCAGGAGAGATGCCCCTCAGCTGCAGATTTATCATATCCTGAAATTGGAGGAGACTAGCTCCGTGAAGGACGTGCGCGGAACATTTAATCCACTCCTCATGCTGTAAGCCGAGCGCCGCGGTCTCTGCCAGGACTTCAGTTATCCCACTGTGGACCACTGGCCTTCAGAAAGGTGTCGCCATTCAGCGTTGCCCGAGATGAGCGGAGAGCGGCAGCAGGAGGTGCACGCATCCCATATCAAATATGCTGCCTGTCATGTACAGCGTGACCACCGTTCACAACAGATGGCATCGTAATCTGTAATCAAAGCCCTTTAAATGCAGCTCACTGCACAATATGTCTCTCTCGACTCCAAATCTTTCTTTCTCTCCACCTCTAACTTTCCCTCTCCTTGCAGTTTTAGACATTTAACATCTCCTTCCCTTCCCTTTCCTCTTTACATTTTAGTAATGACTAATTTTGACATCAAAGATAAGATAACCCAAAGGACTGTTTTTCAAAGCCACTTCATCAGGAAGGTGGTCGAATGTAGAACGTGGTGTCTTGTTAACATAAAGATCGAGTACGGATAAGTAGGTGAATCCAAAGCCGATTCTAGCCTTTATTCTAATCTATCATATCCAATTACAGCATATACCCTCTCCTATATTCTATCCTGTCTTACCTCCTATCCTATCCCATTTTAGGTGGGATCTTATCCTATAGCCTAATCTATCTTATCTCCTGTCCTATCCTATATTGTATTGTATATCCTATCTTATCCTATCCCATCCTAGCCTATCCTTTATAATATGCTTTCCTATCCTATTCTGTAGCCTATTCTATCCTATACGTTCCAACTCTATGTCCTATCCTATATTTTATTCTGTCTTATCTCCTGCCCTGTCCTACTTTTCCTCACTGTACAATACCTTCCGTAGTATAATCAGAAATTTAACCATATATACTATGCTTCTATAGTCTGACCTTTTGAGATTGTCTAGTGTGTGCAGAAGGATATCAGATGTATATCATTCCAATAATTATGCATGTCAGATGGGATGTATTTTAAGTACGCTTCATATCTCTGTGCTTAAGGTCTTCCACATTTGCATGCAGTATGGCGGTCCTGGCAGAAATCCAGTGCTATACGATCACTTATTTGATTAAACATTATCATGCTCAGGAGGACAGTGGAGCTCTAAGAAGAGTTGCTGACAGCAGCAGAAAGCCTTGTGAATCATGCTAAGGTTTTGTTGCAGTTGTGAATGGGAAGACCTGCCCTCCCTCATCTAGTTTCTCATGAGCTTGGACCTAATAAAACCTTAAAATAATTTCCTATACTGGCTGAAATTTTTAGATTTTCTCCTCTCTTTCAGTGTTTTGTTCATTTATTAATGGCTTCAGCCACCCTTTTCTGTCTAACAGATGTAAACAACAACAACAAAAAAGGTGCGCTGAGGACATCTTTCATCTATGATTCTCCTTGTTCATGTTGGTAACAGACAGTCCCTGAAATAATTCAGATTATTTTATTTTGACTCAAGTTTTTGACAACAGCTAACGTAACTTAGCTGGCGCGCCTGCCTGCGGAGAGAGAGCAGCTGCGCACATGCCCCTTGGATCGGGGTGCGGGTTGCCAGGTTGCGGTGACAGATGGGTTGAAATTGTATGTAGTGTGTGGATTGTGTGTGTAGATGTGTTTTATAGACAATCTGGCAACACATATCCAAAACTTGGATCCCTGTTTTCATAATAAAGTTTGAGGGCCATGCAAATTATGGGAGACTCTCGGGAGAAACAACAAAACAGGAGGGCGCCGGGAGATGGCCTTGAAATACAGGCGAAACCTGTGATAAACAGGAGTGTTGGTAGGTATGCAAAACCCACAGAGTTACCTCAGCTCTACAGAGCATTTTAGGGTCTTTTAACTCATAGTTTTGGTTTTACATCCCACATCTGTACTGCTTTGATTCACTGTCACCAGTCTCACTGTGTCTTAGGTGCAATATGAAGCTGTTCTCTGCAAGAAAGCTTAATGAATAGTAGAGTGAATATTGGACTTACATTTGCCAGACCATGTGAAACTAGACTCAAAATGAATGCTAATGTTGCTTTGTGTGTGTTTATAGACAACTTTTTGCTAACATGTTCGCCATAACAGATTTTATAAAGTGATCATTCCTCAATGTTGTGTTTACAGCTGCCCCCAAGTGGCCGAAAAATCAATTATTGCTGCATTAAGTTCTTGGTTGCCATGAAAACAAAGCAGACTTAACGTTATACATACATATTTGAATTTATGAACGAGGCACATTCACGATGCTACTGCGCTTTGTAAATGGCCTGTATTTAAGATTCAGAGCATTTAATGGTGTAATGATAACTGTGGGTTGACAGTGTTGATTTATTCTGCTTATTATCTAGCACAGATGGAGGTGTACAGTGTTGAAAGTGACATCCGTTGATGTGCAGATCCATGGCCTTCTGAGCTACTGCTGAGTAACTCCGGTATGGAGCTAAATCCGGAGAGGATCATAGCCTGATGACACTTGGCAAAATGGCACACTAATTATAGTCATTTTCATTTTGGGCAGAAACGCTTGAGCTTAGTCATGTGCGAAGTGTTGATACCTTTCAGAGCATGGACCAATGCTCCCACGACGTTTAGCCCTGCCAAATCTCTGCTGCGGATTGGCTGAGCCTGTAGCGAACAGTGACACTCAGAGGCTTAGGTAGTTTCCACCCAGGGCTGGATCGGCAAACCAGTGACACAGAACAGTCTGGGGGCAGCCGTTGGACGACTTCCTGGCTGGGAATATTAGCAGCATTAAAACACAAGGCATGGCTTCAGAGCAGCACAGCTCTCACACATACAAGAAGTGAACTGAAGGGTGAACTGACTGACAGTTATTTTCACTGTGTATAGAGCTGCACTTAGAGTTTAGTTTTAGAAACAGAAAAAAAAAATTATGAAATCACTAGAGTCTCTAATATAAATGATTAAGTATCAGGGTTTCACAGTTCATTATTTTCACACAATAGAGTCAGGATACTAGGCTATAGTTAAGCCGATGCTGATTTCTGAAAATGAATATCTCAATACATGCACTTACTTACACACACACACATTCTCACAATGTTTGATCATTCATTTGTTACAGTAAGATGGCTTTGCATATTCTAGACACTACTAGCCTTTGGGCTATTGTAGCAGCATGTAGTGTGTGTGTGTGTGTGTGTGTGTTTGTGTGTTGTTCATGGCTTAACAATTTGAGTTAATAACCAGGAAGGAAAACTATTCTCTAAAAATAGTATTACAACTTGGTTTTGTTAAATAAAAAATAAATGACCCTGTATAATATTAGAATCAGGAATAGAATATGACGCTCTTTTATACTGATATTAAGATTTTAAAAACCGAAGAGCGTTGAGATTGTTATTGACAGGTGTACAGTTAAGAGATGTAAAGGCAATGGAGAACGTACAGGTAGGCATAATTTACATAATGTACTATGATCCATATACACAGTAACTACCCACCCGGTCTTTGGAGTGTGTAGCGTACTTTGTAAGGACTGTATAGTGTTGTAGCCTAAATAATGGCCAGGTCCACTGAGACCAGCACTTAGTAGGAGAAACTGTTTGGCTCATCGGGCCATAATTCAGGCCATCCCTCCCCTAGAGGATCAGTTCCTGGGAAACCCCTGAGAACTAAAGCAATCAATTGAAATTTCATTCCTACTATTTCTTCATTTCGCCTTGTACTGAACTGTTAGACTACTCTCTCTCTCTCCCTCCATTTGTCTGTCCCCGTGGATTTTCAGATGCAGTTGCTGGGAAAATTGGGCTTTATTCTTCGTGCTGGATCCCTCGTTTCTATGCGGGGGAATCATTTTTAATAAAGCTGTAATTTTCAAAATTTCACTTTTACATCGATATCATATTCTCCAGCCCACAGTCTCTGCTGTTAATGTAATTGAGACAAATTGTCACAATTTGCCCAGTTTTCATATTTTTCCAGTAAAAGTACGGTGGAGAAGAGCAGGGGGCCCATTTGTTTCCATGTTTCTATCCGTCAACATCAACACCGAATCATTTTTTATATTTGAGCCTTTCTTAATCAAAGGAAAGCGTACTGAGCATGCGTGCTCATTTTATGCCTTGTGACCATCACAGGGATGAAATAGGAGTTAAAATTAAAATACATTTCATTTCCTTTATTGAATTTCTGAGTAAAATGCTTCAACAGCGGCATCTGCAGGGCAGAGGGGAAAGGCCCGGTCTGTGTGAAGGGGGGGCGGGGGGCTGTCAGTGCCCGATCCGTTGCGCAAAATAGGTCCTGTCAATCAAAGAAGGTTAGCGCAAATGTGCCTGTTCAAAATGACTCGTGAGATGAATGACATAAACAATGAAAATAAACAATACTCGCGCTCATAATAACAACAGGCTTTTTAATCATTGGAAATGTAATTTAACGCGTCCGTGTATCATCGGCTAGACGGTCTCTTACTTCATTAGTAAATAAAAACGTAATTCTGTTTTGTTTTAATTCTATGTTCACAATTCATTCAATATATGACAAATACACGAGTTCTCTGTTTTTAACTTCGACTACTATAATATTGTGTTGTTAATAAAGTAAAAAAAACAACAACTTGCTGGCTGTCAAGTAAAATGTTCACACATGCGTGGTGAACAAATCGGGCAGGAATTCATGCGCACATGTGCAGAACGGATCGGGCACTGAAAAGTGTCAGGGGTTTTTTCTTTCCCCCACAACTTCAGTGAATTCCCTATTACATAATAGCGAACTATTACATTTCCAATGATTGAAAAACATTTTGCTATCTTGATGTGAAAGATTTCGTTTTTGAACAGGCACATTTGCTGTAGCCTTCTTCGACTGACAGGACCTGGTACTAAAGACACTGTATATTCATTTCATTTCATTTCATTTATTATACAGGAAAGATTAAAAGTAACATTTAAGGTAGGCTACAGTTTAAACGGGCCTGACTGAGTTTAAAAACTGGTTTCCAGCACGTTCCTGTTCTGCGGAACATAAAACATAAAACACAATTTACAACACAGAGTCAAAGAAAACCCTCATACAAGACATTAACAAAAAAATACAAGCTAGACAAATACAAACGACTAGAATACAACAATGGAAACGATGCAAACTGGAACTAGGACAATAAATAAACAATCAGTGAGTACAAGTGAAACTAGAAGGAACAGTTTATATGCCTTTTTGAAACACATGATGGATGGTATTTTTCTTATGTGATGTGGAATATCATTCCAGATTTTAGTGTATGTATAAAAAAAGGATTTCTGACCATAATTGTTTTTATATAGAGCGACTGGTATAACAGGAGATAACGCATTACAGACAGCGCCATTGGTATGACATGTGGCAATGCGTGTCTCCTAAGTGGGCACATTAGCTCTGCCCAGTTAAATAATAATATCAATATTGATATTATTAATTAAAGAAACACACGTTTTACTTTAGTTTTAAATTTAAATTTAAAAAAGTCCCTTTTAAATGTCTGTTTATCTGGTCGGAAAGTACTGCAGTGAAACCAGAGCGACGGGAGAGATGTTGCCTGATCCCCGAAGGGAGAGCCTGTTGCCGAGACAAGACGTGTCATGATCAAAGCTGATTTTGTCCTGATTTGTCTGTCATCAAAATGCCATTTCAGTGTCAGAATGTTCGGAGGACATGTGGCTTGTGAAAAAAAGGGTCCGATATTTACTTAAGTGACTACGAGGCGACAGAATATGGCTTAATCTGTGCTCACGTTCACTTCTCTCATTGGATTGAACAGACTCAGGACCTGCGGCTAGTCTCCTAAAGGTGGTGAAAACCCACGTGACACTGATACAGGAAATGGCTCTCAAGTAAGCCATCTCTTATCTAAACCGTCTCTGCCGATATGGCACTGACACGGGCTCAGGGCGGGATCTCTTATAGCAATTTAATGTACCTCATTCCCGCCCCCACGCTAATCTGTTGGCCAAAACAGGTACAATGATGCTCCGAGCCTAACCAATCATCAACCGGTTTTAGTTTGGCTCACGGCCCATCCGCTAACATGGAGGGGGCGGGGTTTATGACCAGCCACCAGGGGGAGAGCGAGATGTTTTAGCTTCACTTTTGGGGAGATGTCATGTCGTCCATCTTTAGATACAGTCGGTGGTTAATACAGTAGCGGCATATTAGAAAATGAATTCCAGGGAAACCTAGAAATTGTTTGAAAAATAACTGCTTCAAAAGCCTTTTTGGCCCACTTATATACCTTCATATTCAATGAGAAGAATTTTTCAGCACTTTTTTTTATCGAGCTGTAGCTAGCTAACTTAGCGTCTCGCTATAGGTAACGCAACAGTTAGCTCGTGGTTGCCCCCTGAAGGACCGTGAAGCCAACGGTCGAGTCCCGGGACTGGATCCCGGTATGGGCGACGGACCGCTGCACAGGCTGCGCGGCATGTAGGGATGTTGCTGCGACATTTGCTAGTGCGTTCGTCCACCTGGCACCTGCTCTGGATCAGGTATTAACCAATGGTGTTGCGATAAATACTTTGATATTTCCTCTGTAGCCTAGAAATAGAGCTGCTGTGTTTAAACTACTTTGTTAAGAATAATTGCCAGCTGTGTTCTTATATGTACATTTAATTTCTCTTAACGCGTGATACTGCAGCGTTGGGAATAAAATATTGGAATTGAAAGTAAGCTTTGTTTGTCCAATTGAAACTCAGGCCAGCTTGGATTCAAATAGCAAGTTGTCATTCTCAGTCACCAGACTTTTCTTCACAGGTGTTGAACACTGGCCTGCTACTTGTTACATCTCACACCCTCGATAAATACTCTTTATTTGCTGCATTTGGCCAGTATGGTTAATCTGAAAAGAACGGCATACAATTATGTTGTTTTTAAGGAATCTTGTAAGCCACGGTTTTACTGCTTCATTTTTCATTAAACAGAAGAAAGTAGAGATAAGTAGCAACTAGTGTAAAATAACGTGACGCCGTGGGTTGGGTTTCCTCCTGTCCTCCCCAAGGTTTTGAGTCACCATCCGCCACTGCCTGTACACCCCAGTTGGCTTTGTATATTAATACTGTTGTTGGAGGCCATTTTATAAATCAGATTCTGACCAACAGATGGAAGGTGGATGTAATTTCATAGGCTCATACATAAGGAAGGAAGCTGGTACATCTGTCTGCTTGTGCGTGTGATTGCATTTGCATGGCGGTAACAGGCGTGGGTTTGTCTCAGCGAGCGAGACCAGAGAGATCGGAAGACTTGATTCCCATTTACAAGCTTTGAATGCCAAATGTCCCTCATGATTGGTTTGGAGGATGACTTGTTCCAGCCTACCAGATGCAGTAAATGTTGAGGGAAATAGCCTCCTTTCCTCTGTTTTTCCATTATTGCTACATCCTCTGTGTCCTCGTCATTGCATCTCCCCGCCCCATCTTTACAATGCGGCATGGAAACACTTATGAGTCAAGCATAAAACACACACAAAGGAAAACAGGTTATCTGATTGATGTTGGGTGTGTGCTTTAATCTAGAGGAGTGCTACTCCACCACTGCATCCCCACTCTGAAGTGTTTGGGCTGTAGAAGAGTGCTGCTCTGCCTCTATGAAAACAGAGAGGGAGGCAGAATGTAGATCAATATCCCAGGAACACACCAGAGACATTCTATTTTATTAAACATTTTCCCATTAAGGCGGTGGCTCGAGCGTTGTAGATCATCCCAACAAAGTCGTAAATCACAGACAGACAGCAGAATTGGAAACAATGGGCAGAATCAGTGGAGATTACCAAGAAACAGAAGATATTTGGTGTTTGTGCTACTGGGAGCCTCGTGTATCTTGTCCTTACAACACATTTCAGATGTGGGATTGGTTTAGTGACGGTGTAGCATCAAAATCATATCGGGTTCATTCAGCTCCTTGTTTTGGCTTTATGGGCGACAACTTTACTGTTTTGGTTCAGTCTCACCGCACTCATCAAACTTGTTTCCAGATGCTGTACCAAGCAGCTGTTTCCAGCATTAAAGCTCTGAGAAAAAAAAGCTACCTGCCCAGCATCAAATAGTAGAAAGACAAAGTTAGCGAAAGTTAGCTTGTGCACCCATAGTGGAACATTTAGTCGCTAAAGATCCATTTATTCCCCTAAAGAGTTGGTGGAGGCCAAAACAGAGCTTTAAGGACAGTACGAATTGGACTACATTCATTAGGTGGCCAGAGACACGACTCAAATGAATGCAGATGTTGCTCTGTGTCTGTTGGATGTGTAAATAAGCAGCTGTTTGCTAACACATTTGCCATATCAACTTTAAAAGGTTGTTCCCCCAGCCCCTAAGTGGCCAAAAAAAGTGTTATTAATGCTTTACTTCCATGTCAGTTCCAATCAGCTCTTCTCTCAGTTGGTGTTACCATACATATAGCCAAAGGTGAGAGCATGCACATGGAGAGTACTGAGGAAGAAAAGTCCTACTCTTCAAAAGTATTAAGTCCTCAAAACATCAATCACACTCTGGTTTTGTCCTAGCTTGCTTTCAAAACTTGTTTTGTACTAACAAATCTGTCTCTCTCTAATCTGAAATAGCAGCTTGATTACTGCTCAGACTTGTTCTGTGCTTGCTTAATAGTTTTGTCATTAAAAAAACTTCCGTAAATCAACTGCAGTTGCTAAAGGAGCGCAGATATCTTCTCATTGACTTTTAATCCAGAGCTATCCAGTTTGTGACGTCGGAATTGATACCCATGTCTTCTTTCAAATTCCGCCTTTGTACTTATTTGTTGTGTTCACCTATTAAGAAATGGAAAATGGTGTGTTTTCTGGTGCTCATATTCACAGAAGCCCAGAACAAGATAGCAGGTAGGGGTTGAGTGCGTAGCCCAGGGCCACTTCAACACAACAGATGGCTGTTACTGGGATCAAATCTGTTACTGTTTGGTTCCAGGGTGTTCTCCTCAAGCACCGAACCACCCTGCCACCCAGTTCAGATTGTACTTTGTTGGAGGCCATTTTCTAAAGCAGATGGAAGGTGGCTGTACTGTAATTTCATAGGCTTGTAAGTTAGAGAGCAAGCTGGTAGATCTGCCTGTACAATTTGTTCTGACAGTATCCTGCTCATTTCCTTTGTACTTACCAGTAATTAATCAATTCATATCATTACAAATTTTATTTAGAAAGCCTTTTCAGAAAACAGGATTGTCATAAAATATTGTACAGAGAACAAATACTTTAAAGACAGATAAGAGAGAAGAGACATAAATAAGAGAGCCTGACTTTCATTCTAATTATGTTGCTCAAATCCCCTTTCTACTGTGGAATATTCATTTTGACAAAGTAGTGATTGAAAGTTTTTTGTACTGTCTCACTCATTGTAAGTCTGGATGAGAGTGTCTACTTGAATGCCTGAAATGCAAAATGTTAGCATGTCCATTACTTTTTGAATTATGTTGATTTTATTTGTGTACCATTTTATTTGTGCAACCACCAAGGATCTGGGAATAACAGGAGAGAGATTCAATTCCCCTGTATTATCATAGCAACTTTGTTATTCATATCCATCTTTTCACAGCAGTCTAATCCACATGCATATTCAATGTGCCACGGACAATCAGAGGTTCTGAGCAGACAACGTGCTCAGGTCCGCAGGGAGGTGTTGCCTGCTTCCTCTGTGCTGTTTGTTGACAGCAGATGAAAATGGGGATAGTGCTAAATTATATCACAGAGCATAAAGCGACGCTGCAAATGAAAACATTTTATGCTCACATAAATTATACTCTTTTTTTTTTTTTTCATATCACAATATTGCATCAGTATCTTACTGTCCCATTGATGGAAGCCCGTCATATTGCCTTGTATTAATCACTGTAGATGCCAAGTTCCTGTAAAAACATTCCTATTGAGGACAGAAACAGTGTAAAACTGTCAAACTATTTCACTGCCTCACATTAACCTTGAGTGTGTATAAAAACAACTGCTAAGAAGTGAACGAGGTTCAGTGTACATTAGCTCTTTTAATATGATCGGAAACTGCCCAAATGTTTCTTATTTAGCAATCATTTTTGTGACTCAGGACTCAGAATTATATAGAATTATAGTGCCGCTCCGTGGCCACTTACTGCAGTTACTGCCACTTACGAAACAAACATGTAAGCATTACTCTTCCTGGCTACATCAGTAACTCCACCAGCATGGAGTCCGTTCTGGTTCACGAACGTAATTTTGAACCTTTTGTGAGCATTTTGACCAAATATAAATTGTTCCGCAAACCCGAAAAGTTGGTTTTCAGCTGGAACCAAAACATAGCAGGTTTTCCTTGCCAACCAAAGTGGGCGTGTCATATTCTACAGATCGTTGAGCTTTGTGCGACGCCCCATGTGGACACATCCTTGATTACAATGGTTCCGCTCGAAACTAGTGGCAACACGGGCTGGTTCACTAGATAGCACCATGGTTCCAAAAAGCGGAACTGGTTCATGAACCAGAGCTAAATGGGTTCATTGGTCTTAAATTAGCTGTTGTTCTCCTTGTCTCATTAAAGTGACAGGAAAAACCAGCTCCTTTCAACACATGATCTCGCAGAAGACCCACGGAGCTGTTGTAGCATTTATCTGATCCATGATCAGTTCGACCATTGAATCATTTTTGTGTGAGAGCCTCTGAAGTCACAGGTTCACCTGCACAAATCACATTCCATTGCACTGAGTTCAGAGGTCCCAAACCATTTGCCAAATCCAAACTCAATGTTCTGTGACTCAGCGCACATTAGGATCAGAATTGCTGGTATTCTGGTTGTAACCAGAATTTGAAAACTCATTTACTGGAAAAACATCCTGAAACAGTATCACTACTACCGCTAACTGCTCCCACCTGCCAGCCTTCATCAAAACATTGGCAACCCCGTAGCCAACAATAGTCATGCACGGTGGGGATCCACCAGTGCTGGTTACATTTGTCAGACCTGTATCCTCCTCTCCACCAAAGCAGGTGATGCACCCCAGAGCTCAAATAAACAGACTGTCTCAGATGCTGCCTCATCATTGCACACCAGATGCACCCGAGCCAAAAGATATGCTTCAGGAGCACGAGTTTTGCCAAAACAAATTGCAGGATTGTTATTTTCTTGCTGCTGGCATCAAATACAAACTGCTATCTGATCACAGACCACAGAACTCATTTGGGGCGGGGCTCGTAATGGCTCAGGAGGTAGAGTGGTCGTCTCGTTTTCGGGAAAGTTCCTGGTTCAATCCTCAGCTCCTCCAGAGACTATTGTCCTTGAGCAGGACACTGAACCCCTATCTGCCCCTAAATACATATTATTACATATTTATTATATTATCCTATATTATACTGAGAGACATATTATCTATGGTTGTGTATTTATGTGTCTAAACTGTATATTTGTACATTTTCTGTAGAAAACAGCCAATCAGCTGTCATGCTGCCATTTAAAAACACGTCTGCGTCTCACTGATTGTTGTGCTCATGACATTGATTTGAAATTTGACATTTAGGATGAAGTTCTCTCTTTAATCATATTCCCCTCTTTCCAAAACAAAGCAATACATCTCCTCATTTCCGTGGCTTAATTGAAAGTGGCGTGCCCTATGTGTGTTGCCTATTTCATTTCCTAACCATAACAAACAAATCTTTTACAAATGCTCTTTTTCCTGAGGCTAATTCAAAGATGCCAGCTTAACTTCTTTTATCCCACCACATTGACAGTTTTCCCTGGGAGTCTAGTGATAGTATTAGTTGAAGTAAAGTCATCTGCACTATTTATTTGGTCCGTCCCCCTCACACTTCCCCTCACATAGATTAAGCTTCAGAAGCTGCCTCTTGGCAATTATATCTATCAGAGGGCAGCAGAGAGCGCTCTGTCAGAACTGTTCAAATAATTGCAATTCAAATGAATATGGATTCAAAAACTTTGACAACACACAGACAGTTATTTTGCGACTGGTATGTTTTCCTTTCTCCTCGGATGAACAGGAACCTCTCATTTACTATTCTCTTTCTTTCTGTTTACAGACACATAGAGAACTGGACAGGATTGCAGACTCTGAGAGACGTCGATATGGAGCTCTACACTGGACTACAGAGACTGTGAGTGTTGATGCTGTTATCTGGAGAGGAGCGAGGGGAGACCAGTGATAGACACTTCACTGTATTTCAGTCCTACTGTGCTGCAGATCTGGAAATGGACAGTGGAACCTGTACCGCTGTTAATCCCTGTTTTCCATCAGGTTGCCTGCGTGCTTGCTGCAGAGAGGCCAATGGTTTTCTCCTGGAGATAGAGAGAACAGTAATTCAGCTCAAAACACAAGTGGCGGCAGCTGCAGCCCCACCAGCAACGCATCGGGATTTAATGTCCGATACCTCTCTGAATGTGACACAATCCCGGCTAATTCTCAGAGGAGATGACAAGGTGTTAGTCAGGGTGTGTAAAGAGAAGAGGGAGTGAAGGGCGTGTTTCTGATCCTAACACAAGTTGATATTTAAACAAGCTTTTAATTCTCGACAGCCACACGCCAGTGGAACATTCCCTTCGCTTTGCTTAGCCACTGATCAAATAATGCTAAAAAGCAGCAGGGAAAATTGAATTAGGGGTCCCTGCTGTTGCGTTGTGATTTTTTTTTTTTTAAATTCTCATCTCTTCACTTCTTAACGCAATATTACACTCCTTTGCTACCCTGCACTATGAGGCCACATCCTTTACATTCCTCTCACCCAGCCACTCCTCTCTCAGCCGCTACCTCCCGACCTCCTCTTCCTCTTCATTTTTTCCTCTCTCCGCAGAGAACCGTATTACTTTGCCCTCCAAAGTCAGAGCTGGCCTCTCCCCTGATCCCCTTGATCCCTCATCAGGGAGGCCAAGTGCAATATCTCCACTACTAAATTAGCATTTTTCTCATTACCACCGCCTCTCTCCTGCTGCCTTGTCTGGGGACACTGGCTCCTCCCAGGCTGGAGTCGGGCCTTCCCAGGGAAGGCTGCTACCTTGTGTGATGCTGCCTTGTGGGGCTGTCAGTATGGAGGGATAAGTAAGAAAAAGTTACTCTAGGATACCTTACATCATGTCATTTTATGTCATTCCCCTTAATTTGAATAAAATGAAAAAAAGATACAATAATTATTTAAAATAAACACTAACTTGTTGAATATGTTATATACCTCTACAGTACATCTCCAGAATAAGCTTACTGCATTCCTCAACTGTTTATATTCTGTAAGGACCACAATCATTTATCCTCACCTTTCTACAAATGTAACATTAAAAAACACTAACAATAGACCATAGACTTCTTTTTTTGGTTAGAGCTGTCCTTAGTAATGTAACTGAAACAAATCAGTTTACCTTAAAAGGTAAGGCTGGTTATATTGCATATTTTTCTTATTGTCAACAAATCCCATGAAAAGGCCAAACCAACAGTGCGTTAGTCCGTGTCTCAAAACTTTCTGATTTCCCCAGCCTTTCTGTGCCTCTCAGCCCCAAGCCCACTGGTTCCTACTGAGGAAATTAATTTTTAAAAATGGGTCACAAATTAATTGTTTTTTCATTTTTAAAAAGGCTAAATAATTTCCTAAGACAGCTGGGCATTGTAGTTTTTGCCAAACATTACTTAAACAGGAGTTAATAGTTTGGGACTATCTTCACCTGCGGATTAATACACATTTCGTGCCCTAATGAGTATTTACAGCAGTAGGATGCTGTAGGGATTAAGTCAAAATAAACTACAGGGTGTGTGTGTTCATGGTAATGAAGGAACACGTCACCCAGTGCAACAGTGTGGCTCACTGATGTCTTTTTAATATTTGTTGGACAACAATGGCACTGTATGGCACAGAGGAAAAGGATATATACGCTTTGGCAACACAGGACATACTTGTTGGATCAGTTCATTTCCACTTTTTGGCTCTGTTGGGAATTGTTAACAATAAGAAAACATACTGTAGACCTACCCGGACATATCCCTGATATTTTGGTGCATCATTGTGTTAACATATGTTTTAAAATGTGTGTCTTTATTTTAAACAGTTGCCATTTGGCTTCTACCACAAAAAACCCTTCATTTGGACAGTCTGTCTACAGATAGTTTATAGAGTATTTGTAACGTTTCAACTGTTTCGCTGTTGTCAGTAGATGTTTAACAGATTATGAATAAAGCATATGTGACAATTCATGAACACACCATAACCAAGATGTGTGTCTAAACCTAACCAAACCTAGAAAGCCGTTTTGTGAATAGTCCATACACTATCTGTAGGCGGACCAAATTTGGCATTGCATGTTCAAGTAGATTTCTATCTTGTCTTTTAGCATTTTTGTTTTTAAACAAAGCCAATATATTTAAACAAGGAAAGACAGGCAGTGTGTCAGATTTTTCAAGGTACATTCCTGTATTGTTACCACTCCTTTAGTCATATGCGTTTAAGTCCGGCCTCTAGGACTTTAAAACTCGTTTAAGACACGTTAAATGCAGCAAACATCACATCACTGCTGTTTACAGAGTTCAGTAATATTGCCATTCCTGTTGTCATTACTGCTGGGAGGATAATAACCAAAGCTCAACAGTCATCCTTGTACATTGCTGTGCTAAGTTCTAGGGAGTGAAATAATAGTGAAATTATTGTTATACATTTTTCTGGGAATCTCATTGGAAGGTCCCCAAGGGCCACAAAAACCCTCTCAAGGAGCATTAGAGGTTTCAGAGCCCCACTTTGGGAGTTTTTGGGTGATGAAACGCCACATCCCAGTCAAACACCACAGAGGCATGATCAGACTTCTAGAAGGTAATTGGCACCAACAGCTGGGAATAATCAGCACACTGCATTATGAGGCGCTCACTGATGATGTCAATGACTTCTTTGGAGAGAGACATCTGTGATTACAAGATTAGAAGTCATTACCATTGTATCCCAGAACAGTGGTTCCCAAACTGGGGCGCTGGGAATTCCAGGACTCCTTGAGAGGATTCCACAGGGTCCCCAGCAGAACGGGGATTAGTTCAATTTCACAGTTTTTTCGCTCCATACAAGTTAGCACAATGAGGAAATGTGTTAGAATGCATGCACTAATCAGAGGTTTCGCTCGCTTCACAGTAAGACACAAGGCAAACAAGTTCACAAACCTTTCATCAAATGGTGGTTCAAAGTGAATTTCCATTTCAGTGTCAGCTCCTTGGTGTGCACATGCAGTTTGAAGTTACAATAATTGGAATAGACAAGAACCTATTCTGATTTGATACAGTGGACCGCTGCAGCAGAGACTAAAAGTCTTGAAATGCACCAGTTATTTTTTATTTCCTTACTATGATATCACCATGTTGGGTATTTAAAATGTATTTGTAGTTTTATTCAAATGACAAAACGTTTGAAACTTGAAAAGCCAAAATATTTAACACATTTGGAGTGAAATCTTATGGGGGGGGATCAAGATGAGAAGCAGAGAGGCACAAGAACAATGAAATGCACCGAATAAAGATTAAACAGAAAATCAAAATGGCCTTAATGCAATTAAATGAGTTTGTATGTGCGTATGCTTGAAGAAAAGAAATGTCTTTGTTTGGGTGGCATTTCTTCACAGTTTTATCTGTATTTTATCATTTCAGAACTATCATGAATTGCAACCTGAGGGTGATCCAGGCTCGAGCTTTCGCTCAGAATCCACACCTACGATACATGTGAGTAAATATTCTATCTTTGACAACCATGTTTCCTGTGCCTTCAAAAGATTTATAATGATCAGTAATGCTTGGCAGCTTGTAGTATATGACTATTGATGAGTTAGAATAGAAGCGTGTAGGGGACATTATCCAAATGATAATCTAAACTTGAAAATGAAAAGGTAATTCCACAACAGCATTATAATTTTCCACATGTGCATGTGTTATTTGGGTAAACATGAAAATGCAATAATCCAATTTTCATTTTAATTTTCACATACTTGCATGGGCTTTCTATGACTCTGTTAAAATGAAAATGGAAAAGCTGTTTGAAATTACATTTTCAAAGTGGTACCCTGCTGTACAGTGGACAATTTTCAAATCTTAATTCAAATTTAAAAATGAAATGTCAAGAATGTAACCTTATTTTCCGTTTATGCAAGCAATATTTAAGTCAAAATGAAAACTTGACATCTCATTTTCAAAGACTTGACCTGCTGTACAGTGGACAATATTCAGATACAATAAGCAAAACAGGGCCCCTAGTCTATTGCATTTAAATGTACATGTCGCCGTGTTCTTTTGGTGTCTAAAAGAAAACTCCATTCGCTTCCATAAGTTAGTGTTGAGCAGAAGATGATGCAGTTGGTAGAGACAGCCTTCGGGAAAATTGTGGCACTGCCATTACTGTCGCGACAGCCGCACATCTTAAATGAGACATCCATTATTTGCCTTGGATAATTGGATTCCTATCTGCCCCGGTTCTTTGTGCTTCGGTAGAGCAACATGCCAAAGACGCACTTCCATTTAGTCCGCACTCGCCAAATGGACAATTTGTCCAGGAGGCCGAGCATTAGAGAGCTGTGCGAAGAACAAGGTAATTTCTTTAACAAAGGCTGATGTGTCACCCCGTATGACAGCGTGTTATTCCCCAATTTTCCAGGAGTAAACACGGTGAGGAACTCAGTCACAGTCTTTTACCTGAACACATTGCCATTTGCAATTTCCAGTTGTCAGCTGAGAGGCAGTTTGGTCTCTCTTTTCTTCTGTGGATTACTGCTGTTAGGCTTGAATCTGTGCCCCTTGCACTTCGTGTGTGTGTGCGTGTGTCTGTGTGTGTGGGAGAGAGAGATTATAGCAAGCAGTAGTTCATAATGTGGATGCTAACGTAAGCATTCAGTATTTGTCATTTGAGAACTTAATCTTGTCTGTTAGTGAGACTGATTATCAAATGTATGTTGTGTCATGAGGTGACTTTTGGGGATCTGAGTATGTCTGTGCGTCCCTGGGTGCACACACTGCGGTTCGCACATGTGTAGACGTCTTTAAAAAGTTGGAATTGCTTGTCTTTTTATCTAGGTAGGTGATTGGTAGAGCTAATCAAGCTCATCAACAGTTCATGAATGTTATTTAAATCCCCCCTTCACTTTAATTTTCTCTCCAGAAGATGGATTTGCAAACACACGACTGAAAACAAATAAATGACTGTAACCTTCTCACCTCTTCCTCCCTCCCTCTCACTAAACATAATTGCTGTGCAGTGGGAGGGGACTTAAAAAGATCCAAAAAATGTAAACGATATAAGACAAAGACTGGGTGAGTGGGTGACGATGTTCTTACCTGTTGTGTAATGGTGAATATGAGTGTGAAGTCAGACCCAGTTAATGATCATTATAATGCAAACAATTACATATAAAATCTTTCCAGAAAAGTGTCAATTTATGCATTTCTTGCTTTAAAGCTCACATACTATATATACTTTGAAAATCTCTTTAGATTCAGGCTAGAAATGTGACGCATGTTGTTCTACAAATAGAAAAGATAGATCAAGTGAGTTTCAGTGGATTTAACCTCCACTACAGTTTCACTTCTCCAACATGGAGGCATTTGCATTGTAACCAGTGAAAGCCCCACCCCCAGACAGTCCATGACAGGCCTCTTTTGTGGTCTTGTTAATGCAGATGGATGGTTGCTAGGTGACAGTGAGGATGATGATGTCAAAGAAGATTAATTATTATGCCTAAGCTTAGCCTCAGAAGGCCGACCTCATTGATGTCTGTGTCAGACAGGTCTGCTGAAGCCCACGCCATCGGGCGCTCAACTGGTTGCTCCTTTGTGAGGAGAGCTGAAGCCATTCTCTTCATCGCACATTCACACATTAAAGATACGTTAAAATATCTTAAACCTTATAAACGTAATAAACACCCACCCCAGTTATACTCTCTCAGGTAATATTCTTCTGCTCTGTAGTTGAATTATGCTGTATGTGCAGTATGTGTTACATACCTTGACTTGACAATCCTCTGAACAGCATTTGTCCAATCATAGCTTAGCAACTGTAACTAGGCACAGCAGGCCTGTCAGACTTGTATTTCTCAGCATGTTGAAGCGGTGTGCATGAGAGCGACACTCTGTGAATAGAGACATAGATGGTGTTTTATTTATTTTTTTACCCTTTTCAAAACCCAAAATTCAGGAGCAAAAGTGTAAGGATGTGATTACACAGTGTCTTTGTCTGCTCTAACCCAACACTGTATATAAAGATGAACGACGCGTTCCTGCCTCCTCCCCATAGACTGCAATGAAGCCAAAATATCAGCAGCCATCTTGCGCTTTTGGTGCCTACGCCGGCAAAACTGACACTTGCGGGCAAGAAATGAGAGGCTGGTTTTGTTTACCTCTGTCTGAAATGAAGACATGTTGTTTCGAGTGGTAAATCTCCTCCGTTATCACTGTAAACTGCAATACGTGCTTGACAGTGTAGCAACAGTAATTAAGGGAGGTGGTGCTTACTGAACAATCAATTACACTTGATCTGTAAAATTCAATCTATCAATTATTTATATTGACCTTATGTGTTTCAGCAACAAGGAAGTGCTCCAACTCCGTAATTTTGTCTTTTAACTTCCTGTCTACGCTACGTTGTGTAAACGGACATCTGCTGCTTGTGATCACCTTCTGCCTGACATTTTACCTGTCCTGTTTTATAACACACAGCGTTAAAGACTGCCAGAGCTGGAAGAAAATGAGTAACTTTCTTCTACAGCAGTCTGACAAACATGGACTGCTATTTACATAGTGGCGCTAATTAGATCAGCTCTCCCACACAGCTTTGGGATCAGTCATGTTACTGTTATAATTCAGTCATGGTGACTGGTCAGAGTGTGTTGGTGTTTGTGTTTAATTATGCGTTTATAAGAAATGATATCAGAGCGGAAGTTGTTTGAGTGTGGCCGTTTTAAAATGTGTGTCAATACAATATTTCTTCATCCAAAACACGGAGTGACAGCGGAGACACATCTGCTTAGTTACACTATTACAAACAGCCCAGTTTTCCACGATATGGGTGTACTATTTTGCAACAAGCTGATTATTCATATTTTTTCAAAGTTGTATTTTAGTTTGTATTTAATGTTATAAATCAGCTTCCAGACCAAAAAGCAAATGTCAGATGGTTTACTGATTATTTGTGGCAACTGTAAGCTAGTCGAGTTACTCGTAAGCTAATGCGGAATGTAACATAATGCCACAGATTGTCTTTTTTTGCAAATATCTGCAGTGGTGGTGTGAGGTCGTATGAACTCCTCATAAATGTGGACGTGTGTTCCCGACTTGTACAGTAGACTGTCTGAGCCGAACGGGACTTTTTACTTGCATTTACTGTAGCCAGCAATAGTGACAGGAAGTTAAGGGACAAAACCCCGGTAATGGAGTAAACAAAAAAAGACCAGGTCTGCATAAGGTTAATAAGGTGACGCCCCAATAATTCAGACACCAATGTAAAAAACACAAGCTGTGTAAAACACACCACAGCAATGGCAGTCAGCCTAACAGATGTCCAAACAAACAAACAAACAAACAAACAAAAGTACAGTACAATTTACAAGTTCTACCAGGATGGATATTCAGAGTAAAACATCTGCCTCTATCATTAGAAATGAACTCAGCTATATTTAATATCCTTTTTTGTAGCCTTGTTTATTTTCCAAACGGCTCTTGTCAAAGCATCAGTGCTGTCATTATGAGGTGACCTCTATGGGCCCACTACATTTTATTTGAGCCCAAAATAAACCTAATTACAGTATACCATATCCTGAGAGAGTACTTTGTTGTGATCAGCAGGATGCTGGTGCATGAAGGAGGTGCAGAGATTTAATCCG
The DNA here is from genome assembly GCA_011952105.1 of Coreoperca whiteheadi. NCBI lineage: Eukaryota > Metazoa > Chordata > Actinopteri > Centrarchiformes > Sinipercidae > Coreoperca > Coreoperca whiteheadi. The sequence goes on along the minus strand of CM022485.1, from coordinate 28,342,582 downwards.
TGCCTGCAGCCAATACGTTCAATAAGCCTATATCCTGCTGATGTGTCCTTGAGCAAGGCATCAGACCTCTAATTTGCGGCTAAGACAACTCCGATGACAGCATCGGCTGAATGACATTAAGTATAAATTGTGCAAGGCAATACAAAGCCCCAGACAGTGATTAACTCTGCTGCATTAAATCTGTGTAACATACACTCATCACACAAATGTTTGAGCAACACTCTGAATTAATGTGCTTGCGAGACTCCGACAGGAAATCAGCAAACTGTTATAACACCTAGCTGATGCTTTTCTGGCGAATGATTTGCAATTAGTGTTACAAGCTGAAATTCCAAGACCACAGTTACTACAAGCAGTCAGAGGTCAACGCACCCCCAAGAAATAGCAGGTAATGAGGGAAATGACAATTAATCTATATACTGCTTTCTTCCATGTACACATTAAAAACAGAAGATTCTACCAGCAGGAATTCTGAGGCCCAGATAGAAGAGCAAGATCAAATTTACATGAGTGAAGGACAGATATTTGTTATTTGATGGCATGGCGTGTGGTTGGAATGAGTGGGATAATACCCTCCAGGTTTGTACATTCCATTCACTTCAGGTTGTATTATTCCTTGCATAAAGTGCAAAGACATATAATAAAATGGCCTAAAAAAGTAAAACCTGTTGAAATGTTAATTTAGTCTGTTCCTAAGTTAATATTCAAGTCGTCTATAGTCATATAATTATGCTCTAAAGGCTCTGAGTTTACTGTGTTCTTTTTTGTGAGAGGGCTGTGTCAGAGTTGGGAAGTCTGTGCTGTTGCAGCTTGTTCAAACACTGGAAAATTCACTAATTGGGGCTCGATAGGATCAGGAAAATGTGTATGTTAACTTAACCCATACATTGATATTATTGACCAAAGTTTGCAACTAAGTAATTTTATTAATATTGATATGAAAACGTTCCTCTAGTCAAGCCATTAGTTTCAGTGGGATATCGGTCTTAAAAAAGGCCACTCATCAAGTAAACATATTACCTTGTTTGTCTCAGCGGCAGCAGTGACTCAGCGGCAAATCCCATCTCACCGATTGTTGTGGCTGGAGAAACTGATGAAACAGCCTTGGACGTCTTAAGTGCCATAGAGGGACATTAAAGGAACAATCAGTAATATTTTGCACAGTCTTTGCAGATGACCATACACAGAGCCAGTAACTCCACAGTTACAGCAATGGGTGTTAAGATTTCAAGACTTGACAAGCAGTCTTGTCTTGTGTGCCATATTTTATTTCATGCATGTCCAACCTCTGTTCCCTGGACCACAGCTACTAGACAACAAGGATAAATGGTTGCCGTGGCAGTTTCGCATCTTAATTTCACACCACAAAACAGAATAACATAATTTACATTTTTGTGGACTGTGATAGCTCTTTGTTATCTGCAGGCTTCAGCAACATGGGAACATGGCGGTGAGGCAGTTTGGTTATAGATGTTAGGCTGAAGAATGAGACCTGTGTGTGTGTGTGTGTGTGTGTGTGTGTGTGTGTGTGTGTGTGTATAGACACACACTGATTGTTGATGCAGTGGATATTTTGTAATGTGATATGTACTTCAGTTTATACAGCTATTTGCTGTATATTTACTTCAAAGCACAAATAAAGACAATTATTATTCTTAGTGTGTAGATAGATGGTCCATCTGTAATGCAAGGAATGATTTCATTAACACTACAATATTAAAGGCAGTGTAAGTTGTACAACTGAACTCACTGTTAGTGAGAGTTGGATTGCTCCTGTGGCCAGCTGAAGGGTTTAGACAAGCATGATTGTCTAATTTTAGTGTCAGTGAGTGGGTGTAAGATCTCCTTAATGTGGCTGTTGATCATTTTTAAATAAAAGTAGTAGTTGTATTTTCTCTCTCTCTCTTTCCCACCCTCTGTTTCTCCGCTTAGTATAGTTCTAGTCAAAAAGCTTTACGGACATGGCAGGAAAGAAACCCATGCTGCTAAATCACTCCAATAGTAGCTATGTTAGAGTGTTTCAGGATCTGTTTGCAGTTCAAGGTGTCCTGTCCACAGTTTTACAGACTCCTTTTTTAGGTGTAGCTAGATGTAACTAAACTGACTAGTGACTCACTGTAGATTTAGGGTCAGCATTAACAAAGGCCATCCACACGTTCTGTTCACGTTCTCTCATCTGATTGGCAATATGAGCGTTACGCTTACCTGCTGAATGTGATGGTGGCGATATAAAGGACAAGAGCCCTTGTGGAATATCTTTAGATAATAGTAACTGTATGAAAACTTGAATCTCCTTCACAAGGTTCTTTCAGATTACTTACACACACACACACACACACTTGGTACCACTAAAGGTTTTGTGCTTGCATGTCTTACATCCTGAATTGCCACGATGCCAATGATCATGGTAAAGGGCGTCATGTTGTGTATCGCTGCTGTGGCGATTTATTTCACTGGAATTAATTGTGTTCTGTCAGCATGGCAATGAGATTGTACTGGGTTAGCTTCATTATTACTAAATCATTATTGTTTATTGCTCAATGTGGGTCTCTCCCACACTTGCACAGTTACAAGCTTCTGAGAAGTGGTGATATGACCTTGCTTTGCTTGGTCAGGCAGGCAGAGGAGGCATGCCATTGCAAAAATGGTCACACAATGTAGGATGGAGCCCCAGCAGTTTAAAATGCACTGCCTTCACCGAGGCTTTGGGGTGAGGACATGCATCCACAAATATTTATCCCTGTGATAACTGTGTGTACTTGACCATTGACCCTTTACATAACCTAACTCACTTTACTGGGACTTGTGGCCTCATTGTTGCATGGACCTTAAAGAAATACCATATTCGTTTTTGGAAAAATACTTTTTCTCAGTTCTCATCCTTGAAGCCTTTTCTCTCGTAAAGCTGACACATGAAATACTTTGAGTAAATCATGTTGCTTGTCTATAAGTCACATACTCACACAATCTCGTGGCAGGCTCTTAAGGTGGTCATCTTGCAGTTAGCATTTTTCAGACTGTCTTTTTGAGCTCCTCATCATGACATTCTGTGACAGTTGTAATTATTTGCTGATTGACAGATGATCCCATCTCTGGTTTGTTCCTGCAAGAAAGATGCTTATTATGTGACTATTTCGACTCTTTTTCTCTTGCCAATAATTTCTTTTCTCTGTGGCAGCAAAGCAAGCACTCAAGCCACCAGAAACCCGTGTGGGCTAACTAAACACTCTCGAGGCTGATTAAATCCAAGAGACACTATAAACGAACTTGAAGAAACTCCCTAGCCTAGCAACATTAAAGTTACAAACAACCCATAATGCCAGACTCTCTGATGGAGCCACGTGATGTTACACCAGTACTCTCTCCATTCAAAAAGATGACCTGCTGTTGTGCATACAGTGTGTAGTTGTCTAGTCCATGAATATAATACAATCCCCACTTTTTCAAAAGCAAGTTCACTGTAGAAACAACGAGTCGTGGTTTTATGGGGAGTTACGTGCTGGCCAGAAGCAGTGACTTTCTGGAGTCTTGTCTCACCGTAAGATTGATGGTAGGTGTTTATTTTTGCCCTGTGAACTGAGCCAGGCTAGCTGTTTCCAGTCTTTGTGTCAAGCTAAGTTTCATATTTACTGTAGAGACACGAGAGTGGAATTTCCTCATCTAACTCTACAAGAAAGCAAATAAGCGTATTCCCCCAGATGTTCCTTTAAGGCCTGTGACTTACGTGCAACATGAGGCAGGGTGACTACCTCTGATTTACACTTGAAGACAATAGCTGGCTGATAGCTTAGGTGGTGACCTGTCAGTGTCATTTCAACAATCACTTCCTGTTCTGCTGCTCCCTTTGATCCCTCCATGTGTCTGGGTGTGAATACCCAGTGTTCTTGCTCCGCTGCGATGACTTTCATCTCAAACACATTTATCCTGCACACAAAGCACCAGGTGGAAATGAAGTCTGTCAACAAAGGCGCCACTACAAGGTCTTGGGCTTTCAACTAATTTCTGCCACTGCTGGGTCCAGTTCTCTTTTTGATGCTGCTGGGCGGCCAGGCTTCGTGCGCCGTGCTTGTCCCCGCCTGTGTCATATTAAAGGTCAGCGTCTGGATGGTGAGGCAACTCTTCTCTTTATTCCAGTGCAGCCGAGGGAGAGGCCCAATAAATCTGGAGGGAGCGTTGTCACCAGGGAGTCGTAAAGGTCACTCCCCACAGGGAGAAGGAAGTAGAGAGACTCTTTCTCATTAAATCTTCCCAGCTACATGTTTTTTTATTTAATTTTTTTTTTATTCCTAAATGTCACTTTGATACTCGGGTCAGCTGGCCGGCTAGCCTCAAACCGCCCTTAATTAGAAGTCTGATTATTCTCTATTTACCTTGTCCAGACTTTTCAGCTCTCTGCTTTCTCTTTGGCATTCCTTTAAAATAGACTTCCTTTTCTTCTTCCTCCTCCTCTATGCCCTTTGAAAGAGTTACTCCTTCAGGTCTTCAGGTAGCCTATTCACTTCAGGCAGTGGCTGACTGGGAGATGAAACGATTACCCAGATGACACCTGCAGTCTCTGTAGTGTTCCGCCTGGCGCCTCCACAGGCACATAAAATAGAGCGGTGATCTCCAAGGTGTAAATGAATGCTAAACCCTGATATACTGTCTGCGTCAAGCATCTTACATTCACACTCGAGGCAGTTAGCTGACGCGCTAACCCAGAGAAAGCAGGAAGGGACCAGTGTTATCCTGGATATTATCTCAACCGAACACAGTGGTGTCCTGACTCACTGGCAGTTGAAGGGACTGAACTTGAGATCTTTCTCTGCAGCCATGATGCTACCCTGACTAGTGTAGACGGGTGAATTGTTAAGTATCTATTAAATGTTTCCTTTTACTTGGTCTCAAAGGCAAGAATAACTACTATATTAAAACTAGAAGCTCATAACACCACAACCTTTCACTGTTTTATGAAACAAGTTGAGGCGGCAGTAGTCCCAGTAGTTAGAAAAGTGGACTGTAACCATTCTGGAGAGCTGCCATTTTGAAACACAGACAATCTGGTGAAATTTGTGTGGAAGTAATGAGACAGATTTTCCCATAACCTACGCAAGTTCTTCATTAGAGATGCTCAGTTGTACTGAGAAGCTCTTGGGGTGAGTGTATGTAACAGTATGAATATGAAGCAGGGTGCTGTTAAGAAACAACCAGCATGCTGAGCTTATCTTTTGTGAAAGAATTAAATTACTTCTCTGGTAAAATAAAATAGTGACTGCTTTAGAGGCTTCATTAACAAGTAATGTACCTGCTATTAACAGAGCTGTTTCAGTCTGTCACTGGGCATCTTGGAGTCTTTACTTTCATTTACAATGTATGACTGTAGATATGAAAAAAGCCTTGTTATGCCTGTTTATGATTAAACACTGTTTGGGGTACACATTTAGAGGTTTTAAAGCAAGCCAAACCTAAGTCTAGTTTTAGCAATTTAAACTTGCGATCTTTTTTTGATACATATCACACATTAAAGTCTCTTTGAAGAAGAGATCAAAATCTATCTGTGTGATTAATTTATGTCAGCAAAATAAATGTTAGGGAACAGAAAAAGCTAAAGAATGTAATTAAAATACATCTACTACAATTACTACTACGCTATTATATATCTACTACGCTATATCTACCACTATTCTTCTAAGAGGAAAACATTTCCATCCGTGTTTGGATTTCTGAAATTATAGCAACACCGAATACATAAAAAATAATATTCAGCTGTGTTTGCGAAGCTGTAAAATTGAAATCAGTAAAGTGGGCTACCTTAAATGTTTTGCTTCAGTGGGAGTCATCGCATGACTTTTGATTCTTCAAGAAATGCATAACGGCTGTTTATTTCTCGCCACACTGTCCTTTCTCAATTTAGCGTTGCTCTGGAGGAGGACTTCCTCCTACACTCAGGCTGTAGCCAAAGGCTACAGGCTTCATTTCCATCAGATAATACTCCTGTATTATTAAGCTGGGTGCATGCTACATATAAAGGCACTGGATGCACGTAATGCATAATGCTTTGCAGAAGCCATACTTGAATCGACAGCAATTCAGCGGAGCTCACACTCTAACGAGTATGTAAAATTGGAAGTTGGCGTTGCTCTGCGGGTAAAGGTTGCGTGGACCTGATTCCCTCCCACAGGCCGGCCTGCCGCTCTGCTGTGCCAGGGCCGAAGCCATGTGACTGCGGGAGATAGCTGATGGGGAGGTGAAGGGTACTTCAGGATCTCCCTCTAACATTAGATTTAATAGTAGACCGCCCCCGTCATTTGAAAAAACCTCACCACCTACAATGCACCACATGAAATCACTATTTATTGTGGGAAACGGACCATGGGACGTGTTGTTGCTGTGCCAGCTGCTGTGTTAGTACAGTAGGTGAATCACACTGGTGTTTGATAATGATAAATAAAATAGAGACTGCTTGGTTCTCCAGTTGGGATTCGGAGGGGAGGTAATGGATTTTTCCAGTACGAAAAGTCAGTTTTTCATAAAAAAACAGCAATTCAACAACAAAGAACACATTAGCACATTAGACACGCTAGTTAAACAGGGCATGTAGCAAGGTTTATTTCTCAGACATGGAGGTTGTGGAGAGCAAACAAGCAGTTCAAATCGAATCAGGACATTCATACATTTACACTGAGTTCAAATTTAAATTCTGTCCTCATGCCCGGGTGCTTGGATGTGCTTGTGGCTAATCTCACTGTAAACACAAACACGGAGGCTTGCCACCCTCTGATAGTGGTGTCATGCATAGTATCTGCTGGCTGTGTGGACTGCAGGGACAAACGCTCTGCTGCTCACCGGCTGACTATCTGCCACAACTTGACCACTAGGACACTCGCCGGTTGTGAATGGAGTGCATCAATCCATGCTCTAGGTCTCTGGTTGTATTTATCTATAGAATGAGCTCTGAGGCCAGGCAGAAATTGTACAGAGCTTAGATAGGCTGATGTTGAGGGAGTACAGCTCAGAATGCAACATATAGACAAGTGACCCTAGTGTTCTGTCAAACAGGAAGGCTTTTCAGACATGCCAAAAGGCCTGTGTACCGGCTGTTGACTCACTAAAAGACCTGCCCACTCCATTCCATAAAGCCGGGTGGAAATTTCTCCTGTCTGCCCTCTTGTCCATTATGCTTAATCATTTTGGAATATATTAGGGACATACAGGCTAATATATATATATATTTTTTTGTTTATTGTCAACAAACCCCATGAAAAGACCAAAACCAACAATGAATTGATCCTACTAACATCCAATTACCTAATATTGCCTCCAGAAACTACTACATCAATGAGCCACACCATTGCACTGTGTGATATGAAAATGGGCACTCCAGTTAATTTTGAGTCCCACATTCACCATCCTGCTGCCGCAGATACTTTCTAGAGAACTAAATGTGGATTGATCAACAGCTAAAAATAGTCCCCAACAAATGCATTATTTAGTCCTGTTTGAGTAACATTTGCTGAAAACTACAGTGCCCATCTAACTACCAAAGTTAAATGAAATTGATTGAAGAAGTTGTGTACTCGAATACACCATTCAATAAATACAATATTCTCACAGCTCACACTATTAAATAAAGTTTTTAGCAAGCTAAAGAGACCCGGATATTTTCTCAGTAGTGGGTTAACCAAACCAAAGATAAAACCTTTTCCTTGTGACACAAGGCATAGTCCAACAAGATGCCGATTTTACTTTGTTTCGAATGCATGCCTAAATAGGCAATAATTTCCCATTAGATGTTAATGGATAATTGTTACATATAGTTTTTACAACTTGTATCTTATTTTGTAGGTTTGGTCATCCTTTCAGTTGGTTAACATTGATAACACTGTACTCACCAAAGTAAAAGCTGAGATCTGGCAAGACAACATTGCTAAAACATGCTAAAAAGGGATTATCCGTGCTAAAACATGTTCTGATGACAAGTTTAAAGACAGTCAACAGTAAAGCAACATACATGCCTTTATTTTGATGTCACCCATGATGTCACTAATATTCCCTCATTGCACTGGAAAACAGTGCATGCTGACAACTTTCAAGTCAAAGTTGTGAAAGTTTTGGGTAAAAATTGTTTGCTCTTCCAAATAAGTTCGGCTAACCTGAGGGTTTAATTAAAGGGTAAATTAGGTATTTTTCAACCTGGACCCTTTTCTCCCCATGTTTTTGTGTCTAAGTGAGTAGTGGGGACGACAATTTCTTTTAATTGGTGCAGTGTTGACTGAGAGGCCTGCAGACAGCAGCCGCAAAACTGGCTGCAAAGTAATCATCTGGGGCAATTGCGCACCATCGGTGTACGTGCACTAAAAGTGGTTGTTTTTGCCACTTACAGGCTCAGTTGTTCTTTTAAACCTCTATGACCACGTGTTTCTGGCACTGACTGGCTAATTTTTAGTGTTCCCACTTTGGTGAGTACAGTGTTACCAAAACCAATAGAAATGATGTCCAAACCTAGAAAAATATGAACCAAATTGTTGTGGGTTTGTTTTTGAGTCTGTCTACCTCCTAGTGGTCCAAAATCACTTAATTCATCTTTATAGCTAAATTGCTAGTTGGAAGTAAGCTGCTAGTGTGTGTTAGAGTGTGTGTGTTGCCTCAGTGTTTCTTTAGGGTCTTAATTACTTTTCTTGCTTCACTCAGTCAGTGTCCCAACAAATTGATGTGGGAGTGATGCATGGCTATGAAATGCCCGGCTGGCTCAAACCAAGCCTGAACACTGAGAGAAAAAAGGAAAAACTGGATGTTAAAGAAGACAGACAGAAAGAGAGGTTCTGAAACCGAAACTGAGACATTGACGGGTAGAGAGAGAGAGCGATAGAGAAATTAGGCATGAAAGCACTAGTGAGGGAGAAGGCCTTCACCTCAAGGCCCATTCACAGAGACAGAGAGTAGCCAGGCTGTGCAGGCGATCTTTACATCCATAATCACAGCACTCTAACAGAGCCTAATGCTTTATGACGGCTATGCTGGTCCTGAGACGGCGGTGGGTGGTTGTGGGTCGTGGTGAGCCACAGGAATAATGGCTTCAGTTAATCTGCAGTACAGGGCATTCAGTCTCAAGGGACTCCATGTCAACTGGCGTGACTGGATCGATAGCGTCTGTAACACTGAGCTTTCTCCTACTGCCGCCTCAAGTTCAAACCTCCCACCGACATTTCCCTGCATCCTCACCTTGCTGCTTTTGCTTTCCTGACGTCGGTTTTGATCTCTTGAGTGTTGAACAACCAAAGGGGGAAAAAATGATCGAGGCGAAACAACATTTTCTTTACCTGAGCTGACAGAGCAGCTAAAAATAGTTGCTTTCATCTCGGCGAAGGATTGGTTTTAGGCGGTGTGCAGGAGCTTCTCTGCGGCGCTCCGTCCTCTTAGCCAAGATGCTGGAGTGCTTTCAAGTTGCGGTGCAGGGGTCGAACATGCAGTGTCATCATGCTCCACTCTCACAGTGTTAACTAACTGTGTGTCTGTCAGTGCCTGAGACTAAGAGCTGGAGCAGCAGCTCTGCTCAGGCCAGATGAGGTTCTCCGAGTCCTGAGACATCACTTTGCCCCGGCCTCTCTCTCCCCTCCGCTTCCTTCCACCCTCTTCCATCCTCCCACATCACTCGCCACTCACTCCTCAACCTGTGCACTGACAGACAGTTGTCTGGCTGAGGTCTGACATTCGGTGTACACAGCGCCAAGCCCTCCGACACAGGCGCTGTCAATCAAACGACACTGGCGAGAAACCCTCAGATGTGTTTGGACAAGAAGGCGAGGATTTCAGCCACGCAGATTGCTATTTGCTGTGCCACAGGGGGGAGAGGATCGGGCCTTCTCTCCCCAGCCCTGTGGCTCCGCCGCCTGGCCTCTTGATGGAGCCTCCGGCCTCTCATACACTGATGCTGTGTGGTGCCATGAGAGTGTGACAGTGGGCTGATTTCCCTCTGACAGAGACAGATAGAGGAGACTGACTTTGATAATGTGAAAAAGGAAATAAGTTTTTTCCCCCTCTGTATCCAGGGAGGCTGATAAGATGGCTTTTTGGAGTGGTGGAGTTATAGTCTGTTTCCATTTCCACACTTCTCTGTTTAAGAATCAGATCTCAGCTTTAATAATGTTCCCAAATATAATCATGAATAACAACTGCAATCTATTAACACTGTTTTGGCGATAATCATCTTATTTGTACTTGGCTGAACTATTAATTGTTAGTCATAATCGCAAAGAGTGGCGATTTTCAATTATAACCTACAATTGAAGAGGTCTTAACACTTTGCGCTTGACGGCAACTGCTAATTTCATTGGCTACAATGACAACTGTTGTTGTCATTAAACCTTTGAGCACATCATGTCATCGTTTAATGCTTATCACTGTAAGAAGCTCTGAGTTGAGACCTCACGGAATCAGAGCTGTGAGGAAGCTCACCCTGTCAGTCTGCAGCTACAGCACCGAGCTGGCAACAGTATCATTAGGGGTCGCCAGACATCTGAAAATTGTCAGATGAGACCAACCGTCAGTCTGTTATTATTGGCGCAAATGGGAAACTATGCAGTGGTTATCAATAAATATAATGCCACTTTAGAATGTAATGTGTATGTATACCACTCATGTAATGTCTTTTTAAACATGGTCTAAATGAGTCAATTATTCTACAGAAAACAAGGCGAGTTTACATAAAAGTTAACTTTTCTCTTACTGACCGGTTTAAAAAAAATCAGTAACAGGAAGTTTTAAGATAGATTGTGATTGGGCTCGATGCAAACTTATCTTGTTTGATACAAAGTGGACTACAAATAATACCGGCCTGTAGTTTAATGTATTGAACACAATCACAATTTAAATTGCAATTGCAATATTGGTCAGAAAATTGCAATTATGTGCAATTTTTTCAAAAATCGTTCAGCTCTAAATTGTACTATGGAATACAGCAGTGTGACAAATAATTTCAAAGTGTGCTTTTGCAGTTTGTCTAACCTTAATTAGTGGCATGTGTGTATGTTATTATCATGACAGCATTTCAAATTTGATCAGGTGAAGTGTGCCCTCAAAGCCAGCAGAGCGTGTATGGATTATTGAGACGCCACGTTTAATGGATTTAGTCTTGATGGCTATTGATCTTTAAAATAGCTGGTGAATTTCTCAGAAAAACCTCATATCCCAGCCACCGAGATGAGCCAGCTCGAGTGAGTGATAATTTTCAGAGGTGCTAACTCGCTGCCTCTCTCCAAATGTCTAAAAGACTCTGAAGTGATGTTAGCAATCACAGCTTAGGACTCACTGAACCCTTTGATAATCAGTAGAGCCTTCTCTCATAAATGTCACCATCAGTGTGGTGGACACACTCACACACACTCACACACACACACACACACACACACAATGCATTTCACATATCCTGTTTGTGAAGTCTAAAATCATGTAGAAACAGTTGACGTTATTCTAAAATATAGGCTATGTTTCCTATTTGCATAAAGGGCAAGTATGTGCAAAGTTAAAAAGCACGTGCATCTTTAAAAATATGTCTCAATATGGGAATTCACAATAGCCTAAATATAAATTTTGGAAAAATGGATGCAAATTACTACTTTACAACAGCACATTCTGCCGTCATTATCACTGTCCACATCAGAGCTTTTCCTTGTGCTCGTTGTATTTAATCCTTTTTCAGCCGTGTATCATTCTCAATCAGAAAATTCCGTCTAGACACACAGTCCACAATTTGATACAAAAACGATTCTCGCAAATTTGCTACTATACATTGATATTTTTACTTTTTTAATAAAACGTAAAACTAACTAAAATCAATCAGTTGTTTCCTCATTTTTTATTCCAAACCGAATCAGAAATGCCTCCGAAAAAGACGTTGTCTGCCACTCAAAAACATCCAGGAGTAATAAACACAGTCAGTGATACACTGCGTGCCTTTTTAGTCAGTCCCGAAGAAGGATGAATTTGTCACGAAAATGCTGACCGGTCTCAGTTCTTGATTCTGTGTCATATGTGGTATTTTCAATAATGCTGTATGGGCACATGTCCCTGTCAATAAAACAGCACATGGCTTCGGTAACCAGAAGCAGTTAGGGCCAGAACGTAGCGAAGTAGGAGGACAGCAGCGGGTGGCACACACCGAGGTGGAAATTACGAGTCATTTGCTGATTCGAATCATTCAGTTTAAAGATTCGTAGTCAGTGACTATGTAGTTAGTTCACTTTTTGCTAAGCTACATGATAGCACCACCATTCAAATGCACTTGCCTACATACAAGCAGTCAAGTCAAGTCAAGTCTGCTTTATTGTCAATTCTTCCACATGTACATACATACATACAGAGAATCGAAATTGCGTTACTCTCAGACTCCCGGTGCATACAGATAACATTGACAGTAGAGCCTAAAATCCAGATCAAATATAAAATATAAGCTAAAACTATACAATAAGGGAATATATAAAAAATAAGGTTGACTAAAAGCAGCGCAAGGCACATGGCAGATAAAGTGCAAACCAGTGAACAAAAAGTGCAGATAAGAAGATTTTAAGTGCATAAAAAAATAGCTTATACAGTCTGATTAAAGTGACAAAAGGGCTTCTTTTAATTTACTGACTGATGAGGTGGTAGAATGACGTCAGTTCCAAAGTGACTGGTGCATAACATCATATGTTAGTGGAAGGACCGGTGGATGCGGGATCTGGGGGGGGGGGTTCATGGTTCAGTGGTGCCTGGGGCAGAAGAGGGACGGGGGGGCAAGTTGGGGAGCGAGTTCAGCTTCCTGACAGCCTGATGGATGAACATCAGAACATCGGAGGCACAAGAGTGCAGAGAGAGATTTACTTGACAGCTATATTGATTTTTTTATTTTTTTCATGCAGATTTTGGGTCAGATCTGTGGTTGTGCATCGGTTGATCTACAGTTTTTATCTATTTTGAACCATTCTGGTGTGAGTTTGATGTCATTTGGCCTGGTCCATCTAAATATGTTGGTAATATGCATATGTGCGTACATTTAACAGTTTTTATTTATGAGTATCCTTCTTGTTTGGCAAAAAAAACTCTTTCAGGACCTCACGTGTGAGAACCAGTCTATTGCACCGCCTGCCATTGACAAACCGCTCCGTTTTGTTCAGCTTTTGATATTCCACCAAATTTTCCAGGTGCAGATTTAATGTAAACCATTCGGCTCTGGTTGTAATTAAATCTGTTCTGCTAATGATCCAGTTAAGTCTGACGAAGTTAAAGAAAGGCTATGGCACTTTAATTAAGTCTTGTCAGCGGAGAGTAAAACATTGGCGCAGCCTTCCATGGCTTCACAGTTGGCCTACTGGATAACTCTGGATTGCTCTGGCCTCTGGTTTGAATGTTGTTCCTGTCTGGGGAAGAAAAAAAAAGCTTCACACCAGCTTCACACTTCCTTCTGCACTGCTTGAGGCTGCTTGCTTCCATGCGCTTTCCACTAATCCTATAGATGATGCTCAACACATTAATCCGTATTTTTCTTTTTTCACCGTCGTCTGTTTGACACTATGGAGGCTTTGTTATGGCTTACACTTCACCCCAAGGGGAAAGACAGAAGAGACAAAGCAACACATAAATGGAGCAGTAGGTCACTAAAAGGCCAACGTGGAGAAATACATCTGGTAGGGTTGACAAGCATTAGACATCCTTTTCTCCGTAGTGGCGTGTTTTTATTAAATCCTCAATACATAATTTTGTCTGTCTGTCGGTCCACCATTTGTCCAGACTGAAATATCTTGACAGCTCCTAGATAGCTTGCCATGAATCTTTGCACAGACATTCATGGTGCCCAGAGGATGAATCCTAATGACTTCGGTGATCCCTTGACTTTTCATCTAGCGGCACAAGCAGGTGAAACTTTAAATTTGTACAATATTTATGACCAAATACCTGAAAGACTAATGACATTCCCATCACCCTCAGCTGTACTTTGTGTTGAGGCCTAATTAGCAAATGTTAGCATGCTAACAAGAAAAGAAACTAAGATGGTGAACATGCTAAACATTATCCCTGCTAAACATCAGCAAGTTAGCATTGTCATTGTGAGCATGTTGCCATACTAGCATTAGCATTTAACTCAAAGCACCACTGTGTCTAAGTACAGCCTCGCATAGCTGCTAGCAGAGCTGTTGACTATTGGCCTTGTTTTCCAAATTCATTTTACATGTCAGTTCAAATGTTTACTCGTTTTATGCTTTAATATTAAGGTTTCTAAAGATGGTCAATTCTTGTTTTCCCTCTATTTCTCTCAGACTACTCGTCATCAAAAATCCCCATTAGTATGCTCATAGTCATCAGATTCTTGCATTTAGTGGCACCCTTAGCAAAGACACACCAAATTCTCTCTAATAGGGTGTTTTGCAGAGTGTTAGCCAATGACCCAGGGGCTGCTGGGAGGCCGGGCTGTCTGAGCTGTCTTCACCGGGTCTGGATCTGCATGGCCCACGGCCCTCTGTCTCCAGTGGGGTGATGGGAATTAAGATCTGGCAGCCCCGGCTGGGTCAAGGTGGCATCCTGCTGTCTGAGACTCGCAGGGATGCCCGGCTCGATGCCAGCCACGTCTCCCCTGCCAGTTTAACAGTACCATCTGCCCCTGCTCCACCTTCCACTCAGCCAGCCTCGTCAAAACAAGTCAAGATGGCAGCCCCAGGTGGCTGTGTATGACAGCTACGGCAGAGGGGATGCTGGGAGATGCTGAGAGCTGCTGTGCGGTAGTGGCAATCATCCAGGCAGGCCCGGGCTGGTGTTATACCGTATAACTACCTCAACACCTTCTCAGCTGCGAGACAGCGTCGTAGCAACCCGCTGCCCCCTCCACCAGACAGACCCCTGGTTGGGGATTTCAAGTTAGCCTTGGATCGGCTCAGAAGCCTGGCAGACTGAACTCCGCCACATGGGGCTGCCGCAGTTTGATTTCTAAGCTGCTGTTTGTCTGTTTCGGTATCCTGTTGTTTAAGTATTTAAAACTTCATGAGATGATTCTGATCATGTTGTCATATAGTTACAGAAATCTGAAACTGTTTAAAATGTGTGAAAATTCATCTATTTAGACACTGACTTATAAAATATATACCCCAATATGGGGTCCTCAAACATTAACATATCAAATATTTAGCTTAGTGGCTGTAGAAAAACACCATTGTGCTCTAAGCTGGTTACAATTCTATATGTTGCTTCATAAGTGGTAACTAGTTGATTTCTCTCTTTAAAGCATGCTGAACATATACCATGTGTTAAACTTTAAGGAGCACAGCTAGTTTACATCCAAATTACATTAAACATAATTGTCTGCAGTGATAATAGACCAGCAGTGGTGTTATTTAATTTTTGTTGTGTGTATGGACCATCGGATAAAAGGAATTAAAAGGAAGAGGTAAATTAAAGTAGTAAATTATTTATTATACGAGTAATTAGTCACACAAATTAAATAAGTAATCCAAAACAAGTGATTCAAAACAACATAAATGTGGCGAGACAAACAGAAATACGTTAAATTAATGAGGTTAGATAAACACAGGATACATGCGTTTGCTTTCTTTCTCTGCACAATTTGATTCCACCTATCAACAAGTGCCAGAGTGGAAATCAGTGTATCTCCCATTCTCATTCTAGAGCGCACTTTTAACTGACACAATGGCTCATTACAATCTGACACCAAACTCCTTTATTTACAGTACCGTATCAATGCACAATTGTATGCGCTATGTTAGATTCGTTTCTGCATGACACCTATAAGAAAATCTATTTTTTCTCCTGAAGTTAAATTCAGATACATGAAAAATAGTGCGCCAAGTCTACACTTTTATCATGAACACTGGTGTTCTTTAAGTGACATTTGTTGTAAAATGAGTAATAATGTTTGAATTAAAAATATCTAACGCACTAGCACACACGTAGGATTATGATGATGATGAACAACTGGGACATGGGTTGGCATGTAGGAAGTACAGGAAGTAGGTACTACCCCCCCCCCCCCCATTCAAACATGCAAAAAAGAAAGATCAAGATGGCGAGCAAGGATATGCTTTAGCCATAGTTTTTAAACAAATACTCACCAGTAAAACCCCAAGCCTCAAACAAAGAGGCAATTAGGACAATGTTCTGATTAGGACAATAAACACAGAGATAATAGAAATGTTTGCTCACTGCTGCTTTGCCTTTGGCTTTTGCCTCTTGGACAGTACTTTAATGCGGCCAATGCAGAAACACAAACGTCAAAAATACCCGACTACTTTGCACCCTTGAATGAAAGGCCGAGATTGAAACTCCTCCGACATGGATACCTTGTAATTAAGCCTATTTGATTACCAGGCAAAATAGATATTCTCTCGGCCAAACAAACAATGTGTGTTTGTAGAGGCAAACCTGCTCGGCCAACTGCGCTTTCCATGTTGAAACTTGTAGTTACAAAAAATCCCCACATTGTGAAAAAGGTGTCCGATCAGCACTAAAACAACATGAATTTAGATTTTTCCAGACTGTATGCAAAGGTGATATGGGATTCTATATGTAAACCTAAAGGTATCCTGGGTGACACTCGTGTATAATATCAAAAGGAGATCAAATTCTACATCTACTGACGGACTCTAACTAAACTTTCTAGCTCTGAGTGAAACCTGGCTTAACTGTAACATCGCAGCCAGCATGACTGATGTTCCCAGCTATGATTGCTATAGAAAGCATAGATCATCTGGCTGGGGAGGGGGCGTATTGTTTTATGTCAGAGACACTCTTATATGTAATGCAATTAAACTGGACACATATTTAGAATGTTTAGCATTAAATGTAGCACTGTCCCCCAAGATGAATTTTAACATTGTGATCGTGTATAATCCATCAACACATGGCCTCTCATTTTATAACGACTTAGATGAATTGTTTAGACTGTCAAATGCAACTGAAATTACGAAACTTCCCCCTCATTTGAATTGAATTATATTAGAAATATCCAGTCCATCATAACAAAAATTATTTAAAAGTATTTATTCATAGTATAAGCACCACTTTTCCAAAGCTTCGCCTAACACTAATCAAGTGACAAGCACTTCATTTCAGGAGAGAAAGTGGAGTCGGGTGCGCAACTGGCTTTCTAATGACTGTGGATAAGTTTAATGCTGTTTCACTGCTCAGTTTGCAGTTTCATGTCTCGTCCTCTGCATATCACTTCATGCCTTTTCTCAGTCTTTTCCCATTTCCAGAAAGGTGAAACAAGTGCTAAGATGTTTCGGGAACAGATGACATAAAATAGAGAATTCAAAGGGTTTGCCACTGTACTAGCTTGTGCAAGAATAAGCACGTCTTACTATATCAACCGTTTTTTTTTTTTAAGATTTTAGTCCATTTAAAGTCATTACTTAACATAAAATAGCACAAAAGGTTGAAGTAAAAATAAAAGAAAATAATAAGAATAATATATTCTTTAGTTTGCACAAAACAGGCTGATAGGTTGACAGTTTCAGGTGTGAGAAAAGGTTGAACTGCTGCCCTAAATGCTGAATTTAGGTGATGTCATCATTGTCTGCGCCTTTCATCTCATATCCCGCCGTCTTTCACCCTTCTGTGCTCCCGTTGTGCTCAGGAGGAGTTAAAACCCTGCGCACCTGAGTCAATGTGATTAGCTCTACTTCCCTTCTTCTTTAAACCGTTACTCATTACTGGGAGCGCTGAGGAGACGCCACTTGGCCAAAGCCGCCCTGATGTGCAATGCATAGCAAGGTGATGGTGTTATTTTTGCAGGAGTGCAGCGTGATGAAAGGATAAATGGATCCTGCAGGCTAATGGAGGGAGGCGGCCCAACCTGCAGCCTACTGAGTGAAGCCAGCTGTAACCGAGCTGGGAGGAATATCTCCGGCTGGGTGGCAGAGCTGTTTTTCATGTTCTGAATGTCAGCGTGCTCATTTCTGCCCGCGAGAGCGGGAATGATTTGGATGTCACCTGCTAGGGTTATGTTTCTGAAACACGAGGTCCATCCACCTGAATTTATCATTGTCATTCAGCTCACAGCCTTCGTGCTTCGCTCCCTCTGCAGAGAAGCTGCCGGCTGTGCAGATGTTAGACATGACAAGTCGGGATGAGCTGACAAACAGCTGCTGTTCCCTAAACCTCTGCTTATATTTACTGACCATTAAGAAGGAGACAATACATTTACTCACTGCAGTCAGGAGGCAATTTATGTTGATATTAGATGCCATCTTTTTAATAATCAGCATTATTGTTTTCACTCTGTGCTACTAAACGCCATCAAACACCTCTTATTTCTGTTTCTTTTGGCGTTGGGCAGGCTGCGATTAAACTAGAATACAAAGTTGTTTCTGCCACTTTAATTTGCTCTTATTATCCTTTTATTAGCAATTCTCAGCATTATTATTGGAGTTGGTCAAGTAATTACTTCCAATTGACTGCCTCTGGAATATTATTCATTTTGATGCAGTTCCTTGGTGAATTTTAGCACTTGAAATAATTTACTGAAGCTCATTTTCAACCAGCTGTGTTTTTGTTAGTCGTCTACCGTCAGCAATTGGCATGGGTGTCTGCTATTAGGCTAACAAAACTTTATTTATAGTCCACAACAATCCAATGTATCTCTGTTTAGCTAGGCCTTTGTCTGTTGAAATTCATATAATACATTAATTTACATTTGTGGCAGATACTGAGAATCTTGCTACCTTTAGCAAGAGTTAAGCTGGAGTTTTTTCTCCATCATGACAGGATTTAGCTACTGTCTCATTTAGTCATGTAGAATACTTAACGGGCAATTAGCATCCAACGGAGCGCTAGCTGCGCGGCTACGGTGATGGTTTCACCGAGAGTTGATGCAGAGCATTCTGAGGACATCCGGGGGAAAACCAAAAAACACTGAACCAACATCAGTGAGTAAAGCTGTTGTGTGTTTGTACAGTAATCTGTGAGGCCCGGCCCCCAGAAAACTCTGCTCTGCCGTCTTATCATTTTACCAACGGAATTCTTGTCTCATTTGTCGTCTGATAATAAGTCAATTCATCAAATCAAGTGACCCATTTAGTATAGTTTCACCCCAATCAGTGAATAAAAAGTTTTGCTTTTGTACATTCTCACCTTTACTGCCACAAGAACGAGACAAAAATTGAGAGGGACCCGTAGCCAGCGGATATCCGGATAAAGGATAACGTATATCTGGCCCCAGACTTCCTCTTCCATTTCGTTACCTGCTCAAAAGATGCTCTTTGCTTTGTCTCGCAGTGGCGCCCTTTGTGCGTGTACGCGTACCTCACTCACTGACTCGACTCTCGAGCTGCTAAACCTGTGCCGTAAAGGCTAAAAAGCTGCGCTGGTTAAAATAGAAACACTCTCAACAATTTCTTGATATTCTCTAAAGCAGACAGCGGGAAAGGGAACGTGCCACAGCAGCATGACAGAAATGAACAGAGCTCAGAGCAAAAGTGTCCTTGAATGCTCATAAACCTTATCAAATATGAATTCAAATTTAGTGTTTATTTGACAATTTAACGGAATAATTATACCTTATTTCAGAGTTTAGTAAATGCCCCTAAAAGTCAGATCAAGGGGCAAAAAATAGGCTACCCCCCCCACTCCGTAATAGGATGACCTCAGTGTCCTCACAGCTCCGTGTTCTGACCTCTCAGCATACAGCTCTGTGTTATGTGTTTGCAGTAGCTGTCAAGGTGTGGGTTGCAAGCCATTAAGATAACAACACATTATCTGAAGATGCTCTTCATTCCCCACACACTTACCTGCATTTCCATAAATTGGCATCGTTGTTGTGTTAGTAAGTGGGGCGTTGGAAAGTTGATTGTCCTTTAGGCCGGTGTTTTTGAGCTGCCAAGGAGAAACCACTATTCAGATTCAATTCTTTTTTCCCCCTTTCCTTTCTTTTTTTTAATGAAACACGAAGGAGTGGAAACAGTTCTCATTTCATGCATCAGATTGTTAAAGTACTTGAAGGTACTAAAGCGTACACACTTGACACCCTGGGCCACTGTCTTCCTAGCTGTCTTGCTCTTGCATGTTATATGCAGTTAAACAAGCTGCTTGGACGTCATATTGCTATATAGGAGGTGCGCACTGAGCAGAAGCTTTTGCGAGACAAGGTTTTTGGAACAATCTAATATATTGTAGAAAGCCTGGAATAAAACAGCTATCTTTTGAAGAAACTTGGAGTGTACTTCATGACCTAACCCTTTTTGGGATGAGTAACATCCTCTTTATGTCATGTCTGTCCGTCTCTCTCAATGTTTCGTCTGCTAGAACCGCTTCGAAAAATTTTATTAAAAAAACTGTGCATTTCACTTTTTGCTGCAGTTGGTCTGCTGGTTTCCACAGTAACCAATACTCTCACAGTATCTTGAGATGCACACTGATAGGCTAGGCTGCACTACAGCCATAGAGGGAAGGCTTCTTTTGAAATTAATGAAAGCTTCTCCATTACTACAAAGTGCTGGCAGTATGCTATGTTGGCAATGTTTTACACTGGCGTGGCATTGGCATTACAATCCTGATAGAAGCAACCAAGCACAAGCGGTAATAGTCGCTCACATTAAAATAACTATAGATAAAGTGTATTGATGATGTAAACAAATCACAAAATGAACAGTATTCCTCACAGGCTTTGATGTCCAATTTACAAAGGATGACATATATTTTTATCGGTATACTGTATATTAGTGTTTGGCTGTAATTTGTGGAGATGTGGAACATGCTCGCTGCTATAGAAGATAAACACATTTTGTGGTCCTGGATGGTATACAGTAGTGATTGAAAGTAATTAAGTACATTTACAAATCTACGTCTTCCACCACTGGTATTCAGTGGATGCTGTGTTGCATTTATCCCCTAACATGGTTGCCAACTATGTTTTTTTTCAATGTTCTACAGCACTATGGACACTCAGTGCACGTCAAGAGTGCTCCCAATAATCCGTGAGGGCAAAGATGAACAAAATTTGATTTTTCCAGACCACTTCTCTTGGGGAAATGTATTGGGAGTTCAGCAAGTCTGCAGGAAAACTGGGATTTCTACAATAGTTCACCCTGCAGCTACTGACAGCAGCACATGACTCCCCTGCTCCGCATCTAGATGATGCTTTGATTACACAAGCCTTCAGTGCTCCAAAGAGATCCGTTTTCTTGCAGTTCCCATGGCTGTTGTCTCTGGTATTGGTGGGGAGAAACAATCATTGGGGCAAAGGCAGAAACAAGGGCTACTTCTGTGGCTCGGTAGAACTGTTTTAATTAACTGAAACAATGTTTAAGCCAGTCCTCGGGACAGTGGGATTACAAATGGGCACAGCAAAAGCCCAGTGTTGCACTCTGGTCTGGCTGCCTGCTCCAGGCAACAGTGGATTTGGATGCAGGTCCCCCTCGTATGAATGCCTCGATCACCTCTCTGAAACCTCTGGATTATGACTAAAAAGCACTCAGCTGATCAGGCTCACAGCAAGGGATTTAAGGAGTCCTGCTATGGGGAAAGGTGCCAAAAATACACAGCCATCTTCAATTTCGTCTCCTTGACTACCTTTTATGTCTTTTTTTTCTGTATGAAAATTATTGGAAGCCAATGTTGTTTGAACCCAATAACCAAAATTACCTGGTCAGACTCTTGAGGTTCAGTATTACCTCTGACTGAACACAACGGAGAGTACTTTTCCATTATGGACGATGACGTTTTACAATGTAGCAAACAAATACAAATATGGAATGTATTTACTATAATCACGCTCTGTTTACTTGCTTTCTTGTTGGAAAAGCACTCTGAGAAACGAGGCCGGGAGAGAGGCTGAAAATGTTTCTCGCAGTCATCTGAAGATATTTACTCCCGGGTGTCTTTATTGGTGTTTTAATCAACTCTAACATTTTATCGATTTCAGCAAGAGGCATTTCATAAAGCAGCAGGCCAGAACAGGTTGGCGGTGTGTACCTTCAGCTGAACAAGCAGCAAACTTTTCTCCACGGGAGCCCCGAGCCCCGGCTCACTATCAGAAAACTCCACCGCAGCCCACTACTCCATCTCTCCCCACTGTTTGTCTCCTAGAACAAAGACGTTTTTTTGCATTGTGTTTCGTCTGAGGCACTGCATATTTCATCTCTATAATTCAGAAACACAATCAAAATTATGGCTAAAAGGTTTGAGTCTACCTGTGGCAATGCTGTCAGCCCAGTGGCCATTCTGTCTCTGCTTGTTTCATTAGATTGATGACAATTTTCATTACATTACTCAGTCTGTATTAACATCTCCATCCCTATCCGGAAAAATAATCAGAATCATGGCTTAAAGGCTTCGTTCTCTTGTGTCTTGGAACGTTGACTCACATCTCTCCCTTGCAATCAGCAGCGAGGACGGATGACTGTGCACAGTATTGTCTTGCATTAATTACACTGACAAACTGAAACCTCAAATGATATTCCAGTACTAATGTCTTAACCATAATAGTGCAAACCTGACTTAATGGCTCAGTGAGCTCAGATGGAAGGTGTCACGCCTTTCTTGCTGGCTCATAACCATTCACTTTATCTCCTTTTTCAAATCATCTTACTACCCTTTGCTATCAACTAATGCAGACGTCGCACAAAAATGCTGTTTTAGAGATTAGAATCAGCCAAACAATGCCACTACACAGAGACTAATTTGTTGGTGTTATTAGACTGATAACAGGATTCATAAAAACATCCTGAAAAGGCAGGATTAAGCCCTTATTAAAAGTAATCATTCCTCGTCATTCGCACCTGTTGCTGGACTGAAAGTAACAGATATTAAGGGCTTTTGTTAATGTCATGAGTCACCATAAGGCCTTTGTTTGAACAATAGTTATTGTGCGGAAGATAAAGTCGTCTACTTACAAATAGTGAATGATCCCAGGTATCAATTTTTCACTGAATGAATGGGTAGTTTATCATTTTGGAATGAAGGAGCTCATGGTGTCTGGGTACTTAGCAGGGCCGTGGAGAGATGTTTTTAGAGGGGCAGGTGCTCAGAGTAAAAAGGGGCATATGGAACAAGATTTTAAAACACCAAGATAATTTACATCTTAACCTGTTGAATTATAGCAACCCATATTCAAACTGAATGTAACATGGAATCTGGGGACAATTGCAAAGTGAACTATTAAGGTCATACTAATCTATCTTAAGTAGCTTTGAATCAGAATTGTAGCTTCAGCGAAAGCTGTTTGATATAGATATGCTTATAGACTTAGAAAATTGTAGACCTGTTTTTCTCAAATATAGCGCTGTCTTCCACAAATAAACACAAACGTGCATGCTCACTTAGTCTTGTAAAATGCACCAAACAACACGCACACATTACTACTGCAAACCCCATTTGGCGGCAGGTGAAGTTCCCCCTCTTTAGGGGCTGGCTGTCTGTGGTTGCAGTACCACAAGTGGCCACTGGACAAAAATTGGAAGCAAGGTTGAGCAGAGGCACCAAATCCAGGTCGTGTTATACATCCATGGGTCACAGCTGCAACTCCGTTGGGACACGTCATGGATGACCCCAGGTACTTAGTGGTGTGTCTCCAGGGACGGCAATGTCAGTTAGTTGCTCGGTCCACCACCACTTCAGACTGAAATATCTCCAAAACTACTGATTGGCATGAAATTTTGCACAGACAATAATTGTCCCCTCCTCACCTAGTGCCGCCATGTCATTGACATTTTGGATTTGAATGAAATCCCGACAACTACCGAATGATTTGCTGTGACATTTTGTAGAGATACCCATGGTACCCAGAGGAGGAATCCTGCTGACTTTGGTGATCCCCTGACTTTTTATCAGCAGGTCAACATTTTCATTTAACCAATGAAATATCTTCAAGATAAATTAGTACATCATTTGGTACAGACATTAATGTTCTCCAAAGTATGTTCAGACTGGTGAATCATAGTGGCAACGTAATTGCATACAAAGTCAATGCAAAGAGAAAAGATGTGAATTTCCTCAGGGGCCGGCATGAGCTGAGCCGAAAAAAGCATCTACATGAGTTGAACGTGTTTCAACTTGAATGAAACAAATGTGCGCTTATTCCTGGGCTTTATGAACCTGCTTCATATAGTACAGAGCCGAGAGGAAAAAGGAGAGTTCCTGGTGCGTTGTGAGATCTGAGCTGCCACACAAAGACACGCTCTGTGCACATGGTCGGTGCATCTGTTTCTACCGAGCTTACAGCTAACGGGTGAACAGTTGGGACAGTTCCGTTCGGTTTGAGCAAATCACGCGAAGTGAAAATTTGCTTTCTGTCTGAACACACCTTTAGTTTTGCTTCCAAAAATATTCACGGAGCTCATGCGTTTTGTTTCTACACCGCTTTACTTCACATTACGTTGCACACATCTACCGTTGAAGCTTCCCCGTACAACCATAGTACAGACTGCTATCCAAAGCTGCTATCATAGTTTTGACAAACAGTTGGACGCATTAAAACAGCTGAGGGTTATGTACCTTGCTCAGGGGTACTTTGACTGGAGTTCGAGTTTCATGTTGTTTAACCCGGTTGAATGTGGAGGAGGAATAAACAGGTTTAAAAGCAGATGAGAGGAATTCTGCTGAAAGATTAGCACGACACATGCACACACATACCACAACCAAAGGATTTTTCTGAGATTAAAGAATCAACTATTTTTATCCCTCTTCCCCAGAGCCAACCTTACCTATGCTTGATGCAGATTTGGGGTGAATAATATTCTCGGTTATAATGAAGTGGTGGCTGTTTGAAGTTTCTCCTTGGCTGTTTTGACAAAATTCCATACGTTTATACATATATTTCCAACCAAATTTATGGATCTCTCTGCCCCCGCTTTGTATTACTAGTGACTGAACTGCCTATGGAGGGAGATTTTAAGCACTAATACTATACAAGCGCTATCTCATCAGTATTTTATGAGCTGTTTTTATTGTTTTTCATAAATGATGTACAGTTTGTCCTCATGGTGGATTGGTGGTAGACCCAGTGCTGCAGGTCCATTTAATGCGTATGGACCCTCCCATGACATTAATTTTGTTCCAAAATGCTCTTCTATGAATCAAGGTAATGAAGTATTCTACATCCCTACCCTCATCCAAAAGCGAAAATTCTATCCAAACAGAAACCAACGGAACATGCACAGCTTGAGTCCTGTGAAGGTTACACTTGTTTTTAGGCAAGGCGGGTTTATTGGTATAGCACATTTCAAAAACAAGGCAATTCAGAGTGCTTTGCGTAAAACATAAAAGGAACGTAGGTCAATATAGAATATAAATCACTTAACACTAAATAGTTCAATAGAAATTAAAAACTTTAGAAGATTAAACAGGAGAGTAAAAGTTACAGTGTAGTATAAGAAGTAAATTATTTGATTTAATAAAAGGCAGAGGCAAACACAAACGTCTTCAGCCTTGATTTAAAGGAACTGATGGTTCATAATGTAGCAGAAGATCAGAAATGTACTTTGGCCCCAAACCATTAAGCGCTTTATAAACCAACTGCAGTATTTTGAAATCATTTTTTTGACAGACAGTTTAAACTGCAATACCTGTCCAAATGAAACATTACATCATTAGGCTCCAAAGCGCGTTTAATTCATGATCAAATCCTCAAACACGGTTTTAATAGTTTTGGACTCTGTGAAAGCTCGTCATCCACAGATAACGCGTTGCCGTGCCATGAACTGCCTTCTTCCACCTCCCTAACATAGTCCAGATATTCCCCATCTTATCAAAAGCAGATGCTGAAATGCTCGTACATGCCGTCATAAGATCTAGAATAGACTACTGCAATGTGCAGCCGGAGTGCTCACAAGAGCTAAGACGTCGCATCCTATAACACCGGTAGTGATGTCTCTGCCTTGGCTACCGGTTCACGGAAGAGCTGATTTCAAAAGCCTTCCTCATATATCTCCTTATTTCTCCATATACACCATCACGTCCTTTAAGTTCCCTTGATGCCGGTTACCTAACTATTCCTCGATTTAATGAGAACTCTTTTGGTGGTCGAGCCTTTGCCCACTGAGCTCCACTTCTCTGGAATAATCTACCGCTGCACGTTCGGGAGGCAAGCTCTGTTGATACTTTCAAATCCAAGCTTTCAAAAAACACATCCTTTTCCTAGTCATTATGCTCGCTCTTAATTTCACCGGCTGAAACCTAAATCACTGTTTTTCTTCCTTGACAAGTAGCTACCTCAACCCTGTTACGGTTATATGATGTTTTTAAAATCAACCTTGTGGGCATATTAACATGAAGACCTGTGTACAGTGTGTGTGTGTGTGTGTGTGTGTGTGTGTGAGAGAGTGCATGTCTATGTGTGTGTACTTTTACATGTAATATCATGCGTTGTGTTGTTGTACTGACTTGGAAAGTGTTCAGAGACTCTCTGGGTGATGTGCACTTTAAGCTGTTGTTGGACCAATCAGAGATCTTTTAG
Organism: Coreoperca whiteheadi; assembly: GCA_011952105.1. Lineage (NCBI taxonomy): Eukaryota > Metazoa > Chordata > Actinopteri > Centrarchiformes > Sinipercidae > Coreoperca > Coreoperca whiteheadi. The sequence continues at coordinate 28,316,172 of CM022485.1, read as the reverse complement.
GATGTTTAAAATAGAAGAGAAATATCAGTACTAAGAGTATGTTATTGACACAGGTAATTCCCAAATTTATGAGCTTCACCAGCGGGATAGCAGACCTAAAGTGGACAACCAGTAACTGAAAGTTTGGCAGATGATTGTTTTCCACCTATGATATCCCCCAGAATCTCCTGGGGCACTGCACTCTGTTGCTCTAGTGTTGCGGCGGTGTACTGAACGTATAACAAGGGAGGGATATGATGAAAGACTAACATTATTTGCTTTTGTGCATAATCTGTGCACATTACTCTATTTTTAATTATGTTCCACATTTTGGCATTAATAAATCATTACCTTCGTTGATTTTGAGACATATGGGTAATTACTTTGAACAAATGAGACAGTCACTGAGTGGCCTGTCAGCTTCTGTACTTTCGTGTCCCCAGTTTAGATTGTGGCGAAATCATCTGAATTTCTTTTAAGACATAAAAGGAGATTCTTTTATGCCACGAACCTGGCAAAGGAAAAGTGAACAGCTGATCCTCTTCTGTATGGCAAAACATGATTTGAAGAAACATTGGGAAGTGAGTGGGCCAGAGGCTTCCTATCATATTGACTATTTCTGGTAATTATACCACAATTAGCACAATTCATTTGACAAAATACTGTATATTGATGTTTAAAAATAGCACTGACATCAGAATAGTTAAGTGTCATTCTAACACAAAAAGCATCATTAATCATTGAATACAAATAGCCAATTATGAAGTCTAAGGTTAAAGAGAATTAACAACCATAGCCTAAATATAATTAGTACAGAAATCAAAAGCAAAAGTGATTAATTGAATGTAAAGAAGATATTCTTAAGCCGCAAGTCATGCAAGCTCTTTATGAGAGCATCTAGTCTCAATAAATTGCTTTAATTGATTTACAGCGCAATACGATGTTAACACAACATGTCAGCAAACAAATGCTTTCCTACACATCCAGCAGTGAGCAACATTAGCGTCCATTTGGAGTCGTGTTTCTGGTGTCAAACGTCCGCTGCCGCCATTTTTCTTGGGAGAACAGTCTTTGCTTCTGATGAATGGAAGTTCAATATTCACTCTCCCATTAGCTCTCTTTTTTGTTTCTACCAACCCCTGAAGGAAATATCAAGCTCTTTAGCTGCAGATACTTCATCATGTCTGCGCTACACTATGTCTGTCTGCTGTTTTGTGCTGGGCAGGTAGCATACAGGGGGTTTATCAAAACCTTTTTTTGCTGAAAACAGCTGCCTGCTGTGGCTTGAGACGGAATTGAGAGGCTTTGTGGCTAAAATGCTCCGTAGAGCTGAGAGGGACTGCAGATAGTTCTATGTTGCATTACAGGTAGTCATTTGATCCATTTTTAATATAAAAACATTGATATGGGCAGCTTTTTAAAATTGGTTTCTTACAGTAGAGAGATGAAAGGTAGTAAGGGGAGAGACAAAAGGGGAATGACATGCACCAAAGGTCCCTGGCTGGATGCAAGCGACCCTAGACCACAAGGGCACCTCGATAATGTTATATGACGCGCTAGTTAGTGCATAAATGCATTGTGCAACAACGCAAGTAATGCTGGGGCATGTGTAAGACTAACTGGTAGAGTTTTTATCGTATATTGAGCCCAATTTCCAATGGAATTACATTCATATGGGATGATTCTACAGACACTATATATGGCCAATGCCATTGTTAAACGCAAATTCAGGAAGTTAGTGGGACATTCTTATAGCTCAGTAAAAAATAAACTTGTGAAGGTCAGGGTGGTGGGTGGGCATTGAAACCAGACATCTGGTTTAGTGTCTTGCCTCTTTACAGCCATTGCTCATTTTAAAATAAGTACCACATGAATTTATTTCTAACTAGAACCTTTTACCAGTGAGGAGGAACCAAGCGGCAACCTCCGGGGCTAAAAACTGCAGTTTCTCGAATGGCCACTTGAGCCGGGCTCCAAAAGCGAGGCAATCCCCATAGACCCCCATGTTAAAATACCCAACTTTACAGCCGAAATAAACATGGTTACAGCCTGGTACACAAAACGGTGTCTATAGCTAATTTCCCCCTTCATGACAACAGTGAGGGCGGTGAATTTTTTATATAACTCACCCGTTTAAATTAAATATTAAGGCTTAACGTTCTACATAATTAAGGACGTGGCCGCTTTGAGTGACAGGTGGGTGCCCTCTCAGGTGGCTAGCCGCTAGGTGGTTCAGCAACCAGAATTCATTCGACCCGCCTCAGCTCCACTTCAGGGACTGCCAAGATGGCGACGGCAGGAGCCACCGGAGCCGCCCACTTTGAGCTGGACAGCAGCTCTTCAGAAACCTATGGGTCACGTCACGGACAACTGCGTCCTTTTTTTTTTAATACAGTCTCTGAGAGGAACTGACCATTTACTTGGCACTGGTTATACAACAGTTAGATTTGGCTGAAAAGATCTTAGAAACATCAACACATGAGGTGGAGATGGCGGTGTAAAGGAAAAAATAATGTTTTCTCAGAAGAAGCCCGGCCAGTAATACCGAAGAGTTCAAACATGTTGGAATGGGGATGTTAGGAGGCAGAGCTGACAAGGTGTTTTAAATAGATTAGATGAGGTATATTTTGGGGCTTACATGATATGCATCTACTGGTTTGGATTTGGAGGAATGCTGCTACTTGGAATGGCAACAACTGGCTAAAAACCAATACTTGTTTTTTTTCAGTAATTTACATTTAAATGTAAATTAAGTTCTATCGAGATCTGAGTCAAAGGTCGCAGCCCTCCGATAATATCTCCAAAGAACTAAGAAGGTGAACTAAGAAGGCTAAGATATTTCAAATGAGCATTTTCAGCCTGTGACAGACACATTGCTGGTGTGGTTGAATATGCATAGAAACTTATATTCAGTGCTCTATCACTATGTGCATTCAGGCAGGATACATCCAGTAAGTTTCAGCTGTAGAGGGGATGGTGCATTGGACCGGTGGACCATGAGATGCATAGTTACATTCGGTGGGATGAAAAGCATGAAATAAGTTCTGAGCATTATCAGGCAGACACATGCAGAGGACTGGAGTGCCATAGACTCATCTTATTAGCAGCTTATACCTGTATGTCTCACTGTGGAGTTCACTTTTTATTTGTGACCTTCCAGCTATAGGACAGTCTTTGGGGTTAGTAGTAAGTTCAACCTGTTCAAATGAGGGGAACTATTTATTTTGGGAATACCTTTGGTGATAAGCGGTACTGGCTTTGATGTTTTAGGCACTGGGTCAACATATTAAAAACAGAAAAGTGCAGAATAATAACGTGGCATCTTTGAAAGTGAATGTTGCTGTTCACTCAGTCTTCTTAGAGAGAGTGTTTTGAGATGAGGTGGTTTGGATGAACAAAAGCTTGAATGAGAACTTGACTGCAGGCTGACTCACTGTTGACTCACAGTGTTGCATCAGTCAGTAATAGAGAGAAGTAGGATGAATGTGTGTTTTCATATAATAGGTTTGGATTTGATGTTTTTCATGTAATACTTTAAAAACCCATTCAAACAATCTAAAACATAATTGTCTCTGAATTGTACACACTGTACAGCTAGTTTCCGGTTTGAGACAAGAGATGGCCGAGATCAAAGTTGGTCTACCTTTTTATATTATTAATGCAACATTATTTTATAAACTGCACATGGCTGCTGTATCAGAGAAAGCTCCCTTTTCTAAAATGTCAGCTTTTCAGGACTGAAGAAAAACCACTTCCTTTTAAGATTGACACCCATGATATTTTAAAGTTAGTTTTTGCTGCTTATAGTCATCAACGTTACTCATACCATAAAAGGCTCTGAGACATTTCAGGGAAAACAAAATCTCTTAATAAGTAACAAAGTGCTGTAGAAATGAACAGGAAAAAAGGAAGCAATTAGTTTATATTGCTGCAGCAAATATAAGCAGCTTCTCCTCAGCGTGAGAGATGACGACTAGATTTCAACGACGTCCGTACTGCTGATCCGCTGCGACACCTCGCTCAATGGCTGTCTGGTTCTCCTCTGCGTGGTCCTGAATGTCAATCTGCAGAGCTCCCCCACACTCAGACAGTAGCTACCAGTGATGCCGCACTAATTAGCCAACCCTCTCGAGTAGCCAAGCCCTCCCGATGGCATCTGTGCCAAACAGAATTATTAAAGAAGGAGGGAGGAGGAGTTGCACCTCCTCTGCAGAGGAGCAAACACCCAGCTTCAGTTTAGCATTCACTTCGTCGCCCTCTGGCTGGGGAGCCAGTGTTGTCATCAATATTAACACCTAGATACATCCGTCGCTGTAACGCATATTTTTTGCCCCAACCTAATGAAAATTTCATGTGAATCACATAATTATAATTCCTTATTTAAATGAGCACTGTCTGAGGAGATGATTTGTGGCTCAGTGACTGAAAACAGTTGTGTGGATGCTGATGCTGTGCCTGTTTACAGTTTAGTTAAAGTGTTGGAGGTGTGTGTTTGTGTGTGTGTGTATATATATATATATATATAGACACACATCTAGCCACACACACATATATATATATATATATATATATATATGGATATGCGGTATTCATCCTTCCAGGCCTGGAAACAGCTGCCTAGCTTTATAAATAGATACATTTTCTAGACCGCTAATTTTTTAATTTAATAATCAGTGGCCCCCCTCTCGACAGCGCATGGCCTTCCTCACCTCCTGTCTTTTGGCATTCCGACGGCTTTGATGGCTTATTTGCTGATTTGTTTATATATTTATTAATTCATTTACCCACCCCAATCCAATTTTAGCTGACATTTCTTGTCGAGATCGGAAGGATGACCTTTGAAAACAGAACACTTCCTGCCAGAGATGTGATGGAAGTCTCACTCTGTTCTCACAAAACACTCCTCCCCTCTTTACACATCTGCATGCAGTGAGAACCGGAGTAAAATACATTTGCATCCGTCACTTTATTTAAAGGCTTATGTGTATTAATACTGGTACGACTTTCTTTTAAGCCGAAAAGTTTGTTTTTACAAGTTGTAATTAACATGCATTTTATTAGCCACATTTGTAAGGGATTTCAGCGTCTCCACAAACAATTCGTACGAAACTGGCAGAAACGTAAATTACATCTGAATCTAACAAGCAAATGTGAAGGGAACAAGATAACGTAAAATGAAAGCAACAGTTTTTCGAAATAGGCTTATTCCTCTCGAATCACATGAGAAAACTGAAACCACTCTCATATCTGTCCAGTACATAGACGGCTAACTCAGCATAAAGGCTGGAAACAGGAGGACACAGCTAGCTCTGTCCAAAGGTAACAAAATCTACCTACCAGCTCCTCTAAAGCTTGCACATTAACACGTTATACCCTCTGGTGGTTTAATATTCTTTGTCGTGTTCTAGCTTTAGTATAGACTGTAGCTTGTTCTGTTTTCACAAAACTATGGTACAATACGTAATAATATTTGAAGTACATGCAGAGCGTGGCAAAAGAATGAACACATTTAAATGAACTATCATTGGCTTGTAAAAATGAAGTTTACTGAATGCTGCTTTGGCTAGTTTTATGATTATTGCTCTTGAGGGCCTGCTGTTTGGGCTCCCGCTGTTGCTCCATTGTCCAGAGACCTTTAGGGCTCCTTGAGGTGTTTCCAAAGGTGGCTCCAGGGGCCTGTGCAGGCTTCAAGGGGATCCCTCGCAAAATAAGGAAGGTTTTAATTTTTTGTTTTATTATTCACTCACCAGGAATGATCACATTTGAAGGCTTCTGTACAATTATGAGACTTTTAGTTTTATAATATGATGAGGGTGAGGGTCTGTGGTCTGATGTGTGTCTGTTTGGAGTTCTGGGGTCTAATGTCTATTTTAGGGTCTGTCATTTGGCGTGTGTCTATTTGGAGATCTATGGTCTAAATGTGTGTCTATTCTGGGGTGTGTGATTTGATGGCCTTTCTCTACATCACCTGCTGCTGTTTGCTCGCCCACCTTTCCTCTCTCTCTCTCTCTCTCTCTCTCTCTCTCTCTCCTTGTAATGTATTCCTTCAGTATATAACACAGTCCCCTTGGGACCACAGGTTTTCTTTGGGAGGTGAATTTCATGCAGCATCTTTACATATCCCCCCCCCCCCCCCCCGTATTCAGAGCAGCAGTGGATTCACACTAGCACACATTTCAAGGTGACAGTATTTAACCGGTTTGTGAGTGACTTCATGCAAACGCACTTCTGTGGGTTTTACCTGCGTGTCTGTACATCTGTGTTTTTCTGCGTGTGTGTGTGTGTTTGCATGTGTGCTCTCACAGGAAATAAGAACGATCTGCAACATCCTTAGCTCTCTGTTGCCATGACGACACTTCTGGTTACAGGAGTATTTAATAGGTCTTCCATACAAATCAACCTACTATAGAGAGAGAGAGAGAGTGTCATAATGAATTTAGTCAACCATGTACTTAAAAGGAATATCAATATTTACTAATGAATATTTACTACTTATACTGCTATATATAGATCAATATTGGCATTTTAATGTTTTGTATTAATTTCATATTGTTTATAAAATGTATGTTTATATTATATTTCACATTTTTGTATTATATTTTTGCCTTTGTAAGTTTCACCTCTACCACACCCTTAAAATAACATATTATCAGCATACAGAAAATGCGTGTGTTAAACATTCTGGATGACTCAGATGTTCACACTATATGTAGCCCGTTTGCCATGTTACATTCAGTTTGTATTTGAAATACGTGTCTCTTATCTCCTACTGTATGCTACATCATGCATGCGTCACTTCAATCAGTGGCTGGATGGATGACCCCTTGCTGCCCCTAAAGACACTGTGAGCTGTGAAATAAAGTGTCGCGTTCAAAGTCAGAATAATGTGCAAAGCATGTGCGTCATTAAGCGAGTGTTCGGCTAAAAACCATCACGTAAAAACAAACAAAAATAAAACCAATGATCAGATAGAACGTTATGCTTTCATTTCTCTCTCATGATGTAATACAATACATTGATGCTGCATGGACTGATAATAGGATGTGATAGTGTACTTTATGGCAAACTGCTGTGTTAATTTTCTCTCAGAGATGTTGTATTTCCTAATAACTGTAAAGACAGATGCCTGGTGTTCATATTTAAACTGATTCAAAGTTCTGGTCAAATCACTTGTAGGTCTCTGGCTGTTTGTTATTGAATTTAGTGGCTTCCTGAGCCGGAGGGGTTCCTTAAGTCAATTGAATTATTTGACTTGAAAGTGGTCAACTTTCTTTTATTGAGTTGGCTGAGCCCTGAAGCGCCACACAGCCAGGCCTGTTTCCCTTTGTTTGTCAATAGTACTTTGACTTATTCTCAGCCATTAATGCAGGCCTCTATATCCAGATTCCCTCTTGCTTATTTTATTTCACTTTATTTTATTTTTGTTTAGTTGAATCTATTTTATTTGATTTTACTGAGCTTTAGTTTACTTTACTTTACTTTACTTGCAGATGCACACCACAGGGCTGTAGATATACATAGTACTAGTACATAGTTATGTGGGGACGAGGCAACCCGACGAGACTGAAAACTTCATTTCACCTCAAAAGCAAGAGAAAAAATGTTTAAAAAAAAATGACTCACAGAAAGATTTGCTAATTGGGTTTCTGAATCCAAAGGAGACAAAAACAGAACAGACATGACATCTCGCTAGAGACATAAAATAATTCATATCAAATAATTCAATTTAACTTTCTCTTTGTCTTTCTTTCCTCTGCAGAAACTTGTCAAAGAATCCTCTCACCACTCTGTCATGGCAGCTCTTCCAGCACCTCCAACTCTCCGAGCTGTAAGTCTTCATCCCTCGTCTGATCTCTCGTTGGCTTTTGTTTGTACTTTATTAGAGCAATTTATCATTGCTCCCTGCTCACTCTCTGCCTCAATACAAATTGTCCTCACCGCATGCATTATAATTCCTGTCTTTATTGCACAAAACCTCTCATTTGTCTGAGCACACGTAAAAGACTGAACCTATAGGTTGTATAGTGGCACTGTGATCTTATAAGTCATTTGTTGACTTAATTAACGCACACAAAGGAAATGTAATGGTCTGGTAGGAGGAGGGAGTCTTACCCTATTTTCTTGTTGGTTATGAATATTTTAGCAATCATTGTGTTTATGAAATGAGTTTGCTCTTTCACCACCAGGGAGAACATTGCGATGTCGACCCGCTTGTAAATTACAGATCATTACGCCTGTCAGCACTGTCCATCATTTGAACCTTCGCTGTGCTCTGAACAAAGCCGCTGCTTCCTGCGCCTCCTGGCATATAAAGCTGAGGTATAGGAGGATGTGATGCAAGACTATTTCAAGCAGGCCTCCTTATTGTTCTATTTTCAGAGGTAGAAGCAGGGCAGGTCCTCCGAGAGCATGGCACAATGCTGATCTGGGGTAGTCCTGCTGCTGTGCACTCCAGGCAGCAGAGCGGGAGGGAAAGCCCTGCTGACATTGACAGTATAGTTTTGCATTTTGGGCATTTAGCTTACGCTGCCATCATGAGCAAAACCTAGACCCACCGATATTACAGCATGCTCATTCTTATCCGTCCTGTGTAGGAAGCAATTCACACCAGACCCCATATCAGTGCAACACAAGTGCCATCTCACTATGGGCCCTCATCAGAGGCAGATGGGTCTCTGAATCCCTCATTGTGCCTGTTATTGGGTTGTGAATTTCATTCTTCACTGGATTGTAGAAGTTCTATACTTTTGTTGTCTTACCAGCTGTCCAATTCTGCTGTTGTAGACGCTAGTTTGGACTTTAGCTTCTCTCATTGCTTTTGCTGCTGAAATGTCATAGCTATGCATCCCATGCCTCCACATGTTCAGTATACTATTGTAATATATAGTAACATATTTCTATACAAAAGATATTCAGGTCCTTTACTTCACAATATTACGTATCATTATCACGGTGTAAAAATCCTCCATTACAAATACATTTTGCTTTCCGAATTAAACTCGGAGGCCCTGATAACCTATTTCCTCAATCAACCGCTTACCTGGAGTAACAGCATCCTGCATGAACCCACTATTTTCTGCCAAAGTTGAAACAGTTTTGATTATTTCACACAAGAGATTTCCGTATTTTAGTTATTTTCTGTGCTGGACTCACTGGTTTGAAGTTGGGCGGGGCTCTCTTAGAAAATGGTGATGTCACTTCTGTGCACCCGACAGGATTTAGCAACATTCGAATCAGGTTCTCTTGGTGGGTTTGTTTTTCTACTACTCTAATCGCCGTACGGTCCTGATGAAGCAGGTTATTGTTTGAGTGTATAATTCTTAATAAATAATAACTAAATATGCTTTTTTAAAGCTTTGATTGTTGCTTATTTAATCATAAATACCTAAGATTTGAAACCAGGTTTGCAGAGGCTTTAAGTAAAAGTCAGTAAAGTGTTCTTACAAATGAAAAGTGAGTGAAAAAAGAGTGTTATATTGTTACAAAACGTAATTTAGATGTTGTAGATGGTGAAGGTGGTGTCATTTTATCTTATTTTTATACTGCGGAGTAGTTTAATACTCATTATACTTAATACTATAATGATGTTTCATTATGTTACAAGCTGGTCCTATATGTGTCATAATTACTTTTACATCATTGAATACATTATATAGGACATGTTTAATTTTACACTTTTATGTAAGAATAACAAGCTCAGGGCCATTTTACGTACAGAAACACTGGAGAGTACAGTCTTAGAGTTCAACAATTAAATTACCTTACGTTCCTAGACAGTCTACATTGCATGCCACAAATTAAAATAACTAGCACATATCCTGCCTTAACTAAATCACCAGTACACCTCACAGAGCACGATTTGCTCTGATGTGCAATCCCATTTCTTCTTAAGCAACCATTTTAGATGTGTACAAATGGTGTCTTTGTTGTTCTACATGAAAAGCAGGGCCAGGGTGATGCCCATGTTTCCTAGTGAATGCTGATGAGGAGTGAGGGTTTATGTCTATTCCGTTTGGTGTGTTTGGTTAAGAGGTGTCAGTTGGAGTGGCGTGGCGGCACGGACGTGGGCTGAGGCGTTATGCAAGAAGGAATCCATGTGGAATCAAGCCTCGCTAATAGGAAATGAGTCACTCTATCATGGGCAGAGTCTGCGAGGTGGCCCTGACATCATTACTTTCTTCACTGTGTGTATGTGCTCACCCAAACCATATTAGCTTGGTGAGTGCCAATCGTTCAATCACGCCAAATGAAGCACGCTCACCGGCCGGCTATTGCCTTTAATTATTAGAATAATACACAATGCAGTATCAATGATAAGTGCCCACCCATGCTGCTGAACCACGCTGATATTATGTAAATAGAGGAAGATCAAACCAGCTGAAATAATTTCCGTTTTATGTGACGAAAGGAGAGCATGGCCCTTTGCCATGGCGCTGTCGCTGCACTGTGTTATCTCAGTCACTCTGGGCCCTGTTATTGTAATTGTATTTAATTTTTTTGAACAATGAAAAAGTACAAACTTCAAAGCTGCAACACGGTGACAGTGACCTGCAATTGATAGGAAATAGTTTTTTTAAGCCTGGAATTAAACTGTAGGCCATCACAAGTGTTAAAATAATAATGTTTTCATTGATTAATTAATTTTGTTACGGTCCATTGCTTTTTTACACTGGTATTTAAAGCGACTCTCGAATTGCTTCCATAGCTTTTTGTCAAAAATTACAAAATACAATAAATGAAAATAAGGGAGAAAAATGGTGTTCACACTGCGGCACAGAGGAGTTGCTATTAAGAAAAGAGGTAATTTATACTTATCAAACATACTGACCAAAAAGGTAATACATGCCCTAGAGAAATCACCGTTAAACAACATGCAGTTTCATCAGAGCAGTGTGATTGGCCGAGTTTGGAATTAAACGCTACATTTCCCGCTTTTAAGTGCTACTTCACACATAATGAATTAGGTGTAAAACATGTTTTTACTCAATAAAAGGAGGTGTGTAACCATTAAAGAATCCTTTATTCAGCCACTTTAACACGAATGCAGGACTTCTTTGTTAATCTCAAACAGCCACTGAGTGTGCGGCCCAGTGCTCTCGCTATCCGCTATCCACTCCAAAATTACAAGCGGACTTGGGAACAAAAGTCAACCTGTAGGATGAGGCAACAGTTAAAAACGAAGAGTAAAAAGTACTTCCTATCAGTCAATGTACATTAAGTCTGTTTTTCCCTTATCAGGCACTCCTTATCAAGCCTGTGAAGTGTAACTGCAAAAGAGTTGCTGTGTTTTGCAGTTTGCTTGCCCAGATATTTCCCACTCCTTGCAATATCGTAATATCAGTGACAATGACAATACTATCAGTGAAATCTCAATAATCTCAAGTCTTTTGTGGCTCCTGTGAAAAGGCCCCAACATCACACTGAAGCTTTACAATAGACGCCTGCTGTGTGCTGCCTCTGGAGGAGACACAGATAATCGGCTCTGCTTCTTTGTCTGCGTGCCCTTTAGCCAAAAGACCGGCGCTACTGCAGTGTGGTGCACAGCCCAGCCAATCGCACGCCTGAGAACGGCAGCAGGGTGAATAGGGCAGCTAACGGCTAAATCTGCTGCTGCTTCCAGGTTGATATTATTAGAGGCTATTTGATGCGGAGTTAGCGGCAGTCACCGATACCGCCGTCTTCGAGGAAGCTCATTCTCTCTGGTCCACAAAAAGAGGAAGATATTCTCCTTATTTAGCAACTGAAGCGATCTGCCTGAGGCAATGTGCATCCCGAATCCCTTTATTCTGTTAGCGCTTCTTTAATCCCAGCTCTCTGGGAAGCAGGGGCCGACGCAAAGTCAAACATATATACGCCTCTCACTGCTAAATGGATTTTTCTTTGAATATGGTTGAAATATGAATAGATCAAACCTGTAATCTTCTGATATGATTGCCAGTGGATTAGGATGAATTAAACATTACATTTCCAAGGGCTGCATGACAGGTAAATTACTCAGTTTTAACCCTCATTTTATTAGGGCCCAATTGCACTCTGGGCAAACTTTCACTGAAATACATGACATTTACACTGACTCTTCAAAAACATCAAAGACTGACTTGCAAGAGGAAAAGGGAGTGTAAAAATGCTAAATGTAGTAGAACGGACTGGATTGAGGGCAGCAGTGGCCTAGACATTAAAGAGGTCACCATCTTAAAACCCAGACTGCCTGGTAGAAGGCATGTAAGGAGAATGAAGAAGAAACCTATGCTTAAAAACCCTATTTTTGTGAAAGCAGCAACAAGTAGTAATGCAAATACAAGGCCTTTCCCTTCTAAAAGCAATGCGCCTCGATGCTGTGATGGAGTACGAAGAGAGTTTACAGTAGGTATGCTTCCCCATTTATTTTTTTAAGATAGAAGTCAGTTGTAAGCAGTCAGTGTGGCTTGTTGTCAGTGTGGCTTCCTGGTCATCTGTTACTGTGGCTGTGGCTTCAATGCCTTGTTAAAGAGCAGGTGTGTCCTGGCTGGCGGTTAGGGGAACTTCACTTTACAACCTATAGGCCTACTCTGGCCACACATGGCAAGCACGGTTGAATTTTTCTTTTTGTAAAACTTTGAATACAGAATTCACAAGTTTATTTAATACAATATTTAGACGCCCAGGGGAACTGCTATTGCCACGCGCTGTGAGCATCAGCCCCATTGGTGAACCGAGGACCCGCCCCCCTGAAGTATTTTCGTCTCTCAAAATTATCTGGAAGCCCGAAGTATTAAAACTAATAGGCCTATTGTTGAATTACCAAGGACACTTTGTGTTTTTTTTTTTTTGTTGAGAAACGTTGAGGATGTCATTGAAAGAAAACCTGCACGGGAATTAACAATGAGGAAAATACTTCAGGGCGGTGGGTCCTCAGTTCTCCAACAGAGCTGATGCTCACAGCGGCTTATAGGTTAATATTGGAGTGAATGGACGGCCGGAGCAGTTCTTCTGAGTGCCTAACATTGCCACGGATGGTTTTACTAAAGGGTACCTTGTGTGTCAGTATGAGATGCCAAGGGCCGTGGCAAGGTGTCGGTATTTTACGTCCTGCGCATGAGAACGATTTGAAGCAGCAGTGGTTAAGAATCTCCCATTATTCTAATCTAGCTCAGGCTCTGCCTTGATCACATTAAAAATTATATTTTGATGTGTGTTTGAATATCCTTAATCCTGTACTCCCTACCTTTTGATATGACTATTATTGAGTCACTCTACATACAACTTTCTAAATTCTGTAAATGTAAACAAAGCCACAAAAACAGTCAATGTTTTTGGAAAATGCAATTGCAAGTAAAGACAAAAGAAAACCGCGTATTCATTCAGTGTGCATCGCATCTGCTGTACACATTGGCCCAGCGGTCAGTAACAGTAGATCTTAATTGATGTTGTGGTCCCTTGGGAGCCCGCACACCAAGCTGTAACACGACAATGACATAAAACTGATATGGCAAAAGTGTTGGAAAACACGTGCTTATTTATACATCAGTGAGAGTCGTGTTTGTGTCCAGCTGATGTAAGTCCAATATTCGCTCTCCTTTTAGCTCTGTTTTGGTTTCCCACAACTCCTGAGAAACATGTCTGGCTCTATAGCAGCTCAGTGCTTCACCATGTTTACCAGCTAGCTGCTAACTAACCACTAACTGAATATACTCTATGTATACACACATGAAGGACCTTTCAAAACATCTATCCTCTAAAAATCCCTGCTAAAATATTTGACTCTGAAGAAAACATTGCCTTAAGCTCCTGCTCACTTCCTACCTGGAGCCTTCCTTGACCCGACTCCTCTCTTTTACATGTTTGCAGTGCAGGTGGTGTTATCGATAAGCCAACGTCAGGTCTGGCTCCTTCGACAAAAAAAAGCTGTCGTGGTTTGACCAAAAAAAAGAAAAAAGAAAGAAGAGCCAGGCAGTGAGAGAGCCTGCAGGGATGCTGACTTACAGACAAACCATACAGAAAAGTAATGATGGGACAAAACGGTGATTTATTTATTTGCAGCACACCGCTTTTATCCATGACATAAGCAGAAGATACGGCGTGAGAATGATGGAGTCGGTCCAGCAACAACCAGGAGTGTGGTGAAGCAATGATACACACTTAGTACGGTGTGGTAAAAGTAACTGTTAAGCAAATTTAGCAGGATCAGGGGGAAATCCTTATGTTGCAACAGCCCTTGCTGACGAGAGGAGTACTACATTTGACATTGGTTGAGTCAACGCTCCATTTTGTCCGCATTTATTCCCCCTGATTGACTCATACTATTCTTTCTCAAAACTCTAACGTCTCCACCTCCTGCTGTACAATGAAAACTGAGCGTAATTTGACATTTTGCAAACATATGGTTAAAATGAGACCACTTCATGGCCACATTATGTTTATTCAGCCTATTGCCAATGAATAGATGTCCGACTGTCAATCAACACTAGAAGCCAATCTGATGGCGTGACAGCTAGATTATCTCTTTTCCACGCTATAATAATAATGACAGGACTGGCCACACTGTTTGATTGACAAGTGATCTATGGGAAGTGCAGTGCAGAAACTCAACAGCAATGAGCGCTTTGCATCAAAGATGGAGACAAAAAATAAAGTGATATAATTCAAAAAACAGGCAACAAAATACAATTCAGTATTTCATCAAAGAGAAAGAATTGACAGTTCACTAAGCACCACCCTTAGTTACTAATGCTAAGCCTGTCAATCTTTCCTTTCTGGGACGTTACACATGCAGTTTACATGGTGGCAGATTTCCCACTCGAAATTCACAGAGATTTTTCAAACAAAGGGTTTGCGATTTCACACAAAAGCAGCAAAAGCTTCTCATTTCCAGCCAAAGACAGCGGATTTTGTGAGCTGAAACGATGACTGTCGCTCGCAGGTTTTATCAGCAGGCTAGTGAAAGCTAATGCTAACAATAAATCTACTCAAGTAGCTCCATCTCCAGCGGATTGGTTTTAAAACCAGAAGCCTGTAAAAGGCTCGTAAATATGCACATGATGGCTACGTTCATGATATGATGCTAAAGGACTGAGGCTGGAGATTGAAACTGCAAAGTAAAGCTTGCTATTCCTAGTTTGCCAGTTAAATGTATCCTTAAACGTATCCACCAGAGTCAAGCAGACTCTGGTGCGGCACGTTTGTGGTGTGAAAGCAAACCAACCACAGGATTTTATGATAGCAGATATGTGATTTTAGCATTATGTCAAAAGCCAAACTACTAATGAATCTATCTGCTGATCGTGAAATCTGTTCAGGAAGCAATCATATAATTGATCTGTATAAGTCATGTATTTATTTATTACCATGGTAACACGTATGCGCGTCAGCGCAGGTATTTTCTCTGATTATGATGTCAAAAGCTGTTAAAAATGCTGAGCTTGTATCTTACTTGTACGTTGTCAGTTCATTAAGTCCATTAAAAAGTGTGATAATGATGGCTAATAATAACAATAATGATGCTTATAATGAGTTATTTCTTTGTGAGCTGTTGTGAGACACCAGAGAACATAAAAATACACATCAGAAGCATTAAAGTGCTGCATAAACTTCTGTCCATCACCCGAATTTGATTTCACCATGTGGATCCCGATGCAGGATGTCAACTGCCCAAACTGTCCAATGATGGTTCGTAGAAAGTCAGTGTGAACAGGAACCAGACCAGAACTACCATGCAACAATGTGTATTTGTTTCCCTTGGTCCGCATCAAATGAACCGAACTACAGTTAGGAATACACCCTCAAACTCAGACAAACTAACACCTTAGCCGATGGCGGAGCCAGGGGTGGCCTGTGCTGGCCATGGCCATCCCAGGCTAAAGTCTGGCCACCTCACTTGCCACCCCACCCAGAATAATTACCAGAAGGACTGTTTCGTGAATGGATCTGTTATAGTGACAGATGAGTTCTCACATGCTAGGTATAAAATAGCTATTGACTTTTCATATGGCTGGGAGACCTGGGCTGAGCCAGAGCTGATCTCCTGTTTCACGCACAATACCGTTAGTTTTCCGTGAAACTCAAACAGCCTCACTGTGGCTGTTTCTTCTCCGAACATTCCCCCCTGTAATTATTAAAAGTGAAACACCTTCTAAAGGTGACGAAAATATTGTAGGAGTGTGTTCTTTCCCCAAACCATAGCAATTTGGCGCTAATGTCGGTGACAGATAAACAGTCGGACCTGGCGTTAAACGAAAGTGACAGGACTTTATGCTCCCACGGGCTAGAAGCTTTGATATGTGAATGATATAAGAAGGGCGTCAAGCCAGCCGCCTTTTGGATTTTATTGCGCGTCTATTGCCTAATCAGATTGCTGAAGGTATCACTTTACGCGTCGTTTGCTGAAATATGGGTTATTGTGTGTGATGTCACCACAAATGTGTAAATGTGTTGCTTGTAGGCTTCCTACATTACAATGGGTTCCGAGTTAGATGGATTACTTTTAAATACATCTTATAGAATGCGAAGTAAATTTACTCTAGGCTGACTTTTTTGAAAAAACTCAATAAATGTAAATTCACCTCCAAGGGTAAAATCCCCTCATTTTTGAACTATGATGATGTTTGCTGAAAATCCCAATGGTTTTCTGCTCAGAATGCCCTTGACTGTTATAATATAAAAAAAAAAAAATTAAACTTGAAGTCATTCTACTTTAAAGTTTTGGAGAAAATTAAAGGAAATCACATCCATAGTAAAATGCATTGTAACACATAGAATATTCCTACATATTTGAACTCTCATAAAAAAAGATTTTTCAGAAGAAAAGATCCTTAAGAGGTCTGCTGAAAATCCCAATGGAATACTGTTCAGAATGCCCCTGACTATGGTTATGTAATATCTATAAAGTCATTTTACCATACAGTTTTGAAGAAAATTAAAAGGAAAGTCACTCCCAAAGTCAAAATATGTTTTAATACAAATAAAATCCATTCATATTCTGACTCTCATAAATACGTTGCCTTAAGAGGTTTGCTGAATCTTGCATAAGGTTCATGATGCAACATTTCATCGATTTTATGCCTGAATTCTGCCCAACAATTGCATTGAAATAAAGTCGAAAAAGTGTTTTTAATGAAATGAAAGGAAAAGGAACTGTTAACAGATGCTAAAATCTGCTAGAGGAACCAAACTCCAAACAGCAGAGATTCAGGAAAAAGCTGTAATGAACAATAATAATAGTAACAACATGAATTGGCACTATTGCCTTTACCTATCAGGGGCTTATTTTAGATAGACACATTTTGGCCATAAGCAAACATCATAATCTAATCCACACAGAAAAAAACTGAACAAGATACCAATTTCTGTGCCACCCCAAAGTGAGTACTGGCCTCGGCCTGGCTCCGCCACTGACCTTGGCTCCCACGCAGTGGATGTAACAGTCCTGAACAGGTATTTTTCTGATGTAACCCGACATAATGATATAGTTTGAAATATTCATTAATTGCCTGTGGAAATAAAGCTACCTTACTACTAGTAAGGGATAGATAAAATTCATTTTTTCCTTATTATTATGTATTAACATCTGGATGTACTGTGTTGTAGTAGAAGTGACTAACAATGGGATCTAGAGGAGCTACAGTAACTACATATCTTTATGCTGAATCACCACAAAGCCAGGCATCACAGGAAATACAACTAACAGTCACACACCCAGGATCGGTAGCACTGTGGTGAAATGTGCCAAATAAGGCGATTTATTAAACACACAGGATTCAAAAAGCTAAAATAATCCCTGACAACAGTATAAAGAGAGGAAGCATTGCATTCAAGCTGAGATCAAAGCCCACGAGCAACAATGCAGTATATAGCTTATCGTTGCTTGTGATCCACGGCTCCTCAGCCAAAGCACCTGTGTGTACATTTCCCAGAAAAACAGCCGCCAGTGGTGATCATTACCTCTCCTTTTGGAGTAGCGGGGTGGATCGTTAGCCAGCTTCAAGGGAACATCAAGCTGTTAGCTCTCTGTATCTGGGGTCACACTGCTGTTTGCTTTTGTTCTTTTCTAAGTCTAATCTGCTCTCCCCCAGACATTTATCAACCTCCAGCTGTCAGTTTGCGGGTTTTTTTCTTTAGTTGTTTCTTATACGTTGTTTAGATGTAAGAGCTGTAAAATCACCACCGCGTTACTGTTCTGTACAGCCTGGGCACACGTTTGAAATGCAGGGTTGCAGCTATTTAAGTGCAGTATCCTGCTGTTTTCTGTATCCGTACAGCTGCATCTTGGCCCTGATCAGCTCTGCCCAGGGGACTAGTGGGTATTGTATGGAGGTGCTGGTGGTTATTATTGACAATTTTCATAATTACAGTATAAAGGGGGGAAAGCCTGGGCCTCCCTTCTGTGGTGAGCTTTGATCCCTCGTGGTTCAACTTGCTCAGCATTAAATAAAAACCTTTAACAGGGAAATACTCCTCTGCACCTGCAGGTAGGGATCTAGTTGTCTGTGTGGGGAACTCTGTGCTATACAGTGCAGTTTTCATAGTCCACATAGGTTAATACGTTTATCCAACTTGTTGCTGAATGTGCATGGATTTTAGAATTATTCCAGTATTTTAGTATTTAAAGCAATATATGTAAATCTGACTACTTTTAGGCCAAGACCTTGCCTTTCTTGGTATCATGACCTTGGTATTTTCTAAAATCCTGCCTGTGGCCATGTGTCAGTGTAGGGATGATAAACTAAACTACGTTCTGCCTGAGATAATAGCTGAAAAGTTGTCCTGTAAATGATCTGTGTGATCCGTTCTGAAGAACATATTTTCCTCTTAGCTGGAAACATTCATCAGAAAAGAAAAATGGTTTTGTTGCCTAATGAAGGTTCTATAATCAAAACACAAAATGCCGCACACGGACAGAATGGATTTGTTCACTGGTTTTTCCTACATCATTTACTGAAGAAAATGCACACTTAAGTGATTAGATGTGCATTTCTCCTCTTGTGAGAGTTTGACTGAAATGGTAAATGGAGTTCTTTCAGACTTGTTTCGGAATTGTTTGAGTTATAGATTTTGACTTTGATCGTTAGGTTTGTATTGGCGTAAAAGGTCAAAATAATGCAAACACTGAATGCAATCAAAATAACTTCTAATAATTATTAAAAAGATCAGTAGGTTTCCACAGCAATTAAAGTGAAAAGGAGTATAATGGATGATGGATAGATGTGGTGCTGTGTTCCTTTTATGTAGCATACGAGTTAGCTCAATGAGCATGCTGTCATATAGTGAATGTGAAGAGGCTCTGCTGTAACTACAGTATCAGATCCAGTGAGCACCTGATAATAAGTGAGAGCCACCGGAGGAAACCTATTCTTATTACTTTATATGGCATGGCGGATGTACCGCATTTATTATTTACGCTTTCTGCAATGTCTTATTGACCTCTGTCAAGGACCTTTGGACAGGCATTCATCTGGACAAAACTGGCCAATCACAGCCTCCAAGTTGGACACATGCAAAATGCAGAGGTGGCGTACAACGTTGAATAATGTGACTCTGTGCTGCACGCTGCTGTGGGAGTGAACTGTACGCACAGAGCAGCCTAGTGATTTCTGCCTGCCGCTAATACAGCCTGAGACTGATAGCCTGAACACTGCTTTGACCTTTGACCGGCTCACATTTGAATGCCACGGTGCAGGCGTTCATTGTTTTTCTCCAACTATTATAAAACACAGTCCTACATCTGTGGTGACTGTCATATGTCCCAGGGTGTTTTGTATGAGCAGACGCTTGATTATATTGCTGATTTTTACACCCTTGGTGATATTGTTACTGTATTATTGATATTGTGAAACATGTTGCTAATTAGGTTGTGAGTGCTGTCAGTAATGTTGCTTTTTGTGCAGCTGAAGATACTTATTGCTTCCTCTCTTGCTGTTGCTAAGGGAGAAGGTGAAGTGTGTTCACAGCTTGGTGGAAGCCACAGACTGAAGTTCATCCAAAACACTCTAATTGGAGGTTTTCCTGTGACGTCCCGGGAATATATAGTTATTTTCCCGCCTTGAATGGAGTTTGATTTTAAACAGAGCTGCAGATAATTAAACTTGACTCTTTTTTTTCATTCACATTTTTTGATGTTATTCTTTAACTTATGTGAGAGTAGAACAACCATTCCTCTTAAAAGTACACTATTTTTGAAACGGAAACAACACACTGCCAACTTTAGAGAATCACCAGATCTTGTGCTTGTCAGCATTAGGGGTGGGCAATACGGCCCTAAAATAATATCACGATATTTAAGGGCATTTCTGCGATAACGATTTTCTTGATTATATGACAAAATCCTGAAAAAAATGTTATATATGTGTCTATTGGAAAAAAAAAATGTCAATAGACAAATGTATTATATATTTGAAAGAATATATTAACCTATTTCTTGGAAGTTATTCCTTATTTCACCATTTTAACTCTACTTAATTCTCCAATTTATTTGAGTCACAAATAAACTCACAAATGACTTTAATCTGCTCACCTTGCTTTTCCCTTCAGTTCTCTTTTCCCCAAACACACACACACACACCTACACCCCTGTCTCTTACTGCACAGCGCACACACACACACACACACACACACACCGGCTTGCTTGTCAGCCACATGTGGAGGAGGCTCGTTGTTAATCATGTCGCCTATTGAAACGATGGAAACCAACGTGGCACCGCATTCGGCACCAACAGGTGCGCTTGCAAGCTTTTACTGAACAGCGTCATAAGTAGGAGACCCTCTCTCTGTTTCTCTGCAGGGCATGTGCGATTGTCAGTAGACTGCATGGGAGGGCTCGAGCGAGGGGAGGTTGTCGTGGACGGTACGATATGGCACACCCCTAGTCAGCATAGCCTCTTAACATGATCGGTTTGAATACCTCCGAGTGGTTCCAAGTGGGTGTATGAGCATCTTTATAGTGCCGACCCGGGATTATTAATGCGTGGCGTTAGCCGGATAATCACACTGGATTCACATCGTGTTTACACTTTGCTTCACCAACCAAGATCAGTGTGGAGTGGCCGAAAAGGAAAATCTGTCTAATTTATCCATTTTGACATGTTGCGTTATGTTGGTGGCTTGAGAAATGGGAAATAATTGTTGGACATTTAGTTTTAACGTCAGGACTATCTATGCACTTCACCTGTTGAACGCCACTCTACAGTCAGATTTGGATGTCTGATTTAAACAGTGGAACTGCCTGCATAGTTTTTACGCTCAGCTTTGTTCACACTTCATGGAAAAATATGAACAGCAGGGTGCCATTTTAGCATGAAAAATAACTGGAAGAAAGGCCGCATGATAGTCTTAAATATGTGAACACGGGTGTACACAGCACACACATGCCAAACATTCTGCTTTTCTGCAGGTATTTTTCCTGGAAACTGGAGCAGATTTTCACGAACATTTCTGGGAAATACTGTTATCTAAATTCCTCGTATTCAACCCTACAAAACTCGACTCAATATTATTATTATTGCTGGTGTTGTTGAAGAGGCCTATTGCCTTGTTGTTGTTGCTGAAGATATTAACTGAATGCAGCTTGTTACAGTATACTAGTGTCACTGCTTCCATTATTTTTTCTGTTTTCTCGAGAAAACGGTGCTGAAAGTGTTTGGTGTCTTTTTGTTAGGTGGTTGGTAGGTATGTAAAGGAATACAAATACATTCTTGGCTTCAAACAAATCCAGGCTATAGTACAATGCAAAAAGGAACTGCTAGTAGCCACAGCAGCATGGCTTTCCATGATGTAGATTTGCCGAAATGTAAGCAAATATGCTAAAATCATGGAGGTGTAGATAGTTATAAAGTGGATGTTCATACATTCAGTGAGGTTCATCCTCAATAACTAAATAATCAGTTTTTACCAGATTTGTTGTTGATGTTCCACAGGTGTTATTTCTACCTCATGATATAATATTGAAGCCTTCCATCTTAGTAACTAGACACTAGTCAGGGAGCGTCTCAAAAATGCAAAATAGCCAACAGAGCTTAGACTTTTGTCAACAGTGTTCTAATATTTTGTCATTGACACATCAGACCACCTCTCTTCTCACCTGGACCTGCTACCACTGCATCCACAACCTCCTTTTTTAAAAATTCTGCAATATGGCCAATGGGCTATTTTAGCCCGTGTTTTGTCAACTGCTTTCTCTATTTTAATCATAGGCACGTCAGACCAACTTTAAATTCATCTGGGGCCTCCTCACATCATATATAGATACAGACAGCTGCTTCAGTTTTTAAAGATAAATCATGCAGTATGGCCCCAGATATTTCTGTGACATAAGCAAGTACAAGTAGCAGCTTTGAATTACATCCCTAGTGGCTGGACCGGTGTTGTTATCATTGTTGATCATGTTGTTTCCTAATTGTTTTTCAAGGCGTCTGGATGGCGTGGTTTTTGACTGCGGCTGTGATATCCGCTGGATCCAGCTGTGGCAGCAGAGAGGAGAGGCCACGCTCCACACACAGCAGCTCTACTGCAGGAATGGAGCCTCCAAGATACGACTGCACAACATGTACATCCACAACTGTGGTAAGAGGAGGAGGAGGAGGGAGGGAGAGAGGGAGGGTGTGAACTGAATTTAAAAAAAAAAAAAAAGAGGAAAAGATAAATGAAGCAGCAGAGGGGAGAGGGAGTGAGGGGAGGGGTAGAAAGGTGGAGAGCCAAAGGAGAGGAAAAAGTGGAGGGTGAAAAGGAGACTGGCTGATGGAAGGAGACAGGGAAAGCAGGCGATAGAAGGAAAGGGTTGAAAGTGAAATGGTGAGGAAAGAGAAGAGGAGCAGGGAGACGAGTCGAGGCGGGAAGGGGAGGAGGTGTGACAGAGTTCAGAGGGTGAATCTGATGTGAGGAGCTCTGTGTTGATTCTGACAGAGGCTGTAGACTCTGCAGTATTATCTCCTGGTGGTGACTCATCCCTGACATCGAATGTGTGTGTGTGGATGTGTACCCCATTTCCTCCTTTGTACTAATTCTGTTACATTAATGAAAAGTGATTAATTGATTTGGTGTGAAAATATGTAGACACAGGCAGTGACAGGTGTGTATTAACATGAACATACACTGTGTGTGTATTTGTCTGTGTGTGTTTTCAGACCTCCCAGAGATCAGTGTGAGCCACAGCAGTGTGCTGGTGATGGAGGGCGACAATGTGACTGTGAGCTGCAATGGATCTGGATCACCGCTGCCTGAAGTGGACTGGACTGTCAGCGGCCTGCACTCCATCAACACACACCTGGTCAGGCACACACACACACACACACACACACACACACATACATCAGTGTTATTATGCTTTTATAGCTTAACAGCCACCAAATGACACTGAAAAAATGACGATATAACAATTAATTAATATGATGCCAAAGTACCCAAACCATTTACATCACGTTTTGATCCTAATTTAGGGCCCTGCAAATACCTCGTTTGATTGATATTATAGATAGCATTATTAGATTTATTAATACTGCATAGCGTACATACTTACAATGTGTAAACAGCATTTTACTCTTTCAGCTGGTTATAGGGGAACTAGTTTTAACTATTCTATTAGATCATTTACTCCACTAGTTCCCAACCTAGGGCGCTGGCACTTCCACCAGATAAATCTGAGGGGTGATAAGATGATTAATGAGAGAGGAAATAAGAAAGAGCAAAGTCCTGCTACCCTGACCTTTTTTCTAATCTTTTTGTGAAATACTGGATAGTTTTTCTTTAGGTCTCGAACAGTTCTTCATTTGAAACCATCTGAGAAGTTTAGAGGAAACAAATCTATTTGGGGTGGGAGGATTCATTTGTTACTCTTGGATAAAGGAATCTTGAATAACAGAACGCTCTTATTTTGACATAAAGAAAATTATGAATAGAGAGCCAAAAACAAGATCGACACTCATGTTTCATGCGATACAAAAGGAATGAATGTAGGAACTAATTATCTTTATTTTAAGTTTAAAGATTTGAGTAACATAATATAGTATGATGTATATCCTTCACAAACATAAATGTCTCTCCTGTCTCCATATGTGTCTCTCATTCTCCTTCTAGTCCAATGTGTACTGGCCGAACATCCACTCTATCAACCTGACTCTTTTCAACATCAGCCGCGATGACAACAACTTCCAGCTGACCTGCATTGCAGAGAATGTGGTGGGGATGACCAACTCCTCCATCCAGCTCAACGTACAATGTGAGTTGGATTTCTCCTATGATTAAATGCAGGGAGACTCTGGCAATGCACTGCAGGCGGGACAGGAGTGAGGTGAAACCTATAATTTAAGTCCATAGTGGACATAATAGCTGACGACCAATGAACATTTCAAACTTACACTACAGATTCTCCTTATAGATGACCTACTTCTGCCTTGGTGCTTACATTTACATACTAATAAAAAAAAAGATTCCCATGAAATGATTAAAACTCCTTATTGCTTTAAGATTCAGAGTTCATATACTGTATATTCATATTAATGCTGCCCATGTATTATGTTTATAGTAGGTATGATGACATAAAATATTTGCTTATTCGGACTAATTTGTTTAATAAATGTTTTCATTTGCATAGCTGTTTATGTTTAATATCATCGAGGCTAATGCTGGGACATTAGGATTCTCCAATGGTTTCTGTTTAAAATTAAATTCAGTAGCTTGGCCCATGGTGTGTACATTCCGTAGAGTAATATCACCAGGACAACAATGGCATAAGATAAACAAAACGTCATGTTTGACGATAAAGTAGAACACTGTGTACCTAGAAGGGCTTTAGTTAGTTATAAAACCCCATGTGTTTGACTAATGCTAGTAGTTTTATTTAAACCCGGTGTTAACAATTGCCCGAGGGTACTACAGTTTTGGGATTTGACATTGTGCAGGTTAATATGGCCGTTTGTATAAAAGAGATGTTGATCTTCTTATAGCAAAACTTAGAGTCTACAGCCATGCTGGCGGCTCTGTCAGGCTGTACATCAGCATGCTAACATGCATTAACAATGCTTATGCTGACGTTAAACAAGTATAATGTTTACCATATCATCAGTTTAGTTTAGTGTGTTAGCATGCTAAGATTTCTAATTAGCACTAAACACAAAGTGCAGCTGAGGCTGGTGGGAGTGTCATTAGCTTAGCAAGTAAACCAAAGCATTGGACAAATGTAAAGTTTGACCTGATGATGGCGCAAGGTTATGGGATCACGAACATTATTACTGACTAGGGGAACATGAACATCTGTACCAAATTTCAAAGCCATCCATCCAATAGTTGTGAAGACTTCACTAAATGCCAAATGTGTCAACCTCATGGTGGCATTAGAGGAAAAGTCAGATATTTGAAGCTTGACCAAAGTGGTGGAGTGACAGACCCATATTGCCTCCCCTGGAGAAATACCTCAAAAATGCTAGTGGGCCATGTTGTTTGCTCAGGATTAAATGCAGGGCGAGTTAGGGTAGCGCAGGGTTGAATGTGGCGTGACATCTGTAATAAGTAACAACCTCCATCAACCTTGCCATAAGAGAAATATCCTTAATTCAGTCCATACAACATTTGTTCTGTCTCCATCAATAGTCGTGTTTCTTGGGTATTAGCTCGTATTTGCTCACTCTTCATGGAATCTCTGACTACAACTCAAATGCTTAAAATGTGAAATTATGTTCCTCTGTTGTTGAAGGAGCTAATCAGTGAACCCTGCTGGTGTAGTGATTGCTTGCAATTAAATCTTGTTGCTGACCACTGAGCTAGTGGCTTATCCTCATTCGAGGCAGTCAACTTGTCTATGGACCTCCATGGTTTGGTAAAATCTGGAGTAGTTTGGTACAGGCTGGTACGATAAATAATCCAGTTTACCAAACGACAGCATAATTTGAAAATACTAGTATTAACTTGCAATGACAGAGTGACATTTGTACGTTTGACAGCTTAACTTGCGGTCTTCTGCAAGTCAATTATTTTGCAAGGCATCCATTAATGTCGTTTAACGTTTATATTGAATGTGTGCACTATCCACATTTTTATATAGGAGACAGGGCTGTCTGTGCAGAAATGCAGCTGTTTTATTAAACAGCTCATGAATGGAAGGCAGGGGACATACTTACTGTATTGCCCCAATCGTGTTCAATCATCTTAGATTATCTTCAATCAGTAACTACTTTTTGGTTTATGCTAGATGAGGATCATGACGTGAATTGTGTACGGACTTGGTTGTATGTAGATATTGTTGGTTTATGTTTTTTGGTTCTCTTTTATATTTGCAAAGTTCTGAAGCATGATTCTTATCCGTCATAACAGGAACGGTCGCCACTGACGTTAGATGGACAACATCTGGCTGACAGCAAAGAACAAAACTATAAGTCAAGGAAATAAAAAAAGAGCTTATTTAGAATGTAGCTGGAACAGTACGAATGCTTGGAGTCAAGTATACTTGGTGTTTTCTTATGCACAAGATGGCTTTCATGGCAGCTTTGATGGACTTATGTTGGGCCTGAAATATATCTTGTTTTAACAGTCTAAAAGAATAAATTACAACAGGAAAAAAAATCTCCTTTACCAAGCAGAACAGGCAAATTATGCAGGTATGTTTAGAATGCAATGAGGTGTTGCACAGTTACAAACCAAGTGAAATTGATGTAGCCAATTAGCAAGAATATACCCTCCAGCCCACATGAAAGCTCATCCTTGATCTGAGCGGAAAGAGAAAAGGAAAGAAATATACAACTCTCAGTAATCATAAAGCAATGATTTGGTCATCAGAAGGTTCCTCTAATATCCTGAGCATGAATCACAGTATATAACTCAGCTCTTACATATGTTTACCCTGTGGATTGGCCCTGGGCAGATTTTGGGACGCACTGTATTCAAAGCCAATATTTGTCAAAGGTACCTGACATTTTTCTCTTTGTGGAAAGCGTGCTGTTGTAGAGCCCAATCTATTGTGGCTGTTTGCAATGTATCATGCTACAGGACAGGGGAGATTTGTCACCAATTCAAACACTCCCTCCTGGAGCAGGGCTGCTAAGGACCATGCTTGAATGACAGATTGACTTTGCAACATCTTGTCTTCAGGGCTTCCTCCACATGGACACTCCGTGGATGTACATCTCCAGGCGTTTTTTTTATTTTTTATTTCTGTTGACACTCTCTGCTGGTGCTGCAAATTAACTTATTAATTTTTCACCACATGCTCTGATGGTAATTACATTTCCTCCCCTGTGCAGCCTATTGTCTCTGAAAATGTCATAAAATAGCTTAAACTGCTGCTCTGATTAGGGAGTAATCTGATTGACAGCGAAATTACCAGCCGTCAAGTAACATTCTCTGCATTCTAAGATGAGTTCCCCATTTTAGCGAAACTGTAATTAACCACAATGCAAATTCTGCAGACCCATTGTCCTGCCTTTGTCTGGAACAATAGCTGCTCTACAGCATTGTGGACTCACATAACTTACCATGTTTTTTCCTTTAGTCCTATAAGCCTGATGTAGCTCTCTATTAAGAACAAGGCACTAACTAACGCCAGGGTTAGTAGTTCTGTTCCCTGAGCAGCTCTACAGGTAGAGCAAGGCATTAACTCTAATTATGAGGAAATTAGGTGTACCCCAGTTGTATCCCTCTAGGAACGCTACATAATATTACTGTGCTGCTTCTTGCTCTTTAAAATTTGAATCACAGTGGGGTTCTACCCAGAGCGAACATGTGGCAATATCTGTCCCATGAAGCTGTTGCCTCCCCTGTCACCATGATGTCCTATCTTTAGTCTGGCTGGAACATGGCATTGCACAACTAGCCTTGTATTCAGTGTTTTCACTGATAAAAGTCATGCAGTTATTAAAGATTGTCATCTGTATGAGCGCCACAAGGACACCATGTTGTTGTAGACCAGTATGGAGCATGTATTGTATTGACTGAGACTGGGCTGACAGCTACACAGAGGGGAAAATGGATCAGTCCCTAACTGTCCATCAAGAAGAGAATTTAGTTTTTTCAGCTCTGTTCTCTCTGTCTTTAGGCTGCACAGCTATATACCGCCCTCACATGCCCATCTTCCTCCCTCCTCTCTCTTTCTTTTCTCTCATCTCTGTCTTTTCGCTTTCTTCCTGCACTCAAAATCACAGCTCTGCATACGCCCCCACATCAACACACACACACACACACACACACACACACACACACACACACACACACACACACGCCTTAGCCTTTAGTTCAACTGAATGACTTTATTGTCACTGTTGTCTAGCAGGAGCAGTATCACCAAGGCAATTCATGAAATGACAGCTTTCGAACACTAATAAATACTTAATTCATCTTTTTACAAGATGATTATTTGGTTTGAAAACATGAGTTATCCATTGCTACACAGTCAACGACAGTTATCATTAACCTTCATTTAGCCAGGGAAAACTAATTAAAAATAAAATTTAAAAACATTTAACAACACTGGGCATATCAAATAAAATAAAAATAACTCTAACCCATAAAACAAACATAACACATGAAAGTTAAAAGATGTAGCGGTATCATTATTTAAACCAATCACAGTCCTCAACATCCAAATTACTTAACTAATCTTTGAATTTGCCCAAGGAGACTAGGCTATTCAACTTAGTGGTCTCTTGCAACTTATTCCAAGCTCTAGGTGCACAATAATTAAAAGCAGTTTTTTTTTTAATACGGTCTTAAATTGCGGGACCTCGAGAATCAACCAATCCTGAGATCTTGTCTGATAGGGATCGGAGCGCCATGAAATGAGGCATGTCAGATAATTAGGTACGTTTTTTTTAATATGGCTTTATAAACATTCAGGAGCAAATGCTGCGTTCTCCTAGCGGCCAGGGACGGCCAACCCGCTGCCTGATAAAGCTTGCAATGATGCGTTCTAAAATGATCACCGGTAATAAAACAAAGTGCCGAATGGCAAACAGCATCAAGTTGTTTCAAGGTGGTAGAGGCAGCGAGCTTATGGAGAGTGTCACCATTGTCAACAGGAAGGTAGAGTGAGCTGACCGTTTTCTATTTTCACTGGAAAAACACGATCTATTTCTAAAACCGAACCCGAGTTTCATTCTTTTCATTCTCTTTGACATGACACCTCCTTCATTTGAATATAACTAATGGAAATGTGGCATTATGAAATAAAAGTCCAGTGAAATAAAAACCTATTTATTTATTTCCTAGGCATATTTATATTTATGTTAAGATCACCCACAATTCTGAGGCTGTATAGTAAAAAAAAAATGTCTGATCACTGTCGACTTTGTGTTTCCCCCAAGAATAACTGACAGAACCAGACACTCATACTGTAAAGGAGCAGATGATGAGATTAATACAAATACTGTAAAACATGTTTAACATAGATAGCTTCACTACCACCTTTTCGTTTTCTGTTTGCTCTAAAAACATTAAAAACCACAAATATCCATCTCAGAATCTGGGACAGATTTTTTTTTTTTTTGCCAAGACTCCGAAATAACTAAAATATCATGTTTTGCCTTTTGGATCAGAATCTTAACATCGTCCAGTTTAGAGACCAGACTTTTTACATTGAGCTGTAGCAGCCCAAGCCCTTTTCTAGATTTAAAAACAGAGGCAGATTCTAGGAGAGGAGGCTCCGCATCAGCTAATACCGCTAAACCACACTTCATTCTAGGCACACTTTGATATGAACGCTTGGTTGATCAAATGAAAAGTGCCAGAAATAGTTTTGTAAAGATTGAAAAAAGCTTGACGGAGTGATTTAATCAATTGCAAATTTGATTATAACTTTGCATGGCAAAAGTATAGTACCAGCTAAGACAGACACTGCGTTATAACCTCATCTTGGCCCTGTCTTTTAGACACGCTGGCAGCATGACCATGTCGGTCGTCTCGACAACCATTACCTAACGCAGACAGACATTCGTGGTCGTGTCATTGGAGATTACCTGACCTTCCCTTTAGTGCCACCATCAGGTCCAAGTTTTCACTCATCCAGTGAAGTATCTGCCGGATGGGCTATCACCAAGTTTTGTACTGATATTCTTGGCCCCCAGAGGATGAATCCCACTAACTTTGTTAATCTCCTGGCTTCTCATCTAGTACCACCATGAGGTTGACATTTGTGGTTGTGAGGGAAACATCTCGACAAACAAACACAGCTTCAGACATTCATGGCCCCCTCAGGATGGATTGTTCACACATAAAGTTGGCAGTAATCAAAATGCCTCAAACAAGTGGACACACAGAAAATCTTGGCCCAAGTAGTATTACATACACAATGCACAGAGGGTCATATGGGGCCCCAAAAACAAACACACATGCAACCATGATGTAGCTATGTAAAGAGGATTGCTCACACATGCCTATAGAAATGGCAGACTTCATTTAGACCCAGCAAAAGACAAAGCAATGGGGTATTACATGTGTGTGTGTTTGTGTGTGTGAGCGCTGGAGGTGGGTGGGTAGGTTTGGTGGGGGGGGGGGCTGGTATGTAGAACAGACACAGAGAGAGATTGCCAGGTAATACCTTCTGCCAAAAATTTCCTTTTGATGATGTAGCTGCAATAGTGACTCATTGCAAAGACAAATCAGTGGATGAATTGTTTATGAAATGTATCTGATGGTATTAAAGTGATAAATTGCCTCTCAGCTTGGCGGCGTTGTGGATTCAGAGGTGTATTGCTGCATGTCAGGAAAGAGAGGCTATGTGCTTGTTTATGCAGAAGAGATTCCTCTGTCTATTTCAAGCAAGAGGAGTCCCTTTTATCTGTTTGTATTCCTCACCATCCCCATGTACTGTTGCAATATGTAACACGCAGTAAAAGGCTCATTGCCACGACCAGGCAAGAAACCTGCTTCCTAAATGTCATGTTTCCCAGAACAAATCAAAACAGCTTTGTGTTTAGTCTGCTGCTGCAGAGGTTTTGAGGTTATTCAAAGAATTAGGACAGGTTTTCATCAGCCCAAGGGTTGTGGAACTTTATCAGCTCATAAAGGTCAGTTCAACTTACGTTATAACAGAAAAACGCGGCAAACTGATGACTTTGAGAAGAGAGAACTCTTGGATGATCCAGGGACTGCTCATCTTGCTCTTGCCCTCAAGCTGTGGCTGGAGTGTCAGTGCGCCTAAAATGTTTATGTAAATGACATGGTTTCGTTCCTTCTTCACCGCAGTTCCTCCAGTCATCCTGAGGCTGGCTGAGCCCGAGCAGCGCCACGATACCTGCATCGAGTTCACAGTTCGGGGTTACCCCCATCCCAAGCTGCGCTGGTTCCACAAGCAAAAGGAGATTCTCCAGAACGACTACATCCGAACTCAGATGGACTTCTACCAGGACTATCTGGAGGGCTGTCTGACCTTTCAGAACCCAACGCACATCAACAATGGCAACTACACTCTGGAGGCCAGCAACCCTCTGGGAACGGTCACAAAGACGGTGTATGGTCACTTCCTCATGGACCCGGGCATCGATGACGAAGGTTAGTGGATCATTCCTGCTCGGTAGCTGTTCGTTGCCGTGCTTGTGGTTGACGAGTGATGCACTGTTGGCAATCTGGCAGCACTGATGTCCCCATGATCACAGTCGAGAGTATACTCATGGGTAAAATGGCAGTTATACAAAGGTTATACACACATTTTTACTGCTTGAACATCACCTTCATTCATCTGGATTAAAATAAGAATAAAAGCACAGGAGAAAAAAGGAAAGGCTGCCAAGTAACTCCCTGATTCCCGCAAGAGCTAGCACGGCCCACTTTTTGGGAACGAGCATCACGATTGGAACAAGTCTTCAACTAGTTGAATTTCTTGTTTCAACTACCTGTTGTATGAATTACAGCTTCTGTTCTAGGTGGAGAAACGATTTTGGAGAGCTTTTAGTTTTTATTAAGATCTCCCTTCACAGGGGGCAGGCTGTGGAGCCCATCCCTGCTGGCTGGATCTCAGCCAGGGTTCATCCATAGTTCAGTCAGGTAGATTGTTCGCTTGCAGTTCATCCCGAGTTCACAGGGAGGGGGAATAAACCCACAAAGACTGGCAAATTTCTCCCCATGGTCAATATTCCAAGGTTAATACCTTGTGTCAATTTATTGACATAGTGTGACTTTTTCTCTGTCTTCTCTTTTGCAGACTTAGTGGAACCAGGTGAGTGTTTGTATTTTCAAATGTAACGCTGCTATTTTGTTTGTTTTGTTTTTATCTACTGCTTGGTTGTTTGGTGTCATTATGCACGCAAACACACTCACGCACACACACACACACACACACACACACACACACATGCTAGGTGCAGTATCACTCTTAAGATAGTAACCATGGAGAAATTTGTTCACTTTGTGTTGTAGTTCATCTCTTAGCATTGCTGCTAAATTGTATGGACCCTGATAGTACTATTTAATCCCAACAATGCCGAATGCCTTGTTTATGCCATATGCCTTGAGTGCCCCCACAAAGCTTTTTTCCGGTTTTTGGGGTTAATGCTGAGTCTGCACTAAAGAATATTTCATTCCTCATACACCCTGGTGTCATGTTACTGTCCATGCAAGGTTTAGGTGTCTAAAACAGGGAAGCAGCCACTCACTGGCTCATGCTAACTAAATTTCCCCAGACACTTCCCTGCTGTTTATTTTTATTTTATGGGGGGAGTTGATGCTCCAGTGATGCCCTGCTTTACCTACATACATTTCACTCTCACAGCGAGGTGTCCTCTGCAGCCACAGTCTACTTCTGCTGGTTGGTAAGCCGCTCGGCTTGAGCTTTGATGCCTTGATCAAGTGTCGCTAAGCCCCCCTCAGTTACTGCTGCTACACCTGTTGATAACAGTGGCAGAATGGCACATTTTGAGAATACTTGAAGCACTTAGGTCCTTTATTCCAGACAGAGGTACACAAAAGCAGGCTTCTCTTTATAGCACGCAACCATCAATTTTGTCTTCTGAAATGACAGCAGAATTCATCAGCTGCAGCTAATAAGCTAATAATATTAGCTAGCGATTTAAGCAAATGAAAAAGTTAGAGGCAGCATTTTTTAACCAACTCATGGAGATGAGTTAAAAATGCTGCCTGCAGCTAACTTTTGAATGTTTCAAACTGACTAATTTGAAATGAGAACTATTAAAAGGGTCTTACATATGCTCTTGAAAGCTACATAAATGATATTGTGCTATAGTGCAAGTATGATAGTATGATGGGAGGGAAAATCTAAGATCCAACTTGTTTCATTCTAACATAACCGTGTTTGGTTCCTTAGGTTACATACTTGGACAAGAAAGACAGAGGTTTGATTTATGCCTCACTGTTTTTATTTCAAAGAGTGTGTTTGACTTTTAATGTTACAAGAGGTAAGGGTGGCTGAGGTAGGCGTCTGGAATGTAAACGTCCCCAAATCCAGTAACTTTACTCTAAACTCTGGCGTACTAGTCATGTACGGGGCTTTTTTTTTTTTTTTTTTTTAAACGTAACCTCTGACCCAACAAAATAATGTAGTAGGAAATGCTTCTTGGCCTTGGAAGTAATGCTGTAATTCTACTACTGTAAGCTGGTTAGCTGGACATTGTAACGATTTCACCTTAAGCATATAAAAACACTGTTTAATCCATTCCTTACTCTCCACCTCTTGTGTTTTTGGTTTTATAAAGGCAAAAAAAAAAGACACCACCCTCCAAAGTGTTTATATATGGACTATCGCTCTCACTGCAGCCCCATGCACACCACTTCATGTACATGTGCAGAAATCCAAAGTCATACTACCCAGAGAGAGGAACAGTCATTTGCTGAGAGAGGGTCAAGTTGTTTTCATTCTCTCTCGTGTTTGGCATTATTGCCTTTAAAGCAGACAGGAAAATGAAGGGGGGGGGATATGACCTGCAACAGAGGCCCCCGGCTGGCATTGAACCGAGGACGTAGCAGCCGTTCGTCTATCAAACACTCCAGGTTTTAGTCTTTCTTGTGAATGGGGATTGTATGAGCAACTCACCATGCATAACGCTAGCTCCCTAACTAACCAGCCACAGTGTAAACTAGCTAGTTCCCCACCCCGTTAGCTGGTGATGTGTGAGTGTTTGTGTGGCGGCGAGTGCAGTCATGTTGCTGGAACAATGCTTTGGCCCGATCTCACACTCTCGCACCCCTGTGTTTGGCCTCAGGCTGTTGTGGCAGCCTCACAGTTGACGGCTTGAACAAAGCAGGTCTGGTCTGACCTCTGACCTTCATCAGAGTCGTCTTCCATCCCCATATGAGGCCATCCTTTCTCATCAGGCATGGATTATAAAGCTGCCGCATGGCCTGGGATGGAGACGGATGGACGCTGACTGTGTGGCGAGCTGCATTAGGCAGGCAGCGGCTCCATGTTGCCGCACATACACGCACACTCACAGCGCTTCAGGGAGCGAGGCAGGTGAGGGAGAGGGGTTTAGGTGATGAGAGAGATGAGAGTGTGAAACATTATAGCAGCGGTTTGGGAGGGAGTTCAGGCGTAGAAGAGAGACTGACAGGCTGACTGATACTAATGCTGCCGAGGAGAGAGGAGGGCAGAGGGAGGAGAGGAGCGAGGGATGAAGGCTGGGGAGGAGGGACAGAGAGATGCCTGTTAGGGCGCACACACTCACACACAGGGCAATGCACTTTGGTGCTGTGTGTGTCTGAGCCAGTGGCAGCCAGTCTACCATGCGGCCATTAATTTGCCCACAATTACTCTCTGATGTCCTGGCTGGAGGCCTCCGACTGGAGTTTCCTTGACACCAGCCCATTTCGTTTCATGGCTCCGTCTCTGTCCTCTTCTCCTTACATTCCCCAGACCCCTGCTGTTTGTCAAAACTCGTGTTTGTAGAGGTGTAGCATTTTAACATCAACGAATGGATTTCAGGATAATAAAACACATTAATAGGACTATAGTGTAGAGTCCCGCTACCTGACCTGAGTCCAGCAGGCTCCTGTTCTGTCTGAACATTTGGGTAAAGGTGCTTTAGATAAACATGTCAAGTTTGAGCAATTTTCAGCTGATTTAATTTGACCTAATTTAGCATTTGGTGCTCTTGGCTGCATGAGCGTCTTTTCTATTTTCCTACTTGTAGAATTGTGTGTAATTCTAAAGCAGCTTGTTTTAAGTAGGCTGTGTCTTTGTGTATGTACAAGCACGAGCATGCATTTGTGCAATTATAATAAAAAAGGCACAATGTCTCTTTACTTTTATCTGAGGATTGGGTCTGGCTAAAAGCAAATTTCAGGCTTTTTTAAAAAAAATTTTTATCAACCTTGTGACAGGTGACATACTTGAGTGCGCATTCAAGGCTGTGCAGACTTCTAACCGAAAGCCTTTGATCAGCCTCTACACATAAAAAGGCATTGTTCATCAGCATTGTTTCACATTTGCTCAAGCTTTTATGGCACAAAACAGAGGCATGACAAGGTCCTTCCTGTTTACGTCAATCCACTTACTGGAAGGAGGGCAATTACAGTCCATGTCAAGAGATTTAACATTTATTCAACAGAAAAACATGAGGAGCACTCTTAGACACACAAATGAGGCAAACACAAAAGATTATTTTCAACTAGCAATGAGATCTATTACAAAACATAAAAAACAACAACATTTGGCTTTGTGGAGATATTTACCGTAACTTAGAGTGGGAGTAAGGCGCAGCCATTAAAGCTTTATTCGCAGCCACTGATGCCTGTTTTGTGTTTTTATGTGTTGCAGTTCCTTCGACGCCATCAGATGGTGATTCAGGACGACCAGAGGAAGATACATTTGGGGTGAGTTTTCGCCTTAATGATGTTGATGAAACAGCTGCTTAAAATGTTGCCCGTGGACTCAGCAGAGAGCTGCTGCTTCTTTCAGCGCAAATCTAAACTGCTTCGTCTTTGTCAAAGGACCCTTGTAGGGTTTTGCGCTGTGTGTTGACATGCAGCACTGAGGCACAAAGACTACAATACGCCAAACAATGTTAGTCATGTTTCAGAGTTGTATGTTTGGACCCTAATGATGTTGACAATGGTAACCCTATCCTGCAGTGTATGCCGCTGTATTGAAATGTTATGTAATTGTGGGGATTCTGTACAGTTATTGAAGCCAACGCTGGCGAGTTATTCCACTGTAGTTCAATAGATGCTAACACTACCGTGTTTAATGGGCTTTTTAATGGCAGACATTTTAACATGTCATAGCAGGAAAAGCACATGTGTAAATGATAACATTAAGATATGCAGACATTGATGTGGGAAAGTTCCAGTTCCTAGTTGTGTACATGCCGGGTCACTGGCCCGTCTTACTGGGGTATCTAAATGGAAGTGAGCCATTGTTAGTGTACCTCGTACCCACCGTTGGGTTGCATTGTGCAAGGTAAAATGGGCTTGGGCGGGTGCACTGGATTTGGGTTGGTTTATCACAAGCTGAAACATTATACATAAATACATAAAAAAATTACAGTATATATGTTCATAAATTGTACTCCTTAGTTGTGTGATCACATCAGCACAACTTTGGTATGATATCATTTTTATTAATTCTGCTGAGAGAGATATGAGTTGCCATCATCACCACGCACCTGCGGCTTACCCTGTAAACACACACGAGCTGTGGGGTTTGTGCAAATCTGTATTTCCATTGTAACAGAAACCTCTACGCTTGCAGCATCATTATTTGTTTGGCTTTTTGAGAGCATGGGATTGCATACTTCTCTCTCTCTCTCTCTCTCTCTCCCTGGTTAGGGGTTACACTTTAAGCTGGCCTACTGTCGGTTAGATAACACCTACTATTTTTGTTATTTGAGCTTTCCCATTATTTTTTCTGTATTTTTAAGAAAGAGAAAGAAAACACTGTACGATGTAGCCTCTTATCTGCGTTCTAGAGCGCTTGTGGACACTTGAACTGCGGTTTTATTATTATGTCATATTGAAAAATTGTGATGAACCACAACACTGCTGCTATTGTTTATGAGTTAAGTTGTGTTGAGGCAGATAATATTTGGGCTTTCTAAAAGATGACTTGTTTTAAAATAGGAACCCTGTAAAAGAGGTTTACAATCTGCGCTTGGTGGCTACATGCGTCATGCTAAAAGACCGAGGCTAAGGCTGCATATCCTCGGCGAAAGTTAGCGTCCTTATCAGTTGATGGTCCATGTAGCTTTTCCTGCTATGACATGGCATGTCTGCTCTGAAAAAGCTCTATGGGGTTGTTAAGCCAGGATTGGACAATGTGCTTCGAGGGAGGGGTTTAGTGAATGGCCAGCACATTTTTTTGGATATTTAAATCTTAATGTTACTTTATTTCTTTTTTGATTTGATACGAAAACAGCAATTTCATTGGATTATTAAACATTGCATTAAAGATGAGAACATTCAATCCTGTTGGGGATGATAAGCTGCATAGCTGCTCCGCCCCCCCCCCCCCCCCAAACTGCACTGAGAGTAAGTCTGGCTGTAGATGAGGATCATATTTAAATTACATTCTGTCACCCGGAATACATCGCAGCCAAGATAAGTGTTTAACTTTTTTCCAGACTGCTGTAATCTATGAGAAAGCAGTAGTCACAATCTAGAGGATTACATTCTGATTTGCAGTATTTAAGGTGATCAGAAATCTGGAAAGGATTATGATGTGAACACAGTCCTCTGATCGCTGCCCGAGTCTGACACATTTTATTTTTCTCAGGTTTCCATCGCTGTTGGTTTGGCGGGCTTCGCTTGCGTCCTCCTCCTTGTCCTTTTTGTTCTCATCAACAAATATGGCCGACGCTCCAAATTCGGTATGAAAGGTAAGTCTACACAAATAGTCAGACGAGCAGATAGGCGGGCAGACAGCTTTGTTTTCCGCCTTTCTGCCAGTTGCATCATTGTGCAGACTCCATTCCCCCAGCTAATCTTCTCTTCAAAACCTTTGTTCACCAGAAAATGTACATATGCAGCTACTGTAAAAAGTGTTTAAAGAACCACTACTAAACTCAAGTCATGTCCTCAGTAGGACTCGTTTGGAAAAATAAAGCTTTTTACCCTTTGGAATGAACAATTAATGGTCTTGGTGACTGTTGCAGGACACTAGAGTTTTGTGTTGCATTATGCTACAAGTAGTTGGGTCCTAGTAAAGGCTAGTGATGGGAATTATGGCTCTTCGAAGAGAGCCGGACCTTATGGCTCCGTTCCTTTCTGAGAGCTGGTGCTTTCGGCTCCCAAACGACTCTTCACTTAGTACCACTTCTGCTGGTCACAAGTTCCTTTCTTATTTGTTGCAAGAAATAAATATGCAAGATTCTTCATCTGCAACACATCATACTGATGGTTAAAAAGTGCGAAATTGGCTCTCCCTTCGTTCACCTCTAGGAACCAGCTCGTTCGTGGCCGACACATCACTACTAAAGGCCATACACATGCACACACATAGACAACTAGATCAATACTGGAGGACAGCGTGCATTCAAATGAGGTCTATGCACTGTACATACACCTCATACATTCACTGTGTCTGCTATGCAGAGCGATCACAGAACGGATCCTGAATTAATTAGCGAACTTGGCACTGTCGATCATGCTGAGGAATTCAATAGGATTAATGTGGCTTTTATGCATGCTGAGCTTTCATTTTGTGTCGGCTCCAGATATGGCTTGTCTCTCTGGTGTTGGTGTTGTGGAAAAGGCGAAAGCCTTCGTAGTGCGGGTCTAGGAACAGAGAGCAGAGCTGAGAGGACGGTAGTGGCTCAGGCCCTGACTACAGCTCTTATCAGTTGGCAGGCCGACTGGCGTCATCTGCTTGTGTTTGGTGGTTTGTGGCAGGTGAGCTTGTGCATCGCTCGCAAAAACACACACACACCCCTGTGTCCCTTTATGACAAGATGCGTGTGGCTTCAAGCTTAGGATCTGGTTTTGTTTAAATTCAGTCTCCTCGTTTCTGTCAATTTCTTGCTCTTTTTTCTCTTGAATCAAAATATGCTCTAATATCAATCCACCGTGACCCCACACCTCAAACAATGCGTGTTCTTTATTTCATGCCGTAAGCGGTGTGAAGAAGCATTAGCCACTGCCACCCCTTAATTAGCTACTTTACAGGATTAGATTTCGTTACTTACCTCGGT
Source organism: Coreoperca whiteheadi (assembly GCA_011952105.1). Taxonomy (NCBI): domain Eukaryota; kingdom Metazoa; phylum Chordata; class Actinopteri; order Centrarchiformes; family Sinipercidae; genus Coreoperca; species Coreoperca whiteheadi. The sequence goes on along the minus strand of CM022485.1, from coordinate 28,277,173 downwards.
AAAGAACTCTCCGCTGTAATTATTTAGGAGGTGGCAATTATTGCACTGGCCCAGAGCTGGCTCTAATCAAGGATGAGCCTTATAGCTAATGAGACTTTACAGACGTGTTTGTAATGTCGTGGCAAGTCATATGAATTTAAGCTGTGCTAACAAACTGGTTCGGGCACAAAGAAAACGAAAGTCACAAATCTGCATAAGAATTCAAATATAACAAAAGCACGATGTTGCAAATACAAGATCGCATACAGAACATCATAAACGCCACGATATGAAGGCAGTTTGACCCTTTCTGTTTGTATATATGAGATACGATTGAATTGGTGCCACAGCTGCTTGGTAATGATGCACCCTGCAGTAGCTTGTTTATTCCTTCTTCTCTAAAGCACATTCATACAGTGAATGCATTTCACACATAACAGAGTAGTTAAATTATTAATATAGTAGTAGTAATATTTATAATATCTAGCCACAACCATGTAAAACTCAGTCTACCAGGAATCTGTGTTACAGCACTGCCTTATTTTTACACCTGCTATCAAATAAAAGGAGGCACTGCTTCATGTTGCCGGCAGCATTGAGAGCTTAGCATGTTTGAATGCTCAGAGCGCCCAGCGTTACAATAGGAGTTATTTCAACTCTTAGCAAAAGGGTGCTTCAAATGCAGTTTCAGTACTCTCCAAGAAGGAGCAGTACAGAGCGTAATTTATCTCCTTGATGGCAAGGTCCCAGGTCTCCTGGACACTGAAGGGCGTTTTTTTTTGTAAAAATTGCATTGCAGGGCGACGCGATTCTCCAGCAACACTCGCAGCTTCATACAATATGTTAAGATTGCCCGCTTTGCTCAGGGGCACCTCAGTGTTTTCCAGTAAGAGACTGAAATCATTTTTCATGCATTTTTCTCTGCTCAGATTTTTCCACAGAGTAATCTGAGCTCAGCTGGTAACACATATTTTTGTGAATTACACATCCGCATATTTTGGAGAAAATCACCTGGTGGCGCCTTAGCACAGCGCTATACCCACCCCCCCCCCCGCCCCCACCCCCGCCCCCCCCAC
>CM022485.1:28256844-28276093 GCA_011952105.1 Coreoperca whiteheadi | reverse complement strand
AGGCAGAAATGGCCCCTGACAAACACAGGCCTTCACTCATTCTTTCTCTTATCCACTTCTGGATATGTATAAGAGACAGCCCTAACACACCTCTAGACCCCCCTCCCCCCCCGCCCCATTTAGGTCAGTGTTATGTGGAACTTGTACCTGTAGCATAGTGTGCAGGACCATATCGTTGCCATAATGCTTAGCTCAATGTCTTCATGTAATGATTAACAAATAAGAGGCATCACCATTAGTGCTGCCATGGTTCCTCTTCTCCTTTTCTATCAGGTAGTAGTTTGTATCGACAGACCCTGGGTACTGTACATAAGCCACATCAGTTTGAATAGAGATGCTGCTGTCTCCACTGTCACTGTGAGTGATTGAAGGTATGAAAGACTTAAAGAGAGGTGATGTCAGGGTGGACTCTTTCAGTACAAAGGCCTGATTTGTCCATTTTGTGTGTGTGTGTGTGTGTTTTGTCCCCTCCCACTCTTGTTCTGGAGAATCAGCTGGAAGGCCTGAAGAAGTCATTACCTTTGGATGGAGCCATAATGGATTTTCGCTCCACTAAATCACTTTGGCGCTTTTGGCTGTTGGACTTTGATCACCGACCATTTCTGGGCATCCAATAAAAACTCTGTTTTTTCTTTTATGTGGCTGGAGTGTGTTTGTGTTCGTGCGCGCGTGTGTGTGTGTGTGTGAGAGAGCTACATTCAATTGATTTGCTAGCATTTCAAGGCCCACCGCCAGGTCCGTCCACTGGCTGCCTTGCATTTACAGCTCTGACTGATGTACTTCAGCTCAGTTTATGTGGTTGTAATTGCAGTTTTATGAAAGACACTCTGCCTGCCTGCATGTGTTCGTGTGTGTGTGTGTGTGTGTGCGCGCATGAAAATGGACTCATACTGTAGATAACCTGTTACTCTGATAAATATGTTGTCAACTTTCCTCCCAGCTAAAACATCTTGCAGTCTAAGCAGCGGCCTCATCTTTCACATTGTGATTCACACCAGTGGGTTTTGAAGTGTCTTTCACACTGATTTTTGTCAGCAGGGAATCAATAATGCTTCTTTAGAAAAGAACACTCAGCATGTCAGTAATAAGTATTATGCTCCCCTGTCATCTTTTTTATGTTCTGGTAGAAAATTACCCCACTCCTGCTGCTGTAAGTGCAGCCAATGTACAACGAAATGTATATCATTTTGTCACCTTCCCTATCTTTCAGGTCAGACGTTTCCACACATTTTGTGTTAAGACCTATTGGGTGCACCATCTATTTTCAGAGTGGGTGCAGCAGACCTGACTTTTAAAACTGTAACTGACTGCAAAAACAGAAAATCTTTAAAATGTGTTTTTTGCTTGTCTCTGTTAAGGTGAACAAAATGTGGGGGTAAGGAGTCAGTAACATGCCTACATCTTAATAGAATAACGAGATAATACCAAAATAGGGAGAAATTGAAACCTGACAAGTTCCTGGTTGTATTCCGATTCTCATCTAATCTAATTCTCTGTCAAATATTTTGTCATCAGAACAATACAGTAACTTACCCAGATCTGAATTGTGGAAATAAAACCATTTTTGAACTAATTCTGAGGGTCCCAATAGGGCTCGGGAATCGATGCCACACTGTGCTGCATTCTGGGTATTTCTGGGACTCATCCACAATAGTTGTTGGCAGCTGCTGTGTGTTTATATAAGGAGCAGATGATACAGGCGCTATTTTTGGCTACGTTTCACTGCAGAGTTTAGACTGAAAATATACAGTGAACAAACAAAGGCAGACGTAACATGTCAGGAGGAAGTGACAAATGATGGACGGAACAGCATTGAGTGACATTAAATGTAGGAAGGCAAGACACTGGTAATTATTCATCAGTAGTTCAGAGATGGATGTTTTTCTGAACCAAGTGAAACTTAGTATCATTGTTTTTATTGCATGGTTTTTCTCAGTTATTTTGAGTTTGCTATAGAATTCAGTATGAGTTTTTTTTTCCTCTACCAAAACCTTCCTTTAATGTACCTGTGCAAAGCTGTATGGCTCCCTGAAGGAGCTTCAGTTTTGTAACTACAGCTCCATGATTTCTGGGTGATCGTTATATCTGGGCATTGAAACATCGGAGAATGGCTGAAACATGTTGGTTCAGCCAGGAGGAGAGTCACGGGAACACTGGAGCCACACTGGACCTGACAGAGCTGTGGGGGGGATTGGGAGGGACTAGGTGCATTTTTTGAATTTGTGAAGGGGGTGCCTTCAAGCTAATGTGGGTTGTGCTCACAAAATGGGTGAAACCGGTGGGGCGGAATTAGCAATCAATTAGGGCTTAGAACGATTACTTGATTAATCAAGTACTTAATCGACAAAAAAAGAAAAATCTGCATTCATTTCCAAGATAAATTCCGAGTGGTTCCAGTTTTTCAAATGTAAATATTTTATGTGTTTTAAAACTTATGTGAAAGGAAACTGAATGTCGTTGAGTTTTGGACTGGATTTTGAGAAAGCAAGCAATTTAAAAACGTGACCTTTCACTCTGGGAAATAGCGATGGGCATATTTCACCATTTAAGACATTTTGTAAACCCAACAAATAATCGATGAACTGCGAAAATCGGCAGGTTCATTTGTAATGCAGAAATGGCCCTACAGTAAGTCAGACCTACTGTATCTACACTTGTCATGTGCCTGATCGTCTTTTGAAAGCTCGATTTCCCTGTTTTCACACATGCCAGTGTGCCTGTTAAATCACACACAAGTCCGCAGGTGAAGAAAGAAATTCAGTCTTTAACCCTATTAATACTATGACACTTAAAATGCTGACCGAAGCAAATCACTGACTCTGAGACACCAAGAAGTGAGGGTCAGATGAAGCAGAGTCAGAGGGACCAGGCAGGAGGCTACCTGTAAGTCAGGGTGATGGGGCGCTGTTCACATTTAATCACATTTAGCCATCTAGCTATTTAGGCACTCGGTGCACAGGTTTGGGTCGTTCTCACGGATCCGTGGAGCACGTTGTGAGAACTGAACCTGTCACATTTGTAAGACGTTGGCCGGTCCGCGCTCATTAGATTTTTGACTTCATCAACATAGACAGTTTTCGGGTTTTTAGACATGCAGATAGACACGTAGGTAAATCACACAGATGGCCGCCAACATGCTGACACACACACTCACACCTACGCTGGCACACACACACACACACACACACACACACACACACACACACACACACACTCACACACAATCCGTATCCCGCGGCAGCCTGCTAGCCTCTGTGATCCAGGCGTGTGTGTCAGGGCGGCTTACCCTCTTCTCCGCTACATTACCTGAACCAGGCCTGGGGATGATCAGCCCACACACACACACACACACACACACACACACTGCAGCGTTTACTGCATCACTGCCTCACTTGGCCTCCAGTGGCCATAGTGAGCCCTGCCGGCCAGCAGTGAGATGTGTCCGTCTACAGACAGACACGCTTGCTATGTGTCTATACAAATATCAAACACGTTTTCAGCGAAAAATCTTTCAATTAAATGTGATTAACATGAATTTGGACCTGTTTAAGAAACGCAACTAAAAACTGAGTCCATTCCACATAAGTCATGAATACAATAGGCAGTCATTGTATTCAGTGGTGGAAAGTAACTAAATACCTTTATTCAAGTACAGTACACCTTTGAGGTACTTAAGTATTTCCATTGTATGCTACTTACTCCACCACATTTCAGGCAAATGTTGCAGTCTTTGCTCCACTTGTTACTCTTCAGCTCACAATTCCACACAGAAAACTTACGAGTGTGTAAAATGATACATTGTTAAGGGGTAAACTGCCAGATAGTAACTTATGCTATTTAAAATTAGCTCCACCTCGACCAGCTAGAAGATGAAAATGCTGCCTAATTGTAATAAATGAGTAATAATAATCTGATATCATATATGAAGTAACATATATCTTTAAGCTATAAGATACTTAAAATAAAATGAACTCATTGAAGTTTAACAGTCTATACATTGCAGTTATAATTTATTTTAACCATTTTCGCCACCTTAATTATATTATCTTTGTGATAATCATAGTATATGTGTGCTGCGATGGAAGTAATGTGGCATTGGGAAACACTGGATGTAGTGATAATGACAAAGAGTACTGTTAGAGAATGGTCGGTTTACTTAGTGATTCTGAGCAAAGTCTTAAATAAACAACAATGTTTTTGCGAATAAAATTAAGAACTGAATTGAAAGTGTAAATCCACACTAAATCACAGAGGGCAGAAAAGTGCTAACACATTAACACTCTCACTAATCGTGTGCAGATGGAGACTTTCATATGGAAGAAACACAATGTTTGGCTTCCCTAATTCTGGACAGGTGTTGTACAGACATTTCAGGCCCCTGTTGAACTACGGTGTATGCGACTGATTCGCTATTCATGCTGCTACATAACTGATGAAAATAAAGGTTTCCTTGGCTGCTCAAAACACAATTAGTCCCCCCCCCCCCCCCCCCCCCCCCACACACACACACACAAAAACCACCAAGAGGACATTTTATAAACATTGTCCTTCTTCACTCAGGTTTTCTAATTTAAAACTTCAAAGCACATATAAAACACACCCTGCTTCATCAGCAGAGTCACAGCTACAGATTGCGACCTCTTGTCTTCCCTGCACAAATGGTGTTTACCCTTTGCTCAGTCGCTACAGCACCAGCCATCCTAATTGGCTGTAATTCATTCTTCTGAACACATGCGACAGATGGGGACTTGAAAGAAAACCGCAACAGGCACACTGGGAAGTGCTTCTTTCTTTTTAAAAAAACAAAAAAAAAGTAAGGGATAAAGAGATCAGTATTTCTTGTTATATCTCCTCCCAGAAAAGAAGGCAGTTTTCAGGAAGTAAAGTTCATCTTCCATCATCTCTGTCGTCATATTGTGTTTTTCAGCCTCTTAGGCCGCCAGTGCTTTTAGTGATCCCTAAAAGGATTTGGATCTTGCCTGCAACCTCTCAGCCACAGCGCGATCTCACATGTCTTTCCTTAGTTCTTTTTACACCTTGCATGGAAAATGAAAATACAAAAAGGGGCTGTTTACTTATTTATCTCACTTAAAGGTTGCATAAGAGCCTTCTCTGGGAGTGTGGCTGTGGCGCTGTCTGTCCCTGGATGGAGATAGAGTGCAGGGTGGCCTAGGGTTGTTGCAGTGCACATGGTGTTTCTGCTACAAATAGGATTTCTATTTTTTGCTTTATTTTATTCTGAACTTCGGACTGTCAGCACAAGACTGCTAATAGCTAAGTGCCTTCTGTGTCCTCTTGGTGTCTTTCTGCAGAGCTGTACACTGCTCTGCTGTGCCACGCGTTGTAAAGTTAACTCCCAGTAAAGAGCCAGGCTTGCAGAGTGGTCTTGTTGAATGCACTTTGACTGGGTTTTTGGAAGCATCTTCCCTTTTTAAGTCTTTGCTATCAATGGTTCAGAAGGTTGTCCTCTGCTTCTGAGTTGAACAATAGCTTAGTATAGCATTGTTTAAAAATGTAACGATATAGCAGAATACAGATGTAGGAGCAGAGGAAGAAGCAGCGCTTTTCTGTTGCAGGCTTTCTGAACTGCTGCAGCAATTTGGCTCCGTCCCCAAGGGGAAATTATTCAGAAAATATCATGTTTGCTCCTTTTTTCAGCCACGGGAAGTTACAAGAGCTATCTGTGTGAGAAACATAAGCATTTTGTCTTATAATGAATACAAATGTAGTTACACTGGAAAGCATGTGAGAGGCAGAACCTGACTTCAGTGCAGCTGAACAATGGGTCCATGAAAATGCATCAGGGACAACTTCTACACTTCTGTTTCAATTAGTATTGATCTGGAAAACTCAGCTGCTGCTCCATTTTTTTCATTGAGTGCTTTATCTGGAGTAGAGAGACATGTAGTGTGAATCTAAACATCGCAGAGCTTTTGTTCCGATGCCAGTCCAATCAAGTGCATTGGTATTGTAAGTGAGCACAATGCTAAGTCATTTTTGAATTTTCACACTTTTTGAAAACCTTTATTTAGCCCCTGGTGGCACCAAATTTCTTAATATCTATCCTGCACAGTACGCCCACAGTCTTTTGTCAGCCATTTACTGTAGGCCATATTTCTGTTGAGGACCAGGGTTTTGCCTAAATTCACCTTGACAGTAGGCTAACAAAAGGGAAATTTGTATAATTACCTTCCTGCCTAAATGTAATGTGAATAGAATGGAAACACCTCTCTAACCATTGAGATACTGCTTCACAATGGTCGGCACAAAGGTGCATTCATGCAGTATTTCTTTTTTTTATTTTTTTTTTTTTTTTGCGAGGAGTGCGAGAATCTCTTATCAGCTCCATAAGTAATCATAAACACATTTATTTCTGCCTTGAACTTTCGTTCAACCTCCCAAACATACAGTATATTCCCTATCCTGGAGGACTTTGCTAATTATTATTGCGCTCATATATTTTCTGCAATTTCCACGAGGCCTTGAAATAGACTCATGTGGTATAGTGCTAATGAGTTTCTTACAAGTTAATGAACATTAAGGGACGGAGTCTCACCTGATAGCCCTCTCGGAGTACAGCGAACTCAGCTTGGACAGCACTCCTCACATTTTGTAATACAGGACTGACTGTCCCCTGTTGGCTACTCAGCAGGAGGTGTTGCAAAGTGCTGCCCTTGTTGTTACCATTAAAAGACCCATGTTAAAGCCTGGTTGTGGCTGAAAAGGATATATGAAAGCCAGGCCCGAATTGGAGAACTAGAGAAACTTTGCTTCCTCAACTGCTGCGGGCTATAACACCAACTCAGCTACCTGCTAACTGACTGGAGAGACAGTAACCGGCGCTGTAAAACTAGCCCCGGAAACAGGCTGAATGAAGAGGTGTAGCTCAGTCCAAAACCTCCAGCTTTAGCATGACTCCAGTTTGGATTTTCTACTTGAGAAGGAAGAGACCACTTTGCTTATTATGCCACACGAGAACGGGTCCACTCGGAGGTGGGAAGGTGATTTTCAGGGCCCGAGATGACATGCCTGCCTAATTGTTTTTCAAGACGGAAAAGGAGACGGATGCTGTGAGGGTTTTTAGCCCCCACTCCAACCACTAGTTTATTCACTGTGAATGTCTTAGCCACAGGCCCAGCAAACAGCTCCTATTATGTAACAGCCAAATGTAGGGTGCTGCGTGCTCACTCCTACGCTGGATAGGATTGTGATTCTTTTATACTGACAGATACAAAGCCCAAGCTATTGCACTGAAATTAATTTCTTTGCTATGTCAATGACGATGTGACAGTGTGTTTTATAATGACAGCACTCTATAAATAGCAGTGGGTGTATTTACTACAAGATATATATAATCATGACAGTATTGTAAATATTGCAGCATAGATTTAATAGTGACCGTGCCCTCCTATGGTATATATTTAACAGTTATCCACTACGTAATACTGTGGATGTTTCATAGCAGCATATTCTCTTATATTAAATACAACATTACAACATTAATTAGTTCCATGACTGTAATAATGACAGTACTATACTAGAGATGGAATAGCACTGTATGTTTAGTAGTGACAATATTCTATCATACATGAAGTTATATTGTAGTATGTGTACTTATTAAGTTATGTATTTATTGTTGTATTATATATGCTTTTACTATAAATAACTGTAAAAGCATTTTATTATACACATATACTGTTTAAAAAGTGTGAACAAGTGTACTAATAATAGTGACAATTTTCTGCTGGATGTCTAACGTAACTTGCTTCATGACACATTCTGTATTAAAATAATGTATCCTACATTATATAGAACTATACATTTTATATAATACATTATGCATTTACATACACATGTTACTATTATAAGTGGCAGTAGTCTGTTATATATTAAACAGTATTCTGCTGTCAAAGTATTCTTCTACATGTACATATAAGAACAGTACTATACTACAGTACATATTTAACAGTGACAGCATTGTACTATATGTTTGATTATTAAAATATTCTGTTATAGTAACAGAATTCCATAATGTGTTTGATTGTATGTAAATATATTGTTATATAACAATATATATTGTTATATATTGCTGTATTAAGTATACTTTTACTGTAAGTAACTGTAATAGCTTTCTATTCTTTGCATATATAAATAGTGGTACCATAGGTGTAATGGTGCCAACACTACACTATGTTTAATATTCTGCTATATATTACATTGTTCTACATATCTAGTGCTAAAAGTAAATGTAGTAGTGACAGCACTATACTATAATCATATGTGAAATAGTGACATGATTGTTCTATGTATAAATATATTTACAGGATTTGTAAATCTATACTGAATCATATTAGCTTTTTAAATATTAGTTTAATAGTAAAAGTCTTCTAAAACAGTACTAGGGCGGCTGTGCTTTGGTGGCAGAGCGGTCGTCCACCAATCAGAAGGTCGGTGGTTCGATCCCGGCTTCCCCCAGCCATGTGTCGAAGTATCCATGAGCAAGATACTGAACCCCACAATGCTCCCGAAGCTGCGCCTTCGGTGTGTGAATGTGTGTGAATGGTTAGTTTAATTTGTACTGATGGGCAGTCAGCTCCTGCCATCAGTGTCTGAATGTGTGTGTCTGGGTAAATGTGATATGTAGTGTGAAAGCGCTTTGAGTAGTCAGACGACTAGAAAGGCGCTATACAAGTACAGTCCATTTACATTTACTACAACAGGCGGCCCCACCAAGGGCCCCCTATAAAGGGGTCACCAAAGTATTAGGGGAAAGAGGAAAATGTTTGAAAACTGTATTTTGTTACACAAAATGATGTTAATTTCTTCGTTCTCTGATTTCTAAATTCTCCTGTGAAATACCTTCAGGCCTCTAAAAACACTTCAAATGAAACAATCCAGGAAGAAAAGAATCACTCTTATGGTGAAATGTTCTTGGCATAAACCGCAGTTCTAGATGAAACGTATACAGCACTTCGGACTATAGTAACTCCCACTACAGCTCTCGTGCAGTCGCCCGGTGAGCCTGAACTCATTGTAATCGGGGCGCCTTCCTTCTGTTAAATATGGAGCTGTCCTTCCTGTCTGCCCATATTCCCATCGGCTCATGCTCCCATCAGCCTCTCCCCAGTTTGTATTAACACACCTCTGCTCCTCAACCGGCAGACTGCGCCCTCCGTGTTATAGATAGAGAGAAAGCTTCCATCTTTCATAAGGATGGTTAAAGTTTTAGCTCCAGAGAGTAATTGTTGTGTAATAGCAACTAGGGGATTAATTATTCATAGAAGCATGCACACACACACACACACGCACACACACACACACACAAAGTGAATATCCATGAATCTCTTTCTGCATCTCACTGTCTCTGTGTCTCTCTACTCTGTCTCTCTCTCTCTCCCTGTACCTTTCTCTCCATACATCTCTCTATCATGTCATCTCCTACTCTCTCTCTTTCCCCCTCTCTCTTTCCACACTAATGGAGTTAGTGAGCACCGAGGATAAAACAATTAAAACAAAATTCATTTGAATGAATTAAAGAGCAGGGAGCTGCAGTAGCTGACACTTCTGAGGCAAGACGAATTATCCTGCATGGCTGGTTTAGTAGCATTTTACAGTGGCCTTGTCCCACCTCATTAACCTGTTTATTAACCTGTAGAAAAGCATTGTTAGTACGCAATATTGGAAAATAGATGGGGAAGGAAAATGTGAGGAAGGAAACGGTTACTGCTCTGTGTTGTCGTTGCTCTAGACCTTCTGATGGACTTTGTCGAGTAGCGACCAGCTTGTTACCTGTGAGCCTGTGAGTGGTGAATAACAAGTCACCTCCCAGGCATTTCCCAATATTTTCCAGTGAGCAGCAACAGGAGATGCACAACATTTGCAGCCTGGCTTTCGAAAGACTTTGGAGGCTGTTAAGGAAATGCCAAGACCATCTGTGCTGCTCTAAGAGGGTGTGAAATGAAGATGGAGAGTGTGTCACACTGCGATGAGAGGTCATTACTGGCTCCTCAAAGGCAGCAGATTATGTCAATTTTGCAGGTCACAGTCTTGTGGGTCATTTCATTTTTTATCCTCTTCATCTCTGTGACACCTTAACACTTGGTAATGAGTCCAGAAGTGTCTAGAGTTCAAATGCGCATTAAGCGGCGCGATGCTCAGGAACAGCAGCTAAACGGGTGTCGCTGCTGATGATCAGATGCAGCCAGATGGCGTCAGGATGTTGCTTCTTGTGCTCGGAGTCACTGCAACAATCACTCTCTCGCTCCTGGCAGATTGTCACTTTATGTGTTTATAGGTGGCGTAATGACTGAATACACTCTTGCAGGTTGTATATCTTGCTAGCTCAGTAGCACCATTACAATGGTGAGGAGGTCTACCGCGTGTTGCCCTGCTGTTGTGCTTAAGCAAAACACAGATACCCTTCTCCGTTCAAACTGGATTTACCTGCAGGGAGCCATATATAGTTTCAGTGAGTCAGCCCTGCATTCAGAGAGGGCTGCCTTGGTGGGGGAGTGATGTTTACGACATAAGTAAGACAGTGAAATACAATCAGTTTGAGTAACAGATGACTGCATTTAAATGCCTAAACACGGCACAACGGTTTGTAATACTCACAGACAAGATTTCACAACTCTGGAAAGTCATGGCGGCAACTACTTCAAATTTTGTCACGACAATCGTGAGGTAAACTGTAGAAATACGGCGTTTGTGTCGAAAAGAAGGAATCCACCAGTAACATACGCTTGCATGTATGTGATTGGCCAACACAGCGTTTTGCCAGGTGACGTCACGTTGCGTTGTGGCAAATGCTGAGGCAGGTTGAACAGTTTTTTTTTTTTTTTTTCCCGAACCCCGCTGTGTTGGCACCTCTTCTGCGTTGCCAGACGGGCTCCATTCAAATGAATGAGAGGGCTGCGTTTTTTCAGGCAGGGCTACTGTCGGTTATGGTTAAAAAAGAGTTGCTCAGAAGTAAGTGTCATGGCGCTGCGGAGGCTGTGTTCATGCCGGCAAAGTGACACTATGGAACTTTTTTGCCATGAAATTGTGCTTTTTTTCTGTGTCAGACCACCCTTTTCTATAGTTTAAATACCCCTTTTACACGGATGTGAATGTTTTATTTAAGTTTTAAGCCAGATTAAAATTAAATTTCTAATGCAAGCAAGGCTATCTCTGGATTAGTGGGTAATGTAATCCACAAGCGCCTGTAGGGTGTATTCTTCTTAGTTCCTGTCTAGTTTCAAAGTAAGTGCACACAGTCCGTGCTTTTTATGCAGTACATTAGTGTGCTATTCCACACAGTCATCTGGACTATAGAAGGTATCTTCAGATGTGTTCAGGTCTTTGTCCATCTTGGGATGTTTCCCGTTGTCACATTAATCAAGCATGTCCCGCGTCCGCCTGAGGATGCTGCATTCCTCCTGCTAACAGTGTATTCGTGTTGCATCCAGATTTTTCAGTGCTGCGCCAAAATTTAGCTTTTACCTCTGGTCACCAAAATCTGACAAAAAAACAAACAAAAAAACAAGAAAACCCACATGTGCTTGTGCCACAAGCTTGCACTTCATTGTACTGGCATCCATTTTCATGAAAGTAGAGCCCACTGTGTTTTGTAGAACAGAAACCTTGAGCTTTGAGTTACAGGAGCATAATTTCCCTCCATTAAAGTCATGCCTGTTCAGCAGTCATTCTTTAATTAAAAAAAGCATTCCCAGAGGGGTTTCCATCTTTCTATTCCATTTACAGTGCTTTTGAGAGCCTTCTGAAAATCCAATAGGCGCTGTTATATCGTACTGTAGCTGTAATATTGCGTTTCAGCTGCTTGGTAAAGTGGCTTTATTTGTGTTTGGGCTTCATGGCAGCTAGCTGGCAGGAAAATAAACTCCATGTAGCCCAGGGGAGCTTGGTGATGATGAGCTAAACAAACAGGCTAACAGGCTAACAGTGCTACAGCACAATGGAGTTTGCTGAACACAGCATGTTCTTTACGCATGGGGAGGAAAGAGAGAGGAGGAGATGCGAGGTAGGGAAGGAGACGAGGAACGACCGAGGAGGAGGCATGGAAAAGGGAGGACAGGAGGAGGGAAGATGTAGCGAGCAGGAGGAGGTGTTAAGGGAGGTCTGCCAGGCTGGCTCAGCTGTGTTTTAGCTAATGGGTGAACTGTCTACTCTGCTGACTCTCCACTGTGACTGTTGGGATGAACATTTCACTGTAGTAGGTTCAGTTCCTTTTACCCAGAGGCAGCTGTGGGTCTCTAAAACAAATCTCTCCCGTCCTGACAGATGTAAGGTTGGCCACAGGTTCAATCAGCAGGACATTCTAATTATTACTACAGCAATGAAATAAACATGAGTAAGGAATATCAAAGTCAAAATAAACACACAGCATCGACAATTTAATTCGAACACTACAATGTGGAATATACAAGAGACAATAAACTGTGAAAATGACATATCATATGCATGATGTGCAAAACTGCACTTTTATTCACATCATATCTACAGATTGTTACATATGTATAGGTCTAGAGGTGTGTGTGTGTGTGTGTGTGTGTGTGTCTGTGTGTCTGTGTGTGGAGGGGAAACTTGATGTAATACCACCTCCAGGGACAGAGCTCTGATTTAAGAGTGTCTTCATGGCGACCACGGCAATAGGCACTTTTTGGGTCATGTGAGAGCTGGCATCACTTAGATTCATATATCAACCCCTCCCAGCCCCTACACACACACACACACACAAACATGCATGCACATATTTGAATATGGATAGGTACAGTATGTGTGCACACAAAGAGAGAAATGGAGGAAGAGGAACAGGATATATTTTGTATGTGTCCAGTACCTTTGCTCTGTCAACAGTAAAACACAGCTGAAGCCTATTTCCACTGAGAGAGGGGCAGCAATATGTTTTGGACCAATGCTTTAGCTAAGATAAGATCCACGCTACTGCAGCCCACAATCTGATCCTACCGCTGTGCCAGAGGGCAAAATCCAATTTCCTCCATACTGCAAAGAACAAAATGCAAAACGAGAAAAGCAAAACATTTTTTTAATCAATGATTAATGCTTTGCAGAAGATGACTATTTATCTTTTGCATATTCCAGTAGGACAAAGTGTAGCGGCTAATATATTGTTTGTACTCGGTAGCTTTTTGGAAGAATAATTGTATGATAAGGCCTGGCACGTCTTTAACCTGAGCTTTTGTCTCTCGCTGGCCTTCTTCCACCAGGCCATGTTTGCCTTCTCACAACATGACATTTGGAGCGCAAATTGTCTGGCCTTTCAGAAGGCTGGACTGTCTAGCTCATACTGACAAGACAGTCCAAACAGTCTCTCAGATAACTGCTCCATCCTCAATTATTAGACTTCTTTGAACTGAATGTTCCCTGCGCTGTGCATGTCTGTCATCTGCTGGAGATAAGCAGCGAGGCCCACAGTGCAGCTACAGCTCTGCTGTTGATGAGCTACTGGACTTTGTTACGGTGTCACTCGGGTTGGTGAGAAGCACTTGCTCATAGGTCAGCATGAGACTATCAAACCAAAACATCAGGACATACTGACAAACAGAACTGGCCGTTTGCTAAGCCCCACCCTCGAACAGTCATTGTCCAATGATACAATAGCTTTGCGACCGTAACTAGCCACCGCAGGCCCGTCAAGCTTTTGATATCTCCGCAAAGCAATACGAACTTCCTACTTACAGCAGTAACCCAGAAGTACTTCCAAGGCCAAGGAGCATTTCATACTACCGTATTTTATGTGGTAGGTTACCAGCCAACGTTACCCAAGATAAAGTTACGTTTGCTAGTTCGCAACACTAGTACTAGACCAAACCCAACATCTGTTTTGCTTGGCCAAGTAGCTAAGCAGCTAAACAGGGTTATGAATGAAATAATGCCTGATCTTACATGTTTCCTTATCATACTATCATTCCACTTGCACTACACGTTCTACAATGTAATTTATTTCCATGTCTTCTATGGATCATCAGCTGGCGAGGATGCTGACTTTGTACCTGGGACATCATAGCCTCAGTCTGTAAATAATATCGTCTATGTAACCGTCAAGTGACATTTAAAACCCCTCGTTTTAAAGCTGAAAACTTTAAGAAGTCAGCTAACGTTAGCTTAATGAGCTAGCCAGCTGCGGATAAATTGCTTGTGACAAGTTGTGTCATTTCAGTCGACAAAATTGACAGTCGCTGGGGAGAAATGAGAAGCTGCTTCCGTCCACCTTTGTCTGAAATTAAAGACACATTGTTTTAAATGAAAGACTTTCAGGTAACTTCTAGCGTCATCGCCGTAAACTGCATTTGTCCCGTGCGTAAATTGAAAGCTTGACAGGCGCATCAACTTTACTGAAGGGGCTCGGGGAAAGGTCCATTGTTGTGTATATTAGCAGTAAAGACATCTTACCATGCTGTGGTTAGCGTGGTAGCCGTTAAGATAAACTCCATCTTTTATTTAGGCTTTCTCTTTTGTGCATTAGTTGCTACACATGTGTTACATAAAACTCTCTCAGCCATGACGATGATGCAAAAAGAGAGTGGGGAAAAATAAACAAACTTGAATTTAAACTCTCTCTCTTGAGGATGTAGCCAAAGTGTGACAAGAGTTCATCAGGCATGCAGCAGAGAGAGGCAGGGCTACAGTAGCACCATCTGTATGTAATGATTAGCGTATAGCGCTACTGTATTTCTCAGCTAGCCCCCAGAGTCTTAATCCTTCCTCCGCCTGTTGTGTTTCTGCTCCACTGGGGACCAATCGTGCCAATTCCACTCATCGAGCTTGATAATTAGTGACAATTGTAAAAGTAATTTACAAACTCAAGCGATGCCATTGAGCAAATGGTGCCAATTAACAAGAGATGCTAATGTGGGCAGAAACGCGGAAAAGCAGCATCCGACCTCCATTACAGTGAGAGGCGGAGGAGGGCCAGGAAGCTGTCCTCTGAGTGTCAAGGAGAATTGTCCAGGGAGGAGAGGGGAGGCGAAAGCACATTGTCGGACTGGGCTTGTCACTGTGCAGCAGATTAATGCCACAATACAAGTATCGTGACCAGGGCAACAACGTTTAAATTTACATTTAAGGCTATTAGCTCATATTTAGCCCCTATTTAGAGTCGCAGGCACTCCAACTGGCTCAACTACTGCATCATCAGCATTGCAAACAACTCTTCTTTGGAAATAATACACCTGTCTTGTCAGCTGAAATTTAAAGGCTATGTGCTATGTGAAAAGAGCATCAGTATCGTAGCTAACGGAGATGCTGGACGTCTCCACAAATTGTTATTGGGGTCGCATGTGGACACTGGTTGAAAATCTTCACCACACCAAATGTTAGATCAAAAAATCACAGGAGACCTTTCCCTATGGAGTAGCTGGTTCTTAGCCCAGTGAGATGATTTATGTGCTTTTTTTTTTTTATCATGAACTAATTAATATCTGCAGCCTGCCGGTTTCGTCCCTTAATTAATCAAGTAAAAAAGCCTGGAAACAGAAAAATAAGAATCGTTTTGCTAAAAGGTTCACCGTTTGTTAACTCTTCAGCAAGAGGTCATGAACTGAAGTCAGATATTTTCAAACCATGACTGTGCAATAGTTTAACAAGCTGGATAAGTTAAAGCTGCTCTGTTTTTTTTATGTGATTATAGCATCTTTCTAATTAGAGTAGCACCGTGCTACTCTAGGTGTAGTTTTAGCCACGCTAGCAGCATAGCTCTAGAAATGGCAATATTGGTCTTGCTGTCCACCGCAGACTGAAACATCTCAACAACTATTGCGTTGGTTTGGTACACACTTTCAAAGGGCAATCCCCCTTTTTTCAAGCTCATTTTAAGCTTCACACTGCCATCTATCAATTTGATTGTAAAAGACGTGTACCTGGATGCACATCACACCGTTTCAACATGCCCCTTCATTTAATTACTGGTTGATGACAGCAGAAGCTATGTAAAGCAGTCAAACTTTGAGGAAACATTTTTGGGACCAAAAATGTGAAAAACACAATGTTCAAGCTTCAAACATAAACTCTTTGAACTCAGATGATTATGAGTTGATAGTGTGTACGTCATGTAAAGTAAACATTTAAAAGTAGACAAATTTGAGTCATTGGATATTTAAAATACTTCACTGCATCATCCAAAACCTAGTTTTGTACTCATAGCTCCATGAATGAATACCACAGAACGTCTGGATTTCCATAATAAACATTTCTGTCTCTGAAATTTCCAGAGACCGTAATATAAAGACAGTGCCAGGTGAAATGCTGTCATTATTTTCAATCCAATTCCATTGTATTTCTATAGCGCTTTAACAAAGCGTCTGGCACAAAGGCACTTTATAGACATATATACAATTTAGAATTGTAAAGAATACCATTGTCCGCAGTATCTATCTTTCTCTTTATCCCACTCTTACTGGCATGGCCCTTAATAGTAACTCTCCCAATCTTAGCCATTACACCCCACATGTACCTTTCTGATGTGTCTCCTGATGCTCAGCATGCTCTACCTCGCTCTGTGGTCGCAAGCCTGGTAGTTGCGCCTCATCTTAAATTGAATTAATTAGAATCAGAATAAACATTACCATTGTCCACAGCATTTTCCATTCAAAATAGCTTTGGCATGGTAGAACTACTATTTAAAATAGCAAGTATCTTAGGTATACTTTGCCGATTCAACAATTTTAATTCATCCCTATGCACATGACACTGATTAACAGCCCACTTTAGCAATTATGGGCTACTCGTATTTATACAGCCACAACAGCAAACCTTCTTTTTCCTTCAGGGGGTCAGCTCAGCCTAAGAGGGCAAATGGGCTGTTGCAACTTTAGCCCGCACCTGTGCGTGTCCTCGGTGTTTAGTGCTAATTAAAAAATGTTAGCTTGCTAACACACTAATTCAAAGCACCAAAGTTAGAAATTTTTTTTATTCTGCGCAGAGTGGCTTTAAGAATTATTTTTGCAGGGTGATCATAACTCAGCTTTTTGGTATTTCTAAACTTTGATTAAACTCAATGGTATTTTTTTCATAAGCATACAAATCCATACTTTGCCTCCTGAGAGTTGATCAGTGTAACTACAGTGTTAGGCATGGAGAACCACGGGGGGTTACTGTCTGCCATGCTCATAGGCCACTTAGCAGTATTTTTAAGAAATGGGAGCTCCATCCAGATATTCCCTGCCTCTACCCTGACTGTCCCTTCTCTGTATGGGATTTGATCCTAACAACCAGTCACAAGCTTGCCTTGGTAACTTTGAGGCTCTTTGGTTTAAGGATACCCCCTGGCCTGGCCTGGCCTGGCCTGGCCTCCTTCCCTTCATCTCCCCCTTCTCCAGGATTAAAAACAGGGGGTGTATTCCCATTCTGTCAGTCTCAACCACTCTGCCTCCTAGGCCTCAGCCTCTATCAGTGTAAACAGAAGAGGGGAAGCAGTGTTTGGTGTTTTCTCCTGTCTAAAAGCCTCCTTTTGGTGTCTCTTTGATCCTGGGCGCTGGAATAGTAATTGCTATCACTTATGAAACAAAATGACAAGCGCTGCCAACAGCTTAGCAATGCAAATACAAAAGAAGAGAGAACAGGGAGTAGATCTATGAAGAAGAGTTGATGCAGTTAGCCTGGGCTGTGTGGAGGTCATGAGCTTGCAGCTGGGATGCTTCTGATTGATTTTGGAAGGGCCATAGGATTTTTTTAATGTGAGAGAGAGAAATATTTTGAATTTTATACATACTATTTTTTTAAAGTGGTAATCCACTGGGCCCATGTTTTTTTGTCTCTTTTTTCTCGCACTGAGTAGCCATAGGCAACTCTGGATGCTTTCAGTGGAAGTTGCGTTTTGCACAGTTTTGCAAAATCTAGCTTTGATGACCAAAAAGGAAGAAGACATACTACATTTAAGTACACATGTTCCTGTTGTGTCTATCTGTCGCAATTACAATTCATCAAAAGTGAAACATGGCACTGAGCCTGCAAGTAAACATTAAAAAAAAAAAAAGGTCTATATTATGAGAAACCCTTCCAGGAGAGCAGGGAGCTGGCCCTACTGGGAGCTGCAGTCTGGCCCTTCTGGCTCACATAAAGTGGACGCAGCCAAAGCAGTGATGGCTGTGGATGCTGGTTATTCAAACAGCATACAGAAAGAGAGAAGTGAAGGAACAGGATGGCTCCTCTTCCCTCTTTAAAGCTGTGGAAGTGGATAAGCCTCTGGTGTTATTCACAGGCTCCTTTTGACATCTTCTGTTGATGTTTATTTAAATGGCGCTCAGATCGGTGTGGAAATCGTCCCGTTGCGAATGCCCAGCAGGACACAAAACAGCTGGGCTCTGGAAGGGAAACCGAGAGAGCGAGAGAGAGAGAGAAATATTTCTGGAAGGACAGAGGAAGAAAAGGAGAGAGAGAGAGAGAGAGAGAGAGAGAAAACTTGAGGGTTTTATGTAAAGGAAGGGATTTGTGTGAAATGTATTTTGTGTAATGAGACGCCCCAATTCTGCTCTTTGAAATAGCGTTACCTGGAGCTGGAAAATAAAAATCTCTCCTTTTGCCTGTCCCCCATGGAGCCCGTTGTTCTCAGCTTACACTGGGCCTATCCTCCATTTCACAAAAACACTCCAGCTCTGTATTTTCTCAGATTTAGTCGTCAGGCTGGTCGTCGGGAGAGGGTGTCATTTCAGAGCTCCTGCTGGGAGATTGCGCTTTCTTCTAGGACATTCTGACACAGAGCGTTAATAATGTAGCTTTCCTTTCATAGCACTCACAAACACAGCCATCGACCCCATTGGCCATCAATAGAATTGTCCATTTGCTGAATAAGTTTTCTGCTGTATTTGTCAGTGTATTTCTCCAGACTTAGTGTTTCCATTGCCTGGAAGATGCTGGACACCCATTTTGCTCTTACAACATGGGAACCCTGTTTTTCTCCATGTGGTGAGCATCATATGACAGTCCCCTGCCTCAGCATCCTCTGCATCTAAGCTCATTTACAGCCAGCTCGTTCACTTTATTGCCATTCGCTGATGGCAGCACTTTGAAGTGTTTGCTAAGGGAGGGTGGGGGTGTGGGGGCAGGGGAAGTTTAATTGGCTGCATTAGTTGGTGTGCTTCTCTGCTTCTTTCTTGGTGCCCCCCAGTCACAGTGAGGCAGATTAGGCGACCTACATTTTAGTTTAGCTCCTACCCCCCCCCACCCCCCCCCAACAATTCTAATAACCGCGCTCACTCCCTCTTTTACCTCCACTCTTTATTCTGAGAGTTAG
>CM022485.1:28242313-28256819 GCA_011952105.1 Coreoperca whiteheadi | reverse complement strand
GTTAACAAACGGTGAACCTTTTAGCAAAACGATTCTTATTTTTCTGTTTCCAGGCTTTTTTACTTGATTAATTAAGGGACGAAACCTGCAGGCTGCAGATATTAATTAGTTCATGATAAAAAAAAAAAAGCACATAAATCATCTCACTGGGCTAAGAACCAGCTACTCCATAGGGAAAGGTCTCCTGTGATCTTTTTAACACCCTCAGGGGGTTAAAAGAAAACGCGCCCCCTGGGGGGCAAATTGGGCCCCCCATTTTTTTTTTTGCCCCCCCCCCCCCCCCCCATCTTGATTCAGTGCTAGCAGTCTTACTCATGTCGTGTTTTGCTTTCTTTGAAGGACCCCGGTTCATCTCTACCAGTTCCACGTGAAATGAGTTTTGGTTGATTGATTTGTGCAAAAAAAAAATTAGACAATGAGACCAATTCAAGCTCGAGTCCACATTCTTCTGTGTTTACATTGACATGGATGTGTTCACGGGCACTACAGGGAAAGTTAAATTTAGCTTCTTCATCCCTATGCACATGACACTGATTGACAGCCCACTGTGGGTAATGATGTGTTCTGTTTCGCAACGTGTCGCCCACAGCAGTCGCCCTCGGAGAAGTTTTGATGTTTGTTTTGTTTGAAATGCCTATACGCTCTTGTACATGCAGCGTGACATCTCCTGCGGTACTGTGCTTGTGCCGGATGAAGCTTCCATGTGGAAAGACAGTCAAATGAATCATTTTAAGGGCTTGAAATTTATGGTGAGCAAACTGTTGATCAGTCCCAGAACTATTTCATATTTTGTTTCAATTCATCTTTGTTTGCTTCAGTTTCTGTATTGAAGCCTTGCGCTCTGTAAATGAAATCCATGAATTGATATAGAACCCTTTATGGTGCTATTATGTTTAGACAGGTACTACATTATATAAAATCCATACAGAGAAAATAAGCGTTGACCGTCTTTGGTGAAATCACATACATATATGATGACTTATTTGATGTAAGGTTTCATTTAGACTGAAACTAATTAAATTAATCAGAAGTTTTGGACATTTCTAATCCTGCCTAACATGGAGTGGAGTTTGTCCCGTGGATGCTAATAAAAAAGATTTTTTAAAACAGACATGCATTAACTTTAAAAACTGCATGCATTTAAATGTAGTGTTTCCATGTATTTTGGACCCAATTGCAAAAAAAAAGATAACACATAAATTAATACTTAATCCTCTTAATTGCAGTTTGTCACACATGCTAAAGCACCGTGCTGAAATGACTCTGTGTACTCTATATGGTGCAGTAAAGACCCATTTAACAGCTTAGAAAATGATCAACATTAA
Organism: Coreoperca whiteheadi; assembly: GCA_011952105.1. Taxonomy (NCBI): domain Eukaryota; kingdom Metazoa; phylum Chordata; class Actinopteri; order Centrarchiformes; family Sinipercidae; genus Coreoperca; species Coreoperca whiteheadi. The sequence continues at coordinate 28,255,494 of CM022485.1, read as the reverse complement.
AAGAACTTAAAAGTACTTCGTCCTAAGTTTACCAGCTACGCTATGTATTATATTTGAGGCATTATGTAATATGGAACTCTTACCCCAACCCAGAGAACCGGTGAATAAGAGTCATTCTTTCTCTGGGCAGTGGTAGTACAGTGTTCAGGTTCAAATGAAGGGAGGTTGATGTTACAGCTAACCTTGGCTATGCGCCCTGCATGGCTGCCCCTGTAAGCCATCAGTCTGCTGGGAGTCTGACTGAAATATTAAAGAGCCTGTCTCAGCTCTCCCGCTTTAGCACCACAGAGCAACCAGAGTGCATGGTGTAGTATATGTCATAGGTACAGTAGATTCATAATGGACGGCGACCAAAGTGGAACAAGAGTGGAAGATTGTTCTCAGTTTAATTGACAGTCACATTACCATCATTCCTTTGATATATTTATCCATCTTTCTATTCTTTTATGACTGACATTAACGGCCTGCAGTACATTATATTTGTTGCTGATAGATGATTGAAATAAAAAGCCGTGAGGGTATAAATACATAATGTTATTATGAAAGTGATGCAGCGGTACAGAGAAGATGGAAGTCACCTCGCCCTTCCGTAGATCACCTTAGAGCAGAGCAGACTCCCCAAGTGCCAGCTCTGATTTTGTTCATGCAGGTACATGCATGCAGGTATTGGTTGATAGGTGGCCTATAGCATAGCCAAGTCATATTAACACATTCAGGAACACTACTGTATATTCTGGATTTATTCAGCTCAGCGTTAAAACAACGACGATCCACGAAGTCCAGTTTTTGTAAGAGACTGATGCGTTTAAAGGCTTATCAGATGGCAAAACACTGCAACGGTTTATAATGCTCACAGACAGGATTTCACAGCTGTGAAAAGTTATCACGGCTGCAGCTATTTCATCTTTTGTCTCGACGCTCACAAGGTAAACATTAGAATTCTTTTTGTTTGTTTGTTTGTTTTTCTCTCTTTATTGAACATTATGAACACACAGACTTTCGGCTGCTAGAGATGGAATGGAAGAAAAAATGTTTGATATCAACCAAAGGAAATGTGAAAAAGTAAACCAATTAAATATACAAAAATAAAGTATCTAAGCACAATAACTAAACAATAACATCACTAAAAGTCAACATACCCTAATCAGTAGGAATGTGGCGGAAGCACCCAAGCTGAGCCTAGTTTAACTTTATGCCGGACGACCCTGCTTTGTTTCTCCGGAGCTCTTCCATTGGCAACCCCACTGCGCTGACGGAGTGGCTCCATTCAAATGAATGAGAAGGCTACGTTTTTCCCCCCGCACGGCTGCTGTTGGTGCGAGCCAAGAGGCCGGGGTTCGCACCCCGAGTCCTGCCTGTGGTTAGGTTTTGGCAACAAAATCTGCTGTAGTTTAGGTTCGGGAGAGATTGCGGTTTCAGTTAAATGTTCATAAAGTAAACACATTGTGTATTGGCTCAGGTTGCTTTTGAATGCATCGGTCTAATTAAAAATACTTCAGTTGCTACGGGCAGATATTGTATTGCAAGAGGAGACTTGGTTGGTTGTACTGTAATGTGTTTCAGTCAATCAGTTGTTAATTTTGTGACGAGGAATTATTACAATCTATTTGCACAAAAGGTCCTGCGCCGAGCTCTCAGGTCAGTTTTCGATGGCCCGTCACAGCTGTGTCACGCTCCTGTCCCTTTGTGCTCTCTCTGGAACCGCAGAGATGGTGCACAGTATGTACACAATAGATGGCATTAAGCAGAGGAGTGTGAAGGTTGTTTTGCATTCATATGTCTTGTTTAGATGTGTAATTAGAATGACCCCCTGCACACAGTCACATGCACATACACACACACACACACACACAAACACACACACACACACTTTCCTGCCTCCTCCTTCTTCTCTCCCTCCTACACATCCCTGGCTAACAAATGTGTGGTAGAGAACTCTCCAATGGAGGGAGGCAGTTGTGAAACAAGTGAGGCAGGAATCAAGACCCCTGGGGCTAGAAACAAGAAAGAGGAAGCGATAAAGGCAGGGACAACAGAGAGATGAAATAAATGATGGGAGTCTTTTTAAAACTGCCTTTAAGTTATGATGAAACAGCAGTTGCTCAAGGAAAACATGCTGAGAGAGGAATTTAGGTTTTGATCAATTGCCTTTGCTGTCATTCTGGAGGCATTTTATTTTCTAATCATTATTAGTATGATTGCTAGGTATTTTGAGTCACTTTGGCAACGTGTTCAACATCCTGACAACAAAGGCCATTGAATGGAAGTAAAGTAATCAGGGAAAGGGTGGAGCGAAAACAAAGGAAAGTGAGTGCATGAGAGAGAGGGAAGGAGACAGCAACAAGAGAAAAAAGGAGAACATTGACACCTGATTAATTGATATCCCACACTGGGCCAGTGATTTAATTGTTTGTGTGTGTTTGTGTGTAACTGAGACTGAATGAACGCTAAGGAAATGGGCTTTGAATGCACCCAAGTGCAGAAAACGTGGTTAACAATGACCTTAATGTTCTGCCTCCAATTCATTTTAAGCCCACATAGAGTGTGCCTACTGTTACCTTAACCAGCTGGTAAAACCTCTGATTAAAAATGAATCGCCTTTTCACTGCTGTATTCTAAACTGCCATTGCCTCGGCCACTTTAGCATTCTGAGAGTCTGATGCTTTTTTTCCGGGGACAGCTGGCGGGATGGCCGTGTCGGTCGGTGCTCCGCTTTGGTCCGGAGGGAAATATCTCAACAACTATCGGATGGATGGAATGAAATGAAATCTTATACTTGTATTCATGGCTCCCGAAACGTGAATCCTTGCGACTTCGGTGATCCCCTGACGTTTCCGCCACCACGAGATTGACAAGTTTGTTTTTTTTAGTGAAACGTCTCAATAACTACTTAATGGATTGCCATGACGTTTGGCACACAGATTACATATGCGCGCATTGTTATTGTGAGCATCTTAGCTTGCTAATGTTAGCATTTAGCTCAAAGCCCTGCTGTGCCTAAGCATAGCCTCGCAGAGCCACTAACGTTGGCTGTAGAAGCTTGTTCTTTTAGGGAATCCCTGAGGTTCAATGCTCCCTTTGAACTAATTGAATTTGGTGATGTATGTCCATTGAGTAATCCCCTACTGGATTTAGTTTTACCTGAGTTTATCACAATGAGGAAATCATGTCTTATGTCTCACTAATAATTTACCTCTCTGCTAACCCCCACCACCACTGAAGCACGTGTTGTGTCCCAGTAGGATGGTGGGACACATTAGCATGCAGAGGCTTCCCTCACAGCACTGATGTGCACAATCATCAAGCAGTTTTGTGGGCTGCAGTGGCCGAATGTGGCTCTCCTTTGTGATTTACATGCAAACTCTGTCAGATACTCGACATTGGGGAGTCGTTTCATATTCTAATGCCATGACAGGAAATATAGCCATTGAGCGTGTGGCTGCTGCTATATGTTTGTGCTGTATGTGTGTATGCATGGACTGTTGCCTTTACTGCTGAGTTTATGATGCAAACTAGTGTCCATAACATGCCACCACAAGATTTTCATTTGGCCCTTTCTGATTACATTGCCATGAGAGAAGAATGAAACCCCAGATAGACTGGAGACTTGTATGGCTCTGAATATATTCTCAGATTGCTGTGTGTTTTGTTTTCAATTTGTGTTAGGGCGCATGACATGTACTAAAATGTAGGTCCCAGTTTTGGTAAAGATCCTGACTCTGTCGTAGCCATAAATCAAGGTACCGACCCGGGACAGCTCGGCTGTTGGATGATGTCATTTTCCATCACTTTTCAGACTTGTGTAAAATTGCTTCGTCTGTCTTCAGGGAGCTTACAGGGTAATGTGTTGTCAAAGATATAAAAGCTGATAGGGCACTGTGGGAACAGAGTCAGAATAACAATCTCCAGTGTTTTGTTTTATTATCATTCTGAGCATCAAGACCACAGATATACAGCAACACAAACTGTAATTGGTTCAGTCCTGTGTCATTGCAGATAATGTTCGGCACGGTGTAGAAGCTTGGTTTTAGAGGACGTACAAGTGGCTTCAGATGCAATGACTGATAGGTTTACAGCAGGTTTCAAATGCACTTTTATTTCTGTCTTGACTCGGCCGTCCTTCCCCTCAGTGTTCGGCATTGTTTATACCACAATAAAGAGAGAGAGCACATTGAGCTGTGCGGGCCGACTGTAAATTGTCGAAAGCCTACATTGCAGAGGACCATAAATATCAGCTGTCCTAGCGCTCAGTATCTGCCACAGTTGGTCACCATCAACTGGAGAGGAGACAGTACGCAGTCCAGGGGTGTTTGACTGTACGGAGGCTGCAGTTTGGATGGGGTTAGCGTGGGTTTGCCGCTGGCCTGCACGGCTGTCACATGCTCACCGTGCTCGTCTGTGAGCGGGGGGCTGAGTGAGCAGGTTGAGGCCATTTGTCAGAAGAACTATTTACATGTCTTCTGCAGTGCAGTGAGGGGAGTTGTCATCTGAGCGCTGCACATAACCTCAAGGCTTCTTCACACGACAGAGGCATTTGGCAGTTAGCTAGCCTTTCTATGGCACTAATGCTACACTCGCTGAGTGGATTTGCACATTGGCTGCTACTAAGCTAGCAGTCTAGGTTTTCAATAATCATGTGAGGTGACTAACTGGTATATTTTAGCATCAACAAATTTTGGGATTTGAGTTAAAGGTTCTTCTTTGGAAGTGTTGTGTTTGGAGGGCTGGTGTCTAATAAGACAGTTGCTGGTTTGAATTACATCAAAATACCAAACCTTTGATAGAGTAATAAAAAAGCTTTAAGCACTGTGACAGCTGGTTAATATTTGTGTCTTGCATTCCCATTGTCTTTCCTTTCCATCACAAGCATGACGTTTGCTTTGATTTCACTGTTTTCGACCCTTTGCACGTATATGGATTTAATTTGTTTCAAATCCATCGTTAACTAGAAGTGGGGCCTTGCCTCAGTAAGTTATACGTCCTGTGTTCTCTTGTTCATTTTACATGTCCTCAAGTTAATTCCAGTCCTAATTAACTACCTTTGAAAGGAATCTGTGCGATAATTACCACAAGGAGGTGGAACGGAAGCAATCACACTCTGCACAATTTATTCCCCACCACAGGGAAAACCCGACAGAGTCACCCGCTGGCTTTTGTTGGGGGGGGGGGTTTGTCCTGAGAATCACCTTCAGCACTCACTTTGGAAGCAGAGACATAAAAAAATTAGGCGGCTCCACGGACAAACACCCCTGCTGGTTTTTAGTCTGGTGTGGTATATTTGCACAAATAATGTAATAAAAACACTGTAAAAAATTCAAATGAGTGCTGGAGAAAATAAACTGTGTATGTGAGACCAGAAAGACCCCGAGGATGTTGTAAAAAATATCTCCCGCAGCAGAGAGCGAGGAGGCAAAATGAGGAATGGACATACTAATAACATCTAATGTCGCCAATAAGGAGAATAGTTCATGAAAATGGACACACAGTGTCATTGACGCAAACACCCAAAACCAGACACGGCCAATAGGATCCAGCTCCCGAGACACAGCACCAGCAGTTTCAGAAGCAGTTCCAGTCCAAACTCCACCTATAGACAAAAAAGTAATAACAGCAGTTTAAAGGATAAGGTTGGTATTGTTCCATATTAATATCTCTTGAAAATGACAATACCAACAGTGCGTCAGTCTATCTCAGTCCTCTCTGAGTTTCCAACCCTGTCTGTGGCACTCAACCCTGAGGTCATTGGTTCCCTCTGAAGATGTTCATCTTTAAAAACAGGTCACTAATATAGTTTAATTTTTAAAAAAGCCCCGGTGGCTCACCTGGTAGAACGTGCACCCCATGAATGAGTCCTTACCTGCGGCCCTTTGCTGCCTATCCCCCCCCCCCCCCTCTCTCTCTCTCTCTCCCCCTCATTTCCTGTCTCTCTTCAGCTGTCCTTACCAAATAAAGGCAACCCCCCCCCCCCACAAAAAAAAAAGTATTGTTTAAAAAAAATTAAAATTAAGTCTTTTTCGTTAGCAAACCGGGCTAAATTGTGGACCTGTTGGGAACAATTTTCAGCCGCGAAAAAATGCACATTTAGTGAGCAAGTGAGTATTTACAGCCACAGGACAGTGTGTGTGTCCGTGGTAGTGAAGGAAAATGTCAACCAGTACAAGGTTTGATGAGTTTTTAATTGGTTTTGACAACAACAGAGGTATATGGCACAAAGAAATAAGCTATATTAGGTTATGGCTACACAGGTGATACATGTTAATAGAACAATTAATTGTTGGTTTTGGTCTTTTTATGGGATTTCTGGATAGTAAGAAAAAATTTGAATATCGCAAGCAGACGTAGGCATGCTAATGTGTGCCATGTGCAGGCAAAGAAAGTAATATCTTTCTTAATTTTGACATACACAGGCTAAATAACACATAATAGAAATGCTACGTGCTGTAAACCTAAACCTTAAAGGTTTTTTTGATAGATATTATTATTGACACAGTAGATTTATTATCGTGTCTGATGTTCAGTTCTAGCGTCTTTTTAGGGGAATATTAGGTGTAAATAAAAGTTGGCAATACGTTTCTTCAGCCCAGAGTAGTGTCCGCAGGTTTTCTTTTCAGGCTATGTACCTTCACCAATAAGATAGATAGGGCAGCTGCTGTATGTAGCCTGAGAGGCAAAACCCAGGGCAAAATAAAGTCCACAAAGCCCCCGCTGCTGCACTCACTGCTGAGGGTACAGTAATAACTGAGGGTGACTCAAATAAGCACATAAACATTTATCAACTCAGATCTCCTCTCAGCTCTCGGCCTGTGGTGGCAGTAAGAGAACAAGGCTCAGAGAGACTTTAGAAAGAAAATTTAGGAGGTGGACATGTCCGCCCCCGTCCCCAGTGGAAATTACGGCCTTGACTGTGAGTCCTCCTGGTTGCTTTAGAGAGGGAATGAGAGGGTCCTAAAAAAACACAGGTCACGGTCAAGTGTCTGAATGAAATAAATTGTGTAGTCATGAGTTTGAGCGTGTGGGGGGTGTTTCTAGGAGAAATAAAATGTCGTTGTTTTTTTTAACATTGTTAAAAAGGTTTTGGTTTTAGTTCAGAGCGATTATGCTTCGAAGGCGACAAACACTAGAGATAAAAGTCAGCTTGTGTCTGAAAGGTGGCTAATTCAAAGGTTCACATGCTCTTTTACTTCATCACTGAGGCCTGGTCCAAGCCCAGCGCTTGGACAACACTTTAATGAACGTGTCCATTTTAAAACCCAGGAGGGGACGGCGGCGCTGTCTCTGCCCCTCTAGAGTAAATTAGATTGACTTCTAAACTCAGAGAAACAGATGATGCAAATGTCACAGTTGGTCAATCGATTTGGCTGACTTGGCTAATGCACCTGCGAACTGCGCCTTACATAAACATAAAACATTCGCTGCACCAGGATTGCAGAATGTTACGTGCAGGAACATTGACTGATGACAAATGGAGTGGCATAGCTCCTGAAGAAAATGGAGGAATTTCAGCTGGAGTGTAATATTTCCTACAGAAAAGTAAAAAGATGTTTGCTGGAGAAACATATTGGCTGGCAAAGCAGAGAAGGATGTGGGCAAACTAATCTTCAAACGACGGCACGCCACAGTGATCTAAGACTTTTCCAGAAGGGATCCCTGGACAAACTTGGTGTCTGTTGCTCTGAACATGTTAAATGAATGATTTTTTGCCAGTGGTGGCGTGTCCTTTGAGGATCAATGGCATTCTTGCCAACTTCTGTGTGAAGTGCAGCTGTGTATAAGGCTGGATATAGGCTATTTGACTTAACAGTTAGTGCTCTATACATTCTCAGAGGTTTTACCTTTTGCTTAATGGGCTCATTCACTTTGTTGCTAAGAGTAAGAAGAGAAGATCAATACCACTTTCATGTCTGTACAGTAAATATGAAGCTTGTACCAGCAGCCGGTCAGCTTAGCTTAGCATAAATGCTGGAAACAGCTAGTCTGGCTCTGTCTAAATGGTTAAAGGATCCACCTTCGCCTGTTTTTACACTTTGGCTTTTGTGTGGATTAAACAAACAAGATACAATGTGTTAATTAGTGAACTTTAGAAGTGCTGGTTGGTGGGTTTTGTTAGCTTTGGACGGAGCCAGGCTAGCTGCCCCCCCCCCCCTCTGTTTCCAGTCTTTGTGCTAAGCTAAACTAATCAGCTGTGGGATGCGGCTTCACATACTGTGATAAAACTCTTGAACTTTTAACAACCAACCTGCTTTTATGGGTCCAACAATATACGGTTCACAGTTCACTTTTTTTTAGGTCTAATAAAATATAAGGCACTCATGGTAGTTTTACTATAATTTAGCACTAACAGTTGCAACTCAGGAAAGTTTGATGATAATCGTGATCCAGTGAATACAGTTTAACGTGATATTTTTGGCCACAGTCTCATGGCAGTTTGGGAAATAGTCACGAAATGTAGTGTATAGGATTTGTGTACATGGACACGAATATATAGATTACATTTTGTGACTATTTCACGAATTGCTGTGAGACTGGGTTGAATTGCCATATTACATAATGAAAACTGATAGAGGTGCCAGCCACTTTGCAGGTTTTAAGTAAAACAGACTTTAGTAAGCGTCAGAGTCCATGTGTAATAAGTTGATTTCAAGGTACATTAATTTGTCATTCTACAACACAGAACACAATGAAATGAAAGTTGTAGCCTACTTCACGCTACACACACAGGACATAAATGCAAGTGTTTAAAGCGGGAGTGCGGAACGTTTGTCTCCGTGTTTATCCTCGCCATCGTTAGCTTTCTTTTTTGACAGTAATCCTTCCTCTGAACGCTGCCTTTCTTTTTTATCTGGAGCATCAGAAACTTTTTTGAACACCTCTCAGGTTTTACTCCTAGATGCTGGAGTCTACTACTCTGTCACCCCGGTTGCTCCAGAGCCACGTAGAGGCCGAGTTGCGTCATCTCTTGGCTCATTGTTTTATTGGCATGACGTGCCAAATCATATAACACAAACTATTCGATCATAATAAACAATGGTGAATAAGAAACATTTTCTCCAATGGACCTTTTTCTTAATACAGCGATGGCGGATCGCGAAGCCCTCTGCATGGCTCTGGGTTGCTCCCCGCTTCTGCTCTGGCAAACCAGTCGTGGCTGGTTGGTGTAAAATGCATCATGTCGCCACAGACCCCACATGAAAAAAAAACGTATACTGCAAAATACAGAGAGATTTACCTGGCGGCTCAATCAGCATTGTGTGAACTCGTTTGGTATGAGCTTGAATGTAACGGGCGTTCATCAAAGTCCTGCACTGTAGCTTTAAAATTAGAATTAAATAAAAATAAAAATAACAATATATACAGTTACTTATATACATATATTATACAGAGTGGTATGGTAATGTGCAAAACCCGCATAACAGAAAGTTCCATATTATGTATTTAGGGTGGAGTGCGGAGGATGAGGTGGAGTTCAGGAGTCTCACAGCCTGAGGAAAGAAAGCTGCTCTGTAGTCTGGTGGTACGGCAGCGGATACTTCTGTATCGCTTGCCAGACGGCAGCAGGGTGAACAGGCTGTGGCTGGGGTGGGTGGGTATTGTCTTTTAGTATCCTACTATGAAGGTTGATGTGGCTGTTTAAATATTTATCATCACACCTCTCATGTCACAAGACAGTAGTAACTTAAGGAATAGAAATATTTGAACCAAAAGAACCATCCAAAGTCCTTAGTCAAGGACTGAATTAGACAAATTTACCTTCTGTATGAATCATATTACTACTACAAAAAGTTGTGAAAGGGATGAGACATGAAAAGAATTGAAAAATAGCTGAAAGTTGGCTGATTTCATTTCCCAGTCCTCCCGAATAAATCAAAGTTGGTTTAATAGAGAGGAACTTTACTCTCAGATAGACGTTTCGGAGAAAATGTCCAGCGCTGAATTCCATTCTGTGCACAGGCATCATCTCAGATGATAAAAATCCTCTCAGAGGCCGTTGGGCCTTTTCATCACTCAGGTAACATAAATGCAATTTTTAGGATGTTCTGAAGTCAAGAAGTCCAATTTCCCCTTCGCTCCTCAGAAAACCTTCATCTCCCCGAAGAATCAAGTGGGAGGTTTCTGTGTAGTTTGGAGCTCTGCGGTTTGGAGCGAGGCCAGGCGTTCCCCAAGGCCTCATCGATCTGGCACTGGAGTCTGATCAGATGGGTTTTCATTCCATTTCATATTGTATTAAAAGCAGAACTTAATACTAGGATCCTTTAGACGTATCTTTTTTTTTTTTAACTACTTTTGCCCATGACTCATCATGACTTTCTGTGTAATGATTTTATTTCAAGTGTAGTGATGTTTGAAGCAGCGAACTGCGCACACATCTTCCTGCCTGTGCTGTGTAGTGGAGGGTCAGAGGCGTCAGCAGAGATTTAGAGCTGTAGCGTGCCACTTGTCCCCGGTGGTTGGGTACGTAGTCGCCCAGGGAAGACCTGTGCTCGGCTGTGCACATCTCTCCAATAAAGCGGGTGCTCAGGTATGAAAACCCTGCATAAGAGCCACGGTTGTAAATAAATAGCTGCTCACATGTGTCACTTCATCACGCCTCATCCCCTGCAGCTCAGGGTCTATAATTTGATATGACTGGGTCTTGATTACTATTTACTGTGTTGTCAAGGTGAGCAACAGACTCAACTTTGTGGGTAAACAGAGTCACTGTCACATCTCCACTGAATCAGCCACTGTTGGCTGTCGACGTTATATATCCACTTGCTGTTTCCCATCCCTCCCTCCCTCTTTCCTCCCTCCCCTCTGAAGATTGCAACTGTCAGAGCTGTGTGTTGTTTTTGACACAGCAGTGATAGAACAGGAGACTGGATCACATTGGCTGACAGTAAATCATGTCAGGGACTTTTGGGAAAAAAAAAAGTTACTAAAGAAAAGGAAATTATGGTTGGTTGACAGGAATGTGTTGTATGACACCATAAATTGAACCAGCACCGAACTACCAGATAATGCTTTAAACGTGCATAGATATTTTGATGTAGTAACTAATTTTGTAGACTAAAACATGAAAGAATGGATGTTTTAATGAATCAGCGACTAAACTGGGGCTGCAACTAATGATTAGTTTCATTATTGATTCACGTGCAAAGTTTTTTTTTTTTGTTTTTTTTTCCGATTAATCAATTAATCGTTTTGTCTCTAAATGTCAGAAAATGCTGTAAAATGCAAATTACGAATTCCCAGAGTCAGAGGTGAGCATCAAATAATAAAGTTTGATAAGCTGGAACTAGCTTTTTATCGTTCACATTAAAAAGTCCTTTACATCTACCCAGACTAGTGTCGTCTGTAATACATGAAGATATTTTAGAAATGTAATGAACTTGGCCAAAAACCTGGGGGGAAATTCTAGATGCGTTTTACATGTTCAAAGATTTGTTGACACCAACTGTCATTTAATTCAGATGTAAGTTCATCAAACGAAGGTTTATATACAACAAGAACTACATTTACTTTGGTTCTTTATTTCTATTCCGTTTTTGTTATTTTGTTGGTTTTTTTGTGGAGGAAACTGCTGTAAATCCAACATTGAAAATGTTAAATTGCTTCATTTCCATATCGTAATACTAAAGTTGAGTTAATGTGGGTAGGTTAAGATAGAAACAGAAAGTCATTTGCGCCTGCACCCTGAGCACAAACTACAGGACGTTTCATATTTACAGTACTCTAACTGCCACTACTGTAACCTTCTTTTCACAGGCTTGTGGCAGGAAACTGAAAACAAACCACCCACCTCCCCAACGTCATTTGATTAAGCGGACTCATGGTCTATTAGTTTAAGATCCCCTTCCATGTTTTAAGACATATAAAATACTCTGCTTTGTATAATGGCTGGTGTGGTTTTTCTACAAACTTCAGTTACCTTATTGAAAATGATTAAAATTCTAACAACTCCTTCTCCTTCATGGAAATATCCAGAATGTGTGAATGTGCAAATATTTTTCGTTTCAAATGTTTAACTGCTTCACACAAGATGCCCGCTGCTTCACAGAGAAGTCCACAACCTAGGCCTACTTTAATTCTTCCCACATCACACTTGTTTAAGTTGCACACTGGACCACAATTGGCCTCCAAACTTGTGATGTCACAAGCTCCTGCTTGTACGGGCACGTCTTAATCTCTTTCCCACTTGAATTTGAAGTGGAGGGTGCCTCAAACTGTATGATTTACTGATATGACACCTCAGGCAGTTATATTTCAGGCATCAAGTCTGTCCTCATGTGTAACAATGACAGCGGCCGACGGTATTAGATAAAAGTCAGATAAGCTTAACTTGAGCTCCACATTCAGACTTTGAACTGTCAAATAACCCATCATTCCTCTGTCTCATTCCAGGTCCAGTAGCTGTGATCAGTGGTGAGGAAGACTCTGCCAGCCCTCTTCATCATGTCAACCATGGGATTATTACCCCCTGTACTCTGGATGCGGGTCCTGATGCAGTTGTCATAGGGATGACTCGTATTCCTGTGGTGGAGAATCCTCAGTACTTCAGACATGGACACAACTGCAATAAGCCAGCCACCCGTAAGTCCCCGCAAAGTTTCTATTTGTTAGCAGTCCTTTGTCCCAGTGTTGTGTCGCTTACTACTACTGGTGATCATTATTACACATTATGTGACTGTAATTATGGAAATACAAAGGCACCTTTGAACCATTGTTGTTAAAGCATGAGGCTAAGTAACGCACTTAAGAAAGTGCGTTAAGAAACACAAATTCGCACAGAATGATATGTAGTGTAAAGAAAAGTGCAGCATCTGGTCAGAGAGCCAAAAATCCAACACCACGTCTTTATGAGGCTCATTACAACCTTTGCATATCCATTGTAATTTGCTGTTTATCTTTACAATGAGAAGCACCCGGGCCCTCGGGGCAATAGTATAATTTAGTGTCAGGGACATAGTCAGTGTGATCATATGGTGTTAGCATCTGGTGGCACGGTTCCAGGCTCTTCATATAGGATCTGTTTAGACAAAAGCAGCCTTTTGTATATCAGCTACTAGTGTTCAGACAGCCCTACACCCCCCACCCCCGGAGACAAGTGGCACGCTACAGCTCTAAATCTATGTGTGTATAAGAGAGAGCACTGTGTACCGAGCGTGTGTGTGTGTGTGTGTGTGTGTGTGTGTGTGTGTGTGTGT
>CM022485.1:28105741-28242288 GCA_011952105.1 Coreoperca whiteheadi | reverse complement strand
CCCCGCCAACCCCCCACCCCACACCTCACTCACTCTCCCTTGGGACTCATGTTCCAGGTTGAGGAAAGACAAAACCACTTTAAGGCTTAATTAGTCACAATTACATCAACTGCACAGGAGAATCAGCAGAAAACAACTGTGCCAGCAGCCAGTCGCAACCTGCTGCTTCCCTTCCAGAAGATACCAGTCAAACCAACCGGATTTACTCAGGGAAGAGACTGTCCTCCGGTCTGAATGGCAGCACATGAGATCAGGCTACCCTGGTCCCTTTCAGCTTAGATCTGCATCGTTTACATCTTGGCTTGCTCTCAAAATGGCCGTGGGTCAAGCTAACAGAAGTTGACTTCAGAGTTGGAGCCAATGAGAAGGAAGGAAATCCCATTTAGAGGTGATAAATAAATAAATGATGGGTCTTATGTATTATGAATTACATGAATTGTTAATGGCCAGCCGGTGACTGATTTATAATGTGTCATGCCTTGCACAGGAGATCGGATTGCGAGCTAATGAATAAATGACAGTGGGCAAAAATGAAACTTTCTCCCGATTACTGTGCACCTGGAATTGATAGTCAGACCATGGATGTGCATTGGATTCTGGCTTTACAAAATGTTCACCCTCTCAGAATGCTGCATCGCTTGTCTTTTTTTTTTAGATTTAATTCTGTGTGCGTAAAAAAGGAAACTGTAGGAAATGAACCCTGAATTCATCTCAAGGTCGTAATGGCCACTGCTTTCCGCCATCGGCTGGAAAAACAAAAAGGCTCTGCACGGCCTCTGCCGATCACTCACTGAATATGAATGTATTCTTTACCCTCAGGACACACACACAGGGAAGGGAAATGTCTATGTATATCCATGTGTGTATCTATAGTATGTGTGTGGGTTTTTGACAGTAAAAAACGAATCTGTGCATGTATGTGGATGTGGGCTTAACGTTAGCGTGGCTTGTAGGTAGAATTAATTTGCGATATGTTACCTTGCTTTCCTCCACCTCCTCCCTCCTGTCTTCAGTCAGGAGTCCCTTAGGTCCCCATTGTCCTGTTGGCCTTGCTCACCCTGATTGTCCTGCAGCTTCATTTGTCAACCAAAGAGCATCACTCCGCTCAGATACAGTATGGCTGCTTTATTGATGCTCGGCCACCAATCCATAATGTATTCATTCATTTACTTGAAAGCTTCTTATCCAGGAGAATAGCTTGCTGCCAGGGTGTCTCACGCACGTGAAAAAACACACACACACACCTTTCCCTGGTTCAGTCCAGCAGTAGTCACACTAGCACACATGAATTTCAAACACACCCACACTTCTCCTTACCTATGTCCATCAGGAGTTCACTAACGTGGTGGTCAGTCCCAATTTGCTTCCACCGCCAGTCTTCTGGGTAATTTAGAGTGTTCCTGTGCATTTTGAAATCAGCTCCAACAATAACCGTAAAGTGGAGAAGCATCAGTCTGTTGCTGCTCTCTGCCATGGTGGCTTCTGTTAAAACAGCTGCATGTGATGGGAAATCGCCTGCTGCATAACTCACACCAGTGATTCCAGTGTGCCTTACCAGATGTATTATTCATGACTGTTTGATCTTCAAGTCAGTCCTGGAAAAAAAACACATATTGTACCATCAGTTTAATAGTTCTAGAGGTAAGACTGCGCACACAGTATGTTGGCTGTCAGGCTGTGGCACCTGAAAACAGTTGAAGTGCTGCTGTCATTCCCTCACTGCAGGAAAAACCATGAAAAAAAATCATATAAATGTCATATAACTTGTAGTTGCCCTCTAGTTGAACCTGTACACATGCAGTTGTGAACAAGCTCGAGAGATTGGGGGCATTACAAGAAAAGTGCTAGCACAGTTGTCATTCTGATGGCAATTTAAAAACACAAAGTGCCATCATGCAACTGGGTCATCTTCTGGATGAACCGGTGGCCTCGACTTTCGTTGCGGTAAACAGGCGAGCCGAGACTGATTAGGACGTTCGTTGAGATCAGCTATTTTATTTTATTTTTTTTTTCTTTTTACGCCGAGCTGGAAAAGGCCAATCTTGGGGAAATGTAGCCGCATTAGGGAGATAAAGGCAGAAAAGGCAAAGGACAATTCTTTAGCCTAATGACAGATCCATATCTAGCCGGAGCCGCTGTCTCCCAGCAAGTGGCTTTGTTTGATCACTCAGCTTTCTATTTTAATTACGGATTTGTCACGTCCCGCTGGCCAAAATTAGACAATAGCTTTTGATGTTGGAGTATAGCACATAGCCTTTCATTATATCCATGTTATTAGGGATATCACACGTGGGCACAACTTGGACAAACCCCAACTCTGTCCCCTCCACTTTTGGTGTAACAGAGACATAATTATGCTCAAGGTGATGTTTTTGAAGATTAAAATGTTTCCAGCAGAGACAAGGAGTGAATAATTTGGCAGCTTGAAAGCTTAGCAAATGAATGGAAATGCAGAGCAGATTGATTGAAAGGCAGTTATCATGTTCCAAGGCTATGATTCCACGAATTATAGTTTGAAACAGAACAGCCCCACAGGCTAGCCAGTTGTGAATTCAAACAACCTACTTTAATTTGTTACTCAAGAAGTCCAAGATGAGTTCTCTTCAGCTCAGCCCAGAAAGGAGAAAATTAGAAACTTTTTGGTAAAAAGAACTCTAAAAAGATGCGTGTTGATGCCAGGTGCAATGCTTTGAAAGCTGTATCCAGACAGAGTGAAACCAGATTTTAATTCACTGAAGATCCCATCAGACAAACCTCCAGACGTGGTCAAAGACACAGCAAAAAGTGCAAATGAAGCTGCCTTTTTCAGTCCGTGCACAGTACATCTACACAAAGAAAACAATAAGCAATGAACATGATATATTTAAAAGTAAAAAAAAACCTTTTGCAAACTACAAATGTGGCAAGAACCTAAATACAATCTAGAGTCAATTAAAATGCTAAAACATTCCTCCACATTTTTTGGCTCCTTCCACTAAAAACTAAGACAAAAATGCCTGTAGCTGTCGTTTTATTACAAATATGGGACATATATAATGAGAGCATGTGTTTTGTACAAATACAATTCTGTATTAGTGTTAAAGGTCCAGTATGTAGGATTTAGTGGCATCTAGCAGTGAAATTGCTGATTCCGACCATTTGAATACTGCTCGCTTCACCCTTGAAGTGTGTAGGAGAAACTACGGTGGCCACGAAAAACGCAAAAGGCCCAATCTAGAGCCAGTGATTGGTTTCTCCGTTCTGGGCTACTGTAGAAACATGGCGGTGCAACATGGCGACCTCCGTGGAAGAGGACCCGCTCCCTCTGTAGATGAAAACCGCTTATTCTAAGGAAACGAAAACACAACGATTCTTATTTTCAGGTAATTATACACAAATGAAAACATACTTCTATATAATATATTCCATGTCTACCAATAGCTCCTCCTAAATGTTACATACTGGACCTTTAACACAGGACCAAAGAGCTGCCCAGTAAAGTTGCATGTAAAAGTAACACATTCTCATGAGTGTTGACAGGTCAGCACTATAATGAATAGTTAATTCCCATTACTGAGTACCATGCAGCAGAATAAAACAAACCTCGACTATTTTGTCGAAGCAAACTTACATAAATGTACTTTTCTGCTTTTATAGAAACATATTTTATACTGTATCTGTGGGGACTAACAGCTCAGGGTGGATAGCATGCCTCTCCTCTAAGATGTCAAATACTGTGTAACTATTTTGTGTTGGTAGACTTTTAAAGAACCTCCCCTGAGCAGCAAGTGTAAAATACTTAGTGCTTAAGTGTACTTAATGCTTAAACTTGAATCCAGCAATAACACTTAGGGTGAGCTTAGGGAGAAACCATTGTCAAAAGGAAATCAATCACTATTTTATATAGTGATTGAAGTGTTGTGGTACCTAAATACTGTAAGACATTATGAATAAATAACCATTTGATTCAATTCTGAGAATATTTGAATAAAATGATAAATTATGGAAATGAAGGTGAAATCATTACTTTAAAAATGGTATTTCATTATTCTTATGTTTTATTGGAGTTCATTTTTATTTCATCATAGACATTTTTATTTTATTATGACAAATAACGTTACTTTTCAAGTTGGTGTTGTCACCAATCACTGCAGCTTCTGCTGTAAATGACAACAGTACATTTCCTATTACTTAGCTTTACAAGAGCGCAAATGCTATGCAGCTAGGCTGGCCTGTGAGCTTGAGTTTATTACTCAGCATGAAAGTGAAGAGCTAGTTTCAACAGCAGCGGCTAACCGGTCAATTTAAGTTACCTTGGCAGCGTTTTGATTCCAAAAATGTCCCTCAAGGCCCTTTCAGACAACGCTATTTGATCTGGGCAGCGCACATCTGACTAGGTGCAAAATAGGCAGAGTTTTTTAAAACTTCTAGCGAGACTACCTTATTTTGTTTTTGCCAGCAACGAAGATTCATCTGTCCTGTGCTATGATTATCATATAGGCTACACACATTGCCTTCCTACAAGCTGCCTCATGATGTGCCTACTTGGTTGGAAACGTGTCTCCAAAATAGGGCTTTCCTCCCAAGGTTTCGATACAAGTGTAAAATCGTATGGTACAATTCAGACGCACACAATGTTAGGTTTTCCTCCATTTTGCCTTCTGTGCCCGGCTGGCTGCCTCGTTTCTATTTGGCCACGTAAGACTTCTTCACATCCGCATGCGCTTTACTGGTGGCCCAAGTCATTGGAAAGAATCGGTTACAGAGTGCAGAGGTGCCATTGTCGCGTTTTGTCTGAAAAGTCCCTTCAGACAAAGACACACAACTCTGTGAGTCTTTCTCTGTGGCCATTGTAGCCAACACGACCTAGCTAGCTGGCTGGCAGTGAAGGGGCTAATATGCTTCAACAGAAGTACTTGTTGATCATTGAACAGTGTCCAAAAATTCTGAAACTTTCAGAACGATCCAACATTCATGCCCACTTCACGCAGCGATTTACCAGATGTGTGGAGGTGAGAACATAGGCAGGGTTTGAACTTCCGAAGTAGCAAGAAGACCCTGATGAAGGCCACAAGCCGAAACGTGTTGGTTGGACTGACAATAAAGTTGTTCTTTATACTTCAAGTCCTGCTGGAGTTTTGACCTCTTCAGGGTTTGAACTTCTCCCTTAAGTCCTCTTTGTTTCATTCTTTACACAACTATTTGTAGTTCTTTTCGAGCAAAACCCAGGCATGAGTGTGTCTGCTGTGCAGCCGGGGTCACGTGATTGGCTGAAACACGAGGGGGCTGGCATTGGTGACAATAGCATCCAAGCATAGAGGGTGTAGTGTAGTATACAGACTGTCAAGCCTCCTGAGGCAATTGGGTCATACAAATAAAATTGACTAGACTTACCTCCACTGTCATAAAAGGGACTTAATGAAATGAAATGTGTAATTATGAAATACAATGTCATTAAGGGAAGTGACATTATGAAATTCAATTTGACATGAAATAAAAGTGACATTGAGGAAAATAAATGCAAATAAAAATATCTATAATGTAAATCTTGTTCCTATGAAAATTACAATGATGAAATAACATTTCATACTAAAGAGTTCCCTTTTATTTCTTAAATTATTTCACAATTTATTGGTTCATTTATGTATTTTACACAATTTAAGTATATGATTATTTATTTCATAATATAGTATTTGTATCTTTGTTATACTGAAGGCTTTGGGACTCCATATTGTAGGACTCTGTAGGTCTTCGAAATGTTTGGGTTCTCGCTGCTAGCTTATTCCACGGACTTGGCCATGTCTTTGTTCCTGCAAATGTATGAACAAGGCTTAAATAAATGTAATCATGATGATTTTTAAGGTGATGCCTTTTTTGCTGTTGAGAGCTTAGCCAGGCATAGGTGGTTATTCACACAAGCCACAATGTTCAGCAACGCCAGGCAGCAGTGACAGAAACACAGCCCGGCAGTCAGCCAGCCGCAGCAGGTTAGAAGAAGATACCCACTGAGAGTCAACAGTAAATGCTGGTCTTCATGTCGCGGTTGCCCAACGATGCCAACAGACACAGAGCCCCTGTGCTACAGTGAATTTAATGGCGGAGAGCTTTTTGTATGCTATTAGCTGCTGGATGAGTAGCTCTTACCTAACTATTAACATCCTGTAGTGCTCTTTTTGTAGCCAAGCTAAGTACATTACAGTGATCTCAGTTAAATTCTTTTTTTTTTTTGGTGATTTCTTTCAAAGTCACAGTGACATGTATGACAGTAAAAAGGAGAGTGGAAAATGAAATGACATGAAATTAATGGTTTTTAATATCAATACATTTCTCTTATAATCCTGTGGAGCAATAATCAGAAAATGTATGATTAATAACCATAAGCCTTCTGACCCTGACCCTAATGTGGCAGTGTTTTGTTTTGTTCTTGTAAGAATGTCCCTAAGCTGTGTGGATGAATTCTGAATCCTGTCAAGTAACTTTATGTACAAAGTGACTAAATGTAGAGCTGATGCAGGAAATGAGAATTTGGAAGGCTGTCCTCAGCGTTTTTGATTGAGCCTCCGCTTCTCAATGTTAGAGCGTCCACCCTGCAAAAGACATGTTGTCAGTGACGAGGAGACACGCATCGATCGACACACACACACACACACACACACACACACACACACACACACACGAATGCACAAAGTTGGCAGGTAGTTGGAGGAAAAACACACCCTCCAACAGACATACACACATGCTGAAACTGGGGAAAGTTGGCAGTTAGTTTCCATGAAATGCACGCACACACACACACACACAGACACAGGTACAGAACAAAGCCCTCCAAACATCTGTGCTCCCCCAGCAGCCTGACCTGACTAGCTGACTAAATCTCAGAGCTGCGTTGTCTCTCGGCCTCCAGGGAGAATGTTTGCTGGCGTCGAGGCCTCAGGTGAGCCAGGACAAATGAATGATGCTGAACTGCGGGATGGAGATTTAATCTCAGGGCTTTTCAGCGTGCCGCTCTGGGTAAATAGGCTGCAGAGGAAACTGAAGGTTAAAGTAACTTGTCCTCGCCGCTGTCGATAGGAACGCTCCATTATAGTTGCTTCATTCCCATCAGTGCGCAGGAATGAGGTGGTCAGTGGCTTTTTAGCAGCTGAATAAAACAAACCTTGATGGAATATTTGCACCCAGGAAATAAAGAAGTGGGGGCAAATGGTACAAGTGGCGATTCAAACAGGTTTTCGATGTTGCTGAATTAGTAGTTGGCACAGTGGCATCCTAGTCTGGAGAACTTGCCATTTTCTTTCATTAATTTGCTGCAGTTGTGCAGACATTATTTAACTGTTTTACAGTCAATTCCAACAACTCTTTTAAAGAAATTTAAACTGGCTAAACAGTGTGATTACTGTACTGTTGAATCTAGTTTTCCAAGATAATGAATATAAGATGAAAAGCCTTTCTCTCCTGCACGTCAAATGCAATGTAAACACTGTCATAAATATTTGAGCTCTGCATCAATAGATGACTCAGATTTACGTGTTGTGCTCTCTAGTGACACTGCTATGCTATTACTGCAGAGTTGAACTGAATGCATTCACTGACAGTGACAGTAGAGTCGGCAAGTGCCCCCTCTGTGGATGAAATCAGCCAGTGCAAATTTACATTTGTAAATGGTTAAGAATTTTGGCCAGGAATAAATTAAGGTGAAATTAAAGGTGGGGTGTGCAATTCTGGAGAAATCCAATACCACGATCAATACCATGATATAGAGCAAACAACGACATAGCTAATGTAGTAGGCTAATGTAACTAGCGTTAGTTTGTAGGCTAGCTTAGCTAGGTTGTGGGTTAGCAAACAGTCTCTACAGTTGCTGCTGTGAAGCTAACAGCCAGAGAGGACCAGTCGGTTTCCCAGAGCAGCACAGCAGCTCACAACTCTCCTGCTACTATAACTAACATCACAACAACAGCATTTCTTGGCAAACTAGAAAGTAAGCTGAATGTCCGCGGGCAAGTCATTTAACGTTACCTGACGCACAAATCATGGCTGGAATAGTGGTGTTTGGCCCAGTCTGAGCCTCTGTGTGTTTCCTATTTACAGAGCCAGGGCTAAGTACAAACTACAGATTTTTTTTCAGTGCACATACTAAGCTAGCAAACTGTGAGGAAATATTCTCTGAATTTGACAAAAACACGTGTATTAGATTAGAATCACATACCCCTTTAATTACAGGTATCAGAGGCTTGTGGACTTTTCCTTAGCTGATAACAGCACAGCCCAGTAAGTGTGGTTTGGTGATTTGCAGGTGAAAAGACATCTATCAAACTGGATAAAATTTAGGTGAATACTAAGTGTTTTAGATTATAACCCTTTTATTCAATAGTATTTCAATGACTATATTTTTCACCACGTAACAGGTTTTACAGGATTTCCTGGTCATAATTCTTGGCAAAAACAGCAACAAAGTAAAATCTCATAAATTACAGTGGTGCAAGTTTAAAAGTGAGATGCAGTTTGTTTACGTCCCCCCTCAACCTGGATTTGTCTACATGCAAACCTCTAGGTGCAGTCACCATGTACTGCTGGATGGTTAATTTTTAGCATCAGTCTTAATACAGTATATTGCTGTGTCGACTTATTTTGTTGTAGGCAGTGTATTTCACTGTGGTGCAGTGTATCGGCCTGTTTACGTTAGTCTCTTTTTTTGAATTAAAGTCTCTAAATGGGTTTGAAAAGTTTCCTAAATCTGGTGACAAAGTTGCTAAATTAGCAGTAATGTTCATCTTACAGGAAGTCAACTGACACTAGTGTCCTGCTACCTGATGAAGAGTCCACGCAGCTTGTTACATTTATTAATTGGTTTTCTTGACACATTTTGACATCTACAATCAAGGCATAATTTGGCTTTCTGACTGAAATGGTAACCTTTAATAAACCAGATCACTTTTCATGTCTTAAAGAGAGCAACAAGGGATTTGTACAAACAATTCCTGGCGTAAAAGTGCAGAGTTGGGGTTTACCATGATTGAAGGGGCACCACGTTGATGTTGGCGCAATCAATTAGATTTGGCTATCAAGATTATCAAAGATAATCATAAGACCTCGGGGCACCACCCTTCGGAAACGAAGGAAAATGATAGCCAATTAATTGATTGAGTTTCATAAAATACACTCAACTATCAATTTGGAACTCAGATTTATAATTAAATGAATAACTATAACACAGAAAAAGACAAAGTCCAAATACACTAAACTACAGAAAAAAAGGTGTGTGTGTGTGTGCGCGCGTGCAGGTCCAAGATGGTTTGGAGGTAAAATGGGTCAAACAAAAAAAAGCTGATTCAAAATGGCGGTAAGGCCATGTACAGTAAGTCACACGTGTGGCGCTGCTGAAGGCCAAACTAGAGGTGTGTGTTTGTGTGCTAGCAGGTAAACGTGATCTGTACGCTAATAGTGTGGAGTTAAAAGGAGTTAGCGGGCATGCAAGGGCCCTGTGTGTAGCATTACAAACTAGCATCAATTTAGCAGTGGCTACCAGATTAACCTAACAGATTGAAAACGCATCCCAACAATAAATCTTAATGAAATCACATCAGTAAAGTCACATATACAAAGTTAACTAAACGGTTCTGTCCTTAACTATGCTAAGTGCCCTGTTAAGCTTACATGCTATGCCCACTGGTTGTTACCAGTCCGTGGGGAAGAAGAGAGGTTGCTTCGGGACGTTGCTGCACTGCTAGCCGGCGTCCGTCCGGGCCAGTCGGGGAGAGAATTGTGGTTCCAGTGTGGAAAGCGCCGCAGTGTGTCCGTTGTGAAGACGAGGAAGACGTTCTCCCGCCTGTTTTCCTCCTTACACTTAACTCCCTTAGTTGCTGTAGAGGGAGAGTTTGGAGCCGAAGGAAGGCAGGCTTCTGTGTTGCAGCCTAACCTTTTATCCTTTCATCGGGGGTCTGCTCCAGCAGAGTTACCCGGGGGGGCAAGCAGGAAATGCAGTCTTTAAATCAAAGTTCAGTTAAAATAACACACATGAATGAACTCATCCGTTGAGTCCCAACAGCAGAAAGAGTTTGTGTAGGATCCAGTGAAGTTGGACTACCTCTATGTGATTAACATGTGGAGCAGCCAAGGCAAACATGTCAAACAGAAGAGCTAAAGTAGACATGTTAGTTTCACAATTAGTGTGCTTTAATGTATTTAATTTACATAACGACAAAGATAGCGTAGAGAAGTGTAGATATTCTGATAAAACTGATAAAATATGATAAAACAGATGCAAATTCCCAATTTGCACATGTGAGATAAGAAATCCATCAATGAAATATCACCTCACCTCGCTGCAAAGGAGAAGAAAAGAAATGTAAAAGTCAAGATAACAATCAAATACTAACTTCTGAAGAAAAGTTAGAAAAATAAATATATTATACTCTGGCATTGTGTGGTTAAAAGAGCCTCCACCTGCTGATAGATGACAACCTTCACATTTTTACATTTTTGGCATTTCACCAACTATCTCATCCAGAGAAGCTTAATGATGGGTGCAACCACAGAATAAGCTTCAATAGCTGGATCTTCAGCATGACAGGGAAGCGATAGCAAGGCCAACACTGATCCTCTAATGATCATGAATGATGGAGGAGTGCACAGAGAAAGAATTAAAGTTAAAGTTAAAGATTATTCACATTTCTTAAAGAAAGTACAATAGCAGAGATAGGATTCCGCAGGGGAATAGATGTTAAGTCTGGAAACTCTTCATTCAGACTTGAGGGAAAAAATGTCACTGTTCCTTTATCAGCTGAGAAAGTGTCAGAGACATTTGGCCTATGAAATCCACTCAAAATACATTTTGAATTAAAATGTATGTGTATCGACTTAAGGATGTTTTTCTCAACTCTTGGAAAGCAGAGTTTTAGAGGATGAAGCTTTGACAGCAGTGATGTGTTAGTGTCCCTGGTGGGGCTCTCACCCGGCAAACTGGCTGCCAGTTTCTGCAGACACTTCTGTTCTGATCTACTTTAAAACTGGGACAGTTCTTCATATTTAACACTGATATCAGAAAGGGTGGTTAAGATACCCTTCTGACGGAAACACCAGAGGAGCAGGTGACATTTTTTATGAATCACCTTCTCAACATGTTTGCGACCAGATGGTCTGGTGATTCTGGAGAAATTACAACAAAAATCCGGAGGAGTGGTCAGACTGAACTAGTAATCTGTGTCTATGAATGGGGAAACATTCCAGAGATTACACCATTCGGTGAACATTTTTTGGGTAAAGCAGCGACAAACACTGCCAGAAATAAATGAAGCCTCTGCCTCCCATTTATTATTTCTCACAGCATTTACAAGTTGCATAACAGGATCCCAGGTGGCAAGGGTTTGGCAGGCAGCGCGAAGGGAAACGTTCAAATAAATGAACTGTGACCTGAAGTGGGAGGAAAATTGCGGTGCAGTAACTAATCACACCTTAGATACAGTAAATTGACTGTTCGCAAACCCCTCCCCCGAACAGTGGTTGTCCAATCATTGCTCAGCAACCATACCTAGGCAGTTCTTTTCAGTGTACTGAATCATTAGAATCTGTTCATTAAAGAGATTTGCTCAAAAGATCTGTTCACCGAATCGTTCACTGCTTGACCAGAGCTCCGTCTGTGTTGTCCCACTCACTGAACTGAGAACGGTCGTTCGTGAAGGATAAGTCAGTGAGCTGAGAATTAAGTTGGACAAAGATACTTCTGCCAACCATTATCATGGTTAATTGTGTGCGCATACCGATAGAGGATGGATAAACATCCTCGAAGTTCACTTTTCTGCCAAGGATGCATTAGACTTGGTGACTTGGCAAACAAGAATGTGTTAGGAAGCCTGAAGGTATATTGGTATAATAATGCAGCATAATTGTCCAAGGACAGTTACATCAGTACCTGCGAAGATAGAGTACACGACTCTTTCCTAAAGATAAAAGATGCAGAACTGAGCCTTGAATTAGTGACGTTACTATCAAATGTGACTCTGCTACATAAGACCAATAGATTTAGCTTAATTTTAAATGAGATTTAAATACAGATTTAAATAGTATTCTTATAATTCATCTTATTATCTCATTTTCATTCATTCATTTATTCATTCATTCATTCATCAACACTGAAAAATCTTTCCCAGGCCATAAAAAATAACATAATGACTTCTTTAAATCCAATTTTTGTACTGTTGAAGTAGTTATTGTTAGACAAATATTGGAAGCTGGTTGTAACTGTTAGAATTACATTTTATTCTTATGGTTCACATTTAATTTATTTCTAATTTATGATTTGATTCAGTATTTAATAACTTAGTTTTGGCTGTCCACCTTTTTTAAATGTATTATTCCTGTTGCTAAGGATTAAACATGCGTGCTTCATTTCATTCATATTTTAAAGCAGAGAGAGCTACTGTCAGCGTGAGCTATGACTTCCGACATTGTATATTGCGGTGTTAAGAACTCATGTAGTGCCTCTCATCTCTATCTAAATGTATTGCTGGAAACTATGTATAAATATATAAGTGTGTGTGCACATTTATGGAAGCAGTGGAGGTTTCATGGTAAACTTACAAGCTGTCAGGTTTTATTCAGAGTGAGGCATGAAGAGCAGTTCTGTTCAGGAGCCAACTACTCCTACACCTTCCCAACTCTTTCATACTAAGTCTGGCAGGTATCAGGGGGAAACATTTTACCCCTCATACCTACCAGGCTTCATACTTTCTGTCTCACTATTTCTCTTCACTTATTCTGCCTCTGGTCAATTTGCAAGATTCTCCAGTTTCCGTGTTGTTAGGCTAATCAGTAGAAGAATAGGCTTCAATTCTGCGATCACAAACATCGCAAGCAATAACAAGAAGGGAAATCAAAGGTTGAAGATCACAAAGTCCAAAATGAACTGTCCCGTAACTCTAAAATGATCCTGTTAGAGTGAGTTATTAGGGAAAAAATAGAATAAGAAGTACAGAGAGAGAAAGAGGGCCTGTTTTTTCTCACTCTGCTCAGTTGTTTTATTTTCCTCACAGAGATATTTCAGCGATAGACATTTTACTGTTCTGGTCTCATTAGAAAACGTCCCCATGTGTTGTTTCAACGCCAACAGTAAAATCAAGGAATCCAGATAAAAGCTTTGCAGCTCGTCAGGTCCAATGTCATCTTGCAGTTTATTTGCGTTTTGGAGATTTATCACCACTTAAACCCTAATGTTCCCAATATTCTCTCTTAAGTAGCTTCAAAGTTGGAAAAACATTTTTTACAGGTTGACAATATCATTTTCTGGAACTGCTTTTTTCTGCATTTCACTGAAGCTGAATCACTCTCTTATTATTTATTATTATATACTATTCAATTATTCGTTGTTTTTTTTAATGGATTCACCATTACATCAGCAATTTTAAGATGTCTTATCATTCTTTACACACTTCCTTGTAATTCAGCATGACATATTGAAACTTGAGATCTTGACTAGAATAGAAAATACTACAAAGTACATACAGCTGCCAGTACACTGTAACACGCTCTCTTTGCTTGCAATCTGACGCTGTCTGGCTTTCCCCCCTCCATATTCTCTCTCTTTCCTTTTCCTCTTTTGCATTTGTTCCTTCCCATGTTTTAGAGATGAATGACAAAATATTCATTTGAAATTCTCCTTCTAAACATATATTTTCTGCAAATATAGCATTGTTTTATGTCCTATAAAAAGTACTAAAGCTTAATGTCTGGGGACAGGTTTTTAAAAATGACTCTTGTCACTTTTTTTTATTTTCTCTCCCTGTGGTTTAGTTGTCCAGCATATAAAGCGGAGGGACATCATCCTGAAAAGGGAGTTGGGTGAAGGAGCGTTTGGTAAAGTCTTCCTGGCAGAGTGTTACAACCTCAGCCCCACCAAGGACAAGATGCTGGTGGCTGTCAAGGTACGTCATCACTGTTTGTGTGTGTGTGTGTGTGTGTGTGTGTGTGCGCGCGTATATGTCCATTAAAGGAATCGTTTGACATTTTGGGTAATACACTTACTTTCTTGTGGAGAGTTAGATGAGAAGATTGACACCACTCTCATATCTATGCGATAAATACGAAGCTAAGACTGGAAACACTGGGAAACAGTTAGCCTGGCTCAGTCCAAAAGTAACTAAATCTTCCTGCCAACACCTCTAAAGCTCACTAATTAACACATTATATCTTATTTGTTTAATCGGTACTAAAATCAAAATGTGTCTGGTTTAATGAGGGGTGATGTGCCAGACTATGGCTGTGTCCAAATCACTTGCATGCATCCGGGTACTTTGCCCCTGCATCAAGCCCCCACCCCCTTTTGGGTGAAAGCAGTCCTTCTAATTTGACTGGCGGTAAATGAAAGTCTGAGGTCTTTACCAATTTAATAACATAAAATAAGAACACTGTATTGCTTTTTAGCTATAAGGAGCCCAAATTCTATGGCCAGTCAGGCAAACAATTATGTTACAGTATGTCGTTGCCGATCAACGATCAGCGTCGTTATATCGGGGGAAAAAAATAAAGAAATAGAGGTTGATGAGTGTACTTTCAGTGAAACGAACCAAGTGGACTAACCTGACATACCGTATTGAACCTCCATTACCTGGTCGGTATTTCAGACATCTGTCACTTTTTATGCCCTTAATACACTTCATTGTTTGCTATTTTAATAGTCTGCCCAATGTGAAGTTACTGCAAACTAATTACATTGCTGTGGTGAAGCGGCCGCTGTCTGTATTTTGATAGCCGTTTGTGCTTATTCCGCGACCTTTTACTACAAGCTGAGAAGTAGGGTCGGTTTTAGCCCCACTTCCTACGAGGTTCATTATTAGAACTTAGGTCAGCTCAATTTATGTTAATTATTAACATTAAAATACCCTCTGCTCCCGGGTCTTTCGAGTGGACAGACTGTTTAACCAAATTCCATTATTAAAGCATGTGTTTTATGGAAGGGTCATATTTTTTCCCATTAAAAACTTTAATCACACCATTACTAAGACTCTTTTCTGATTCTCTTCGACCTACAGGCACAATTGGCACACATGCCATTGACTCAGTAACATCATTACCTAACCTGTGATGAAGTGCTTGCCACAGAGGTACACGTAGTGAAAGGCCAGGTCCCACAGTTTACCATTTTCATCCTCTGTGGATGTCATGAAGCCACAGATCTCTTTTAATGTCCTTTGCTCTTTAGGGGGAAAAATAAACTGTAAACTAGGTTTTGTTTGACGTGCAAAATGCAACGCTGCGGATTTTAGACATGCTGTGGCTAGTTTTTTCAATTTGGCGCAAGCACTTTTACAGCGCTTGTTTTCACCCGAAAGGGGGCGTGGTCGTTCTGAAGACCGGAAAGTGACGCATGACTGCTCACATCTGTAGTGCATTGTATTTATTTCCTGCCATTATCTGGGTGTCCACATTCTGAGTGTGTAAATTTATCCATGATATAGTGCACTCAAAAATTCCACAATGAACCAAAAAAAGTAGTGCCCACGTCATGCACACTGCTTTCTGCTAATAACCCCACAATGCAATGCATCTCATTGTATGAATCTGAACCTACAATTGCGCAGTTAGGTATCAGCACACAGTTAAATGTGCCAAAAGTTGCGTGAGCATTTCTATGGAAGCCCAGTATTCATGTTAAATGATGTTTTGACCAGTGTTGGGCAAGCTACTTGGTAAATGTAGTGAGCTAAGCTATCAGTTACTCTACATTAAATAAAGCTTCACTACACTGAAGCTATTCCGCTGGGAAATATAGCAAGCTAAACTACAGCAACATGGCAAACGTAGTTTACTACATCAAAGCTATTTTTTAATATATATTTTTTTATATTGAACTAACTTCATTTCAAATCCATGCTATCTCAGTAATCAATAAAACTTTCATTCAAACAGATAGGCAGGCATAATCATTGTAAATATTTCACATGTGATGAGTCCAAGGATTGGTAGAGTGTGTGTGATGTCACCGTCCGGAGCAGAAGGTGGCGGTAATGTACAAAAAAGCTGTTTTCCGTAAAACACGAAGAAGAAGAAGTCACCAGCCGGTCCGTGTATGGTGGTGGCGTCAAACTTACTGATCCAGGATCGGTAATCCTTAGCAGTTGTGTTTCCGATTTGAGCTTGTTCTTCAGAAAAGCTTGGGAATATGTAACGTTAGCTAGTGTGGACGCTACTTGATCAACAAAAGAGCTTCTCTACTGAAAAGCTATTTGATTCAGAAAACAGCGACGCTACCACAGAGCTACTGAAAAATGAAGTTAAGCTAGAAGGGTCACTACTTGTAGCGACGCTACTGCCCAACACTGGTCCTGACCTATCACTAGGCCCTGCAGTGTGGGTATCAGGCTGTGCCATCATAAATCTACTGATCCCTCTGACAGGCAACACCCTTCTCCAGCCCTGACCTAACTTACCTTTAAGCTGCCTTTAAATCCTACTCTCACCGAAGCAAAGAGCATACTCGGTGGCTTGACCCGGCCTTATAGCTACATTATATCTGCTTAGGCTAAACTACAGTGGCTGGCCTCCTGGCAGTTTCATCTGAATGTCATGACCCGCTCAGTAGTCCAGAAGTCATCCCTGCTCTTCTAGCTCCACTAGTCTTACAAAGAGTTACTAGTTATATCACAAACGTTTTCCACACCATTCACTGATCTAAGGCACCATGAACACTACTCTCACCTAAGCAAAGAGCAGGTACTCAGCAGCATGACCCAACCTTATGTTTACATTGTAACTACTTAGGCTAAACTACCGTGGGTGGCCCAAGTGGCTTGATATGTAATTTCGTGTGAATGCCATGGCCCGCTCAGCAGTTCAGCATCCATCACTGTATTCATGGTTTGTGTTGTTATGGTTATTGAAAATGATACTCGCTTATTCACCCACGTCTACACTGGCTTCTACACAGACACTTTTCTTGAAAAAGAGCTGAATCCATTCTGTTTCACCCAAAAATGTTAAATGGCATAATTTCACATAAAACGACTATATCAGCAATGCAAATTAATTTAGAGAACGTAGATAATAAAGCCACAGATGAAAGGAACCTGCCAACATGGTGATATCTGTATTTCCAAACACAATGCATAGGAAGCGGCATGAGTGCAGATGCTCCATTTCCGATAAAAGCTCAGACTGAGCAGTAGTACCCTATTTCTCAAACTGCTTAGCCTCCTTGAAATAGCCATCATCACCACTAGCCTACATATAACCTGTAACCACACATACACACTGCTATAACTAGGGAGAGAAAGAGAGGGGGTAGGCAATAATAGGCAAGTGTAGCATTTTTATGCATTGCAATGCATTTCTTGCGGACCGATTTCATTCTGCAGCTGAAACCAAGCCTGTAGGGAAAGGGGAGGTGTGACTTTTTAAGGTATGACATAATTAGAAGAATACGTTTGAACCATAATATAGTATGATCATAACTACATATTATAACAATAGTAATAAAGTAAAATCCCCCCCCCCCCCCCCCCAATAGCCACAGCCAAAGTTTGACACATAAGCTAGGCTAAGCTGTCTCCTGATTGTAGCTTCATAGTTAATGGACAAATATGTGTAAGTGTAAGTACTATCGATCTCAGCGAAAACAGGACTTAGAGTTCAGGTTCACAGTTTTCTCTAAACCTCCATAGTTTGAATAACTACCATGTTATTCAGTATTTGTCACTGATAGACATGAGCAAAACAGACATTTATCGATATGAAAATGTCAAAAAGGAATGTTGTTAGTTTTCAGTTAACCTGAGACACAATGTCGATAAAAAGAGGTAAAACAGTGTTTGTGTTTGGTGGGGGAGGGCTCTCCCATCCGGGGCTGGGTGCCCCAGCCTCTACCTGTCTTTGTACTGA
The DNA here is from genome assembly GCA_011952105.1 of Coreoperca whiteheadi. Lineage (NCBI taxonomy): Eukaryota > Metazoa > Chordata > Actinopteri > Centrarchiformes > Sinipercidae > Coreoperca > Coreoperca whiteheadi. The sequence continues at coordinate 28,224,441 of CM022485.1, read as the reverse complement.
TTCAGATCAGCCGAGGGACAGCAATTACTGGCGAGCAAAGTTAATACCCCAGTGAACTTGATGCTTTGTTTTAAATAGCTCAAAGCTTTTAGAACCATTGCCCCTGTGTGGTGGCTCTGAAGGCTTTCACAGTGCTCAACATTACGTTGTGCTTCGCAGCTCCGAATGTGAATACGAGGAACTGTATGAATATGAAGCAGGGTGATGCTGAATATGAGGTTGCAGACTCAGCAAACTTGCCCAGGAAAAGGAATTACAGTCAGCAAAGCGCCCTGACCTTGACAAGAGGAGAAGTTGGTGGAAGAGTTAAGATGAAGATGAGGGAGTGTCTGGCTGTCACTTCCTTTTCTTAGTATCACAGGATTAACCAAAAAAATCTGTTCCATAACAAGCCTCCCCTACAGTGTCCTCTCTATTTTTTTTAAACACAATGCAATGTGCATTTTCATCTGAACACGTTCCTGTCTGCAAGAAAGCAGAAGGAGGCTCTCTGACTACACTTAAAGGTCAACAAAGGGAAAATTCATTGCAGCGGTTTCCCTCAATTTATTGTAGTCGGGCACTTGAAGGTATTGTTTTGGAGGGATGCCCAGACAAGAAACATTTCCTTAAGAGTGCAGTTTGATTTGGTAATAGAATTTCATGGCCATTTTACCTACTCTGCTGTACATCTCAACCACCTCCAGCACTTCGCTGCAAGAAGAGCACATATGAGTAAATGTATTTCTATCTCAAGGTCTTTCCATCTGTTATAACGTCAGCAGCAGGCTGAGATAGCAGGACTCAAGGCCAAGGAGATCTAGAGAAGCAACTTGCTGTATTTTCCCGTTGCTGTCAAGAGTCTTTTTTTCCTCCAATAGAGGCTACAATGAGGCACGTTATTGCTGTTATTTGATTTTTTATTTATTTATTTTTTTCCTGATACTGGCGGCTTCACCTGACATCTAAATTTGATATTTCAGGCTTGCTCCACTTCAAAGGAGTTCATGGCACTCCCGGTTTGATCCTTTTGCCAATCAGATCAATTAGTTTTGTTCACAGTTGTTCCAGCCAGCTGCACCTGTACCTCCTGACCATTACAGCTGTAGTGATTACTGGCCTAAAAACTATGAATAGGATTATTAGGTGGATATAATTCATAGCCACATACTGCATTACTAAACAATAGAGGAAATGCTGTTCAATCAGGAAAGACTACATCACAGTTTCAAAGCTTTATTGATAAATATAATGGACATGTAACAGAATTTGCTGTAAATCAACGTTGTGTTTACCATCAACTATCAGGAGGACCCGATAATTGAACAGCAACTGATTTCCCCTGTTATCTCTATTCCCATGGAATCTAGCTGGTGCTGGTGGGGATAGGGGAGGAGGTGGACAAACGAGCGCATCAACAACATGAGCTGGAGGCGGTGACAAAAGGGAATAGACGATTTGGTATAATTAAAAAAAAGAGTTCAGAGGATTGTGTTTGGATCCGCCACACCCAGAACAACAAGACTCCAAGAGTCCACAGCCACACTAGCGGCTCCGTGAGGCTTTGAGCTTAATGCTAACATCAGCGTGCTACATGCCCTCAATGCTAACATGCCGTAGATTAGGAGGTAACATTTAGCATGTTCTCGGTGTTAGTTTACGATGCTGAAACTTTTTCATTCAAACTAAACACAGATGTGTTAGTACAGCTGAGGCTGATGGTAATGTCATTTGTTTTGCAGACATTTGGTCATAAACAAAAGATTGGCGAAATTGACATTTTTACCTGCTAATGGATGCTAGTAGATGAAAGGTCAGGGGATCACCAGAATGATTAGGATTTACTGGGGACTTGAATAAACAATGTACCACATTTCATGGTAATCCATCCAGCAGTTGTCGAGCCATTTCACTCAAAAACAGAACTGCCAACCTCGTGGTGGCTGTAGAGGAAAAGTCAGCTGATCAACAGGTCAGTGGGATTCATCCTCTGGGGACCGTGAATGTCTGTGCAAGATTTCACGACAATCTACGTAATAGATATTTCTGGACCAAAGTGGTGGGCCAACCAAACAACAGACATTGTTATTCCTTGAGCCACTAGCATGGTTACAAATTGAAGGACAAATTGGGCATACAGAGTGGATGCTTCAAAGCAAAGAGGACCTAGCTAATTGGGTTATAGAGGAAAGCAGGAAAAAGAAGAAGAGCACAGGGTTTAACTTAGGGACCAGAGACTCTGACGGATGCAGCCCAAGACGGTGTGTTCCTGGAAGGACTGGCGATCTAGGCTGAACCAACGACAGGGTTTATTATATGACCATTCTACAGGAGACAAAGTTTTGGTCTTTAAACTCACAGAGACAGAAAGTAATGGTCCTTGTCAATTTGTAAAGTCAATGGCCTCCTTATTTTGCTTCAAAAAATGAACAAAGAGCAATTAATGTACCAGTATTATAGCATTACTTCCATGTATCTGTTACCTCTTGCTAACATAAAAACAGTGGAGTTTATTCCTGGCTTCCATGAACAATGACTGGAATTTACCATCAGACAAATGACTGGCACAACGGTCTGTAAATCTTATTAAGGGCTGCTAAGGACACATTTCTCAACCATCCATCCATGTGTTAATCTGACTTTTCATTTTCCCTTTCAGACGCTGAAAGATCCCAACCTGTCGGCAAGAAAGGACTTCCAGAGGGAGGCAGAGCTGCTGACCAACCTGCAGCACGACCACATCGTTAAATTCTACGGAGTGTGTGTAGACGGGGACCCTCTCATCATGGTGTTCGAATACATGAAGCACGGAGACCTCAACAAATTCCTCAGGTCAGTTTTTCACTGAAGGTTAAGTCAATTGCACCTTAATGTACCAGGCTTGCGCTGGCTGAGCAAATTAGAAATTCATCATATGACAGGCAGTTGAAAACTAACCCGGGTGCATGCCTAATTACAATGCAAATGTGTGAATGCGCCACCTGTACTAGGAGCATTTTCACTCAGGGTACTTGGTTGGACTTTTAGATGGAAGTGTTCACCAACTCATTGATAGTATGTAAATATAAAACTTCAGAGAGAGTTCAAGAAAAGTCGCAATCTTTTGTCAGATTCCTGCTGTCGATACAATATGCAGCCAACTTCACAGCCTTCTGGGTTAGCAAACACGAGTGCTTTAGTGCTTTTGTTCCGTAATGTCAGACTGTATCGAGGGAAGTGACCTCTGATAAGCCTCAACAAAGGCGACACGATGCCGGTACAGCGAGCGCTTTGGTAATGGGAAGCTTCACTGGGGTTGATGTGCACAGGAGGAGTCTGGGATAGAAGTGTGTTGTTTCAAGTGCGTTGACAGCAGCTGTGTGTGTGTGGTCTATCTTGTTTTTGAAGTTTGAGCAATAGTTGAAAAGACGAAATGTTACGATTGTGTGTGTGTGTGTGTGTGTGTGTGTATTCAAGAGTGCGTGAAGACTTTCTGTTGGGAAATCATTCCTGAAATGAAAGGCAATGTCGTGAATGATGAAATTCTTTCATGCAAGGTGCAAGACGTAGCTGATTTTCGGTCTATTGGTCCTGTTGGTCACATTTAACAAATGAGATGTGTGGCGAATCAGTAGGAATGAATATCTGTGAGTATCTGATGTGCGGGTCCAGCTCAACCTTCAGATAAACGGCGGGCGGCCTGCACTCGTTCAGCCACCACCAGATCTCTGTGAAGTAAAATAGACGTAGAGAGACAAAAAGACACACACTAAGGAAGAGTACAACTAATCCCTCTACAGTGGAGCTGGATTATTACACACACAAAATATCACTAAAATTGAGAGGTGGTGAAAGAAAGACAGCCTGAGACAACTTGTTCTGGTGAACGTGTGACGTACAGTGCCTTGATGGAATTCCTGAGCCTTGGTTAAAATTCCTGACAGGTTTGAAAATGCTGCAAAAACTGCTCTATACAGACTCATGCAGTATAACAGCCGCAGGATTAATAAAAACAGTGCAGACACTTAACAGTTTATCATTGCAATTAAAGGTGCTTGCAGGTTATAGTCAATTAGTTAATATTTCTTACAGTCTCTCGTTATTATGCTAATTATCTTCAATAGGTAGAAAAAGGCACCAATACTGCCAAGATAAGGGTTTATTAGCACTGTAAGGAGTGTTGGGTTGCTTATTAAAGGGGCAGTCAGGTTACTGTCTGCCATGCGGAAAGGGCATTAAAGGTTCCCACATCCAGTTGTTAAAGTGATATTCTGTAACTTTTAAAATAGGAAATTGCACAAATACCATCTTACAAGTGAAAAGTTTGATTCATAAGCAGTAAAACACACCTTTGCTTATGGTGTCTAACATTTGCAAACTTTAGATTGATGTTGCTTCATGACTGACATTACTGAGTCAGTTCACTGACTTTATGACTTGCTTGACTTTGACTGTAATTGCCACTTCTGTCCTGTTATTACACTGCAAGATATTTAAATTCTTAAATGTTTCAGTAGTTTTGGCACCCTAATCAGTGTTATGTATATGTGTTTAGTTATAATTTTATAGTTTTAGAATTTATAACAGAGACCAGAGAACTTCATCATCAATATGTGTTCATCACGTCAATCAACGTTATTTTTTGTAATCCAGAGCACACGGCCCAGATGCCATGATCTTGGTAGACGGCCAGCCGCTGCAGTCCAACGGAGAGCTGGGCCTTTCGCAGATGCTGCACATCGCCACCCAGATTGCCTCGGGCATGGTCTACCTGGCCTCCCAGCACTTTGTTCACAGAGATCTGGCAACCCGCAATTGCCTGGTGGGCAATGGCCTACTGGTCAAGATTGGAGACTTCGGCATGTCCAGGGACATCTACAGCAGTGACTACTACAGGGTAAGACCTCACTGAGATCCTTTTTTATGCTTGTCACTTGCCACCTAAATACCGGCAGCTAGGGAGGTTACAGAGTTCAGACTGCCAAAGTGATTAAGATGGAAAAAATGTAAACTTTTGCCACACTTCAAATATGTTTTCCATACTCCCCTTGCCTTAACACTCTGTTCAAAGTAGCTGTTGGCCATCACTATGCCCCTACATGTACATTTTTACATAAGGCATATAGGTCATGAGCATTAGTAGAATCCAGCTGACACACTAAATGTGAATTTTACTTGTAAATGTTCACAATACTTTTGAGTTTGTTTGTAATTGGCTCCAAAACAACCCTAAATAAATCCTCTGGTGGTTGCTAACTAAAAATATATTTCCAAGGGGTGCAGACCACTGCTCTCTCTTGGGTCATTTTTTTTATATGTTTTTGTTTCCATCTTATTTTTCTAAGGAGAGTTAACAGCTCCCCCTCGCCAGCGCAGCCCCAGACCCCCGCACCAGCCCTCATACATGCATGCGAGGATGGAGAGGTTTAGCAGTGTGCTAGGAGATGAGCCTGCTGAGCCTCCAGCCTGATGCTTAGAGGCTTGTTTATATAACTTCCGATTCATGTCCTCTTTACTGTTTAACACGATTAGCAACTTTGAACGCCGCAAACCAGGCGGCAACTGCTGGGCTGAAGAATTTAGCATTTCTCTGAATAAATAAGTGGATATTACGGTGTGATGGCTGCTACAGATCTGGATCCTTCAAACAGCCTGGTCTTGTGAAATGACTTTAGGTGCGCCTGATTCTGTTTTCCCAGCGTGACAGCTGGGCCAGTTCGGACTTTGCTGGGGGCCACGCCAGAAGTTATGAAGTATTTGCCTGCTGGGTGAGCAACTCTGCACACATAAAATCATTTGTAAGGAAATTTGAGCGAGATGTCTTTAGTGTTTGGTACATGGCTCCTCCATGCACGCCATCTGTGGGCTGTGTATATTGTTAAAATCTGAATATTTTGTTTGGGTTGTTAAAGAATTATGGCAGGATGTGTGTGTGTGTGTGTGTGTGTCTGTTTGAATTGTTCAGTGCAGGCTGGGGATATGGCAGAGTGTGTGTCAGTATAACCAATCTTACTAACTGTTTTGGCCCTGAGTGGATAGAAAAGTGTCATGTTGGGATGAGGACATTTCAGTGGGAACAGAAAATCAGCACTCTGACTTTATTAAAAATGGTCGTGCATAATTTCAAGATCTCAGATCACAGTGGAGCAGCAGTGCTGGGAGGCTGTTAAGAGCAAACCACATAAGATTTAACAACATAAACATATGTACATTTCACATATAAATTCCAACATTGTCTTGAATTTAATTTTGTGTTGCACATCTGAAACTATTTAATTGACAGATTATGAAAGACCTTTCTCGTGCTCTGTGACATAGCTTAATGGCGTGTTCATTTTCAAGCCACGCTTGATATAATATTCAAAGCTTATTGTAGGTTTAGGATCAAGGGTATATAAATACTCTACGCACAGTCTTGAATACTCATTATAAGCTCTTTGTGGAGGAGAATAATTGGATGTTTAGACACTGGCGGCTTCATGTAGGCCAGTTTCATGGTAACCACGGCAGATCCTATGCTATTCATCTTGCATGTAGGTTGTGCAAATTTTGCAGCATCGACTCTCCCTGTTACAGTAATTGGAGTATGCATGCATGGATTATGTGTCTGTCATTCCCATTTTGGATGTGTCATCTACATAGTAATGATTCCATGGCTGCCTCTGAATTCATGTTTGTGCTCATTGTAGTAGCCTGAATTGGACTTTTGAATAGTAGATTTTGGTCTTTATTTCTGAACTGACTGGATTGAAGGTCAATTATAGTAGGTTAAAGCGCTAGTCTGATCCCAGCTTATCATCGCATCTTGACATTTGCAGAGATGAAACGTCCTTTTCTTAGGTGATGATGTTGTTTTAATGTTCCCTCCTCCCCTACCAGTATGACTGTGGGTGTACTGGGCAGCTCCCATTATGTCATTATAGAGTGCTCAGGTGGACCCCTCTGGACACAAATCTGTGTGTGTCTCCTTGTTTTGGCCCAGTTGAACAGTTAATCTAATTGTCTCTGAAGATCAAGTCACAGCTGATTTAGCGGGCAGATACTGCTCAGCTAAAAGATGAAATGGTTCAGCTGATTGTTCTTGTCTGAACAATTATAAGCCTAATATATAAGTGCTGTGAGTTAACTGTTCAGTCAAAAGACAGAGTAGCTGCAAGAGGTTTCAACAGATATAAGACCTATCAGGGAAACAAGGAGGTGTGTGAGCTGGGTTTTGCACTGTATTAATATGTAAGTCTATACCCTTAGATTATGTACGTTTCTATGAGTGAAGTATACAGTATGTTCATAAGGGAGTGTCAGGGTGGTGTGGGGTAAAAGCACTGACCTACTACTGCAGGTGCCCAGCTTCAATCTGGGACTGCAGTGCCCAATACAGGCAATATGCAAAAGTGGGAAGCCAGTGAGGGTTTGTGTTCTTGACTCTGAACTAGAGACTCATGCTGGTTGATCAGGGTGTCTGCAGAGCAGGGTGGACCTGCAAGTGAAAAGGTGGACCTCCAAGCACATTATACTCCTCACTGACAGGTGAGAAGAAGCAGCCAGTGACTCCATGTGTATCTCTACTCGGCTAACAGTGGCGTTTGCAATACAAATTCAGATAAAAGGGGAAAGCGCAGTGTCCAAAAATTACTTCAAATTGCTTTATTTACTTACCAGAACAGGTGCTTGTGTGTGTGCATGTGTCCAACAACCAGATACAAGTTCTGTGATTACAACTTACTAAATACATGTGAAGAAAAGAATGAAGAACAGCCCCCACAGAGTGTTGGAGTGTGAAGCGAGCCAGTCTGAGGGAACTTGTTCAGTCAAATGTTGGTTCCTTCTATCAAACTCAGTGGTGAATTTGTTGAGGAAAGTTTAGACGGTTGAATAGTTTATTGAATAATTTACTGACTCAGCGCACGCACACACACACACACACACACACATATACGCATTGAGAAAGGGAGAATAGTTCTTGCAAATCTGTATGCTGGATTAAGCAGAAACCAGAGAAATGGTTAAGACCACTTTAAATTCAGGGTGAATGTATATACAGTGTGTGTGTGTGTGTGTGTATGGCGTGCCTTGTGTGAAGCTGCTGTTTGGTACGTTGTGATAGCATTGCTGTCCGCCTACACAGAGGAATATTGACAGAGCTCAGAGATAAGGAGCTCCTAACAGTATTGGACACTTTCCCTGTGTTGAGTGATTATAAATAGCAGCGCCCTGCCAAGAACACAATCCTCCCATTGCTGACTAGTCGTATTGACGCTTGTTGCCCTCTGGGACTCCCGAGACACTTTGCGGCAGGAGGGAACAACTTCAAAAAAGAGATGAATAATGTCCTAAATCACATCTATCTGTCATATCCTCCTGCTCCGCCTGCACTGAATACGCCTTTGTGTTGTTTCAAAAGAGACAACTGCAGAACCTGCACAGGCCGACGGCAGCACCGGTGCCTGCTATGTAGGTGTTTTATACCACTGCCTCATGATATATCAGGTAATGTTTTCCTGAGTTCAGAGAGTGAAGCACTGAATTATGCATGTTTAGGTAGGTAGAAATGACAGTGACTGCTCGAAAGGTGTGTATGCAGTAAAGGTGCAAGTAGGAAGACGTGTGAGTGAACTACTGTTTTAACCAGAAATGTTTTAGGAACAGCATCTAAATGATGGAGGAGCAAAAGCAAGGTCTCTGTCAACCTGCAGGTCTTCTCAAATATTATTATTAGATGTATTATTTTCTCAGTGTATTGCATGTCTTCTTTAACATAAAACAAGAAGTTACTGGTACAATACGCATTGCAGTAAATGTCATGGCCCTTGGCAGCTAATTTTCTTGTAATACCCCGTTACATTTGTACAATATTCATTAGTTATGTTGAATCAGGAGTCCAAGAAAGCTGCTCCCTGATTTGCTGCAATCAATTAATTGCATTTTTGTCATTTAAGTCAAATTGAATTCTCTGGTGGCCCGAAAAAAAGTTCTACAAAAGTTTTCAGCTTGGCTTTCGGGAAAGCTGCATGTAGGCTGCAAGGTTAGACGCTGGTTCTTCTAGACAAGGAGAGAAATAGCTTCAAAACAGCTCATTACAGCCAAATTATGAACAGTGACATATAGGTTCCTGTCAGGGGATAAGATGTAGAGGCTTCCAGCTTCTCCTTTTTAGCTAAAGAATATTAAAAATTCTTCAGACCTTTCTCCAAAGGCTTGCTTGCAGCCTGAGTGTTTTCATCTAGCAGTGGAATTTTTGTTCTTCATTTCAATGAGTGTAACATTGTCTGAATGTAAAGCAGGATGGTGTTGAGAAAAAGACAGCATATTTGCAGATAACTTTAGCTGGCTAAAAGAAAGCAACGGCAATTACAATCTTTCCCTTAATATTTGAGTAGTAAAGAAGAATTGTTTCAAAGCCAGAATCTGCATTTTTGACTGTCAACTGTAGCAATGGTTTAATCTAATGACTCAGTTTCAAGGACTGAGTGTTCTTTGTGACTCTGCCAGGATGCCTCTGCTTACCTGCACTGCTTTGCTTTGAAGAAAAATGGTCCCCAGGTTTCTACTGTTTCAAGGATCAAACAGACACCCCTCTGCTGCATTATTTATCAAGCACAAGCTCCTCAAAACTGTATGCAGCTTGGTACTAATGAGTACACAGGCCATATTTATTACTGCTGCATGAAGGGATGAAAAAACCCAGTTCTTCCTCTCCCTTGGGTCTTGTTTTTTTTTTCCTTCTCTCTCTGAGCCTAGCACTCCTGTCTTACACGAAGTCTGCCTTCAGAGGGCCCAAGAAATACAGTTTTCTGCATTCTTTAGAGCTAGTTCAACAGATTTTTCAGTCGAGGGTTAGATGGGAGGATCGATACGATACCACTCTCATTTCTGTACGGTGAATATGAAGTCACCACCAGCAGCCCGTGGGCTTAGCGTAGCATAAAGGCTGGAAGCAGCAGAAACAGGTAGCCTTGCTCTGTCCGAAGGTAACAAAATCTGCTTCCCAGCACCTCTAAAGCTCGCTGACAGGTTGCGGTTTTACCGGGTGTTAAAATAAAAGATCAAAAGTGATCATTGTCTTTAAAGTAATTCCTATTTTCTTCCCAAATGTTGTTGTTAACTATAATAAGATTGTAATTTCCGTTGCTAAATGGCAGAGTAACCTGGAGAAAAAACAACAGCTGAACATTTTGTTACCTTAGAGAGACCATGGCAATCTTCCCTGTGTTTTTTATGCTAAGCTATGCTCACCTCCTTCTGGCTGTAGCTTCGTATTTAATGCTCAGATGTGAGAGTGGTATCAATCCCCTCATCTAACCTGCCAGCAAGAAAGCGACTCAACATACCTCCCACATAGACATTCATGACCCCCCAGAGGATGAACCCTACTGACTTATATGTTCCCCTAATTTTTCCAAAGTGCCGCCATTTGGTTGACATTTTTGGCTTTTAGTGAAATATCTCAACAAAACAAACATAAAAGGAAAAAAAAGGACAACTAATGAAATTGCCATCAGCCTCAGCTGTACTTTGTGTTTTGGTATAATTAGCAAATGTTAGCATTCTAACACAATAAACTAAGATGTTGAACATCTTAGCATTGTCACTGTGAGCATGTTAGCATACTGCCATTAGCATTTATCTAGCATAACATTAGCATCGCTGTGCCTAAGGACCACATCACAGAGCCACTAGCATGGCTGTAGGCTCTTAGTCTTAGTTATTCATTTATCACCACATGTAGAAGGCTCTCCAATGGATACAGTTCCAGAAGACATAATTGAACAGCATCACAGGGCTCTGCTAATAATTTCATATTCAGAGTGCATTTACAAAGTCAGCAGCAACACTGAGGCGTTACCCATCTACACATTGTATTGCACAAGTCGGTCTGGAGAGCTAAATACTGAAAATGTGAATGGAACATCGCATGATCGTAATAGTGTAGTGTGTGTGTGTGTGTGTGTGTGTGTGTGTGTGTGTGTGTGTGTGTGTGTGTGATTTGAAAACCTTCAGAAACTTTCACCACCCACCGGCATGCAGCAGCCAGAGTAGATACCACTTTATCTCCACTTGGCAGCAGCGCAGCAGGTAGAAACCTAATGGACATCATAGCCTCTAAAAGTGAACTTGTGTTCACTGCTGTTTGAGCTGGGAGAGCAGAGATAGCAGCGTGGTTAGAGCAGGGAGAGAGAGTGTATAGATGGTTATCGGGGCCCTTTAAGATGTCTGGGGCCTCCCAGGGCTCCCTGCAGGCCGCAGAGCGCCCATCGAAGAGCCCAACTGGGCCAGTAATCTATCCCCCTGCCATGATGCTGTGCTCTCCACGCCGTTAATCCAATCACTCCCCTGCCACGGTGGGACAGGCAGAGCACTAATCCAGTTTACACAGCAACAAAAAAAAGCCCCAGACTCATTCCTCACTCCTCGCAGAGCTTTGCCAGCTTCTCGTTGTGACATTGAGTGAGAAAGATGAGGATAATTACAGGGGCAATTATTTTATTTTTATTATGTGTTCAGCCGTTTTTTTTTTTTTGTCCTTTTCCCTCATGTTCCAAGCTAATTGCCATGGCCTTGTCACAAAAACCCAAGGTGATAGCATGCAATCATTGGGGAAGCAGAGAGTCAGCCAGTTTTAATGCTCCTCGCCGCGGCAGCAGCAGTTGAATCATTAGTATGCATCTGATGAGGTTTAGCCTTGCGTGGAATGGGCTGGGTGGACCTCAGATAAGTCATTTAGAGTAACGGGAACTTAATTAATTTTGTTTAATCTTTATAAAGCTCCACAGGGGGACAGATTGGTATACAGCCCCTCTCCAACTCCTTCACCTCACTTTCAGCCCACCTAGCTTGGCTCAGCCCAGAGCTTTTACACAACGGGGCTACTGGCACCAATATTGGCTTAATGTTGTGTACAATACTAAAACGTGGCATGTCTAATGAGACCAGGTAGGGTATAACTCAGTGTTCATTTGGCCATTAGCTTGCCGTGGAACCCTGGCAAATGAGGTCGAGGGTGAATGCGAGGGAAAACAAATGCCAGCCCTCCTCGCCGCCGCCAAAATCACTCTGGGACCGTCAATAAATACAGTGCGTAGATACAGAGAAAGGGCCCCTTTCTTGAAACACCTCTCACATTTTTGTTTACCTTAATTACTATTGTATCTTTCCTGCCACTGAAGAAAAAGATCGACAGCTTTGATTGTCTTCCAGGGTGCTGGTGGATCATACTTGTTTAGTCTGCAGCTCAGCCAGAGAGTGAGCTGCCTGGGAAGAGTCTGAAAAAAAAATTAGGAGGTAAAGGATGTTTCTGTCTTCGAGATTCTGCTAATACCTCAGATGCCCTTGGGCAAGTTATAGAGAAGCAGAATTGTGACCGGAGGATCCTGGAAAAATGACACAAGGGTGTGTCTCTCCTCATTTAACAGCTCTACACTGAGATGCAGCTGAACAGAGCACTTAACCCCAGGTGGGATTAGTAGAAGACTGTGGTTGTACTGGGCGGCTCTGAGGTGTAAATGTGTGTGAATGTATTAATGTGAAGCAGGATGGAGCTGAAAAATGAGTGTGTGCTCAACAAAACCCTCTCTGGACGTTTGAATTAATGTAAGAAAATAAAAAACGTTTTTCAAACACAGCATGCTGAGGAGCAAAAACGATTCAACAAACTACAGTTTGCAAAAGTCCATCATAACCAATCTGAATTCCAAATCCAAATGATTAGTTATCATTAGTTATTATAAGTACACTTATTTTGATATATCTTTCAAGACTATTTCTGAAGTCACATGTTTTAGTTCTGCTTGCATCTAATCACTTGGTTAAAGAGAAGAGTGAGACTGACTACTCACTGCAGTATTAAATGACTTGTTTAGATAGACAGTTTTTCAGTGAGGGAGAAATGGAAGTGGAATGATGCGCTCCATTTGTTTTGCTGAAACACTACTAAGACCAAATGTTGGACATTCTGGAGGTTAATGGAGTGTGATTTTGATTCACAGTCAGCATATACTGTAGGTGTTGTTGTAGAAAACGCTCTCTAATGGTCTTGTTGACCTCCAGGCCATGTGTACAATATTGATTTGTGTTATGTGTAAGGAAGGCATACAGCCTTGTGATATCGCTGCGCAGTAAACGTTCTACACTACCCACCAGTTATCGACTTCGTCAACACACTTTTAACAAGGGGTTACAGCGGGGTACTCCACAAATGGCACAGAATTCCTGCAACCTTACTGTAGAGCCAATTTCCAGAGGTGATACCTTGAGGTTCTTCTTCGTGTGAGATGATGGGGTTTCTTGAAGAACGTTTGTATTTCGGAAGTCATAACAAGTCTTATTAAGCATTTATGACGCACCTCTTCAAGGCACTGTCTTGGGTTCACTGAGTTTTACAATAACACCAAACAGTTGTTTAAAGCTCTTTGAGAGTACACTTTACTTTAGGTGACCATGGGTTGACTCCTGCAGCCCTCAGGAGCCAGTTGCATCAGCTGTTCTTAAAGTGAGACACTATCGTTCAAAAGTTTGAATCCCCTGTTGTATTAATGTTTTTCGTCTTTCCTTCGAAAATGCCTAATTTGACATAGATAAAAACAGTATAATTCAGTAAAATTAATTTACATTTTAAATAGCTTTGGCCTCGAAAAAAGAATTAATTGACTAAAATGTCCATTTAGTCAATGTCCCCACAGCGTTGCATATCTGGGGAGGATACCCTACGATTTTGCGTTTGTTTTCTAGTGCAGAAAGGCATAAACTGTGTGTTTAAACTTGTCAGTCCATAGTATGTTCAGCTCCTATTCCATTATTCACTTATAACCCTAGACTAAACTGCTATTTCCTTTTTGCAGTTTGAAGACTAGCTTTGCCAGAGCATCACGCCTGTTATTGCCTGCTTGTTAGAGGCATTATTGTGCACTTGACACTGAAACAGGAACCTGTTGCTATTTAAATCTGCACAGATTTTGATCCTAACCTTTCAATTTATTTAAACAGCGGATTTCTTATCTTCTATTTAACTGTTGCTCAGAGGCATCTTTTTCTCTTTCTGCCCTTTCAATTGTCAGTCTGGTTGAACCATTGTGCAGCGTTTTGTTCTCCATGTACAAAACATTACTTTTTTGCAAACCCTTCATACAAAATAACATCTATTTGTAAAGAGGACTTTGTACAACCCAAAAGCATGAAAGACCATTAAAAAACATAGAGAAGTCTCTCAGCCATCTGACTGTACCGAAGCGTTTGTGGCAGGCGACTCCAAACTTTTGAACAGCAGTGTAATATTTGCTAAACAGTGGCCACTGTGGCCACAAGTGGTCATTGCAGGATACAGTCCCTTTCATTTCCCAGCATTCTCAAGTCAGTTGCTTTAAAGATATCATCATTAGGGGACCTGACCTGACTAAAATGTTGTGTGACTCTAGAGAAATAGAGAAGAGCCATTAAGTCAGCAAACTGACGCAGAAATGTCAGTTACACACTAAAGTCTGCAAACATTAGTCGGCATAAGCTACTGGTCATACCAGACCAAGTAAGGCTGTGGTACTACTAGTGTGCGTTTTACTAATTGAACATTTCATTTCTAAAAGGAAGATTATGTAAATCACGTTTTTCACTCTAGCGTAACGGTTTGCTTCCTACGTTGGAATTGGTTATTAAAAATGTACACATACTAAGGTCCAGGTGTAACTGTTACGTATCTAATTGACACAGCTAAAACTCAAAGGCTTTAGGCTTCCCTGTGTGACCTGACCTCTCTCTCTCTCTTTAAAACTACAAAACTCAAATTAAATGCATCCAAACAAGGCAAACAAGCTATTTACGAGTAACTTCAATGGGTGATAAAAGTGACAGAAAGATAACATCAAGCATTACACAAAATGTTTTGACAGATTTTGATAGTGACGACGGATCCAATCAAATAGGTGCCTGAGGCGGGGGGTTGTTGTGTCCCTACCAATGTTGAGACCAAACCTACGCCCTTGGGACTAACACATAAACTAAGTAATGGATGTAATGCAACAGGACTTCAGAGAAGGTTATAGATGACGGACAAGTTAAGGCAAACAAACAGAGGCCTCAGCAACCAAATTTAAAGAAGTGTACAAACAGGAGGACGTTCTGCATAAATGGCCAGGAAGGAGCAGCCTTTTGGCAGGTTGACAAATCTCATGTTTCTTTAAAACATCCAGAAGATTCATCTGCTGCGTCAAGCTGACACACAGAGATTATATTTGACTTTCAAAGGAAATGTGCAATGAGCACGCTACGGAACTAGGAGGTTAATTAGTAAGACTTGAGTTGATGTGGGGGTTTTTTTCCTCAATACTTTAAATGGCGCACAATGCTCACAGCTGAAGGCACGCAGATGTTGGAGCTGGTAAATGGAGTTTGGAGAAGAGCTTATTATGATTAAATGGATCTGATTGTGTTGTAACCCAGAGGTACGGCGCGGAGGAACCATGTGAGGGTGCATGCAGCTAGAATAAGAGGTTGTGCTATTGATGATTTCAGAGCTAACGGTCTATGTGCGACTGTGTATTTGATTTTGTTTTGTCCTTAAGACACAGAAATTGAGCTCAGAAGGATTAATGGATGCATGGATGGATGGCTGGGTAGATGGATCTGTGAATGCATGGCTGGATGGGTGGTTGTGATGATGGATGTATGTTAGATGTGTGTCTGATACGCTGCAGGAGTACTCCCACTGATTTAGAGATAAAATCCTCAAAGGGACTTAAAAATCCATCGCATTGTTATCTTGACAAAAATGTCAAGATAACAGTAACAAAGCCAGCAAAAGCCAAATACTGAACCAGATAACAAAAACTAAATGACAGCAAAAATCACCGAGGAAGGAAGTGATAGGACAACAATGTATTCCATGCAAGAATGAATAAGTATTGCAATGTTTTTCCAGTCTTAAAGTAACACATTGACACTGTGTAAAATGTATAGTTCTTTCAGGTAGGATTAGTACATACACTAGATCGAAATGAATGTATAACGTTATGCATTAATATTATGCCTGCTGTGTATTAGGTTCTGTATGACACAAATATATTAGGCTTATTCAAACCTATCAATTCTCTATACATACTATTTCAAATAATTTGTACATTTCTTTTTTTTTGTGGTATTCATTATAGCCATTGAATGTTTGTTGTATAAATTCAAAATTGACCTCAGAGCCAGACATTACGCCTTGGAGACTCTGGGTCTCAGCAGAGAGAGGGAGAGGCTTTTGGATTATTATGGTAGGCTGGATGAAAGGGGCCAGCCCAGATTGTTTTATACCACATATGCTAGGTTTTTAGGACTTTGTTTTAGTAAATGTTACCTAAGTCAGTGACCCACCATCACCATTTCTTGTATATGAAAACTAATACTGACTTTGACAAAAAATGGGATAAAAAAAGAAAACTTTATTCAAGGTCCACTTACTAGTTTTTTCTTCTCTGGGACTTTCAACCACATCTCATGGACTTCCTCAGCAGCTCAATTGTCATCACGTAACGTCACTTCAATCACATGATAACAGGTGCTCGTATACCGTTATACTGTTGGAAGCTCTGGAAAACGATAGCGATTGGAACGTGTGTTGTTGTTGTTTTTTGGCAAATGATTTCGATGTTTGAGTGTCGGTCAACTTTCCAGACAGACAATCTGTTGCACTTTCAAACGCGCCTCTTTGGATGGAAACAAATCACAGCAGCAGTTCGTCATGCTGTCACAGCTGCAATGGCCCCAGCAGACTTCACATCCAAGCCCAGCAGCATGTTAATAACATTATCTGTCAATCGTGTACTTTGACTCCTGAGCGCCACAATAATCACTGTAATTAATACTGTCCGAGGATTCTGAGCTGAAACTTGCAACACTTTTCCCGCTCGTTCCCACATCAGTCTTGTCCAGCTCGTCCCCGCCATGATTAAAGCACAGCCACTGACATGAATGGGAAATAGATTCTAAAACAATGCCTGCTAATGGAAACTGAGAGCAAGGATGATTAATGGATGATTGTTTAATCGATTAATATCCAGCCTCAGAGGATTTACAGCAAGGGAGACTTGATTTCCTGTTCTGCTGGTTTGGAGACTTTAAAGAGCTTACAGCTGGTATCTCCCCTGCCTCAGCTGGTACCTTGAATTTTGTGCAAAAGGTTACATTTAAACACTCATATTTACATTAGCAGCCATATGAACTTCTTTACTATGAGCACACATTCAGGAGTTTTCTTAACCCCTTGGTTGAAACCGGAAAAAAAATTGATTAGAACACATTCAATTCCACGCTTTGAGACTCTGATCCTCTGCTTAATTCCAGTACTTCTGCAGAGAGGCGATTGCAGATAGCTGTTTTTCATCAAGAACAAAGGGGCGGTTTAATATCATAACCTAAAGAATTTCATGTCCTGCTACTCAATAAATCCAGAGGAGGAGGCAGATAAGTCAGCATTTTCCTGTATTGCATCAGTGCCAACATCCAGCAGCACAGCAGACATTCATGAGATTTTAAGCCCGTCGTATCAGTTACATGCAAGGACAGTTAATCCCCAGGCGCCTGGGAGTTGTGTTGATGACTGAATCTGTGTTTTAGCTACGTCTTTTCATTTGCCATAAAGGTCTTTTCCCCTCTCCTCTTTTTCTTCTCTTGCCCTCTCTTCAGGTTGGAGGACATACCATGCTACCTATTCGCTGGATGCCCCCAGAGAGCATCATGTACAGGAAATTCTCCACGGAAAGCGACGTCTGGAGCTTTGGAGTCATCTTGTGGGAGATCTTTACCTATGGGAAGCAGCCTTGGTTTCAGCTGGGTAACAATGAGGTAAAAAGCATTTAAATAAAGCTTCACAAGATACAGTACATATATATATTATCAAAGGCTGTACCGCAGGCCTTCACACACACATTGAACAGCTCCAGGTAATCCTGGAGTCTTCTTTTACGTTTCTTAACATCTCATGGGTGGTGCACGTAAGGATATTTATTTCAAACCACATAAAAAAAACATTATTATTATTGTTAAAGCGGAAAGAAGCAGGAATTGAATAGAACGGCCTTCCCTCATGGAGCATCGAGGGCTAAAGTGAAAGCATGAGCTCTCTAACAGCAGATTTAAATGAACACTGCCATTTTAGATCTTTAGATCTACTGCCTCGTGTTGATTCTTTTCTCTTACTGAAACTCACGCTGGCCCAACCGGGTGATAAATTGATGTCGCTTTGCCACCAGACAAGATGCCGCGTTACATAACAACCATGATTGGTTTGTTGTTTCATTGGAGGCTCTGCTTTGAATCAATAAAATTCAATTAGGATAACTCTTGTAAAGCGAGCATATTGAGAAAATTAAATTGACCCAAAAGAATGAACCTGGCATGTGGCATGCATAGCACTTCAATTGAAACATCAATATGTTCGTGGGCTTGAGACACTCGAAAAGAAACAGCTGATTAAACTACGTCGCCAAAACCTTATGACAGTGCAACGGGATGAGCGCCGTATTATGTCATAGCCAAAAAGGTGAAAATCCACAATCTGTTTCTCTAATGTAGTTTTGTCTTCAGGTAGTATTTGATTGGATTATTGCATTTAATATTCAGTTATTCAGATTATCTAATACATTACTCATTGATACATTATGGCAACAATTATAATTGGGTATGAATCAGTGACAATGATAAATTATCACCTGGATACTTTGGGACCTTGTTTCACAGAGGCCTCATTCTCCACTGGGCTCTATAGGCTCCACCACTTTCCTCTACTTTTATTTAAAAAAAACAACTATCCCAGAGAAAAAACAAGCAGCGGCACACCGAAGGGCCTGACATTACAAACTGCCATCCTGCCAAACATTGTTCAAACCCACCCAACCTTATTCTAAACTCTAGAAGAGATTGCAAAGCTTCCAAAGATATGTCAGGCTGAATTTGGGGGAAATGTGTATAAAATGATGCACAAGACAGATGATGGGATGGTGCAGCCATAAAAGACACGGGGTCATGGGTTTGTATATTTCACTCAGACTAAACATCACATAGCTTCAGCGAAGAGTTGGAACAAGCTGATACAGAAAATTTACAAGACACTGCAAGGCAGTGAGAAATAAGATGGTTTTAAAAACTTTTGACGCCACTTTAGATGAAATAAAAGGGCAAACTATATGTTAACATTTTGCTGAGCTACTGCTGCTACTGGAGGTAAAGGATGAACTAGTCTCCAACTTTTTCTGTTCAGCAGCCCCTCCTGCCTGGGTCTCTTTGCAGCAGCGGATCCACGTCCACCCTGCTACACTTTCCTGCAGCTGAGACTCCCGTTGTGTATCTGTCCATCCGAGGTGCTTGTTAATGTTGATGGACCGGAGTCGTGCTGCATTATGATCCCTAGGGTGACACAAATACTCTTTGTTTCCACTGCCCCTTTTCTACCACAAAAAGCAGCGTTAGTTGTTCTTTATTAAGTACCAGCATGACTTCTCAGGATAATGTGGGCCTGTACAAACTGTACTTTATGACATCTCCTTCATCCTTCTGTTGGTTTTGTTGTACCCGTCAGGAGGGGACAACTGACACTGTTGTCGTTCTTATTAGTAGTATAGAGTTTGGCGGCCGTTATTCCCAGCATGGCTTCACTCAACTTACACCTGACTAGGGGTATAATCAGCCACGGTAATTGAGAACACCTGTGTGGGCGTGCAGGGCCTTTAATCTGCAATGGAACCACGATCTACAGCTGTCAACTAAATGAAGTGTCCTCTGAAATGTGATGAAGTAGATAGAAGTATAGTATAAAATAGCATGAAATGGAAATACCTAAAATAGTACTCAAATACAGTATTTGAGTAAATGATGGCTGCTATACATACAGTTATACATGGATATTTAGCTTAGAGGGACACTTGCAGCTGTTAAAAAAATGTCAACTTTGAAGGCACAAAGTTTATCCAACAGACACCACGTATCACACCGCCATAGTAGTTAGTGAACTTCTGCCTCCATGTTTCCAGGAGCCCAGTTACCTGACCTGACCTGAAGTAAAGTGATACTGGCTTCAAGTTAGCCACTTAAAGGGGAACTCCACCATTTTTACACATCAAAGTCTGTATGAAGGTCTTTGGGAGTACTTCTGCATATGTGAATACAGTTGTATAAAGCCGTTTGTGGCTCCTGAGAGAGCTGCGAGGAATCTGATTAAAGTCCTAAAGTGATGCCACTTGAGTCAGCGTCGGTTGGGGCTGAAGACTACAAGTTTGAAAGTTGAAACACAAATGTGGGCGTGTGGAGTTAGAAAGACGTGTGAGCTTACCGGACGTCTGTAGCCCCGCTCCTCGCCTGTGCTTGATGCTCGTGGCCCGAGGCTACTTTAGGCGCTACCAGCATAGCACGCCCGAACCGCCAGTCGAGTTGCATTGTGGGCAATATAGCTGCCAAGGAAGAAGAATGTTGAATAAAAAAGATGGTTCTGCTGCTGCTTTATTTTTTTAAACTGTCCAACAATGTTGTAGGAGTAAATGAGTGGAGTACCCTTTCAAATAAAAAGCATGAATTACCATGCATGGGTGATTTCGGACAACAACATTAATTCAATGCTGAATGTGAATTGTTGCTTTTAGAATTTTTCAGATTTTGCTGCCTTGTTGGATTTGATGGGTTTTGTATGTGCGCGTGTTAAACCTCAACCCCATACCTATGTCGGCATGTTTTACTTTGATGACTGACTGGAATTAGGGGGTAATGTCAGATGTTGTAATTGTAATATTGTGGGTTGGTACTGTATGTCTGCAATAGCAGGAAATGAAATTACCAGCATTATATATAACTACAACCTTGTCACTTGTTAGGTTGTGAATCTTATCAAAAAGTTCCCATTGCTTACAACACCAGAACGGTTGCAAATTAGCTGACTTCTCTGCCATTCATGATTACTCCCAGGATGTCCTGAATATTTTCCCACATCTGTTCGGCCGGGTGCTGTCGCCATAACCGCTGCAGCCTTTACTGTTGGTTGTTAATGTTTGTGATCTGACAGTTTAGGCAGAGAGGCTCCATATGTCTTTCTAGGAGTTGATGCTCTATCCCCTCGGCCTACGTCTCAAGGTCTGCCAGGCCATCCTTTGGTGACCACACATGAGAAACAGAATATGACAATAGAGAGAAAGCAGTACCTTGGTAAACGGATGCAACAGGTGGAACAATAGAACAGGGTTTTACCACCGGTTTGTAGTAATATTTTGTATTGTTTCAGGTTTTTACTGTTGTTGACACTCTTGAGTAAAAACCACAGTGAAGTCATGTTCATTTAAATGCGGATTAGGTTTGTTGTACATTCTTTCCAGAAAATTAGGCTTCGGATAGCATTAGATTATGAAGTGCTTTGTTCTGACAACGCGGTGATGTGCTGCTAGCTTGCAAGAGCATGAAATTGCATGACACCATAACATGTCTTACGGGGAGAGTCTCCATTTTTACTCTTTAGCTGTGTTGGTAATTATTCTACGCCTTAAAAACTGGAAATCTTCAAAGAGAGCTTAATATCTGAGCTGGAATCAGTGCTTACGTTTGAAGCGTGAATACATTTTATGTGGTGACAGTGCTAAACTAAAAAGTAAAAAAAAACAAAAAACAACAACAACAGAAGACAACACTCTTTCTGTGCAGGTTTTCAGTGCCACCACAGTCATTACACACAAACAGACCCTTACCCAGTCTCTGGCCTGGAATTGACACAAATAACAAAGTGTCACAACAGCATTGAGTCATCTGCCTAATTAGAGCATAGTCCAACAAAAAACTGATTAGTCACCCTTTTAGCAACATCTCAAACATCCACCCCGCAGATATTCAGTATTATTGTTATTTTGTGCTGTGGGACAGAAAGAAAATCGTGTTGCCCCTTTAATAGTGGACAAATTTAAGACAGAATGCATACTGCTTATTCCTTTCATCTCAGTTTCATTAGTTCAAACCTCAAAGGACAGCCTGCTCAGTGTCACCGGTTTCTCATTATGAACAAACCAAAGCAATCAGTCAGTGAAAATCTGCTGTCTCACTCCACTGCCGTCTCTACTCCTCAGGTTATTGAGTGCATAACCCAGGGTCGGGTTCTGGAGAGGCCACGGATTTGTCCCAAGGAGGTGTATGACATCATGCTGGGCTGCTGGCAGAGGGAACCGCAGCAGCGACTGAACATTAAGGACATTCAGAAGGTCCTGTTCGCCATGGGAAAAGCCACGCCGGTCTACCTGGACATCCTGGGCTAGCAGCGGCCCGGGGTGGCTCGTTCCTCGCCAGACAGACAGCTCGACAGAGACATTTCAGACAGACCGACCCACACAAATCCAGGAATAACCAAACCAACCTGCTCCACTGTCGAAAAAAAAAAAACACCTACAATGTTTGGGAAGGACTTAAGTGCCTGCAACACTTTTGGATATAGTGGATAAAACGTATTCAAAAACACGCACTTTTACATTTTGTTTACTTGCGTATGAGATGTACAGGTTTGAAGAAGACTTTTTTTCTTTCTTGAAAAACTGCAAAAATACACAGAAATGGAGACAATAAGGGAAGGGAAGTGGACTGGCAATAGAAAAATGACCACAGTTTGATCATATTATGGAGAGACCACATCAGAGTTAAAATCTATCCTGGGTTTGTTTTATGAATATATATAGAAATATTACATATATTTTATATTTATTTCTTTTTGTCAGGGTGTTGAAGGGTCTGCCGTGTGTTTTGCTAAGGGCTCGGCCCTGTCTGAAGACATCACCGACAAACTATTGGCAGGGACTTGACGACGGTAGCCTTACTTGCACTCGGATTGGCTGGCACTGAGCTTTTAATGGGAACTCTGTGGAATAACACTGGATGGTTGGAAAAAAGGAGCGCTCCGTAGAGGACCTACCCATTCAGACAACCGACAGATCTATTTTAATTTAAAAAATAATGTACATATTGTAAAATTCTGTGTCAAAATTATGTTAACTTATTTTTCCGTGTGTTATTTTGGTTCCTTTTCTGACTGTGATCTGGCTGGCTAAAGTATAAAGCTATGGTATTTGTTTTCATCCTAATCTAGTGGAGATTTCTCTTGGGAATGACCTGTGTCGGTGCTGGTAAGTTGTTTTATGTGGCGAAGGTGATGGCAGTGGACACGGTCCGAAAAGTCCGCTGACACTGAATCACAGAGACTCTGCAGAATGGGGGCCGACTCGGAGCCATCAACACGGCACTTTTCCAAAGAGGTGATGAAACCTCGTATTCGCTTTCCCGTTCATTTGCTTTTTATGGCAAGAGTAATGCGTTGATAAATAATATCTTACACCACACCCCTCAAACACACACACACACACACATGCTTTGATAAACTGTTCTGTCATTTTCAGGCTTTTTGGTGTGACACTGCTTTTCCACTCTAAAGAAAACATTTTTGTAACTGGAAGTATAAATCACTTGTTACACAGCCTAAGAAAAGAGTTTATAAAAGATAGTTAGACATATTTTAGGAAATAGGTTTATTGGCTTTCTTGCTGAGAGTTAGATGAGCAGATCAATACCACTCTCATATCTGTCAGCTAAATTATAAGCTACAGCCAGGAGACGGTTAGCTTAGCTTAGCATAAAGACAAGAAACGGGTTGACATCTAGCCTCTCTTTGTCCAAAGGTAACAAAATCCACCTGCCAGCACCTGTAAAGGGCACTAATAAACACGTTTAACCTCATTCAAAAGTACTGACATTTAAAATAACGCCACTAACTTAAGAACTCAGTCTCGGAACAAAGCCTTGCTCAACAGTATGCAGATTTACTAAGGCTTTTGCGCTTGTTTTTCAGGCGCAGACGGGACACATTCTCCCCTAACAACGTGCTGTATTTATCACGTCTCAAACAACCGGAGGAGACATGTTAACAGAGGCTGATTATGATTTACTGAGGTCACGCTACTTGCGATTGCCAGTTTTGCGGGGAAAATTCTCCGCCACAAGAAAGGTTGTAGTGGCGGAAATAAACGTGCATTCAACTAAAAACGGATTTATTAGAAACAAAAATGAAGCAAAAGCTATTATTAATGGACACAATATCTGAGTACTGAAACGCAAACAAATAGTGGACGAATGTCGTGGTTTGTGTTCATCAAACGTAACCATGATTCACTAAAGACTGTAACTAAACTTTTCTTTGTTTCGTCACGTTTATGTGTGCGTTTACCTCAGTACTAACATCTACATCAACTCCATCTGCACCTCCACCTGCTGGACCTGCTCCGCCCATCGCCCTCTCTCTCTCTCTCTCTCTCTCTCTCTCGTCCTCTCGCTCCTTCCTCGGGTATATTTTGTGCGTCTTTGAATTGTCTCGTTACATCCCTTCATCTCCTTTTTGGTTCCCGTGAACGTGTTTTTTGCCCCCCGATGAATTGCTAACTAGACACATGCTAAAGATTAGAATGTCTTTATTTAAGTTAGCAGTAATATTTTAATAGTAGAAGTTGTTTTCAGGTGGGGTAAATATTTCGGACGTGGCGAGCTCGCTAGCCTCGGCTCTTCGTGTCCTGTTTGTTTAATCTGTGCATAAACGGATTTGTTAAAAGTAACTTCTGGAAGGTCTTCGCCATGCGGTTGCCAAGCAACTAGCAGAGAGGTTACTGCTCCCAGCTAAGAAATAATCCGGTACACAAGCCCTGTAAAACTGAAACTCGTCTCTTTTTTTTCTTTTTTTTTTACCAATTAATCAAATGAATTGTAATGTGTTAATTAATGAGCCTTAGAGGTGCCAGTAGGCAGACTTTGTTACCTTAGGACAAAGCCATGCTAGCCGTTTGCCCGTTTCCAGTGTTTGTGTGAAGCTAAGCTAACCGGCTGCTGGAAGTAGCCTCATATTTACCGTACAGACGAGTGCGGTGCCCCTCTTCTCATCTAACGCTCAAGAAAACAACTAAGGGTATTTCCCAAAATGTCGAACTGTTGGTTCCTAACATTTTAGGTTAATACCACAAGAATCCTGTCGCTTCACAAGCTGAGACACGAAACACGTTGGCTTCTTCCCTCGCATTTCATTTAGAACAACACCAGACACGCACTTTGATTTCCTTTTCACCAGCTGTACATGGCTCACAGTCACTCTTTTCTTCCTCGCACGCGTGGCCTTTGCATGTTGAGCAGCGGAGAGGTTTAACGCCCGCCCGTGGCTTTGAGAACAACCTCCGCTGTTGCGACCAGAGAGCAGCCACCGAAGCAGGTAGATACTTGTGTTAATTTATGGACAGTACATCAAAAATAATAATCACTCAGAGTGGATCAGCTAATTGTGTGGTATTAACCGTTCCATATTTTTTGATAACTACAGTATTTAATGAACTGGAAAACATGAAGAGTTTTGTTCCAAAGTGTGACAGAAAAACATGACCCCAAAAAAGCTTAACAGCAAAAATAAATAAATAAAACAAATGGTATTGCTTTTAAAGAATTGTTCGTAATTAAGTGCTCAGTTGACAAATGAAGTTCATTTTTACAGAGTGGATCCTGTAGATTTCTCAGACACTGAATGATAAACCTCAGGCAACGATTTTATTTTATGTGGTATCTGGATATATAGCGTTTTGGAGTGGAACTCTTCACATCTCATCCTTATTATCTCGACACGAATTCTCATAGTATCACAGTGTTGTCTCTGTTCCCCTTGGGACTGTGTAAATCATTAATGAGCATTCAGTTATTTCAAGTATTTTAAATGAAAGGCAGGATCAAATCCAACGAGTTACCCACAGCATTCAGTTTTTTGTGTGTTCTCTTGTGGTAAAGATAAACGCTTAAAGACATTATGACACAGACCGTGAGCATTTCCAGGGTATTGTAATCCTTTCATGGTGAGTTGAATATTGTTTTAAAGGTTCTCTTTTTTTCCTTTTTTCTTTTCTTGGATGAACTAACTGAACACTTTTTAAAGCAAAGTTGGCATATTACCATGTACACATGTTACAGAATATAAAAATGTGGTATAACAACTGCAGTATATAAAATACTGGTATTCCATGATAGATCTTTGTATTAATGTGACTCTCTTAAGAAAATGTCTTCAAACAATCAGACGATCTCCTTTTCCATTTTGTCCTGTCTCATAAAGGTGTGTGAATTTGACAAAATCTCGTCCTCTAAATCTCTGAGAAAGCGGAACAGCATGTGTTCGGTGTGCATTCTGTGTTATCTGCTGTTCTTCTACCCACCCCTGAAGTGAAAGGAGCGATGGCAATGTGTCTTTTTTTCTTAGGTCAGGGGTGAGGAGCAGCTACAGATCAGCGGCCGTGAAGCTCATATTGATGTAGTGTTTGTCTACTTCGGCAGGACAACCTACCTGAATATTATGTCACAGTTTGAAAGACCATCGGTCTACGTCTAAGCATGGGAAAACGTCTTTAGTTATCACACCAGCAATAATATGATCCCCTGTCTCACCACTTGCTAGGCAGACAGTAGAACTAGCACAATGCTACATTGTACGTTCTACAAGATAATCTACCTGGGAAAGTGCACTTTCATGTATTCGACAGCTTGTCGCATTGCCAGATGAGGTGCTGCAGCAAGAGTTGAACTAGGATAACCTCTTCTGCTATGTGGCCCAGCATGCTTTGGGGTTTGTTTTGTTTTTTGCCAAAGGCCCTTGTTAAGACATCCCTGCCTCACCAATGAAATAAAACCTTTCTGTTCCTTAAATAGAAGAACAAAAAAACCCTGCTCCTCACGTCTGATCTCCCAGAGGATTTACACTCAAATCTAACACTAGTAACTAAATGTATCCAGGGAACAGTGACATTTGGCCCTGTTTAATTTACTAAGTAAAGTAGCTAACCAAGCAATTGAACAACTGCAGATTAGGTGCCTTGCTCAGAGGTGCCTTACATGCCATCCTTGAGAGAAAATGTCCTGTTGCTTGATAACCCTAGTTATATAAAAAAAAAAAATTAAAGGTTGCCATTATTGGACAGCTATGGGGACAGACAGCTGCAATGCAGTGAAAAGGTACGTGTCCCCAGAACGCCCCGGAACCCTTGTTAGTCCATGTTAAATCACACCATCATGTGACAAACTGCGTGCCCATGATACTGCGTGCTCACAACGCTGTTAAGGTGTTCAGACTGCTTGAGACAGATAATCACAGTGAAATGTGAACAGCTTCACAGTCTGACGATGCACAAAAAGAAACACATACATTGAAGCTTTGTCGTTGCTACATGCCTACAGGCTTCTGTCCACATGTTAGGCGACAGCCATCCCATTATTGTTTTAGCTGCCCTCTTACAAACAACAGGAAAACGGAGACCCAGTCGGCACCAAGGGATCTGAGGTCAGTAAGCAGTGTGTTATGAAGGCGGTGCCTTAATTGTTTATTGATTTACAATTACACAGTCTGTCGTGTGTTTAGGTTCCGCTGTGTGTGTGTGTGTGTGTGTGCGCGTGCATACTCGCATTTGTGGTTTAGTCTGGAGTGTCTCGGGTGTCCAGTTTCAACTTCTGCGGCCTAGCTACCAGCTTGAGAAATATACACACCTCACAGTCAAGCATTTTAAGTAAATGTCACGTAAAGACATATTTAAATTTATTTATTCTTTACATGATTTATTCTTTTTTGTTTAAGCACTCGTGCTGTTTTGTTTACACAAAAGGTATGTACGGACTAGCACTGTTTGTTAGTGTAGGCATAATACAAAATGAATCGTGACCACACGAGCATCATGTAAAGCATGAAGACCTTTTGGACATTATTTTATGCACCACAGGTGACCGTCTGAAACTTAAATCTCAATCTTCACTCGCGGTGAAATTTATTACAAATGAGCAGCACCAAAGTCTGAAACCTCTGTCTGCTGTCACTTCTGATGTAAGCGAGACCCTCAAAGTGGCCGAGGAGAACATTTTCTGACGCTGAAAGTATTTCCAAAGTGCATTCTCAGTCTAAGCATTTATGTTTTGGGGGGATATTTTATTGACTAAACAAGCCTAGCAGTTTCATACACACACAGTATGTCAGGTATGTAAAAATGTTCCTGTACCTTTGGACAGTTTAAGGACTGTATCCCATATTGTGGTTCTGCACGTTTCAGCCCACTGAATGCAAATCATGTATACCTGATGCTGCCACTGACCATTATCCAAAGTGAATTATAGGACTGTTGCCATTGGCTTCCATTTATTTCAGTACGATATTTAAGATTTTTTTCAAATAGCTTGAGTTAGAAAATCCACCACAGTGGCTGTTGAATTGACTTTTTCGGTGTAGGTTTCATTCCTGTTGAAGGTTAATGCGGTTTCAAGTGGAGATTGTTTGGAAAGTCCCCCCATTTTTAAGAACACTCTGACAGCTAGTGGAGACTATCCAATCCTCTTCTCACATACTGGATAAGGTGACCAAATTAACACTCAAAGACCCAAAATGGTCCATTGATGAAATGTGTGTTGTTGTATCTTATCCTAATGTACAGGTGCTATACTTGCTAAAAATACTTGAAAAAAGGCATACCGAAAGTAGTGGATGGTTCCTACTCTATGATAATTAGTCGGTTATCCTCCCACAGTACATCCCTATACTCATTTATAATAATGATAATGTAAGACAGATCCAGTTGTTAATTATTTTGCCTGGAGGAAGAATTGAGCTCAAGGGAAAAGTGATGCAAGTTTTTGCTTATGGTGGGCAAACCCTCTACGACAATTTCTTAGTGTTTCCTGTCATTCTTCCTCGCAGCTGTAGTTACTGTACCTCTATGTTGCATGGCAAACAGGGCTAAGGCCTACCTGTCTAACGTTATTTTGAAGAATTACTGCGGATTAGTGTGAGAATACTTATCTGTGTTTTATCCTGTAACGTTCATGAAACTCTATTAGCCGGTCAGTTAGCAGTAGGTCAGGAGAAAAAGGACTGGGCTACAGTAGCTGTGAGTCTAGTAAGAGTTTTTTAAATGGAAGCGCTCAACATGGCATCAGGTTAATGTAGGGGTTTGGACAACAACATCCGCGCCTGAACAGGTGTGTGTCACTAATTACAGTCCCAAGAGGAACCTAGAATTACAGTAACCAGTGACGTCAGAATTTTGTAGAACATATACACACAGAACAATAAAAATCGGACAGATCAGTATGGGTTACAGTAGACCGGGGAGAGACAGGAGATACATCTATTGTAGTAGACAGTTATTGTAGTTTGGCTGATTGGGCGCACTCACCAACACATGCAGCAGTTGAAGCTGAAGCAGTTTCTGTGACACACAGCTCATGGAGACAAATAAGGTCCTTTAAATCCATTAGCGCCTGAATGCTGCAATTTGCGTCAAAAATCATACTCCTTCCTGGAGTCATAACTGAGTCAAATTTGAACACATAGGCCTGATACACATATTTTGAGATTCAGTGTGACGTACGCTTTCTGAGGATACCATTATCTCAAATAAACGCCCATAGAACCGTTTAGATATTCATCGACAGAGAACGCTCCTTACCAATGTGATGAAAATTGTTACTATTACTGATTACTATTGCCATCATGGCTGTATATGTTATAGATTTGATGCTATAAATCTATTCTGTACTTACGACATCTATTGCATGTCTGTCCGTCCTGGGAGAGGGATCCCTCCTCTGTTGCTCTTCCTGAGGTTTCTATCATTTTTTCCCCTGTTAAAAGGGTTTTTTTGGGTAGTTTTTCCTTAATCGAATCGAGGGTCTAAGGACAGAGGGTGTCGTATGTTACAGATTGTGAAGCCCTTTGAGGCAAATGTGATTTGTGATACTGGGCTACATAAATAAAATTGAATTGAATTGAATTGATTAATCTGCAGCTACTGCTGCTTCCCGGTTGCCACACAGTATTTATTTGCTGAACTAGAGGTGATGTGTATTTTCTTCTCATACACGCCAACTGACTGCTGTGGTGAACAGTCTTCCATGGATGTGATGTAAAAGCTCCTGCTGAGAGTGTATTTAAACTGAATATATTGTTGTGTTTTGCAGGCAGATTGCTTCCCTGTATTCCAGTATTGCTTGTCAGCATCAAGTGCTGCAGCACAGCCAAGCCATTTGAGCGACAATCCAAATATATACCTAAAAGGCGTCATTTCTAAATTGCTTTTAGAAGTGCATTCACCTTCAAGTATTCAGTCTCTGACTCACCCTCATCTGTGTCTTTTATAAAAATGACTACAAGGAAATGATTCACTCTCCACATTGGAGATGGTCTGTCTTATTTCGTCAAAATAATCCTGAACTGTATTCAGCTGTGTCAGCTTGCCTTGGATAAAAGCAGGTATTGAACTTCATTGATAACTGTGGCGGCTTTGTAGAAAACACAAGGACAGGAAACGGGGGCTGAGGGTTCTCTGCGTCTGCTATTTGGTGCAAAAATGAGGTGGCGAGCTCATCTGTGAGGAAGAGGTTGTACAAAAAAAAAAACGAGAAGCTACACTGACTTTCTTTATATTATCCAATACCTTGCTGTTTTCTTACCTGCAGACATGCGAGCAAATGTACTGACCTTGAATACAAAATTGCCCACTGCTATTTGATCAAAAATGGTTCCTTCCATATGATAAGTTGAGAAATCATAATCTTCTATTTTGCCTCAAAGCAGTCTCTATTGCTATCGCACTGTAAACAGTGTTTTTGGTTGAGTACCCTAACCCAGAGCTGGCTCCTCACCACCCAGGGAGAATGCCTTTGACTAATCCCCAGGGCGGTCTTATCAAGTGTGATTGAATAGAGCCTTCAGTCCCCAGAAGACAGGCTAACCTTTATCTTGTTTATTTTCCGTTTCTGCATCTCTTTCTTCCAGAACAAGGTGTTTGTGGGAAAAGGAGACCTGCTAACGGTTTACACCCTCCAATATGCACATCGTCCCCCCAACAGCCGTGCGTCTGACACATGAAAGGCCCTGAACAAAATGGAAAATTTCCTCTCCATTAGCCATGCAGCCAATCAGTGCGCGGTGACCCAGATAAGGAGTGTGATATTGATGATGACAGCAATAAAGACGTATTTTCACCACAAGCCTTCCTTCTAATTAGGTTGATCTATGGAGAAATTACACAAATGTTGACAAAATGCAAAAGAGGTGGTGTCCTGGGAGGATTAGACAAGCGAGTGTGACAGGAGGAGGGGGGTTGAGATTCAGAAGGTTTCTGGGGGTTAAGTGACTCCACTGTTGGGGAATGGGTGACAATTACCAGTGAAATGAGATTTTGTGGCTTCAGGTTCCTCCTAAATACGGTGTTTGGTCAAAGTAATTGTTCAGGGTCGAGTGGATGATAGTCTTTAACGATGCTTTGGCTGTTTTTGCATCTCTTGACGACCCCCTGCACTTTGGACAAACGA
Source organism: Coreoperca whiteheadi (assembly GCA_011952105.1). NCBI lineage: Eukaryota > Metazoa > Chordata > Actinopteri > Centrarchiformes > Sinipercidae > Coreoperca > Coreoperca whiteheadi. The sequence goes on along the minus strand of CM022485.1, from coordinate 28,193,139 downwards.
CAGTGTGTACAGTATTAAAAGTGTATCTGCTACCTTTTCAGGCTCCACATTAACTGCTAATGTATCATAATAAGGAATGCCCTTAGTCTAACTGAACAGTAAAGGGTGGTGGTAGTCTAGGGGACTTGTGTTGATGCTGACTGGAATACCAAACTGCCTTTAAAAGGCAGCATGATGAATCTGCATGGGAATCTCTCCCCTAACTCAGCTGTTGGAGTGCCTTTGAGCAAAAAAGGACAATTACACCATTATAATTTGCTATAATTAGGGCCCGAGCAGCGACCGCTGTGTGGACCCTATTGTCGATCGGATTAAATCTCGAAATTTACTTCTAAGAAGTAGCCCCCACGCTACGTTTCACCTAGATATACGAAAGCTGGGCGGCAGATGTATCATCTCAAGACAAAAAAGCCTCTTGAAGCCATACCCTAAACTCAGGAAGTCAGCCATTTAGAATTCTCCTCCCAGACAGTTCATTGGATCGACTTCAAATTTTCACAGTGCAATCTTTGCCATTAAGACCCTCGCCATTAAAAGACCTTCTTGATGACTCATTGTGAACATGGTGAGTTTCCGTCAAACACCGTTGTCATGGCGACAGATTATTCGCCGTGAAACTGGAAGTTGTTGTAACTTGACTGTACATTGTCCATTCTGCCCCAAATTTCCCGTTTGATGAGCAGTCCCGGCCTGAGGACACCTATTGGCAACAGAAGTAAGCCTTGTGTGACAATCATCATTTGATTTGTGAGGTCCACACTTCATATACTGGAACATAAAATATATGTAGTTGGTGTTGTCATGCCATAGTTTCCTATATGTTCCTATGTTCCTATATGTTTTATTGTGAGGAATTAAATAATGAACTACAGGTGTTGATAATGTTGCGGTTTCCCCCCTAAATGTATTTACGCCATTTGAGAATGTTATAAAGGAGGTTGGGAGTGTGGCCAGAGTGGATAGGAAGCAAGCAAGTAAGAAGGTCAGCAGCCAAAGTGCCAGGATGAACAGTTGTGCACGGCAGCGCTGAAATACCAAACTCTACACTTCCTCCTGGAGGGAGGGTGGAATCAGTTTCCACATTAAGTTTCCACCGCGGAGGGGAAGATGGGATATGTCACCCCACAGCAATCCGCTACACACTCAGCAGGTGTTGACATCTAGATTAACCTTGGACTGCTGTGAGTCCAATTCCTCTGGAAGGCGCTGTCTTATTAGAATGCGCCCAGACAGCTTGTATCCAATCCCTGGATTCTAAGGCTCCCAGGTACTTCCCCTCATTCACTGGCAATGTCAATCAAAGGGTCATACAGTAAGAGCATTGCTGCAGGGACGTGGGAAACTTGGAAGCTGGCTGGGACTTTTAACCCAACAATAACTGAGTCTCTCCTAAATCATATTACCATGACTGCTCAGGAGGTTATCAAGCTCATTCATGACGGAGCCATGCCACATACTAACTTAAAAGGTGATTAAATCTAATATAAATTTTCATTAAAATACTACAAATGAAGTCAAAGTCATCTGCCAAAATTGACACTAATACACAGGATTATTTACCGGAGAACGACCAATAATAATGATGACGATAATGATAGTGACAAATTATAGTATATGTATTAGTATAGTATGTAGTATATGATGATAATATATGATAGAAACATGGCGTTACAGGAATTATTTGCTTAGGTCAAATAACTTGCCTCCATCATTTCATCCCCACCGTTCCTAAGCAGAAACACGAGCTGTTTGAAAAGACCAAATATAATCTGGCTATTGTTTATTGTAAATCACCACAGCGCAGGAAGACATGGAGCCCTCTCTGTATCTCTCACCCACAGCTTGGATAGGCCTGTTGAGCAACATGTCCGATATTTCCATAGAGACTATCTGTTTTGTCTTTTCTTTATAGCGTAACCATATGTCTGTTAATTAACCCATACACCATGAACCGAATACCATTTTCCTACAGCTGACAACACGCATGTTAACTTGCAACACTCTGAATTAATATTCTCCAGCACTCATAAGTCCCACAGTGGAAGTTACACAAGCTGTTACCATAGCAACTCTGAGAAAATGGCATTTCAGATCAGTCCTGAGTATGGATAACAATGTACATTCTGTCCTTCTACAGGAGGATGAATAAAACATAGTAGCAATAATATACTTTTCAAAACAAGGTCACACAGTATGTTTTTATTAGAGCTAAAATGTCTAGGCAATAGTTAGAATAAAGTAATCAGAATTCAGAACAATGTTTCGTGTGAGGAGAGAATGACAACTACTGTTTTTTGGTACCTTATAAAACCTTAAAGTTTCATTTAAGAGTTTGAAACGCAAAGTCAAATTACAAGCTTAGTGGTGGTCATGCGACGGCGCTGTAGTATGCTTATAGCCTAATGTTAGATTTTCACTTCTGGCGATCACATTTACGCTTCAAAAATCATAAAGTAGTGTTCATTTGTGAAGATTAGCTTGGTGAACAAAATGTGAAAGTGTCAAACTTTTTCTTTGCGACAGAGCTTATTTTCTGCAATCATCCCAAATCCACTGGAAAAATCCTGTTGGCTTTTTGTCCAGGGAACCGGGGCAATTCTGAGGTTGGCCTTCGTCATACCGGCAACGCTCTATGGATGACGGCACAGGAAGACGACAGTGCACGCACAGACAGACAGAAAGAGCAGCACAGCCACAGCAGCACCGTGCAGCAGCGAGTTATTCAGAGCATCAGGGGGAAGCAAGAAATAGCCACAGTTCTATTATATTGCATGTTGCTAAGAGTAATCAGTCATCGGCCAGTCAATGGCTTCTCTGGCAGCGCAATGTCTCTCCCCTTGCGCCATGCGCAATCAGGCACTGAGTTACTATGGTTATGAGGACGCTCTGTCTATGGCTCTGAGAGGGTTAGTGTTCGTATGTAAAATCATGAATGTAATTGTACCTCAGTGCTGAAATCTAGTAGCTAATATAACATTATTTTCCATTTTTGGTTAACATACACAGGGTTGCCAACACACGCTCATCTTTCCAAGATCTATCTCACAAATCTCACACCAAATAAGAGGAAGCATCATAGCCACCGCTTCATGAAATATATGTTAAATAAACTCTGCACACAGGACAATCTGAAAATCCGGCTTTTTTACAGAGCCCAAAGCACACACTTTGTGTGGCTTTAGTTGTCAAGGGCACACACACACACAGCTCCAAAATAAAAAAACACCTTTCATGTATGCTGAGTTTTGCCTCACTTAGATTAATTAGCCTCACCAATAATGCATACATTGTTATTTACCCTAGTTCTTATTTATCAGACAGTACCATTGGTTAATAGCTTGATTTTACTTCCAAGGAGCTCGGACCACTAAGTTAGCTGCACAGCTAAGTGAGCTAACTAGCTAATGGCAGTTAGCAGCAGTTATGACCTGATATGTGATACGCTGCGCCCTATTTCAATGGAGTATGAAATTGACAGGTGGAGAGTAGGCTCAATTATTACACATTGTACCTTCAAAGAAATGGCGTTACAAAAGCTGAGAGGCAATACAAGCACCCACGAAAGTTTCCAGGTTTTTCTGAATCCATGCTCAGATTACAACCTTTGTCCACGTGTTTATGATATGCATTGAAAGACACACTTGTTTATGTAGCTCTGGACACAATGAACTCACATTTCATGATCTCAGGTATGGTCTTACGTTATAGGCTGCACCATCCTTTCCCACCACAGCTGATTGTGGTGTAGATGCAACTTAAAGGGGGACTCCCCTGATTTTGCATTTAAAGGTCGGTTTACGCGTCATATATTTTAGGCTCTTGTTATGGTGCTAGGATGGGTTTTAGTGGCTCGGATGTGAGCCCAGAGGGACTGTTAATTTCATTGGCTACAGTAACCTGTAAGAACGTTTCAAGATATTGAGCACACAACAACCTAACTTTTTACCACTATCAATCAACTCATAAATCAAATGTCCACAACTTGTACTTTAACTACAATTTAGGGTTTTTGTTACAATAGGCTTATAGCAAGGGAAGTTTTCGATCTTCAAATAAATCATACAGTAAATAAACAGCTGGGCCTTAAATTGAAGGTTATCTATTTGGAAGGAGAGAGGAGAGTCTGTCCGGCCAGAGCGAGCCCACCCTTCCTCCTTCAGTTTCTGAAGAATATCCTGTGACTCCGTCCAAAGACCCTGAAAAGATCAGACTCCCTAATGCATGGGTGTCAAACTCTCTCCCGCGAGGCAATACCAAATGACTACTAGACGTGGCTCGCCGGTATTATACAGTGCATTCACCGATAATACTACAAATCCCATAATGGCCTACTGTTGTTTTGGCGCGTCAATCAGGACAGGACCCAGAAACGCCCTCTCCTCTGTGACAGTGGTCATAGCGACCTCATGTCACCGTGCTACCCCTCCCCAAAACTGGCATAAAGAAAGGCAGAAAACAGGAGCTTTCTGGACAGGTGGGAGGCAGAATATCTGTTTACATATGTAAAAGACAGACCTCTTGTATGTGGAGCCAACGTGGCTATAACTAAGGAGTACAACATGAACAGCATGTCTGCACTATTAAGTTATATATTGTATGGTAATAAGCGTTGCTTGTTCCATATGCAATGCTTGTTTGGGTCCATATTAAAAGGGTCATTTGTTCAATGTTGGCCTGCGACTTGTTCATTTTTTAAACTTTGGCCCACTGTGTATTTGAGTTTGACACCCCTGCTCTAATGCATGAATAACAGTGTGGGCAAAGAAACCTAGTCCAAATAGTGAACCTCTATCACTTCGGTAAAATAGTTAATCCTATGCCGTGCTCTGAAACTGATAAAATGTTCTTGAAGTTTTTTTTGGCGGATGGTACACTGCTCACGTTCTCCTTCTCAATGATGTGGTCTGATGAGGAGGCACAAGGAAATAACCCCAATCTCTCTCTGTCTCTCTCTCTTATATCTCTCTCTATGACACCCTCATGTTACACAAAATGTTGACAGTTCATAGCACACACACACACACACACACACATTTGTGGCCTGTAGCCTGAGCACAGTTGTTGACACTCGCCTCGACTGTCTCCTTAGTTGGGCATCCGGAGGAACCATCAAGGTCATTTCCCACGTTCTAACTCATAGCATTCACTGGGTCTTATCAATGCTACATTCCTTTACACAGTGCTTTAGTTTTTATACTTTTAGTCATCTCAGCTCTAGTGAATACATTCGTCTTGTTGTTAAAACATTCTTACTCACATTTCTGACGATTAATGTTGGTTATTTTCACTTCTAGTTAATATTGCGGCTTACAAGTTTAACATAACTCGTGTGTTATACAATTCACATCAGGATTTTAGATGTCATTTAATCTTTATTACTCCCAGTTATGCAAAGCAGGGGTACAATGATCTCAACATATTTGACAACGTCTATTAACTACTTTTATGATGATTGGGCTACTTTTGTCAGTCCAATCTGGCAACACTGCTGACAGTTTAATGTGGTAATTCACTAACAAGCAACGCAATCTACCAACAAAGGCAGTGAAGATTTATAGTGAGGATTTAAATTATTTAAAAAGGAAAAGCACAAAAAAAAATGTTTCAGACTTTATAGATACACACAATGCGTCATGGTGAGAAAACTGAGAGGAAACATGTCATTCTGCTAGTTTTCTGTCACCTTTTGGCTAGGGTGGGTTCGCTCAGAGAGCACTGACATTACTGTCCAGATTCTCACAAATATGAGACAGATTTGACATTTTTAGCAGAAGTTTGGAAGGGCTCAGATTTTATTTAAAAAAAACACTCACTGTATGAGATATTCTGTGAATCGATCAGTCCAGACCAAGACCTCAGTGCAAACTTCTACCAACATTTTTGGGAGGGTAAAAACCAAACCTTTGATCTAAGTCGTTTAAAATGTTTAAAAGACCTTGTATCTGCCAGTTTTTGTGCCATTCCCAGACCGAGTATGTGATTCCAATTTTTGTTCAACTCTAATAGTTTCTGTAGAACAAACAACAAACAAAGCTTTGCCCTTCTGATAAGACACTAAACCCTTTCAACCAAAAATGTGGAAACTGCTAGCTTGTGTTGAACTGAGGTGTTTGGTAGCTAAATGACTATTCAGCCAGGAACACTCTTGTCATAGATTTAACCATTTATCACCACAAATGGAAGTACAGTTATGTTTGACATTGAAGGCGCCACTTTCAAATGCTCCCTGGATGAGCCAAGCTGCAAGCTGAGCCAAACAGGGCGCACGATGCAACCCCCCCGGGTATTCCAGAGTGAGCCTAAGAAAGACATAATGCTGCTTACCTTTGAGCCGTGTTAGGACTCTGAACTAAAAAGGTGGAGGCTGGGGTGGTGGAGGCAAAGCTTTTCCAGCAGCAGCGGTGAGTGAGGCAGCATGGTGTAGCACAAATCAGAGAGGAAGGTGTCATGTTCAGTGGACCGCCTTGTTATGAAATTGAGCTGTGTTTGGTGTGTCACTGATTAGTGACGCAGATCGAACCAGCTGGCTGCCAGCTGATTACAGCAGGGGCGTACGACTTCCGTGTCCTGCATGAACTAACGCGAAGCTTCATAAAGCAAATGTGAAGAAATTTCTGGAAAACAGATTACACATTAAAACACATTAATTTGACTTTATGTGTTGACAACGAACATTAGAAATGCTAAAATGAAGCTGTTGGCATTGCTTGTTTTCTACTGGTACTCCTATCAGCTGATCTAGTTAATTGAGCATTTAACATTTGTGTGATCAGCAAGTGCTCTGCCGCTATGTTGACTCAACCCTGATTAGCCAGCTCAGTGTAGATCATTGCGCAGCGATTGGCCGCTCAGCTTGTACTATGAGAGGCAGTGAAAATGGCAGGGTTGAATTTACTGTATGATCACAGGCTAATGATTTGTAGGGATTGTGTGATTTGTTGCATTCTAACAGCTCAAAACACAGCCTCAAAAGCTTCTGCGACCCACTCTGTATTGCTGTTACTTTTAAAATTTCTGTATCAGCGCACTGCTATTCAAATTCAAATTTTGCAACAAAGTGGTGAATTTACTCAACTGTAAACCTGCTGACTGGCTGCTCACACGCTGTGAATGACATGGAGTGAAAGTTTCAGACTAAATCCTCCTGGCAACACTGAGCCCATTTTATGTTAAAAAATACTCAAAGTTTGATAGCGCATGTGTTCCTTAGTTCGGCGATGGGGGAGCAGAAGATCAAACAGTGTTAAGGATACTCTCCAGTGGTGACTGAAGAGAGGGGTTTACTATGAATATTAGACTTCAGAGCAGGACATTCGGTAGATTAAATATCACTCTTGTAGCTCACAGACCATACAGTCTTGTAGGGTCATGTCAAGAGACTATTCTCTTTATTTTGGCCCTCTAATATATGTACCTGCGCCAGACCTTGAAGTGTGGAGTCTAATTACACTGGCCTTAAATGTCTGCTCCACTATATTGCTGTGCAGAAGTCCAGGCCTTCAACCTATAAAGACATTTTGATCTGGGATTATGGATGTGTGATGGAAGGATTAAGACCCAATTAACTTGAGGGCCTTGAATGATGATGATGTTTGAAGACTTTTCTTCTCTTTCTTCAGCCTCTTTAGAGTCGAGCACCGTTGCCTGTATGCCTTAGTGCAAATATTTTTAAGATCTATAGTCCATTAAGAGTGGGATTTTCAACAAATCATTTCTCAGACAGCTCACAGGCATTTGCAAGATATTCTGCAATGCCGCGCGTGTGTGTGTGTGTGTGTGTGTGTGCGCGCATGCATGCGTGTCTGTGCACAGCAAACTGCCCACTCTGTATGGCTGTGAAGGCGCTGGTTCATATTTTGGGTGATATACAGATTAGACATGCTCTAAATTCAAATAGCCTCACAGCTCAGTAATTCCAGCATCTTAACCACATCCACTTTGTGTGTGTCTGTGTGTGTGTGTGTGTGTCTGTGTGGCCGTGCATGCGCGCATATGTTTATGTCAGTATAATAATAAGATTTTGCATTAACTATAAATTTCCCTTTTTTCCACAACTCTCAGACTAGGCTGTGACATTATTGTAAATCCTTCAGTAGTGATACAGTAGCACTCAAAGAGCCAGCCGCCCTCCTTGGAGCCAAAACACCCCCGCCACTCACGCAGACAGGCACACACACACACACACACACATTTGGACCGATTTTTTATCTTTTATCCTCAACTGCCCTCTTCTTTCAGAGAATGAAATTTACAATCCAACTTTCCCTTTGTTAGAAAAGAGAATACTGCTTTCTGCCGCTGCCAAAGTTAACTGAATAAGAAAATATGCAACAACCTGACAGCACCTTCTGCAGCAGAAAAGGGCCTCTATTTTCTTTTTGGATTGAATTATGTATAGATGCTTAAGAGACACTCCCTGGCCGTGGTGGTGTTACTTTTCCCATATTACTTATTCAGCATGTCGAACCGTAGGCCCCATTAGCATTGGAGAAGTAGAGCTATTTCCTGAGCTCTTCATGTTCAAACACAGGACCAACATAGAGGCAGGAGGTGGAAACCCACTGATAGTCATTCAGAATGTCCTCCCTCTCTGTATATTCTGTCTCCTGCTCTGCCCTCCTTTGGCAAATTAAGGCGAGATTTCATAGCTTCAAGCTACAGATAGCATGCACTGCCACAGGCAGTAGAGTCCCAGGGTTCGTCATATTTGTCTACAGGATGTGACATTGTTGCTCTGCATGTATTTGATCTGCCTTGTCTTTTTATGTTGGCTTGTCTCTGTGAATCAGCGATGGAGAACAGAGCGTGTTTATTACTCTGAAATGTGCAGTGCTCCAGCCGTCACCTGGATGAGGTGATTTGTATGTACCGCCGCTGCACATATCAAGTTTAATGCCTCGAGTATTCATTTCATATCACCATCCCAAGCGTTGTAGAGCAATTGAATTTGGGCATTTTTCATTCCTTTGTGTCTGTCTGCCTTTGACATGTTGTCAGCGTGGAAATTCACAGCACCCTGCCACTCTTCCTCCAGCAACCTCTTGATGTGCCACAGTGAGAGTCATGTCATGAATAAACATGTTGATGTACAAAGGGATGAGTGTTGGTTAGAGATGAGATAGGCAGTTTACATGTGTTTGAAAGGGAGGGTCTGCAGAGAGGGGAGTGACAGGGTCATGGAGCCCAAATAAAAAAAAAAACCAAGCTGCATCCACCAAGATCTTTTTTATGTGACTGTCTAGCAATGGTTAAGACATGCTCGCAGGAAACTCTGGTTGTGGCTCCTGCTGTTGTGCTACGATTACTGAAATCCTGTTTGTAGCACTCCTTTTCTAAAAGTTAAAATATTTTTAACTTCTAGGACTTGGCTCACCGAGTGGTAAGTTTGGAAATAATCTGGGGAAAAAAGCTGTTGCTTTCAACTGAGAGGCTCATGGAGCTCTGGCAGCATTTGGAGGCTCGTGCTGCTTCTCAAGTAGTGATGTGTCGGTCGCGAACGAGCCGGCTCTATGAGCTGGCTCCCTCCTGAGAGTCGGCATACAACTTGAGCCTGTCTTTTACCACAATATCATGTATGTAGCCATGTGCGTATTTAAGACCCCTTTTACAGGGTTCTCGTTTTCAACAACTCAGCTGGAAACATTAAAAAGTCAGTGTTTTCAACTAACTCATGAAATTAGCTTAATTACTTAGCGAGCTCCAGCTGATCAAATCTGCCAGCCACAGTTGTCATTTCAGACAGCAAAATTGATAGTCTCTGGTTAGAAATGTCGCTGTTGTTTCAAAAATTACCACGCAATTTGAGTGGTAAATCTGCTGACAGTCAATTCTGTATTATTATTATTATTATGATTAATTTTAATGCTGCCTCCGCTTGGTTGTCTACCTTTATCCACTTCTGCCCATAGAGTAGTATTACCTGGTATAGTATTTCCAAACACGGCCTATCCCTCACCATTTGGAGCGGGTTATTATCAGATGAGTCTCACATTCAGCTGCTTTCACATGCATGTGGCACACTCTCTGTCTGTCTCTTATCCTCTGTGGGTTGTGAATGAATAGGATGGAGTGCTGAATAGCAGCTGCTGAATACTATGGTGGCTAGCAAAGCGGCAGGGAGATGTTATCGGGCGGGGGGGAATCGTCTCTCCTGGTTGATTTGCTAGTCATGTAGTCTGCTTGTCTGACTGCAGTCTAGCAGATAGTGTCAGAGGGACATCAGAAGAGGCCGGAGGGGTTGGCCGCTAACAGATCAACCAGGAAAACATATTTTCAATGACATGCTGTCTGAGCATGGGCGAATGCTGACTGTGTTTTCACTGTGACATGAAAGACGATTTTCATGATTGATTCTCTAATATTTGTAGTATTCAACGCTGTACCATGACCAGAAATTTGTATGTATGGAAGCACCCATCTTATTAAATCAAAAGTTTGGGCTGTAACAGAGAAAAGTATTCCAATATCTCTGACTGAGATGGCATTGATTTACCCAGTTTGCCTAAATTAAATTCAGGTATGGACGCTGATAGCCTACAGCAGGAAATCTGCTCCCCACAGGAAGTGAGATTCAATAATTAAGACTGAAATGCAAACAGTATTCTAATCAGCAGTGAGTGACCTACCCGTCCAGAGAACGCTTTACTTATAAGGTGCTGTTCCTTTCTCATTTCTTTTTTTTCTTATATTGTTATAAAGCTGATTGGCTGGGCTGGCACATGTGAGGAATATTACTTTAATGGCATTGTCTTACATCATTTCTAATTACCGAGGTCCAAATTCTGCTTTGTGTGTGGGATGGCAGTGGTCAGGGGTCTATCCCAGCATGCACCGGCTAAGAGGCAAAGAGGCAGGAAAACATCCTGGCTAGATCAGAAGGCCAACACATATTATTTTTGAAATGTACAGTTAACCGTTCATCTAATATTCATGACTTTTGGACTATGAGAAGAAATCAAACTCCTGGGGAAAACACACACACACACACACACACGCACGCAGGCACACACACACACACACACACACACACACACACACACACGAAAAAGCAGGCGGCCCTGGCTGGGTTTGGGTCTTCTCGCTGTAAGGTGACATTGAGCCCCTGTATTTCCTTCAATATATTATTCTCAGTTTGATTCTGATATGTTTTGAATATAGTATAATGGGTGTATAGAAAAGACTATCAGGGTAAGATGGTTTTGTGTTTTTCCAATCTTATTGCAAGAACATTGATATTGGATGATTCTGTTTTTCCAGATGCCAACTTTTTTTAAATGATTGCTTTCTACAAAAACAATTGCTTTCTGTACATGGTTAGGGTAGGTAACTAAAACACATGGTTAAGGTTAGGGAAAGATTATGATTATAATAGGACAACATTAATTGCAAAGCTGTGATGCAATGCAAACACCACTTTTTTAGCCCATTCACCTCCACAGCCCCCACACCCTCCACACCCTTACTTTCCAACTGGACATAAATTGTGTGGCAGGATATCGTTCAATATGGATGCAATTTCTAGGGATACTAGGCAGTTTTTTTTTGTTTTTTTCTTGTCCCAGTTCTCTGGTACCTGTGAAATGTGCAGGACTGACATACAGCACGAGGAAGAGGAAAAGAAGGGACCTCAACCCAAACAGGAAGAGGAGTTCTGTGAACTCCTGTCCATAATGATTTCATAACGTCCCAGTGAGCGTGAACAGTATCTCTGTGTTTGGGGGGACATTAATGTGTCCTACTTTTTGACATAACTGGATTTATGATCAGCACCAGGGTTCCTTACTGAGTGAGGTAACTTGTTGTTCATTATAAAGTGTATCATTATATGACTACCTGGAGCGGTAGTTAAAATATTATTCATTGTATTTTCTTTTCTGTTACATTTCCTGTCTTCCCATCTAAAATCAGGTCAGTTTTATTTAATTTAATCTTCTTGCTCTGCTGAATCCTATTATTCTTTGCCAGTTCCTGGTCAAAAACACCATTTAGGAAACCATTTTATATTGAAGCCACTATTCACAAGAGCCTTAACCTTTACTATGGGTGATATGTAAGTCCCCTAAACGAAGTTTTGCTAAGCCCTGCAGTATTTTCATTATCTGCCTCGCTGGTAATTGGCCCTCAGTTATAGTGACCAGTCTCATTTATGAAACAGTGTGTAGGATCCACACTAAAAGTGTACGCGGGCACAAACGTGGAAAATGGCGTTCGCCAAAAAATTGTTAGATTTAAAAAAACATGAGCACACACATCTACAGGCAATGTTCCCTTTAAAAATCACACTCCACCTGGAAATGTGCACACATGGATCAACCTCATAGCCCGCCCTCTACACACCCGTATTCAATTATAAATTGGTCAGTGCAAAGCACCTCATGAATATTGATGCATAGAAATGAGCCTGCTGATCGATGGTGCTTTATGGGGAATCATGGCAACGAAATGAGATTTGAGTTGGCTTATATCGATTACAAATTGAAAGGTGCTTATGGAATAGTTATGACTCACTAATACAAGCACAAATAACACTGCTGGTTTGAATGTTTATGATAAAGTGGATCTATAAGTAACTGTGATTAATTCATTTCTAAAATCTGGCTTCAATACACCGCCTCACCACCTGCTTCGCCAATTTCCCCTGTCACCAAAATGTTTGCATGCATGGGTCAAAGTTTCAGTAAAGGTGTACACATTCTCCAGTAAAGTTTTTTTAATAGATCCCAACTTTTGCGCGGGAGGTGGCGTACGCCTCTTTCAGGTCCCATTTTGTGCGTACACAACGGTTATAAATGTCGCCCAAGATCAAGTCCTTCAGCAGTCCGATGCTAACGTTTTGCGACATCATAAAGTCTCGTCTGTGTGAACAGCCTTCCAGGGGAAGACAGTCAGGTGAACACCTAAAAGTCAACGTTGGCCTGAAGCATCCTGGGTACACAGGCCTAAATAATGTAAGACCTCTTCTCTTGTAAAGGACAGCAATGAGCTACTGGGTTGGACCAACGCGTTCTCATTCCCAGTGGTATAAACATGCACAAGGTGACAAGTAAGTCAAGTGACATGTAAAGTATCTTAAAACTTAAATGTCAGTGTTAACTTTTGGTTTCACACGGAACATGAACCCAAGACTCCTGGGTGAAAGTCCTGGATTTGTTTGGCCCATCCAACCACCCCACCTTGGTCTTTGTTGGTCTTTACATTACGTCACCTGATTTCTTAAAGGCTTTCTGGCAGCCCTGTGCGTCCAATGCAGACGCTAAAGGGGAACCTTGTGAGTTTTTATTTGACGCCGAGGGACATGACAAAACGTCGGTATTTTACGCCCTGGGAACGAGAACAGGCTGGTAGGACAGATGTCCAACTGGGAGATGCTTCATTCTCTCTGTGCTTAATCCAATATTCGTGATTGAAATGCTCAAAACGTACTGTCCAGGTGGCTCTTCCGGAAGTTTATAGAAATTTCATTCTAAAGGAAATTTAAAAAACCATATGTAATAACATTGAAACACATTTGAAGATGATTCTAATGCAATCATGCTCAGTTTATTGTTGGTTTTAATTAAATGTATATGTCCTCTTATCTCTTGAATGTGGATAATAACAAATAACGAATGCACAAAACGTTCAAATAAAGTTCATGGAGAAGCATATTACTATATCCTGCAGACATCAGGATCTCACTTAATGTGGAGCTTCAAATAAGGCTGTAGTTTGTTAAGGGTTCTCATCAGAAACATCTCAGATCTGCTGGGACTTAAAGAACCTTGTCTCTCCTTCACCAATGCTTAGAAGACACACTTCACTCACTGTAAAACCAAACACTCAGGTCGAGATTACAGAAGGGAAGGAGGATGAGAAGAAACATAGTTGCAGATTCTTAACAGTACTCCCTGGTGAGGGCAGCAGGGATGGGAACAGCACATCTCTGGTTAGGCTACCACAGTCTGCATTTCAAACCCATTTAACACACCATTTTATCTTTTATTGTAACATTTTCTTTTCTTTTAGCCACATGCTTCTGTAAAAGTTAATTGCAGCAGACAGTCATTAATGCCCTTTTTCATTTATGGACAGCTCCAGCCTCAGAGACACATGTGGTATCATGGACAATGCATTCTTGGCGTTGTGATGCGTTGCGAAGTGTTGAATAAATGTTCCTTAAAAGGCCTTGTCTACTTCTACTTCACTTCATTTCACAGAATGGCATTCCGTAGTCCAGACAAAAGGTATGAATTTGATGTTTTTCAATAAAAGAAAGGTATATGAGCAAATAGTTAATGTTAGGAAATATCTAAGATTGCAACCATGACCCGCTTCGTTGACACTTTTTTCTTAAGCATTGGAGCAGAAAGTTTTGTCAAGCATAAAAGCACTATGAACTATGTTAGCAGATAAAAAAAGGTGTTAGCATTTTGTATTTCTTTTAGTATATTCAGTCTGGAATCTAAAAGCAAATACAGTGGGAAACAAAGCCTACAAGACTAGCCCAGGTATGTTTCTTGCTGCAAGTTGCTTTTATGTAATACTTTTGTTGGTGTTGAATGTAAAAAATCCACCATTCAAAAGTTTGGAGTCGCCTGCCACAAAAGCTTGATTCAGCACAGTCAGATGGCTGAAAGGAATACTCTATCTTTTTTTGTTTTTAAATGGTCTTTCATGGTTGTACAAAGTCCTCTTTACAAATAGATGTTATTTTGTATGAAGGGTTTGCAAAAAAGTAATGTTTTGTACATGGAGAACAAAACACTGTACAATGGTTCAACCAGACTGACAATTGAAAGGGCAGAAAGAGAAAAAGATGCCTCTGAGCAACAGTTAAATAGAAGATCAGAAATCAGCAGCCATTGCTTAAATATATTGAAAGGTTACCATCAAAATCTGTGCAGATTTAAATAGGAGCAGGTTCCTGTTTCAGTGTCAAGTGCACAATAATGCCTTTAACAAGCAAGAATTAACAGGCGCGATGCTCTGGCAAAGCTAGTCTTCAAACTTCCAAATAGAAATAGCAGTTTAGTCTAGGGTTAGCACTATTGCAATTGGAACACAGAATAGCAGCTGAACATACTATGAACTGACAGTTTAAGCCTACTCAATCCAACCACTGAGTTGACTGCATAGGGCCCAAAGAAAAACGGGTGCTCAAAATATTTCGAGCACAATTGCACGGTCGTGGTTCGATAATGATCTCGGGTCACTAATGCATTTCTGCACTGGAAAGCAAATTCAAAGTTAAAGAATATTTGGGTATGGTTACAACAGTATTCTTTCCTGTCATGCAACACTGTGGGGACATCAATTTTACTGAATTTTTAATCATTCAATTATTCTAAAATGCTTTCAAATGTAAATAATACATTTGGTGTATAATTACACTGTGTTTTTTTTACTATGTTAACATAGCCTTTATTGAAGGAAAGAAGAAAAACATCAATATAACAGGTGACTCCAAACTTTTGAGCAGGGATGTACCTAAGAAGATCCCCTGGAAGCCTTACTGTATGCTGATGGTGGCAGCTCCTGAAGTCGTGCTGTGGTGGGGGAACTAAAGGACCTAAAGAAACCGTTCCAGACAAGTGACAGGACACAACAGACACTTTAACATCTGCTGCTGAGGCTGTGTATGAAGATTGAACTACCTGTATTAGTAAGAGTGTGCTGCTCACACACAGAACTCTCACACACAGGGTTTATGTAATAAGTATGACTTGTGTCTGTACATTTGGGCTGTGCTGCTTCTTTGTATGATTTGATAAGGAATCATGACCACACTGAACAGATTACTCGAAATATGTAAGTGTGACTTTTCATTTCCGTTATTGTAAATGTAAAGACTTTGCCCGATTTGAAAATGGACACTGACGCAAATTGAAAGGCTAGATTTCGATAAAGTATGCACACTTACAGGAAATGCAATTTTACCATGAGGAGGAAAACGTGGCTCAGTCAGCAAATCAAATAATACAGAACCCCTTCCCGTTTAAACATCCTCCTCGATAAACATCAGTGGAAGACTTTTCGCTTTCCAGACGACATCTCATTCAATCAAGTCCTACCCCTTGCAAGAAGCAGGGCAGTAATTTACTGTGTTTTTACTGTTTATTTCGTTTTAATATACATGGATTTGCCAATCCATGCAAACTGGTGCAGATCAATATAACAAACCTTCCCAAATTCTATGAAGATAAGGAAACCAAATCTAATCCTGTATATAAATGAAACTCTTTTTTCCACTTCGTTGTCTACTTGGTAATAATCTCCACTGTACTTATTATAATAACAACAACAGAGGTGCTTTCAACAGGCGTCTGTGAAGCTCCCATCCACCAACAAATAGCCCAGATGATACATGTGATGGCTGCCCTGCCCTCATTAACCATGCATGCCACATCCGTGCCTTGTTTGATGGATAACTTCTTGGCACCTCAGTACATTTCAGTGAAGCACTTGACCTTTATCGATACAGCCTACTTCAATATACTGAGCAAGGAAGGGCTCCATCAATTTAACGCATGATTAGTTTCGTCAAAAGCCTGAGCGAAGATCTGTTAAGATTTATGGGGCCGGGATTAGCATGTTGCTAAATGAAATAAATTAAATGAACTCATAAGATGAATAGAATTTTAAACAGAAGATGGATAAAAGATTAGCGCTTACGCCAACAATAAATACAGGTCAATGATTTTAACCCACGCTATTATTTAGACAAATGCTTATTTCGTCTATCTGACAAGTTGGCTCTTACATCTTGTTGAGGATCCAAATATCTTTATTTGCCAAGTAAATGTACAGATACAGCCTCTGTAGAATTTGTACATACATTGTGAGTGGTGTGAGACTCTGTAATAAAAATACCTGGGATACACCAGCCAGTAGCAATGGTAGAGTTACAGTCATTCCGTGCAGAGCATGAATACAGAGAGGTGCAAGTTCTGTTATAATTGGTTAGCTTTGATCTCTGAACTCTGCAGGAGGCAGTTTATGATCTGTCCCCGGAGAAACCTCCTCTGTGGGCCTCCGATGGACCCAAAACCTCCTGGTTCTCATCGTTTTCCAGAATCGAAGACAACGCAGCCGGCAGCTCATTCTGATGTAAGGGTTTCACTGATATTTGAAGGTCAATAACTGTGTTTTTTTTGGCCTGAAGCTCCGTAGCTGATATTTTGCACCGGTATTTTATTTCTTTCCTGACTATCCTAGGTGGGACTCCCTGCTGGAACTACAAAGTCTCATCCATTTTTCCCCCTACTGATGTTTTTCATTTGAGTTTTTCCTTGTTTTCACTTTAGGGTCCAAGCAAGGACCGAACAATTTGAGGAACTATATGAATGCAATTTTTCGGACCACTACTGCATTTTTAATTTCATTTATTTTCTATAAAATAATGTCCATGGTTGTAGTGGTTGTGGTCTGCAACAAAATCCATTTATACCAAGCATAATCACAAATGTTTTATGTTTCTACATGAAAAGAAGCAGATAAAATAATGTTTGTTGTCCTCCAGGAATTCTCTTTTTCATACCAAACAAAAGTCAACTTCCAAGTAAACCTGACTATTTTACTATAGAAAGAATTGACCAATTCATCCCTCATTCATTAGATCTTATACTGGAGGTATACTTAATCAGTCAATAATATTCAGATATAATCACTTATAGCATTATATTTATTTAAGTGCTACATAGTTGCTGGTAAAAGACAAACCACTGGTTTATTTATGTGTTATGTTGTTTTATGAAAGTAAACTTAACCAAGTCACGTCTGACACTGTTAATTAAGCTAGTGTAGGTACATTTGATAAACTACCTCATGAAAGTAACAAATTACCATCAAAATTAAAAAAAACAGATTACCTATCCATCGGAAATAAAGCCACCACGGTGTCACTTTTCAGCCCGTGGAGGTCCCTCAGTTGTCACAATCGTTAAAAAGCCACGCCGATATTGACTCTGGTCTGACCCTCTGGCTTTATCCAAATTCATTTTGGTCGTAGCCTTTTCAAATTCTGTCTTCCTTTTTTTTTGCCTTGTTTGCCAGTGCTGACTGCAGATGCAGGTACAGGTGGTACTGGGGTTTTTGACTGCTCTTTCTCTGCCATAATTGTATGACTAGCTTGGTAGCTCACCGTGCCCAGCGTCTACAGGTATGAGAGTGCCGGCTAGGTGTGCGCGCACATAGGCGGTTCATGCGGCAGCAGGGCAGGTAGTCGGGGTAACAAAGTAGTGTGGCAGTAAACCCAGCCAATCATTGCATTCGGACCACATGGCCTGTGACTACTACAGCCACTCGTTTTTTGGTTTTTTTTGCTCGGTTTTTCACAGAATTACATTTTTTGATTTGTATTGGTAACTAATGGCAGTTTAGACTTGCTTTCCCCTGTTGATTCACAACCTGATGACGTCTACTCCACCAGCATCTGCAGCCAAGGTCTTGGGAATATACACATCTCTTCCATAGATCACAATGGGGCCTTTAGTATCTGATTTACTGCCTTTTCTGACAAAGTTTCTCATGTTAGTTCTATCTACTCATGCAGTGAGGCTCACTGTTATCATTAAAAGGCCTGTTTCCTATCCTTGCCTATGGGGGTAATAAAAGGTTTCACAAAACCCAGGCATAGACACGGGGGAGGGGGGGTTATCACCCTTATACACACAAGAGGGAGTTACCTGCAGCCTGACACACAGCAAAATGATTATTACTAAAGAATATATTTAAAGTATATTAAGATCAGTATAACAAAATTATTCCACCTCAACAGGGCAGACTGCTTCACAACTCAAAGTTTTTAAGGTGATAAGCTTAAAAGTTGAACGAAAACGTTCCTCTATCAGCTGTCTGTCATTTACACTCGTCGGAGAGTAAATGATAGTATTCGCAAACTACAAACAACTAGCTGTCTTAAAACACAGTTCATTTATCTAAGCTACCACAAGACCCACCACTCTGTTGGCGTTTGTAAACTGCAAAAGGACGCAGCCCACTGGCTTTTATTTTAAACATGGAAATGACAAAGTAGCCACAAACTACATTAATCAGACACCAGCTGAAAGTTTCTGTTTGGTCAACTCACGGAATAAACCTTGATTAGCTGCATCAGAGTACATTTGCCTGCGACAGTTATAGTTGACTAAATTAACTGTCACTGACTTTCACCCCCTGCAGCTTATTAAGAAATGCAAGATATAATTAAAATAACACATCTTACAATTTGAAAATAGCACTCTTTTAATATAGAAAAGATTTTACCAAATTTTCACCTCTAGTCAAAGCTTTTCACAATGTGAATGTGAGGACCTATGAGTTGGCATTGTAATACCAACATTTCCAAAATATTACATTAAGCAAAATCTCACAAAGTAATGTATTAAACGTGCCTTTTTTGTCCGATCGTTGAGTGAGAAAACACAAAGGTATATTTAAAGTATGTGAAAAGAAGAAAACCAAGTAAACAAACATTTCAGGCCCTAACAAGCAAATCACTTCAGCACAAATCAATTCCAGCAGTGCTCCTTTCCCTGAGTAAAGTATTAATTATACAGCAAATAAGGACCCAAACAAACCACATCATATCCCTGATATTGACCATTGAAGCCATCGATTGGTCGATACCCTTTCTTTCTTTGACAGGCCACTAGTTGATGTCACTTCTTCTTCTGTGCTTCTCACTTGTGCTTTGGATTTAGTCCTGCAGGGATCGGTTTGCTGTCCGCCTCCATCCCTGAGAGAGAGTCTGTCATTCATTGCCGAACTGTTTATTTTTTGACCTTTGCATTTGTTGTATCCATCTGTCCGTTGGTTGGCTTTGCGAGTGGAACGGTGTCCTCGGAGGCTAGGCAAGGAGGATGAGATGAAAGATTCATACAGGCGCACACGGTATGAGAGAGGTAGAGGGAGATCTCCACCAGAGAGAGTTAATTAGGATCTCCCCTTCCCAGGCAATTACTCTGCTCTTGACATTTCATCTCACTTTTTCCTGAACAAATCTCCCTGTGACTGGAGGAGACAGGCAGAGAGAGACCGAGGAAAAAGTGCTTGACCTTGGTTAGGTGTTGTGTTGCATTGCTGGTTTTAGCCCACATCAGTCTGCCCACGATAACGTTCAACATGAAACAGTGGAATAATCCCACAGCTCTCCAGGCAACCTGTTTTTAACAGCGTGCCTCCTTTCACCTGAAAGGAATAGCCCTTTCTTTAGTCCTCCCCTGTGCAAATCCATTATTTTGTTGAAGAAGCACACCTATAAATGTTCCACAGACTCATTTTAGAGGGCCCAAGGTTTTCCTGCTGCAAAATTAAAATGGCGAAACAGAAAAACACATTCATACGCAAATCAGTCCCGGTGGTGAGGTTAGAGAGAGTGCAGCGATACAATAAAAGAACAAAACAGGCCATCAACACTTCTGATTTTTTTTTGTTCTCGTGACAATGGAAATAGGAAACATAATCATAGCATGGCTAAATTGAAAACCCTCAGTGTTCAATATGTAAGAGATAGATCTGATGATTGAATCGTAACAAGCCGTGGTCTGTGAGAGACAGAGAGAGAGCGTGTGTTTGAGGAGGTAAAATGTGTTTATTGTCCCCATATCCCTGTCTGTCATTTGAAATTGGAGAAAGCAGACTGTATTATTGGACACCAGTGCCAGTCCCAACCAATGATCTGGCTCCGTGATAGATCTGTTTAATGCACACTTTATAGCTGGCAATCCCCTGCCGAGGATTTTTCGGAAAGCTGACAGAGTGGTTATAGGTAACCTGCTCGCAAAGAAAGGGGAAAATTATCGTTCTGAAATGACTTCAACCCAAAGCGGCAGCATGTCAGTCCCCAGAACCTTTTTGGCTGGGCTGAAATAGTTGACTGAATTTCCTCACCTCTCAAAGATTTCATCATGATAGGAACAAAAAAAAAAAAGACAAAGTGACAAGTGGGAATGTTTGTAACAAAGCACAAAATAAGGTAGAAACGTGACTCCCTGCTGGCCACGTGACACTGGGACTTTACAGTCATTGACTCCTACTTTTAAGTAGTCAGATATACAGCAATGTTACATTACTGTGTGTGTTTTAATATATGTTATAGAAAGAATGTGTAGACTGTGAAATAAATGCTATTTTTAAAAGTAACAGAAATATGTGTTGTCCTAATCTCAACATTGAGATGTAATAAAGACAGAATCCTTAATTTTAGTGTGTCTGACAGTGCAGGCTTCTTTGACCATGGTGATTTCTGCTGTGAGCCACAGGTCACATGACAAAATATCTGAGGGGTCATCCAATCAGTAATGGGTATTCAGCAGCCCTTGGCAGAGGTTGGCTCATTAAAAACCTTTGTATGGGTGTAGGTCAGCTGGGTTGTGACAGGTGTCAGTGAGATGAATGACTCTGTCGCAAAACACACGCACACACACTTCCAACCTGACCACCCAGTGAGGGAAACCGCTGCAAGTAGGAACAGGAGTCATGGAAATGAGGGTGGCTAACCCTGCCATGGTTAATTCATAAATCTGCTGCTGTGACCGCTGATAAAGCCAGTGTTCACTCGCAAAGTTTTTCAAACCATTTGTTGTTTTTTGACATAAGTAATAAATATATCAGGAAATAAAATAATAATTAAAAAAAAAAACTTTTTCAGTTCTATGTATGACTTATCATTTCGAGCCGAAGTAAAGTTGTCATGGTTTTGAGTTCTTTGCACTCTGGAGTTCTTGTTTTATTTTGAAAATGTCTGTTCTGTCTGGGTTTTGGGTTACGGTTTGTTACCTCCTGTTTTATTTTGTAATTAATTGCCCTGATTGTTTCCACCTTGTCTCCCCTGCCTCAGTTCATCGTTGTAGGTGTGTCGGTTACCTGCCTGCCTGCTGGTAACCTTGAAATAAACACTCGCCTCATCTTCTGATCTGCCTGCAGTTGGGTCCTCTTTCCCTGCTGCCAACACCCTAACCGTGAAAAAAGTGTCATCATTCAATTTTTCCTACAGGATGTTGTTTGAGAAATATTACTGTCAGATAGATTTCATTTACATTTTAGACATTTAACCAATCACTACGAGCACAAAGCTGAGAAAAATATATATATGTTGCCTAGAAATGGCAACACACAGTAGATGTGTGCTCAGTGTACATGTTGTATTGCAGGCAGCAGAGAAAGTCACAAAATATCAAGTCTTTCAGTCAGAGTTCAGTTATATATGTTTTTCTATATATTTATTTTATTTTAATTTAATCTGTGTGTGTGTGTGTGTGTGTATATATATATATAATATATATAAAAAGCAAAATCACAATTCTTCTTTTTATGGTTTTATGCAAATGTTTTGTTGGGGTTTTTTTGTGCTTGCTTTGGCAATGTAAACATCTGTTTCCCATGCCAATAAAAGCCCCTTTGAATTTGAATTAAATTGGAAAACGATATGATGATTTTGGAATGAATGAAGGCCTATGGATTTCACAAGCATATGACTAGTGCTTTCAAAACACACAATCAATCAACCTTGATATTTTAAAACTTTTCAGTGCTAAATGATCCCACTTCTATTCGTTTATCTTCATCTGCAGATGAGAAATCTTCGTCAAAATGATGTAGGCAGTGAATATTCAGGGCCAGCTGAAGGCAAGGAGGGCAATGATATCAGAACTAGTGTGTCGAGTAATTAAGAGCAGCAGCTTTCAATTTTCAGAAATGAATAATGTGAAATAAATATTTCACTTGGACAGAGCCTGGCTAGCTGTTTCCCCTTATTTCCAGTCTTTATGCTAATCTAAGATAACTGCCAGAAGCTTCATATTTAGCATACATGAGTGTGGTATCGATCTTCTCATCTAACTCTTGGCATGAAAGCAAATAAGCGTAAACCACATGTCTGACTATTCCTTTAAATAAGTTAGGTTAATAAGTTAATAAATGTTGGTCATATGAAATAACAATAGAATTGGACTGACAGTGCCATTGTAGCTGAAGGCTATTGCTAACAACTGAAAGAGGAGCTTTATACAGTAGAATGTGCTTTAAGTCCTAGTCTAACTTTGTGATTTCCACATTCTGTACACAATTCACTTCTTCTGTTTACCTTAGCTCAAGGGCTTTAAAGTCACTGAAACCAAGTGTGCGGTACAGATCCTGTGGAAGCTCCTCTGAGACCAACTCAACTTGTTGTGTTTGTTGATTCAGGGTCACACACCTGTCTGTGGCTGGCAGAAATACAATGAAGGTTTGTCTTACTGTGCCGTACCAATCTTTGAAAGAATGAGTCCAAGTCTGAAATCAATCAAATACAAAAACAGGTCTATTTCTGCGCAACTGGCATGCTCATCTTTGGTCGACATATATATCTCTGACTCTTATCTAAAGTAGTTGCGTGCGAGTGCGAGTGTGCTTCATTTCTACATCAAGAACATTATTGTAATAATCAGGGACTTTAAGTCATAACATATTCCATTATTGTAGGGCACTGAGGCCTATGCGAGGGGAAAGTTCCAGAAAAAAAGAATGGGGAAAAAAAGAAAATTGAACTACTGAGTAAGGTAAAGGAGTTATTCTACCCAGATAAGAGCATATTAGAGCGAGTACATGAGGAAGATAAGGGGACATGATTCAGTGGGAAGAGCAGGACAAGGTCAAAGTGGTTTTATACAACCAAGAGAAGATCTGATGTCTGCAACCAAGAGTAATAAGGTCCTTTAAAGTAAGCAAAGCAAAGCAAAGCATTTCAGTAATGTTGAAAGAAAGAAAAATATGATGATTATGTTTTAGAAGTACCGAGTTCAACTTAAAGTAACCATTATTTTCTCCCCAACACAATTAAAATGATTTCAGTATAAAATCCCTCAATTAAAAATCCCATTCTTTTTGATGCCACTTTCTCACCATTTATTTAGTCCCCAGATTTAGCCGCTCTTTCATCACCACACAATGGATTATTTTCAGCCATAAAGCTCAGATCCTGATAAGGCATCAAACGTTTGTCCAGAGACATTTCAAACAATCCCAATCGTAAAAGAGACAAATTATTATTATCAGCTTGCCTGCAATTAATTAGGATGTCATCTGTAGTGAAATGAACTCAAAGAGAAATAACTGACACAGTATAAAACTAGCTAATTGTCTCAGCTAATGCTTGGCGTGGTGCATTGTATTCTGTTCTCACTGCCTTTTATGTCTTTCCCCATGGCAGTTGCATGTCCATCAACAGCCATGTGTTGTGGCGGAGTGCCCTCGAGCAAAACACTCTACCCCTTTCTGCTCGCTATTGTAAGCTCATGCATTAGGCTTTACTGTTCCCTCTGTTAATATGAATCTCACTTGGCAGCTGTTTTGTTTAGTCAACATTGTCCCATTTTTCCCTCGTAATCTGGAAAATTAGTGTGTTGTCTCACTCTCCCCTAAAATACGTCTCCTTTCCCCTTGTCCTCCTTGACTTTCTTGAACTTAATCATAATCTTTTTTTGATAACTGAGAAAATATTTTTTCTCCTTTGTACTTTCTGAATATTATATGTGGACCTCTGATCCACAAACTCCTTAGTATTGGTTGCATATAACACTGGCAATCTAGCAATTGAGTCTTATTCTGTTTCAGTTTAAATGAGCAGTAGTTCTGATTGGGATGCAGTCTGGACAGTAGAAAAACACGGCACTTGTTGTAAAGACTGACCTTTATCATTTAACTTGGCTCTGACAGTGGCAGTGTTGGTCTCTCAGTCAGTTAGTCGACCAATTTGGTCTAGACTGAAATATTTCAACAACTATTGGCTGGATTGCTATGAAAATTAGTACAGATACAGTATCCATGGTGCGCAGAGGATGAATGTCACTGAAATGACTTTGGTGATCTCCTGACTTTTCCTTTAGCTGCTCCATGAGGTTGACATTTGTGTTTCAGACTGAAATGTCCTAAAAGAATTATCATGAAATGTTCCCCTCAGCATGAATTGCAAAAATGTTGGTGATCCCCTGGTCAACATTTGTATTTCTCCCCTACGTTAGTTAATGACCAAATACCTGCAAGACTAGTGACATTCCCATCAGCCTCAGCTGTACATTGTGTTTAGGGCTAATTACCAAATGTTAGCATGAAATGGCTAAGCTAAATGGTGAACATTTGCCAGTACATCTAATTTGGGAAACAAATTGATTTAAACTTAAACTTTTCTTTTCTTAAACTGCATCTCCTGGCTCATATTTTCGAAAGATTGACCTAACTGAATAAATGAAGGATTATTAAGGTATATGACATGATAAGTTTATGGCTTTCCCGCGTAGTGTGCAGGGTTGGATCCGCTTTGTGACGGAAGTAGCAGGCAGTGTTACTCAATGAAAGCAATTGATCACCGAGCTGATGAGGTCTCCTGGCCGGTCTGCCGATCTCGTTTACGGCGAGCCAACGGCGAAAGTCAAGGCCAAGACGTTGCTGGCACAGTTCTCCTGGAGATGCAGGTTTCAAAGTTTCCTGAGTTCTAACCTTTTGTGGTGTTAGAACACAGCCGTTGTGAAGGCATCATTCAGAAAGGCTTTGCTTTTGGTAGCTGGCTACCAGCTGCTCGCGGCGGCGTCTGCCAAGTCTCTGATGTTGTGGCTTGTCAAATAAAATATCTCTGGCTACACTAACTTCTTCAGCTAGGCTTGGGAAACTTTAAATAAGAAATAACGTAAAAATCATGAGGCTTAGTAGTAAAGTTACAAGAAAACTTAAAGAAAACCGTATTAAGAAACTAAGGTAAAATAAACTAACCATTGAGCTCAAAGGTAAAAGCTGGTTTTGTAAGCTTGCGTGTGGAGGAAGACTTTCGTGCCGAAAACCCATTTCCTTTGTTTGAAATTTTTAACACGGCTCTTCATATTTTTCTGACTGAATTTAAGTTTTACATGCAAAATATCACATACTCAAACATCACTATGGCTATACAATCATTATTCAAGACATAGTGATAAAATAATTTCAGGAAGTTTAACCAAAACTTATTTTAGTTGCTCATTCAATTGGTTATCTGTTAGAATCACATCAATCACATATTTTTAACGCTACTAATAAGTAGTGCTATAGTTAGCTTAATACAGTATAATAGCTACAATATTTCACAGTTTCATAATGGCGATGATTGTAGAGACTTCTGTTTGTTGGTCAATAGGTGGCAATGCTGTTACCTGGTAAAGAAGCGGTTAACTCCCTGAATTAATAACTTGCTCATTTCATGTCCTAGAAAAATAAAGTTTGGGTTACACATCAAGTCAACGTGCTTATTAATGTTAGCTGGTTACTTCTTGGTTATAATCCAGAGAGTCAATTTATTGTCTCACTAAAGACCCCAGGAAGAAAGAACCTCTATTTTGATTAAGCTAATGGAGATCCTAACAAATAAAATAAAATAAAAATGTTCATACAAGTAAGCAGATTTCTCACTTTTGTGCACTGAGCTCTTCCCTTCCTTTTTTACTTTAACACCTTTAGCATCTTCTGTCAAGGTGTCGTTTAGCAAGGCACCATCATCCCGATATGTCATGGTTTTGGGTTGTGTTCAGTTGGGTTGTGTTCAATTTTGTTTTGTGGGGATTCCTTTCCCTCATTTCTTTTTGTATGTTTGTTGGCTGCCTGTGGTTACTCTTGCCCCGCAATAACCCCTGATTGCTACACCACTCACACACCGGGTTTCACGCTCCCTCGTCAGCCTGCAGTGAGTTGGTCCAATCCTCACCTGCACCCCATTTCCCTCAATAGCCACTCAGTATATATGTTGGTTCATTTCCTGTGTTCATTGTTTGTTCTGTATGCATGTTGGGTTTTTGACATATGCCTGCCTGCACCCTGTTTGACCCTTGCTTGCCTACTTACCTACCTGCCTGCCTGCCTGCCTGCCTTTAACCTGTTTGCCTATTGTCTGTCAGATAGTCTGTCTTCCTGCCACCCCTGTCTGCGTTTGGGTCCTTTTCCCTGTTGCCTGTTTGCCAACACAACCATGACACCATCCTACCCACTCTAAATTGGACCTGATGTAAATGTCCATAGTGTAAACATCCTTTTCTTTTTTTAAATACTCCTAATCTTGATAGTCTCTCTCATACAGTAACCCTGCTTACCAAAAATCTTCCTCCAATTTTGGATGATAATGTAGCACTATACCACACCCTAATGATTATTGATGTGTATTATCATTGAATGAAATGTGCTTAGTGTGCTTGAAATTGAATTGGGAGGCGTACATTTGCTTTGACGCTACGGGGCAAATACCAAGAGTCATTAGACGCGCTTCTTAGATAAAAACGTAAAATCTCTTCCGCTGCAGATTCAGCTCCCTCTGGCTCATAGAGAGCCTTATTAGGAAAATATTGTCTGACTTGTTCCTTTGCTCCACTGTACAATTATATCCATGGATATAAGAAACAAAACACACAACAATCAACGCTGAGAATAGCTTGAAGTCAGAGAACTTGAAGAGGGTGTCTGAACTCTCATTACTAGTCAGTCATTCATAAAGAGTGTCAGGTGAATCACTGAAACAGACAAACACTACATCAATCACCTGTTTTGCAATACATTTAAAAATAAAGTAATAGCATTCTTCATAAATTTAAGAATAAATTAACACTGTGTGAATGTTGAAAATAACCGTCAACCCTTAACAAGCTTTTATTGCAGAGAACGTCTCTTTCTGTTATACGTCTGTGCTGGCTGTTTAAAATGTATAGCCGTCATATTTCAGTCTATTATGACAAATTAGAGATGGTGATAGTCGATAGTGTGGTTTTATTTTCAACCCTCTAGATCAGAGATATTCAGTTACAAATTCAATTGGGCCAGATTTTAAAACCAGTAGATTGGTCAGACATTTTCAGCAGCCTATTTAAAATCTTTTTTAGCTTTTGGTAATGACAAATTATAAACAAATGCCAATGAATATAGTAAAAACTAGCAGGCGTTTGGAGATGGCGGTAAAATAAACAAGTACTTACCAGTCCAGACAGGGTTAAACTGACGGTTTTCATTGTAAATGTTACATTTCAGGGTTGACAGACATACAGTATTTTCAGTAGAGCACTTCCCTTCTTGTGACTGTCAATAGCCAGATATTTTAAAAAGCTACTTATCGTGGTCAGAACCCACATGAGAAAACCTTAAATTTAAAAAGAGTAGAACTGATACATTTGCATGTATCTTTTCAAACTGGTTTTAAAAAAACCAACCTAATCCACAGTTCATCACATGCTGTATGCCTTTATCATTCCGCATTCATACTAGTGTGAGCATTTGTTGTTGACATGTGTCAATATTCACCTTTGTTTTAGCTGTTTTAGTTCCCCACTAACTTAATATCTAGCTCTTTCAACAGCTAGTTGCTAACTTTGTCTGTCTGCTGTTTTGGTGCTGGACAGGTGTTTTTTTTCCGGCTGAAAATAGCTGCCTCTGGAAACTGCACTAATGAGAGTGAGGCTGGACCTGATTTTGTCAGCGTTGTATACAGATACACATGGTACCCTTTAGAATCTGTAGGAGACGCCTTCAGGAACTCCTTTTGCAACTGTACATCTCGCCTTCAGAAACTACTTCTCAGGTAGTGGGAAGTGACGGAAGTCACATAACCAACACGTGACTTAGGTGTTGGTTAGGTTTAGACAAAAAAACTACTTGGAAAGGTAGTAGGAAGTCACAAGATGTCACTCACGTGACGGAACGTGACTTGTAACTGAAAACTTTAAATAACTCAGCGTTCACTTTTGGTCTCACATGGGACACAAACCCCGATCTCCTGGGTGAAAGTCATGGACACTATATAAATGTAATCTGTTATTAAAATAGAGTCCATTTTGTTTTAAATTTAATCTGTTAATAAAATAGTGTCCATGCTAGTATCCTGGTGTGCGCTAAATATATATTTTTTGGTTTACTCTTCATTTGTATATTTAATTTTTAACATATTTTTTAAAGTACCTACCACAGAGATCATTAAAATTCCATCTTAAAGTTTCACCTTATATTTTACCAGTGTAAGGTACAGACCTGATCATGCAAAATGTGACCAGATTTCTAGTGTATGAGACTCCTCTAGAGTCCTTCCCTGTCCTCCCACTGCACCCTACAGTACACAGTCTACATCAGCATGCTCCTCTGCTGCTGTGTCTCTTGTTGACCACAGACGACCTCATCATTTCTCCAATCCCAGGTGAACTGGAGCAGCTGACTAACTCTGAGGGCTGTCAAGCTAAAGGTGTTATTGCCCCTAGTCTGCATGGAAGACAAACAACACATATCATCACAACAAAACACAGAAACAGATGATTGTGTCTAGTGTTAAAATCGCTTTCCTTTTTCCTTTAGCAAACCTTAAATTGTCCTCACAAGGAGAGCACAGTGCAGCATCATAGCCTGGGCGTCAAACAAGAAGAGTGGTCTGCTCCCAGAGTAGACCTACTGTCTGCCCTCTCACTGTGGAGGTCAGACACATGGCCTTACCTCAAACACGGGGAGGATCTAATTCCAGCTACAAAATCCTTGCCCTATCCACCTCACTTTTGTTTGCTCGTTCACACGGAGGGTTCACCATATTATTCATGATGATGTGGACGCATGCATCCCACAGTTTGCAGTACCTGTATATTTATAGCCTTAGTGTAGAGTGCCCTCCACAGCTGAGAATGTAATTTTATATGGAGTGAGTTTAGGAAAGGACCAAGACATGGGTTCAAGACAGACACACACCACGCACAATACAAGCAGCCATGTGTGCAAACACACAAATGCCCCATGGATAAAAACAGAGATACATAGGTGAACACATTTGCATAAAAATTTATGTTTCTCCTGTAAACGTGTATTTAAAAAAATAATAATAATTTAAAACTACGTGTTAGCTAGTTCTCTGTTATTCAGTTATTCAATCAATGTACAGAGTCCACAGTGTTCCATTTAGAAATACCAATAACCTTCATTATTACTTTCCAATCTGCTAGCATAACTTCTCCATTTACTTTGGCAGAGCTGATAAGGTCCTATGCTTGTTGCACCTTGTCCAACTGCTGATTTTATGTATGTAATGTAATACTAGATATGCCAGTAATTGATTTGCACAAAATTTCTACTACTTTTTCCATGAGCAATATTTATACACAGAACCTGTTCAGTAATTGTATGGAAATAGATCAGTGCTTTGAGTGTGATCATAGTGAACCTTTGAATTAAATGCTTTAAAACATTTTGAATGTCAGGTAGATTTGTAAGATGGTCTTAAAGACTCGTTATTGAATTTATACAACGTAATTCATTTTTAAAGATTATTTTTTGGGGGCATTTTGCCTTTATTGGATGGGAACAGGTGAAGAGAGACAGGAAGCGGGGGAGGGGTGACATGCAGCAAAGGGCCCCGGGCTGGAATCGAACCCGGGCTGCTGCGGTCAGGACTCTTCAGGCGCGCTTCCAGGTGAGCTATGGGGTGCCCCCAAGTTCTTTTTTATTGTAATTTTCTTATAATTGAGCTGAGGATGTTGAGCCTGAAAATGATGATCTTCTGTTACTGTTAGAAATTCAGTAGTAAAAGTTTACATCAACATCAAAGCTAAGACAATAATGTAAACAGTACATTCTGTTTCTATTAATGCAGTTAATCATTATTATGATAAATCCCACATCAGTGCTATACATTCACATTAATGTCACCATTTAGGAAATGTGTTGTATAAACTGTGACAAAGCTGTGTTCACATGTTATAATACTGTATGTGGAAGTAGAGGAGAATAGTTATCTACCAATAGCCTACTGTATCTGTAATCCAAAACTACTGGCAGGATATTTTTCACTGTATGAAGCCAGTGTAGAAAGAAACAGGAGAGATACAGTGCATTCTGCATGTTGTAGTGTGCAGTAATCTGTAATTAAACATGCCTCCTCCCGTGTGTGTGTGTGTGTGTGTGTGTTTGTTTGTTTGTTTTGTACCCACTACCCGACTTTTGAAAAATACAGTCACTTCAGTGCAGAAACGGATTGGCTTGGTTTTGTCCTCTAGAAACACCAGGTTGCATAAACAACTGCATTAGTCATCTCTGGTTTGACAATAGGTTACCCAAAAATAACTGCAGACACGAAGGATTGTAATTGCAATATTTGGCAGATACAAACAAAATGTGTGTTACAGTCGGCACAACCAATAATGTTGCAGTTTGATAACAGGAGACAAAATCCTGTTAAGTTTCTCAGAAATAAACACTAAAGTCCAAAAAACAAACAATGTGTAATACAACTCCGAATGGGAAATGTTACCCTCTGCTGCAGGTCTGGCATTAACAGCACCAGGAACTGCCAGAATCCCTTTATTTTCCACTGTCATTTTTTTCAACCAGTATCTGAGATATGTTTGTAGCATTTACAGGCCATTTTCATTATTTGACTTTCACTTTCACTTGAGATTCTAACGAAGAACAGAGAGCTTTTCGGCTATTTTATCAAGTTAGGATATTTATTTTAATACTATTCACTGTCAAATGTTTGGAATCCTGACTGTGATTGGTTCAGCTCATTCCATCTCGGCTGTTTGGCAAGCTGACATTATGAGTTGAAAATATAGTCATCCCCAATAAGATGTAACAATATTGCAACAACAGAGTGTATACCCACTGTTAATGGCACACAGTGATATGCTATAGTCAGTTATCGAACTGTAACTTTACTTCTGACATCCTTTTCTATCATTTTGGTTATGAGGGAAACAGTGCTACTTTGAACATTTTTAATTAGAACTATTTTATATTAAAAGAATATTCCCTTATTCATATTTATTTATTTCCAATGCCTACTTTTACAATTAGGACTATTATCATTATACTACATGCTTTCCATTGGTATACTTTATTATTTTTCACTTTCCTGCTGAATCCTATTCATTTTTCTGCTGTTTCAATCAATTTATCGACTTTGATTGCGTAATTATTTTAAATCTGGGTTAGGGTTAGGGTGACTGGTGGTTTCTTTTTTTTATTCACCACAGGATGTGCCTTAACTGTTGAGCAAACACATGTCTCAGCCTTCCTCATATCCACAGTGTGGGTTTCGGTGCTAGAAGGGCTTTATTCAGGAGGAGCACTGACTGTCCTGTGTGCCAAACAGTGGACCAGCTTTTTACTTGGCCTTACATAATCAAGGTCACAGGACTTTGCCATTCTTGTCTACATGTGTTCTGCAGATTTCCAGCTGTTCCTGCAGGTCTCCTGTAGGAGGTGTCGAGGCTGTATGGGCTGCCAGGGCCGCTGCTATAATCCATTTGGTCCTTGTACAGTTGGAATGACAGCTGTGTCTGCACTCCAGCATGTTCATGGTGGGCATACAGTACGTCTTTGACAAGGATTTACTTTGTCTCCCCTCATGCTGTGATAGTCACAGTTTGCAAGAGTTTGCAATAATTTAGACCAACAAGGGTTGCCCCATTTTAAAGGCTCAGAGAAATTCCTCCTCAGCACCAGCAAAGAACTTGTGGATGTTCGTGTACCTTTTGGTTCATGCAATACATACATACATATTACATCTATCTATCTATTTATATATATATATAATACATCTACTCCTTTGCCATCTGCTTGATGACAGCTTCTTGATGATAACTTTGGAAATGTTTGTATGTAGTTAACAAGGAATGCCTGAACACACCATTTAGTTGTCTGTCAGTCTCAACCGTTGTATTCTGGGAGGAGGTTCTGGTTGAGCCTGACCTTCAGTTCCTCCAAAGGAGTCACTTTCGCAGAACATGTCAAGAAGATTCATCCGCTGAACTGGGACACCGATATTGTTCTGTTTAATTTGAGCTTTTACATAATGTCCAAGAGGGAAATCACTGTCAGGCTGAAGGAGGCCATCACCTTGGGAGACTTATTTTGCTTGAGAGACTAATACATTTCCAGGAAAAGAACTGTTAGTAGAGAAAATTTGATTTGATCTTACAAAAACATCTCTCATATGAATAAAAAAATGAAACCAAAACAAAGATGCCACAGATACAGAACAGAGTCAAAATTACACAATATACTGTATATAAATAAACATGTATATAATGTAAATAAATTAAATTAGTGCAGACAGGAATACACAGAATGTGACAGTGCTGCAGAGGAAATGCACTTTCATGACAATTTAAACATTTATGCATTTAAGGACAGTAGACATAGAATGTTATTTCAGGTACAGTCATGCTAACCGGCATAAAGCTTTGGTTTTACATTGTTCTACGGATTAAAACGCTATACTCGTGACAAACCTGGTGCTTAAAAAAACTAAGGCCTGTTGCAGGAAATGAAATTGGAACAGAGCAGAAAGAGAGAACATGTGCATGTAAAGAGAGATGGAGAGAGTGTAGTGTTGCGTGTGTGATCTCCATTAGCCGCTCTGCTCTGACAGCCAACAAGGATCACTGTGGCTATAAAAGCCCACAGGTGAAGCAGCCGATTTTATACCTAAAAAGGTTTTCAATATTTCATCGATGGCGATGCACACATTACCTGTGGACGCATCATATTTATTTTACATGGCCATTTTAAGCAAGTATGGTTTTAAAAGTGGAAGTTGTCCTCTGTGAGATGGGGGAGGCAGAGTGCTCTCTGCAAATAGGAACAGATACATGCTCTTGGTTTATTCAGTTACCATGAGAAATTAATGAGGACACAAGAAAATCATTTTTTTTTTTTACTCAAAATTTTTGCACAGATGCAGAGAAAATTAATATGTTTCCTGGTTCAGGCTTATCCTGTCACACCTGTCAGCCAGCCAGTTCTGGTGAAGGATTCAGATTTTGAAGCTCTGGAGAGACATGAACTACCCCTCAAAACACAGCAGCACTTCTCATATTACCTCTCTATTTCGAAACATGCCGTCATTACATGATGCTGTTCCATTCATTTATATAGTCAAAATAGGAGAGCTCTAGACACTGTGCATATATAGGAAAGAATATTTTACCCTATAATTATTCACAGATTTCTGTAGAGTAACATCAATTAGTTCAGAAACTTCCACAACAATAATGTGCTGCTAACTTTTGCAGAGCTCGGAGACCAACCACACATCGCAGCCCTCCTCATTCCCCACAGTTTGGCTCGTAATAACACAGTGATTTGATCCTGTGGCGAACAGAGGCACAGGCATCTGAATGAGACACTAATTAAGAGATTCAGTCATGTGTGAACGTGGCCATGCTTTTAGCATTCAGATGAAGTCAGCCATACCTGGTCACCCCCCATCCATCAGATAAAGCTTTGCATGTGAAAGGATAGGACTGTCACAGTGGCAAAGGGATGCTGTACTACTGGCTATCGCTACAACTACTAAGAAGAAGAAAAAGGATTTATTTTTTAGATAATACCAATGTAAACGGCTAAAAAGTCCATAACAATCTCTTGAACGAATGAGGACATATGAATGTTACACATTTAATGGCAATCCAATCAAAGGTTGTTGACGAATTTGACTCGAGACCAAAACTCTCAACCTCATTGTTACGCTAAAGGAAAAGTCTGAGTGTTTTATCCTCTGGGGACCATGAATATTTGTTAAAGATTTCATGGCAAACCATCCAATAGTTGCTGGGATATTTCTGTCTGGACCATAGTGGTGGACCGACGTTAAATGCAAACCAATTACTTTTATATTATTTAGTCAGCTTCAGCCTCCAAATCAACAACGGCCAATAGTGAATAAATCAAAAGTAAAAAGTCACACCACTCTGATATATTACTGTGACCCAAGAATGGTCATGTAAAATGACAGAGAAAAGAACAAGGGTGCGTATTTAGTATGTAACACAACAGGATTAGATGCAAGAAGAAAGATAAGGGGGAAACGATGTAATTTAGAGGAGAAAAGGACACCCCGTATTTAGTAAGGGTTCCAGGTTATGAAGGAAGATAAGGACTCTGTTGCCTGAGGTGGTTTAAACAGAACAAACATCTGCCAGACACTTGACTGTGACTCGATGAGATTCATATTGACAGAGAAACGTAGCGGTACATTCTGATGTATGAACTTCATATCATTGAGCAAGTTCAGTGTTTTTCTCAAAGACACTTAGACACACTGCTGTTGAAAGACTCCTCTGGGGACTGAACCTTTGACCTTTCATTTCCACCATTTTCCACGACAGGGCATGTATGACTGAAAGACACACTGACAGTTCGTTGTGCCATTCTTGTTTGTTTCAAACCTGTGACTTATACAAGACAGCTCCAAGACATGCCCCGTTCCCAACACTGACCTGCTGTTTTGAGCGAAAATACTTTATTTGTTCTGTGTAATTCAAATAATCTATTCCCATTGCATGTCTTCCTCGTTTTCTGTACAACATGGTACCTTTTGTTAATGTGAACAGCTAATAATATACATCCAAACCTACATTTATATGTTGACTACATCTAAAAACATCTGCTAAGGTTCATAATATTAATATAGTAATAATACATGTAATATAAAAGCCTGTACACACAGACACAGTGTTTTACCCTTTGCGGTGTTACTATATATAAGTTATATATATAAGTGATATTTGCTTGAAAGCGCCTTTAAATTAATTTTATCTGTAAGGGACTATGTACAATATTAAATATAAATGTTACCATTTGATCTTTTGTACCAGATTTAGCTTAAATGAATACATGTTTAATATTCTGTAAATATTACAATATATTACAGTATGTAAAACCTTAGTGAATTCTATATTTTCCATAATAAGTTCTGCTTTGGTTTTTATATTTCAGTTTTTTTTTGTTTGTGTATAATTTCTTCCTCTTATATTTATTTAAATACCATTTTATTATTTGCACACCCTCCTAGTTTAGTTGTAGATTTGAGGTTGTGATGGGCATTAAGGTTGCCTATGTTTAAGTAGGTAAGTAAGTTTATTTGTACAGCACCTTTCAAGAGCAGACATCACAAAATGCTTCACAATAAAAGACAAAAAAGGAAATAAGAGTCAGCACAACAGACATTAAATGCAAACAAACTAAACAAAGACAAATGGTTCTCGAGCTGCTTTTTAAAGGTGTCCACAGATAGTCCAATGGGAGAGAGTTCCAAAGTTGGAGGAGCTACAACCTCAATTCCCCACAGTCTCATTCTGCCTTAAAACTATTATTTCAAACCCTATTTCCTCACAGGGATTATTGTTTCATCTAATCTTATCACCAAGGTGATCCACTAAACTTTTTTCCCCATTGTATTTCAAGCTTTTTAGTAAGTGTTTGAGCCATTGGTCTCCTGGTATTTAGCAGATCTTTGCTGACCCAGTCAGCATGGATGGCGCCAGAGTTTTAAGCAACAAACCTCACATTTCCAGCGGTGGCAGCCGTCTGGCTTAGCAGGGCTTCTCTCTGTTTGGCTTTTTTATGAGGCAGAAAATGCCTCCACAATGTCACTGTTTTATGATGCATTTCAAGCTTGGCAATGATATGGGGGACATTGTATTAGGTACTTGTAAAATCGATGTGCCAGGCCAGACTGGAGCCAGAGCTGATGTTTGGCTGCTCTCCTTGGTCTGATGAGATCGATAGAAAAGGAGATCTTTCATTTAGCAATGGTTCTTCTAATGTGCCTTAAAAGACAGTAAGCAGTCACACATTCACTACATGTGGAAATCAAACCCTTTCATCACTGTTAATAGAAGCTACTGTAGATCTACGCTCTTTTACATATACAGTACATACTGAAGGAGGAGGACAAACAGGCCACAGATGAACCAGTACGCAGAGCACTTCTTCACAGGAAAAACAACAAGCAGTCTTTATGACCTCAGCAATCAACTCAGTGATTGATTCGTGTATTGTAAAGCTGATCGATTTTTACTTTGTTCATTCATGCATTCAATGCCAGACATACAGACAGATTTATGTAGATATAGAGATATTTGCTGATGATGCTTTGACTAATTGACTGACTCTGTGACTGATTAATTAAGATTTGCACGCAGCAGCTCTGTGCAGCACTGAGTTATTCCTCTAAACCGTAATGAGTGTGCAATAGTGTAATCAGCGGAGTGTGCGTGTCTGTTTGGAGTTGAAATGCCTATGAACACACACTGTGAGCTTCCAGTGGATGCTTTGCTGAATAGAGAGGTCTGAAGTGGAGGGTGAGAGTCTGAGGCTAAGCTGTAATTGAATACCAACAGGACTGGTGTTTCTACTCAGACCTCTGAAGGAGGATCTGACCTTGAGACGCTACCACTGATAGACAGGCAACACAAAGACCCGGCTGGCTAATTAGATTAAAAAACATGGATCCCAAGGGATGGAGATGTGACAAGCACATTGATTCACTACATCTCCTCAATTTCCATCTCTCTCCTGATCTCTCCCTCCTTTTCACCCCCCCCACTACATGCCTTATTTTATCCATTTCACTGAGCTGTATATCTCAGCTCAATGTCTTTTTTTCTCTTATTTCTGTCTGTCTTTCTTGTTTCTTCCTTCCCCCCCTTCCTCCTTTTCTCAAGACTCACAGTACATTTCTTCAACTTACACAATGATGAGGAATTAATTTGATTAATGACATAATGCATAAGTGAAACTGACAGAATGTTTTATGATGATGATATAAATGATGTGATGAACAGTGATAGAAACATTTTATTTATCTACGACATAATGTCATTGCAGTTTGTATGATGCATGATTGGTCTTACAAATGGTTTACTGTCATTGCAAAATCTCATTGCCAGTAAAATATCAGTTCACCATGACCTCCACAAATGTCATGTCTGAAGTCTTCTCCATGTATAAGGCCAAGTTGTTGTTGAATGCACATTACATTATACATTATGATATTGAGAAGGGCCTTTATTGATCTTGCCTCCAGATAATGTTAGTTATATTTTTACTGTAACACTAACTAAAAACAAAGTATGATAAAAGAATGCATAATAATAACCCATAATAAGATGATTTTATTTCTCTTACTGTTGTTTCTTTTAAACTTAACACCCTCTTAAAATCATGTTTTTGCTGTGTTTTTGAGTGGTTGAACTTTCCACCTTGCTGCATTGATGTAGAAGTGTACTCCAAGGGGTGTTAGTACACCTCTGACAACACCCAACCACACCCTACAGCCGATGGACTTTGTATTTAGATATTTGTTACATATATTTTTATATTTTTCTTATTTTCAACAAACCCCATGAATAGCCCAAAACCAACAATGTGTGTTCTCTCAATACTTTCTGACTTCCCCTGTCTGTAGCCCTCAGCCCCAAGCCCGTTTTGTTCCTGGTCACAACTACAGTATATTGTCATATCTAAAAAAAAAGGTTAAGTAATTTCCTAAAACAGCTGGGCACTGTAGTTTTTAGCAAATGTTACCCAAACAGTGAGTAAATTGTCAATTTGTTGGAAACTACTTTCAGTTGTGGATTAATACACATATGGTGGCGTATTGAGTAGCAGCAGGAAGGTGTATTTGGAACCGACTCAAAATAAACTCATGTTAATGACCGCTGTTAAGCGGTTAATTCAGAGTAATCTCTGCAACTTTTTAATTCTATAGATGTTCTGCAGAGAAAGACATGAAGAACATGACCCTGTGGTCATTTTAGCCAGCAGGAGCTAGCTAACACTGCCACCAGCAGTGAATTAGCCAGCTAGCTGCTGCCGGTAACAGTAGCTCCTCACTTTGATGCTGAGTAATAATCAAAGCTCACAACCTTGCCTAGCTAGTTAGCTAGGTAAGTAGCAACCTTATTTACCTAAACAAAAGCACTATGCATAAGTTAAAACGTAGCCTAGTTTAGACATAATTTCTAACTTAGGTTGGAGTTTATGCGCTACTAACATTTTAAGGGTTGCACCAGCTGAAAAAGTTCCAACGTAGGTATAAGTTACAACTTATATCTCACATTTAGCCCTTGGTAGCTGTTAAGATAAAAATAGCGGTTGGCATGGCACATCGTTTCGAAATGTCGTAAAACTTGGAGGATGAGGACAAGCTAATTATACTCGCTGTTTTGCATCAGCAATGCGTTCTCTGTGATAGATTACACCCCTTGGACATTTATGATGACTTTGATTTATACTCGCTTTGGTTTTCCACAAGCGGAGATGCAGCAGATTACCAGACTGCTGGCAGCAGACTTGCAAC
The DNA here is from genome assembly GCA_011952105.1 of Coreoperca whiteheadi. Lineage (NCBI taxonomy): Eukaryota > Metazoa > Chordata > Actinopteri > Centrarchiformes > Sinipercidae > Coreoperca > Coreoperca whiteheadi. The sequence continues at coordinate 28,154,063 of CM022485.1, read as the reverse complement.
ATGACACGGACAGAAATGGGGCCCTCAGTCCTTCCCTACAAGTGTGTCTGGCACTAAGATATTTTACTACAGGATCATTTCAAAACTTGATTGGTGATTGAAGTGCATACATTTACCGTGTGTAGAGCAATAAGAGCAATCGCGCTATTATTATGTCAGCGCTTTATCGACTGTGGGTTTCCAACTCAGCCTGAGCAACAAAATATGACACGCCAGAAGCTCTACCGGACAGCCCGCTTCCATTACTTGGCAGGGTAGATGACACCCACATCAAAATCAAGGAACCCAAAAACAATGAGAATTACTTTGTGAACAGGAAGGGATACTGCTCAATCAACGCTCAGATTGTGTGTGATGCTGATCTTGTTATTACAAATTCTGTGATCAACGACCAGGGGCAAAGTAAGGCCGCTACATCCTCAAGCAGTCTTGTCTTTGGAGAGACTTCGAGGCAGGAAGATACTCTGGGAGGCTGCTGTGAGAGTCATGGTATCCCCTGAGAAAATGGCTTATGACCCCATACCTAAACCCATCAAGTATCAGTGAGCAGCGCTAAAATTCCGCACACACAAAGACCAGAATGCGGTGGAGCGGTGCATAAGTGTTCTGAAGAACCAATGGATCTGTTTTCAAAGAGGTATCCAATTTCATTCAAACATCATTGCCTACTTTATTTTGTCTATATACAAATCAGTGTTAAAATCAGACTAAAATTCTTACCAGTATAGCCTATTGTTGGTCTGGCTTTGTGTTGGTAAAGTTATTATCATCATTGATTGTTTTTAATGGCTGCATTGATCTGGCTTGATTTGTGCTTTTAGTCAAGTTAAAAAATAACATTAGTAAAACCTTTAGCTACATCTTCGACTGTTTTCAAAAGAGACACTGCACATGAAGGCCTAGTAGTTTATGTCTGGGCTCTGCTAGACTTCTTTTCAAAGTATAGGCTATATATATATATAGTGACTTTAAATCTATAATTGTTGCCAACATGCATTCCTTTGGTCGTACAGGCATCTTAAAGGGGCGGCCACACAGAGATGCACCACTAGAAATGTGTCGCGCCTGACGTGCACTTCTTTTGCGCCACGCGTCACATTTTTCTAGCGGTTTTTAGACACGCATAAACATTTAAATATGGATTTGGATGAGTTGCAAATCAAAAGACTTACATAAGAATAGGCATGGACAAAAAGCCTACTGTATATAAAACAACACAACAACCTAATAATTATCATACAACATGTTTGAAATATGAATCTGCACAAATAAATAACAATGATCAATTCAAGAATCTTATCTTATCGAAATAATATTAAATATTATAAATTCATAATTTTTTTCAGAATGCAAGGTTCAACAAAATCCAACAGCATTAGTAACAGTCTGAATGATGTGTAGTGTCTTACATTCTTTTACTGTCTAAAATTAGTGTAACTGTGACAGAGGAGTTGGCTATTTGCCAATGTGAAGTGTATTGGTGTACCCCTGTGCTTTTCGATCTTCTCGTAGTTTATATATATCTATGTTCAATTTGATCTTTTCAAGGCCATTTTTTTTCTTTTTCTGCTTGAGGGTACTGGGTCTGCAAGGCTGTCTACATCCAGTCCAGTAAAGGTGGGCTCTGGAGGTACGAGGGATGCTGGTTCAAGCAGACATGCTTCTGCAGGTGGGGGGAGAGGTTGTTGAGCTGTAGAGGGAGGGTTGGTGCTGCTGTTCGTGGAAGGGCTGGTGCTGCTGGTGAAATTACTTGAAATGATGAAGGCACTTGCAAATGACAAGGTGATACAAAATGTAACCATACTTTGGTGTTTCATTTTGACCTCTTTAATTAATATTTCATCAAATGCTTCTTTTGCTACTGAAACCGGTGGTAGAGATTCTTCTGCTATTCCACAATGTCCGGTACTATGAGCATGGCCTCATGTACTGTATCTGTATGCTGAGTTTATTTAGAGCAGCAGCTTCTAGCTGGTTTATTCAGAGTAATTGTGACATTTTTATTGTTGTTCTAGCTAGCAAGAGCTAATCGGCTAAATGTGGTTGCAGTTGTTGAGCTTGCTAAGAGAGGAAGGGCACATGTATTAGCTGAAAATCCTGAACGCGCTCCTGAAAAGTGACACCATTAGATATAAAAAGACATCAAATGTGACATAATATAAAATTGTCCTTGGTGAAAATCCCATTATTGCCATTTCATGATAATGGGTTTATATATTTCACACATTTATTAATGTGTTTATCAATTTGTTATTATTTATTTAGTCATTTATTATTGAACAGATTAGGGCTCAATATATTGGGCTTTGGCTACTCGGGAAATACATATTAAAAGGATAGATTCATTATTGGTTTTGGACTTTTCATGGGATTTTATTGACGCTAAGAAAAAATATGGAATGTCACCAGCATTATCCTTTAAAGGAGTTAGCACAAGTCACCCGAATACCTTAACTAAATCCTATGAAGCTCAAACCAGCAGAGAGCAGGGACTGTTCAATGGAACCCCTGTACACGTGGAAGTAAAGTTTAGGCTCCACTTGCAGCAGAGCAGCCATGCTGGAACTGGAAAGGGCAGAAGCATCAATTACAGAGGGGGGGTAGACAGAGGTAACCCTCAGTGCAACTCTAGGTAGAAAGAGCTGAAATGGATAATCATCTCACTCCCTCCCTGGTCCTTCTCTCTAATTAAGTCATCTCCTGTTAACAAGGCTTCAGGCCCCACTCTCTTTGGAGGGATAGACTGAAAGGATACCATGCAAATGCCTGACAGTTAATCACTATGCTCTTACGCATCGATCACAGACCAAAGAAAAATGTCAAATGAGCAAACAGCATACGCTTACTTTTCAGATTATATGGAGAGGCCTTGATAAACATATAGAAGATTATTTTCAAGATTCCATAACAACATTGATAGTTTATAAAGTATTTTGCTCTAGGAATAGCCATGTCGACAGACTCTTAAAAAAAAAGGATAGATCTTTTTTTCAAAGAGGAGGATAATCCTGATAAAACATGCTCGTTCTATGATCCTATTTAATATAGTGAGAGGACTGTAATTCTTTCATCAGCTTAGTGCGTACAGCATTCCTATCTATACACAAAGGAAAGAGCGGCAGACATTCATCTGCCTGATTAACAACTTCAGTCATTGTCTTCTTTAATTACAACAAAGTCAACAGCTCCATTACTTCCCCTACTATCTATCTTTCATCCCTGCGCTCTCCGAGGATCGTGATGTTGGAACAAAACAGAGAAGGCTTTAGTCTCATCTGTAGGCCGGCGAGAAGGTCTGCTCGTGCGCTGGAATGTAATCAGCATGCAGAGGAAGACGAGGAACCGAGACATCCAACCAAAACATGTATCCATGGCTCCTGATAGTAATTAGTTTTCCTTCTGCTAATTGGGCGCAGCTCTCTACCGGAGAAACTGCTACTCTCCTTGAAATTGATTTGCTTGGCATTCAGAGAGCAAGGCAACCAGCAGCCAGCCAGTCCGTAAACCAGTCAGTCAGTTGCTTAACCTATCACTAAGTCAGCTAGTAAGGTAGCGGTATCTGCCACTCAGTGAACCAGCAAGGCATGTGCTAAAGAAGGGAGGTGAAACGTTAGTCAGCCAGTCTAGAAAATAAACAAGCCAGTCAGTCAGTTAGAAAGCTTTCCAGTCAGGCAGTCCATCTTAAATGCTGGCCAGTCAGTCAATCAGTCAGTCAGAGGGTAATTTATCAAAGATGCATCAGTCGGTCGTCTCCTCGTCTTGTGTAATAATGGCTATTCTGAAGCTGGGACACCCCACGCTACTGCTGTGTGGCTCTAGGAAGGGATTGATTGATGAGCGAATGAGCATAACAAATGATCTAGTTCGATCAGCACGGTTCTAAAGCAGCACAATGAGAGTTACAGCTTGTCATTAATGACTGTAACATTTAACAACAGCTATAATATCACTCAGTAGTGTGGGTGAATCCACATTAAAACTGATAGAGATGATAGTGGTAATTTACTTTAGATTATCTCCCAGCAGGGGACAATTTTGGACATTATGTTTAATCTAAATTGGGGCAGCTGTGCGGTAGAGGTTATAGAAGCGGGCTTATGATTGGAGGGACAAAGGTTTGAATGAGGAATACCAGATGGGGAAATCTGGGCGAGGAAAGTTAACGAGAAACACTCCCTATTCTTAGTATCAAAGTGCCTTTAAGCCAGGCAGTTAACTCTAAAGTGCTAAAGTAGAAGACTGTTTAAAGGAGATTTAAGTGCAAAAATAAAAAAAGAGCTCCATCATCAGGACAAATCACCTGATCCAGTAAAGGCTGACAAATATTCTTTCTGAGCAATGTGTTAAAATAACTGCAGCCCTGTAGTGATAGGCACTTACACAGCCAGGCCAAAAATGGTTGCATGTCTCTGTACTGTAAGTCATTATAGCTAAAAGCACTGAATGGTATAATGCTATGTTATTACATATTATACTTGGGCTTCTCCATCCCTCTTTAGATCCACTCAAATGCCAAACACAAAGAGAGAAATAACAGCCCACTGGATATAATGACATGTTTTATTAGGCCATATTATTTCATAACCCCAAAGCATGTGCAGGAATGCTAATATTCACAGTCAGAGTGCAGTCCAGTATGCTAGGAATTACATCCAAATTGGATGACTCTACACCTCACAATTGATATCCAATGCCAACATTGCCAAATTGCCAATGCAGGAAGAAGTGTGCTCTATATGTAGTGAGGTGGAAAGTAAGGCTGTGGATGGCGGGGGTGGTGGATGGGCGTGTAGCGAGTCCACTTTCATGATTAGATTTTTTTATTAACCATAATCACAATCTTACCCTTGTTTTAGTTGCCTAAACATACCTTAACCATAGTTTATTTTCCATAATTAAATGAAATAAAGAATTATATTTATTTTCCTCCACTGAAACAAAACCTGATAAATGATCTGTAAACTGTAATAAACATCATTTAAAAAATGTAATAGGACACAATTTAGTAACACAGTAGCGACATTTAAACATTTGCAAAACAACACAAAACAAGTTGAAGGAGAATGATAAGACAGAATTGATGAATTCAGGCTTACATAAAATCATATTGTGAACATTACTGGCCATGCTGGCAATTATTTGTCAACTAGGAAAGCTACCGTGGCTTTTGCACTGCAGACCGACATTGTTTTGTCAGCTGACGTGGCTACGTCGTTGCTGCCGCTGGCTGATAAGATTACACTCCATTTAAACAGTTGTCCCGGCTCTCGCAGTCAGGACTTTCACTCAGAAGAATTTAAGTTAATTTCCTTTGTGAAACCAATAATCAGTGTTGATTGTTTTAAGGAAGTAGTTATTTTAACCCAAACCATGATCTTTTCCTAATCCTAACCAAGAAGTTTTGGTGCCTAAACCGAAACCAAACTGCAACTGACTCCTGAAATTTTTCTCAGCAAGCTTTATTATGAAAGTCTAATAGGATGTTGCATATTTATTATTGCTAACTTGACTGCAGATTGAGAAGAAAACGTGATGCTGTCACGGTGGACCGGCGTGCCTATGGAGCTTTGTTTATCCTCTCGCGAGACCCCGTGGCACATCCCTCTGCAGAGCTGCAAGCAGGCGTTTATGCTCAACGCGCTGCCCGTTGTTATTCTCCGACACGCTAGGGGGGTGTGCAAAAAAAATATCATGTGAATAAGCAGGAAGTCAATGAGCGTAACCCGAAGAATGTCATTATCCAACATGGCGATCCCTCATGCTTTTCCACATTTTCTTTGAAAATGACTTATCTTTTGCCAGTGTGGTGGCGATCTCTCTCCATGAATTGAGAATCATTTGTCTTGGCCTCAAAGAAGGGTGGTAGAGGTGTTTGTAGAGGCGAACATGCTCGGTAAACAGTGCCGCGAAACTAGGAGAGCTCAAGACGGCCACTGGTTAAAATCAAATAGATGACATACACATATGGAAATTATTTGCATGGAGATGTAAAAAGACAAAAAAAACGTACTCTTAACTATTACCTCTATTACCTCTAACTTCTTCTTCTTTTCCTTTCGGCTGTTCCCTTTCAGGGGTCGCCACAGCGAATCATGCGCCTCCATCTAACCCTGTCCTCTGCATCCTCTTCACTCACACCAATTAACTTCATGTCCTCTCTCACTACATCCATAAATCTCCTCTTTGGTCTTCCTCTAGACCTCCTGCCTGGCAGCTCCAACCTCAGCATCCTTCTACCAATATATTCACAGTCTCTCCTCTGAACGTGTCCAAACCACCTCAATCTGGCCTCTCTGGCTTTATCTCCGAAACATCTAACATGAGCTGTCCCTCTGATGTACTCGTTCCTGATCCTGTCCGTCCTCGTCACTCCCAAAGAGAACCTCAACATCTTAAGCTCTGCCACCTCCAGCTCTGCCTCTTGTCTTTTCTTCAGTGCCACTGTCTCTAAGCTGTACAACATCGCTGGTCTCACCACCGTCTTGAACACCTTTCCTTTCATTCTTGCTGATACTCTTTTATCACACAACACACCTGAGACTTTTCTCCACCCGTTCCAACCTGCTTGCACTCGCCTCTTCACCTCTTTTCCACAGTCTCCATTGCTCTGAACCGTTGACCCTAAGTACTTAAAGTCCTGCACCTTCTTCACCTCTGCTCCCTGTAACCTCACTATTCCACCTGGGTCCCTCTCATTGACACACATGTATTCTGTCTTACTGCGGCTAAGCTTCATTCCTCTGTTTTCCAGAGCAGACCTCCATCTCTCTAGATTCTCCTCCACCTGCTCCCTGCTCTCACTACAAATCACAATGTCATCCGCAAACATCATAGTCCATGGAGATTCCTGTCTAACCTCATCCGTCAGCCTGTCCATCACCAGAGCAAACAAGAAGGGGCTCAGAGCCGATCCTTGATGCAGACCCACCTCCACCTTGAACTTCTCTGTCACACCTACAGCACACCTCACCACGGTCTTACAGCTCTCATACATGTCCTGCACCATTCTAACATACTTCTCTGCCACTCCAGACTTCCTCATGCAATACCACAGCTCCTCTCTCGGCACCCTGTCATACGCTTTCTCTAAATCTACAAAGACACAATGCAACTCCTTATGACCTTCTCTGTACTTCTCCATCAGCATCCTCAAAGCAAATACTGCATCTGTTGTGCTCTTTCTAGGCATGAAACCATATTGCTGCTCACAAATGCTCACCTCTGCCCTTAGCCTAGCTTCCACTACTACTTTCCCACAACTTTGTCATTGTATGACTCATCAGCTTTATTCCTCTGTAGTTGCCACAGCTCTGCACATCTCCCTTGTTCTTGAAAATTGGCACCAGTACACTTCTCCTCCATTCCTCGGGCATCCTCTCACTCTCCAAGATCTTGTTAAACAAACTAGTCAGAAACTCTACTGCCACCTCTCCTAGACACTTCCATACCTCCACAGGTATGTCATCAGGACCAACTGCCTTTCCACTCTTCATCCTCTTCAACGTCCTCCTCACTTCACTCTTGCTAATCCTTGCTACTTCCTGCTCCACACCAGTCACCTCTTCTACTTTTCGTTCCCTTTCATTTTCCTCATTCATCAACTCTTCAAAGTACTCCTTCCATCTTCCCATCACACTCCTGGCACCTGTCAATACATTTCCATCCTTATCTTTAATCACCCTAACCTGCTGCACATCCTTCCCATCTCTATCTCTTTGTCTGGCCAACCTGTACAAATCCACCTCTCCTTCTTTAGTGTCCAACCTAGCATACAAGTCCTCATATGCTCTTTGTTTGGCCTTTGCCACCTCTACCTTCACCTTACGCTGCATCTCCCTGTACTCCTGTCTACTCTCTTCAGTCCTCTCAGTGTCCCACTTCTTCTTTGCTAACCTCTTTCTCTGTATACACTCCTGAACTTCCTGGTTCCACCACCAAGTCTCCTTGTCCACTTTCCTCTTTCCAGATGACACACCGAATACCCTCCTACCTGTCTCCCTGATCACATTAGCTGTAGTGGTCCAGTCATCTGGGAGCACTTCCTGACCACCCAGAGTCTGTCTCAGCTCCTCCCTGAAAACTAAACAACATTCTTCCTTTTTCAACTTCCACCACTTCGTCCTCTGCTCTGCCTTTGTCCTCTTCATCTTCCTCACCACCAGAGTCATTTTACACACTAGCATCCTGTGTTGTCTGGCTACACTCTCCCCTACCACTACTTTACAGTCACTGGTCTCTTTCAGATTACAACGTCTACACAAGATGTAGTCCACCTGAGTGCTTCTCCCTCCGCTCTTATAGGTCACCCTATGTTCCTGCCTCTTCTGGAAGAAAGTGTTCACTATAGCCATTTCCATCCTCTTTGCAAAGTCTACCACCATCTGTCCTTCTGCGTTCCTGTCCTGAAGACCAAACCTGCCCATCACATTCTCATCACCTCTGTTCCCTTCACCTACATGCCCGTTGAAATCTGCACCAATCACCACTCTCTCACCTCTGGGGATGCTTTGCATCACTTCATCTAACTCACTCCAGAATTTCTCCTTCTCTTCTAACTCACATCCTACCTGTGGGGCATAACCACTCACAACATTGAACATCACCTCTTCAATTTCCAGCTTCAGGCTCATCAACCTGTCTGACACTCTTTTCACCTCAAGAACATTCCTCACAAACTCCTCTTTCAGGATAACTCCTACTCTGTTTCTCTTCCTATCCGACCCATGGTAGAACGACTTGAACCCTGCTCCTAAGCTTCTAGCCTTGCTACCTTTCCACCTGGTCTCCTGGACACACAGTATGTCCACCTTCCTTCTCTGCATCATGTCAATCAACTCTCTAGCCTTCCCTGTCATAGTTCCAACATTCAAAGTCCCTACTGTCAGTCCTACATTCTTAGCTTTCCTTTTCTCTCTCTGCCTACGAACACACCTTCCTCCTCTCCTTCTTTGTCTTCGACCAACAGTAGTCCAATTTCCACCGGTACCCTGTAGGTCAACAGCACCAGTGGCGGTCGTTGTTAACCCGGGCCCCGACCGATCCGGTATGGAAGTCATTGTCATGATTCGCATTTTTAGTTTGGCATGTGTTTTACATCGGATGCCCTTCCTGACACAACCCTCTGCATTTATCCAGACTTGGGACTGGCACAAGAAGACACTGGCTTGTGCCCCCCTGCGGTTGCATTACCCCCCTGCGGTTGCATTACCTCTATTACCTCTAACTAAATCATATAAAATAAATCCACATTGTGTAATATGACATAAACAGGGAACAACACAGTACCGTGGTGGTTCCCTGGGGCAACCCCGACTCAGGCCTCCGGAGAGCCCTTACTGACACATTGAAAGTCATTTTTTGTGGCTTCTTTCAGTCTTGGTAAAAGTTTGTGTTTACTATACTTATTATAGGTCTTGCATAATGTGAGTGAAAATGTATTTGTTTTTGGTGTCACGACACATTTCCACATTTACACTGCCAATATGACTGAGGGGTCTTTTAATACAGGGACCACTACATGCAACAGTCTACCGTATTTTCACTCTTTCATATATGTTAAAATATTTGTTGATATAGTTAACAATAACATATCACAATAGCATTTTAACATATTATTACATTAAGGGATAGGTTCAAAATGTTTCACATCTCTCTTAAAACATTTGTCAGGTGCCAATATGAACATTTAAACAGGTTTTTCTTATTTTAATAATTTCTCCTGTTCAAACTGGCTATTAAAAGATCCTCTCCTAATGCACTTGATGGGGGACAGAATCCACAGTCCTCCTTCCATGCAAAAATGTATTCAAACGTTAATCTGAAGTTAATATGAGGCTTCAGCCATCCGAGTTATATAAATCAGGTGGATAAAGTTACACTCTTTTTAGCACAAAGTTCCCTCTTTGTGTGACTATCCCTCTACTTCAGCCAAACAGGAAAACACTGTCTAGGAAACAACATTGAGAAACAAAATGCAGGTTTTTACTCCAACAAATATATAAGAATTCCTTTTTTCTGACTTTTGCACATACAGTTATATGTTTTTGTGTTATTGTATAAATGGGCTGTTATTTTTGCACCTTTACAAACCCCACTAACAGCCAAAAACTGGTCAAAGTGCGTTGCTGAATGCGCCAGGAAAAGGACTTTCACTTTTTTTTCTGTTTTATTATGTATATGAATGAGTCATTCGTTTCATTTGCTCATTTCGCAATCTCTAATTAGATTTGGAAAACAAAGTGGGAAAGTACGGCTAAAAGCAGTGACACAGCCTAAACCAAATTAGAAAATGACAACGTGATTCAAAGGCCTCTGGTGTGGCACAGTTAATGAACGCTGCAGAGTCACTGTGATAACCAGAGAGCTAATGCTGTGCAGTGCTGCCAGAGCTCACAAACACACTGAAACACTTTTGACTGCAAATCTTGGGTAAACATTGCAGTTTAGCACTGCACAAAACAACACGCTTCACCCTCCACCCAGTAAACAACTCCGAAAAACATGTTTCTCACAAACATTAAAATATGAGATTTTGAGGTTGATGTAAGAAAAGGATATAAGGTCACGCTAACTGCACCCTCAAATTCTGCTAGAAGCCTCTCTCCTGGCATATTTAAATACAGAAAAGGAGAGGGAGCAACGACTGTAGGAGGACTGGGCTTGTTGCTACGTCGTATGCGATGAGGGGGTCATGGGACACAGAGAAGACTGACTGACCATCAGTGTAGCATGGGCAGTGATGTAGAGCTGGTAGTGAGAGCTAACCAGCCATGAGAAGCTACTGTCAGACTCTCTGTTTCTCTGCTGGTTAGTCTGGTGGAGCTTTGTAAGTCACTAGAAGCACATTTATGGCCCTTTGAGAGAGTTACTGTGTGGGTACCTGTGTTCTACCTGTTCTAGTGGCAATACTACGTGCTTCTATGGGGGAGTTTCAGTACATAGTAACGTTAATGTTTGTAGGGCCGCCCTGAATACTTATAGTTATTGGTTTCCGCAGGTCTTGCAAATGCTAGCGCAACAGGCAGCTATGTGTGAGAATCACAAACAGCTACAGTTGTCCAGTGTTTTGCTTTTCACACTGGCGCGTAACTGTCACCACAATCCTATAATCACTGTATTAACATCATATGCCAACAAGAATCTATATCATTCTGTGTACAGTGAAAATGTTAATCTTTATCACTGATGTACATTAGAGTTACATGTAAAATATATTTTAACACGGCTGAACTCAGTTGACATTCGATGAGTATTTTGTTCCTCAATGGTTACTACCAATACTACTACCTCTGCTACCTGTATTACACTACGACTTTTATCACCATTACCTCCACTGTGTCCAGTTATCAGCAAACCTCTGTCCACCAGGCCCGAAAGTGTCTGACATCCTGCTCAACAGTTTCACAAAACTTCTAAAAGATAAAACTGCAAGTGTAATATGACTTTAAAAGTAATTTATCCATTGCCTCTTTGTACTCTTCTTTATTCTTCCCACTAAGCACTGCTCAATGTGAACTCTTGAATCAGCAACCTCAGAAAGGTAATGAAACGTAATGGGAAATGAAATGGGAACCAAAGAAGCAGCCGTTCTCTGTATTCCAAATACTGAAGTTCTGAACCCCTGTGATAAAATGGATTATGTGTCCTTTCACTACCTGAGTTTTTGTGTGGTCGGGGCTCCTGAGTCAGCTCTCTGGTCGATTTCTGACATTTTCTAGGGCAGTGAATGCAGATCATGTTTATCAATGAGCGATGCTCTACATAGAGTAGGAAGCACATTAACTCTGCCTCCCCTCTCTGCTCTGCTCAAACCCAGAGACCTGAACCAACACTACACAGCCTCTGGGCCCTATTTCCTATTGGCACTGAGTCTGTGTGCTGAATCACCCAAGCCTCAATTATACAAAATCCCTTCAGCGTTGGATGTTATTGTGATGCAGGTGGTCATTCTTCTATTAATGTGTGCTTTTTTGTGATTGGGATGGAGTTTTTTTATTTCTCAGACATCTATGACAGAAAAGAAAGTGAAAGAATGCAACATGGTCACAGAAAGGACAAAATGTCTGACATATAGCCTAAATACAAAAGGCCTGTGCCAAATGAACTTCTGGTTTTAATATCAAAGCCTGGTCCAAACTGGTCCCCAATAGCCCCAGCACTGGTGTGAGTGATGTCGACTTCTGGTCATCGACAATGTTCACGGAAATTTGGAGCATGATGATCTGGAGAAAGCAAGAGTCTACAGCCCTGCCCAGCTTCACAAAGGTTCGCTAGGGCCTTTGTGAAGCTGTACTTACAGTAGGTATAGTGGTGATTTCAGCTAAATGCTAACACCAGCATGCTAACATGATCACAATTTCACTCAAACACAAATGTCAACCTTATGGTGCCACTAGAGGAAAAGTCAGGGAATCACCAAAGTCATTAGGATCCATCCTCAGGGGAACATGAAAGTCTCTACAAAATTTCATGACAATACAACAAACAGTTGTTGAGATATTTCAGTCTGCACAAAAGTGGGGGACTGACCAAGCAATGGACCAACATTTCCAGAGCCATGCTGCTAGTGTGGCTAACGAACAGCTCTGTTGCTTCAGTACCCATTTCAAATGATGATGATGTGGGTCAGACATGGTGGTGAAACCACTCTTCTGATTAAGCTGTTACTGTTACTGAGCATTGTTCTATGTGTTATGTTACAGCTCATTACTATTCATAGTCTTTGATGTCTGTTATGTTATGATATGCTACATTAGGTTATAATGTATTATGCAGATACAAAAAACATGCTGATCTGTTTGAACTAGATCTATTGGGGGGGGGGGGACACTTTGTATAACTGTGTTCCAGGATGTAAAGACACGATTTAAGAATGCACAATTGTTACTTGTTTGTAAGTGTATTACATTAATAGCACATCTGCAATATTTTCATTCATTTTTTTTTAACATTACATGTACACATACATTCAATTCAATTCAATTCAATTTTATTTATATAGCCCAGTATCACAAATCACATTTGCCTCAAAGGGCTTCACAATCTGTAACATACGACACCTTATACATGTGTATTATTTTGTACCAAGACAATTTTGGATATCATAATAAATGATTGCATGATTGTAAGTGTAAATTCATTATTAGTTATTAATAATTAACAGAATAAGAAAATAAGAAAGCAACAAGGTCAATGAAATGGACAAATTAGGTCGATAACAGTGGAGAGATTAAGGATGACCTGCCACTGAATGTCCTTTGTGTTAATGCACTCTAGTCATATTTCTCCAGGTAATATATATTTTACTGGAAAATGTTTCAAAGCCTTACTGTGCAGGTGTATGTTTATGCACTTTATATCAGGTATGCTGGCAAACTGGCAATGGGGAAGAGGACCCAAATGCAGACAGAGGCGGTAGGATGATGAGTGGTGGTTTATTGTCCAAATGGTAGACAATTGTCAAAAACAGGTCACAGGCAGACAGGCACAAAGCCAAACCAGACTGAACCAACAAAGTGTGAAGAAGTAGTATGAACTGACAGTGAACAAAAGAAAGACCTCAACTTAAATACACTCAGGCAGGGGAGACTAGACACAAGTGAACCAAATCAACACAGGTGGAAACAATCAGGGAAATCCCAGACAGGAAGCACAACTTACAGACACATGAGGGAACAGACCAATTACCAAATAAAACAGGAACTGACAGAAATTAAACTCAAAACCCTGATAGGAATAGACATATTCAAAATAAAACAGGAACTGACAGAACCCAAAACCCAAAAGCATGACACTTTAATATGAAGGTCATTTCAACAATCATGTTTTCTCATATATTCTGAGGAATGCAAGGCAAGTATTATCATGCTTTTGGTCTTTGGTTGGCGTAGTGTAGGCACTGAATGAGATATTTTGTATAGTTTGATGCAGATCTTTCCAGCCTCCTGATGGAAAGCTCATGTAGTAAAATATGATTTACCAGAATCAACTGAAAGGCTCCCTCAGAAACTAGGACCACGACTGGTGTTTTTTTAAGCTCTATTCACTCTAAATCTCAGTTTCCAACCATTATGTACTTGACATGTTTTGAACCTGTGGGTTTATAAGAATGTCTTACAAAAGTGTCCAGTTTTTTATATATGTCACTTCAAACATAATATATCCCTTCTGTTTCCCTCTAAAACCATTTATTGTGTGCTTGACTGTTTGTTATATCTGAATTGATTGTTTTGCTTTTAATTTGCTGTCTTTAAATTGAATGTTTCCAAAATGTGACTTTTGGCAAATTTATTAGCTATAGATGTTAATACTGCAGAAAAGAGACGGTTAATAAAACATAATGGGCTGAAATTCAATGCTCACTTCCCTCTATATATCCAATTAGTGTGGCTGAAGATTTCAGTCATCATAATCTCAGAAACAAACTATTTATCTTTGAATGGCTGCTTTGGATCCTAGTTAATGGACGCAAACTTGCTGACCTTCATGCCATGAAAGCAAGTCATCTGTAAAGGCGATGAGGGTTTCAGCCTGCAGCAAAGTGTCCATATTCAATATGAGTGGACATACAGCAGAACTATTTCCATTTGTTAGTAATAACAACTTTGAGGAGCTTATTCAGCTGGTGACCTAACCAAATGGATGTTTCTGCTCAGAGACAGAAACAGAGAACTGCTAGAGTTGCTAGCTTTTACAACATTAGTTTAACGCATCCCATGACATGAATGTGCTTGGATTTGCCAAAAGGCCAAGAGAGCTTTTCAGAGTGGAAGCTGTGAAAACTTGAGAAAAGAATATTGCAAAAAAAAATAGTTTTTGGCTGAGGTGGAAAAAGTTGGTATAGAGATACAGACTTAACGAATAAATCAAGAAATACGGCCCAGTACAATTCCGACATATTTTCTCACTGTTAAAATATTCCTGTTCTATTTCCACTGTTAATTTACATTTGGATCACTAATGGTCACACAGCTTTTATTAAGACCCAGTTAAGACTAATTTTAAATGTTTTTTGAAGGTGGGATAAAATACAAATGATGATTAATTATTTGATTATTTAAGTATGTATATGTTATGAATATATTGTATGTTTTGTGGACAGCTTACAATTCCAATGTAATCCAAATACAGGTTTGAAAACAGATTTTTGTGACATAAACAGATACAGATAGCAGCTCTGAGTTACATCCCTATTTGACGCGAACAGAAAAGGCAGCGTTTAATCCATTTAAGCATTAATATTACAAACTAAAATATACCTTGCATTATTTGACCACGTTGCTGTTGCGGTACAAAACCATCCCAGCTGTGGAGGATGAAGAAGAAAGAAGACTAAACTAAAGCAAAATCTCAGTTTGGGGTGAACTGAATGTTTCTGCACTTTCAGGTACAGTTTGAGCAGATGGCTCTCAACCATATGCTTTGGGAGGGGAAAAGTTTGCCAGCAGCCTCGGGGACGTCGGTTTATACAGGTCTTGTTTTATCTGAAGTTATTTTTACTGGGTATTTAAGCGAGGATAAAAAAAAAAGGGAATGAATTTTACTGGTGTGAATGTAAAAATTACTGGCATGGTAGATACGAATGGGACTACAAATACAGGTGTAGTTAATCCAGTCCAAATACGGCTTGAGAGTTTACGCATTTAACTGACGTTCCTATCCAGGGAGACTTCCAAAGAGAGTGCAGTAAAATAAGCCTCAATTCTCTTATCACCAAGACAGAGCCAATAGCAGGAGTGCTCTATTTAGAGCGGTAAAAGAAATATAATCAAAGGAAATGTTTTTGATCCAGAGTGTAAAGCACTAGAATAACGTCATTGTTCATGAAGGACAAACAGTACATTAGGTACAGAGCCTTTTTCATTTGAGTCTAACTGGATTTCTCACTGTGTCTAAAACTCACTTAATATGGAAGTTTGTGTACGGACCTCTGTTTAGTGAAACAATATAATATAATTTTCTGGAATTCTGCGCCATCCCACTGGTGAAGCAGTCTTTGTTCATCCTCTTACATTTGACATTCCCTATGTTAAGCTCTATATGTCATGTCTCTTTCATTTGAAATTAAGCTTTGATGAATATTGTATGAAAAAGAACCTGCTTGCAAAGAGACTGACCTTCACAGCTGCTCTGCTGCTGCGTTTGAAGTATTGTCAAGTCCTGTGGGCTTATGAAGGCACTTAGACTAACAGAAGTAGAAAGAAAAGGACTGCAAAATATTTAACTAACATCACCTTGATTTGAAAAGGCTAGCCGCGAGGCTCAACAGGCAAGGGCTTAATCACCAGGATGGTGGTATTTGAAACGGCACTTTTAATGCCCTTTCTCCTTGTTCTGTATTGGTGAGCTGTCTAAGTTTTCCCATTCAGCTGCATAGCTGTGATAAAGGTTAATCTGTCCATGTCAGATATCACAGTGTAATGGCTGTCTTTGGATTAAAATAACAAACCAAGAGAAACCGAAGTAATGCACGCACACACACACACACACACACACACACACACACACACACACACACACACACACACACAGTTAGGCTATGGCTCTGTCTCTATTTAAATTTTTCAGTTTTATTTATTAATCTCTTTTTTTTTTTATCAGTTTGCTTCCTTTGAAAACATGCAGTGACCAGCCTGCTTGCTAAAGGCACTTTATAGATAAATATGACTTGACTTAATTTTTCCCTTTTACAGTCTGATGGTCTACTGCACTGGCAGCCATCTGAAGAGTTTTGAGTAAATAACTACTGACTTTTTAATCAAAGACACTGAGGCTTATGGCTCCACCTTAACACACATGCCTGAAACATCTGGGTGACCAGCTGCTCCTTTCGCTAATCCGATCGGCTCCTTAATGTTCTCTGAGAACATGGCAGTGGCTCAGCTCTTTGATTCATCTCACCTGGCAGAACCTTGCTATTTGGCCTTTACCTTGCTCAGTAAGCATTTTAAAGACACACATTGAAAAATGTCAATGCTCCACACTATAATCCATCAACAGAAAAGTAGAGACACAAGTCAAGAGTCTCCAGTATCAAAAATGTTTTCCTGCGGGGTGTCTGTGCTTACACTACAGCCTTTAGGTGACACAGCTCGCTGGCTCATTTGCTGTTTTTAACGTGTCACTGACAGTTCATACTGGAGGTTATTGGTACCAGCGGCCTGTTAATATCTGCAGCTCTAATGCAGGGCAGAAAGGCTGCAGGCTCCACTGACTGCACACAACATCCTTCACTCCCCTTCAAAGCAGAAAAATGACACAGCCTTGATTGCGGAAGGTGACCAGGGTGATTGCCCCTGTAGATCTAAATCAAACTTCTGCACACGATTACCTTTCAAAAGGATGTATGAGACATGTTGGGAATGTCTTGAGGAATAAATTATACTGCTTGGTAATGTTTTGCCACCATTAGTAAGGATATTATAACCGAGGAGGTAGGGTAACATAATTACAGGCCCATGTCCTTAATCAATGTTGATTACAATTTCAAGACTGATGACGATGGCGCATCCAATAATACTTTGCAAAATCCAATAAAGTATTCTATTTCCAGCATTATTCAAAAACATTTCACAAGTTCAAGGGTACAGTCTGAGGCTCTGGAGCCACAAACTAAACAATGAATATGCTAAATATCAGGACAGACATCCATATGCAGAGAATTTTGTCCGACAGGCCTATAGGGAAGCCTGCACAGTGCTTGGCCCGCTTCCTGTTCAAAACCTGGGCTGCAGAGCGTCTGTCGGGGCAGCTGTCCAAACTACAGCCCAATCAGGACCCGTGCCATCTTTCTGCAAATTCAGTCTCAAGCTGTCAAACACAAGAATGCTCTGGCACACTTGTGGGCGGCAGAAATGGCCTCCATTTAGTATGGAAACACAATCTTGGTACATTTAGATGGAGTGACGTGGAGAACAGCTCTATACATGATGCACTGTGTCTCTCAGAGTAGCCTCTTACCATGATGAAACTTGCATTCGAGATAATTATCTCAACAGCTGCATAGCTCTGGCTACAGACATCTCTAGCAGTGGTGCTCTCAACCTTCCTTTTGTGTCTTCCTCCTTCTCACCCGAATTATGTCACACTGCTGAATGCCCTGCCTAAATAAATGCTTGGATAATCTGTCATAAATTGTATGCTGTGCGCTCTAAAAATGTCTCTATTCTTGGATGTGCAGCAGATGAGGTGCTGGTTTCAGCCAGACCCCGTGGCTCAATCTCTGTACTCTTGAAATTGTCAGCTGCAATCATTTCACCCACTTGAGTGCAGGTTCTTATGAACTCAACCTTGGCTAATCTACACAGCAAGGTTTGTGATAGCTTCCTTGTGGAGATAATATTATTGGAAACCATGTGATAAATTTTGATCGTTAGCACTCTGCTTTGGAGAGATGTGGTGAAGAGGGGGAGGTGGGGTGGGTTAATCAATAATGTGAGTGGCCTGATCACCCCTAGGAGGCTGCGTAATTGCTGTACAGTGTCACTTTCTAATTCAATAAGCAACATAGCCGTCGCTTCCCCCTGCAGAGCCCCTGCCTCTCTGTTCTTCTATCTGTATATATACTGAGAATCCATTGTATTAGTTACAGTTATCAGTTTACACAAAGAGACTTCAGACAGTTAAATGGGAATATAGGAAAAAGTGCAAAACATACAAAAGCCTATAGGACAATATTATGGCATAATGAATGTATTGGAGCTGGTTCTTAAAACCTAAACCTAAATAATGTTGTTGACCTTCACTTCCACAGTCTACTCTTGTTCAAATTAAGATTTCCTGCAGGATAAAGATGTTTCAGAAAAGTAACTTTCCTTCAGTCCCCACATCTAAACCCAATAGAGCTCCTTTGGGATCAGGCAGAACAGGATGTTCGCAGCATGAATGTGCTGCCAAAAAATCTACAGCAACTGTGTCATATGACTGAGCCAAAATGGACAAAGATCCCTGTGGAACAGCTTGTTGAATTCATGTCTTCAATATTTCACATGCATAGAGTATACTCAGTGTATGTATATACTCAATATGTCAGTCTTTCTTTCATGCAGAGGGTCAGGTTTTGCTCGGTACGTAACCAACTCAGACGTGCTTAACAGACACAAAGAGAAGCAGACAAAATAGATAAATGGAGAAAAAAAAGGAAGGAAAACAAAAAGCCAAGACACAATGCTTCAGCTTGTTTTTCTGTTCCTCAGTGAACAGCTCTCGGCACATAATTTGTTTTTACCTAATTAAGTAGTGTGTACAAGGATGGCGAGGTGCCATTGTAAGGGACTGTAATGATCTGTCACCTATGCTGAGAGCATGGTGTGGATCTGATTGACTGTGACACTTCCCTTGGTGGATAACCTTCAAGACAGTGAGAGGAGGACAGTTTTACCTCTGCAGTACAGCTGCAAAAAACAAGAAGACATGTAGGCAGGGTCACCTGCAACTAAACACAATAAATCAAACATCTACAGTATGTAGGAGTTGAATTGACCGTTAGCTAAACACCTCCCCCAAATATGGATTGTCCAATCATAACTTGAGCATGGCAGACATGGCAAGCTTTTGATTTCTTCACACGTTTAAAGGTCCAGTATGTAGGATTTAGTGGCATCTAGCGGTGAAATTGCAGTTTGCAACCATTTGACTATGCCTGTCTCCCGTTCCAAGCCTGTTGGAGAAACTACCGCGAATCTCGTAAAACACGAAAGGCCCTACCTAGAGCCAATGATTGGTTTGTCCTTTCTGGCTTACTTTAGAAGCATGGCGGTGCAACATGGCGGCCCCCCCCCGTGGTGCTTTTTTCCCTAGACTTTCCAAAGCCAGAAACACAAGAGCAAAACTGTAAGGAATGGAGTGTGTACATCCGTTCTAATGTAAGCTGCAATATTTGCATGCAATCAGTTTACCTCCTATAGGGACAAGGTGCATATCATTAACTACCTAGGTTAAATTAGTTTTTGGGGTTGCAGGTTATGTTCTAAAAAAGGCCGGTTCACGACTACCACTGTGTAGTATTTTCCCCACTGTGTGAAAGAAGGTTTTGGATGCTATCAGAGTTTAGGATAACATTAGCTCTTGTACTGCATTTCATTGGACGTTTACATTCTAGAAACCTTGGCCAACTTTACCCCAAACAAAACCACATCACATCAGAAATAGTTAGTCCTCATCCTACATGCCTTTTCTCTTGTAATGTAAAAAAAAGCCTAGTGTTTGAAGTCTGTAAGCTTAGCGCCCAAACAGGGTGATGATAGAACTAAATAACAGTCTGATCTTAAAGTTTTTCTTATCATACTTATAATACTATGACTACCTAGTTCTAAATACAAGAACAAGGCTGTTCATCTATTTCCATGTCTTCAGTCATGGATCATTAACTGGTGAGGATGCTGCGGAGAATATTTCTATTACAATATTCTCAATTTTACAACGAGTCACCTGCAAACATTGAAATGTCAGCTGGAGATGGTGTTTTCAACCAACTCATGGAGATAAAGTTAACTTGATTAGCCAGCTAGCTAAGCTGATAAAATCTGCCAGCAACAGTTTCAAGTCAGCTGACTGCTAGAAATGAGAAGCTTGTTTTTTTTGTCTACCCTTGTCTGAAATCAGAGATCCATTGTTTCCAAAATGTACTATGAATTTCATGTGGTAAATCTGACACAGTTATCATTGCATGTGCCGTGCAAGAAGGGAAAACTTTACAGAAGTAGCAGCAGTAATTAAGGGGGTAGGGCTCAGCAAGCATTCAATATATATATGAATGTATAGAACATTGCACTAATGCTCGGTGTTAGAATGTTCTTACTGGACACAAATGTATAGAAAGAAAAGTATACCAGCATGGTATATAGGGAGAGGTTTTGATTAAAAAAAAACAACAAAATTCTGCCACAATCTTTTCTATTCATCCTAAAGTTGGACTGTCAGAGGGCTATTTTAAACCACAGGTCATGCCCAATCTTTCATCTCTTTGTAAGAAAATCTATCAGTGAAAAAGTCAGCCAAAGCCACCTCCTGTGACATCTCAAACTGGGGCTGAACAGCTCCTGTAGCTCTTAGAGATCACAGGTGATCTGTCATAGCAGGCAGGTTATTTGTATGCTGTTCAGAACAGCATCTGCTCCCTCCGCATCATCCCAATCAGCTGCCCCGTGCTCACACACACATACACACACACACACGCTCTATTCTAGTCAGCTGGTGAATCTTTTTGTGCTTGATGCCCTCTCCAGCCCTGCTGTTTATCTTCACTTTCCCCGACGCAATCCAGCTCAACATGGAGGCAACAGTCATACCTGAGTACAAGCGTTTTCTAAGTAGAAGAGTTTAGCCTGTCAGCAGTCCAGCTTTGCTGTAAAGCTACGTGAATGAACAGGGAATCGGGGCAGTGGCGCTTGAATGGGCACAGTAACGATTAGTTGCAGTGGAGGACAGAGAGAAGTGTCTCTGGCTGTGAATATGCATGCCGTGGTTCTCCACTCCTTGTCATTGGGACTTAATAAAAATGCACGACTCAACAAGGGGCACTGAGCAGAAAGATTAAACCAGGCTAAGCCACCAAACTGCCTGCATATCTTGAATTTTACATCTCATAGGCCTGGAGGCGCAGTCTATCCCTCTGACATACTCCACTGGTCTTTCAGGCAGATCTGAATGCATGCACCAGTGTGTCTGAAGTGATACAGGAAAGCCTCTCCAATCTCCTCACCGATGGACTGGAACAATGCCAGTGGAGCTCACAGACACTGCATCTCTTCGCTGTGTCTGGTACGGCCTCAGATAAGGACCACAGCCATCAAATGGGTTCCTGACATGGGTCAGCCTGGCGGCCGTAGACCCTCCAGGTCAACACAGATGGAGGTACGGATGACTAAACCTGACTCGTTTGCTAATCGTGCACACTGGCAGCAAGAGGTAACGTCAAAGACATTGCACTTTGAAACAAATAGTAAGTAATATGTAAGGTAAAATTCAGATAACTCAATCATGTCTGCCATTCAACATTTCTGACATATTACTTAATAATATTTTGCTTGGAGCTGCCACCCAAGAAAAGATGTATATTAACTGGGCTGCTGAAGGCAAACAGACTTCTCTGGATTTCTCTGGACAGGGTGCTCGCTAACTGATGCTGTTTAAATTTCACATTTTACCTGTGTAAATAGGGAAAATCTGTGGGGTGTTAATTAGTGATTGTGGGACGCTCCTCTGTTCTGCAAGCCCTATTTGATTCAGGCAAATAACAGGTGTATTTTTGCATAAAAGTCAAGGCATAGGAAAGACTGCATCTACTTATTTTCCATTGTTTAAAAGGGCAGACCATGCAACAAGTAAAATATTCTAATTTAGTTACACTCTTAAATCAAACATGCAAATCAACATGATTCAAGAAATTATTTCTTTCTAATATTTCTTTTTGATAATGGTGAAATAAAATGTTTATCTCTGTCTTGGCATTGAAAAATATGTAAGATTGCATTTGGACATCTCTTTGATTGATTTCATATTTCAGTTTTAACCTGTTAAATTGTAAGATATTATTAGAATTTTCAAACTAAATACAGGACAAGTGACTAATTGAATTGCAATCGTGCTATTTGCATCTATACTGTAAAAACACCTTGATTTCAAAACTAATATTTATTTCAGGCATACCATGCTGTCCTTAAAGCCCCTGAACAAAATGGTTTAAAAATTTGTATTTGTCTATAATGTTGGATTTTTATGACTAAATAAGTAGTATTAATAACAATCTAACTTAGTTAGAAAAAAAACTGCTGTAAGTATTCTTTATTAAGAGTTTAATGCTCAACAACTGTTCTGTCAACATCAGCAAACAACCAAACACATTTCACTACATTTTGCAAAATCCTGATTGGTACATGGAAGTAATGTATGTGACATCACCTTTTTCCACCTGAGCCTTACCCACCTCAAACCGGTGAGAAGGGCACAGACAGAAACAGAAATACACAAATCTTCAATCATAGTGAGAAGCTGACTAAGAAAATATGTTTTCAGGGCCTTTAATATTTTGTTAAACTGTAACAATTCACAGATGCTTCTGCTCTCAAAAGGCTGATTTAGGTTATTGTGAGTACTGATTCATCCTTCTCCCACTCCATCATATGTAATAATGACAGTAGTGGCCTGTCTATGTGTAGGCTACCATCTGCTTCCTTTTCACATTCATTGGGCATCATCATTGCAGTCAGGAAGGAGGGATACATAATTTCTCGCAGGCCATATGTATTCATCAGAGGAAGAAAGCCTTCACTTGATATTCAAAAACTTGCCATGTTACTCTGTCAGCGTACACCCTCTGATTTCCAGGCTCTTTGTAATACTCTGATTCTCTCCCACTTTCTCCTCTGGTCTCCTCCAGCTCATTCCTTTTAACTTTGTCAGGGAGAAAGGATTCATTATTTGAATACATCCGCTCTGTCGCTAATTTGTAGGAGAGTGAAACGGAGACTGATGCCCTCTCCGACCTGAATCTGCCGTGTCTAATTATGCCGTCTACCTTTTTTAGGTCACACCTTGTGTCACAGCGCCACACTCCAGCAATGTTAAGTGGTGCTTTTAATGGGTTTTCTGCCACAGGTTCAAGTTAAAAAATAAGGACCAGCATAGACTGCTCCACATTAGAGATCAAAATTACCTGCAAGAGGGGGCAGAATCATTTATTATCTGCACAAGGAAAGAGGTGGGATGAAAAATGGAATAAAGCAATTCCAGTCTCGTTGATGTTATATTGATAATTTCATTTTACTCATTTTTATGTTACTCCTAAGTAAACTGCTACAAGTAGTTCCTATGCATGCAAAAACACCTGAAGGATAGAAAGTCACTACTTTATGGCCCACAATATATTACTCACATGGAAAGTCACTTTACTTCTCTTTCGAATATTCTCATACAGTACCATGTGTCACTCCCTCCCGGAAATACAAGACACAGTGGTTCTTCTGTTACTGATGGATTTATTCATCACTGCCATCAAATCCACCGTCGAACTGGTCAAATACATTTACAGAAGAGGAATGCATTCGTATCACACATAAACTGTAGAAACCAAACTATAAATATGCCCAACGAAACATAACACATGTAAATAAACATAG
This sequence comes from Coreoperca whiteheadi, assembly GCA_011952105.1. Taxonomy (NCBI): domain Eukaryota; kingdom Metazoa; phylum Chordata; class Actinopteri; order Centrarchiformes; family Sinipercidae; genus Coreoperca; species Coreoperca whiteheadi. The sequence goes on along the minus strand of CM022485.1, from coordinate 28,129,947 downwards.
GGAAGGAATGAGTCCACCCATCTTCAAAACGGCAATGCGATGTCATATTTAAAGTCCTTTAGGTGGAGTGAAACTTCTCCCGCTTCTGTCTTCTTGGAGGAAATTGCAACAACTAAATGTGTCCCTACACAACATAGAACGTGAACATGCTTCCTGCTTAGTGTTAATCCAAAACAAATCACTATTCATTGAAATAAATCATATGACTAATATATTTAACCAAAACATCAAATAATGACATCAATTATATTTAAGGCAGTTAAAACATGTATAGATGGTAGAAGAATATGATGTAGAAGTTTCTTCCTCTCATTCTGTTTTAACAGATAAGGAATTCGGATTTGATTTACTTGACCTTTCACAGGAACCTCAGATGCAGCGCTGGCTTCCAATATTTCAATGACATAGTATGGTCAGTCTCATATGCAGGACATTTAAAACCTGAAGAGAAGATACTGTCAACAAAAGACACACTGGTCAAATGAAACCGTTTTTTTTTCTGATCTGCTCAGCTGCACCATGCCAGAAAAACAGTAATAAAGGTTTAAAAAGGGTCCATGATCTAAAGGAGGATATAGAGCCCCGCTACACAACGCCACGTCGTCATTTTGCTGACGTCTGTCTCCCCCAAATCCACACACATTCATGAGCTCCTGGCTCGTGACATCCCTGCCATCAGTTTTACAACTGATGTATGGAGTTCGAATGCTAGTCCTGTGAGCATGCTTAGCCTCAAGGCACAGTGGATTGACAACCATTTTAACTTGATAAAAGCTGTGTTACACTCCCAGGAGTGCATGGGTTCCCACTCCACATCTTCTATCTCAGAGGCATTTGAGAAAATGTTTGAAAGATGGAAAATAGACAAATCCAAAGTGCAAGCTGTCGTGAAAGATAACGCCAGGAATATGGCAAAAGCTATGACGGATAGTGGTTTAGCTAGTTTGGGCCGCACACGACGCACAGCCCGCAGCTGGCAGCCCACGATGTGGTGGCAATAGGCCGAAAGATAGTCGGACAAAAACTCACCACTTGCCTACTTGCACCTGCAAGCTGTGCAGATCCAGTTAGGGATGAAACCAAAAAGGCTACAGCAAGATGTTGCCACTTGGTGTAATGGTACATTCTACATGATGGAAAGACCTTTGGAACAAAAACAGATATGCCACAGACTGCGACCTCCCTGCAAACCACACTGTGCACCAGTGGCGATTAGTTGAAAACGTCATCGCACTTCTCTACCCGTTTGAACAACTGACTAGAGAAGTCAACTCATGATGTCCTCAGTGAGAGCCCTGAGATGTATTTTAAACAAGGAGGCTGACACAGCCTGACCATGGTGTTAATACAACAAAGACTGTAAACAAACGCTTCGATTGAATGGAGTCCAATCCCATAGTCTGCATTGCAACCACCACTGGATCCCAGATATAAGGGCCGCTACTTTGATGAGGATGTTAAACAACGCGCACGTGCAATACTCGGATAGGCCTGCTGGAGATGAGACGCACAGTAGAGAGCTGATCGCCCACAGAGCAGAAGGGCACGAACAAATGGGGCATGGTCCACTCTGCATGGGATGTTTGAGGTGATTCGGGAGGAAAATAGACCCGAATGGCCAAGGACGAGCACAGCACAACAACTGGATGAGGATGAGAAGAGAAATAGACTGAGCTGCAACAAAGCAGAGATGCTTATCTTTGTAAAGACAAACATGCATCTTACTAAGAAGTAGGCTATGAGATACCAGTGATTTCTTTTTTCTATTTATCATTAATATTCGAAAGAGGAGCCCCATTGTACAGGAGAGCTTTTCCCAAGAGGCCTATTTTTGTTTTGTATAGAGACCCATGTTCAGCCCCATGTCCCAGCCTACTGTAAGTTTGTGCTTAATGGAAACATAAGAACGTTGTATTCTCTATGAAACACAAGAGGTAAAAAGCTGGGCTATGTAAGTACTGAAAAATTATTCTCATTGAGTAGGTAGTTGTATAGCAGGCTAAAAAGGCTTCTGAAAAAACTATCGTGTGAAAGAAGGTTATGTTAAAGGTTGTTTTATAAATGTGTGTGATTGAATTTGTGCTCATTACAGCGTAATAATTGGCTGAATCACTTTAAAACAGTTTTGCTATTTGTTTATAATGAAGATTTTGTTGTTTCCCTGGCACCACAGGGGAAATAAACAGCCAAATTGTTATTTTAAAAACCAGTACGGGTATCGGCCCAGAATTTCACAATCGGCGCATCCCCACATCTCAGGCTAATTTGCTGCCCTATTAGAGCACTCACCCCCTGTCCTGCATGTTTTCCGTCCAACCCTGCTCCACTATAACTGGCTCAAATGGGACATTATGCAGTAACATACAAAGGGAGGAACACACAATCTCATAATGTATCATTATTATTCATCTAACTGTAAGATTGAGTAGGACCTATACAAAATTATGATTATTTTATTTTTTGGAAAGTATCCTTTATTTTTACCATAAGTCAAGTTAGGTGGTGTATTTATCCAATAAATTTGTTTTAAATTACATTTTACATACCCCCCCGACCCCCTGCCAATTATGTGTCTTTCCAAGTTGGCTACCCCATTTTAGGTGCCCATGCAAATATACCTACATATACTCGCGGACATACACATACATATGTGTACACACTACACACACACACACACACACACACAAGCAGCTGTAAGTGTTGATAGTCTGGTCATTTCTCATCACCACAGCTAGACCGATGAAGGGGAGACAGCTAACAGGAGCTGGACACCCCTCCTTTTAGTAGCGCTGTGACTAACACAGCACGGAGTGTGCTGGAGCTGCCGACGTCCTACTGAGTAGTCATTGACATAACATGACCGAAAACTGAGTGGGATTCGGTGCTCATGTTAGCACTAGCTTCTTGCTAGTTGTGAAACTAAACTAGTTGTGAAGTAAAGGGATAGCATAGACAGTAGTACGGTTGTTAAGTAACACCAGCAATGGCGGCTCTCATATCAGTCAGCTGCTGCCATGAAAACATACCCACCCAGAGGATTGAAGCTTAGGCTTAGGTCTAAAAACGTGTCCAAAAATAGATTTATCCTCTTTTGAAAAAATGGAGATGTATGTACTGTAGTGGTAGTAATACATTATAGTTTGTTTGTTTTTTACACAAAAGTAAGGAGAATTCAAATTGCGCGGTGGAAGCCAGCTTTTCACTTCAGTCTTCTTCAGCCAATACTCTTGAGCAAGGTATTCAACCTCTACTAGCTGATTTTTGACCAGCATGGGAAGACTGTGAAGCTGCTAGCACAAACATATGGAGCTCATTCTACTTTCTCTGGGGAAGTATCAGTTTAAAAATGAAATGTATTTATTGGTCTGATGCTATGAATGTTTGACATTAAGATTTATGTCCGACTGGAAAGCTGGAGAGCCCTATTCTGCAAATCAAAAGGTGGGTAAACTGAGTTTAGATGGGTTTGTCCTCCTTTATATCCCTATATCAGTCTAACTCCCCTGACACTGAAGCTTTGCTTAACAGGAAGCGTTGAGACAGAAAGCCCAAGGCACTGAAAATGAAGGACTGTTAACATAATTTTTGTCAGAAGGGGCATCAGACTTGGATTCAAGCAGACAAGGCTTCAGCAAAATGCAGGGGGTGGTCCTGAGGGAAAAAGTGTGTGTCATGTTTAACACCTTCACAACCCTTTCTGTTCACGCTTTTACTGGATGGGTAGACTTCAAACTGTCCCAAATCCTGAAAGAAAAAACACATACAGTACATACACTTACAGTATTTTACATTTAAGCCCACTTTTATGAGAGATTTCTTTAACTAGCATTCACATACTTCATATGAGTTCAGTTGCTTGCTCCTAAAAAATATAAGCATGAGTGTAAAAAGTCACGGTCAGCGGCCAGAGCATCTAAACAACAGATGCCTTTGTGAAACCGGAGTGATCAAATGTGACACACAAGCGCTAGGTAGGGTCACTTTTAGGCCCCTTACTTTTATCTTAAGTTAAATGCTGGCTTTGGCCCAAATCATTCGGAAACATAAAGTCTCAAAACATCAGACCCTACCTGTTCAATTCCCCTGACCTGCCTGATTCACCTTTGAATGTCTCAAAATCTGATGGAGATTCTTTTATTTGATCATCCCAAAGACTAACTACAACTCCAGGATCAACCTGAAAGCCTATAAGCTTATGTTAAGCCTTGGCAAAAATTGTGAGTGTGCTATTGACTCTTGACTTTCATTGGACAAATGAAGGTCATCAAAAGTTTTTGCTTTGTTTGGCTAAGGAATATTAAAAAAGAATAAAATAAAACAAGAAGATCATTCAGCAGTCTGCTTACAGAATCTTCTGAAAACTTGCATTTATAAAAACATTTTTTATCACGTGGTATTTTTTTTATGTGCTTAAAAGCGCTTATATTTCCCTCAATGTATGTATTCTTACTGTGTGATTTAATTGCTTATTATCTGATGTTTTTGCTGACTTTACTTAGGTGTTATTTCAAACATTAATTGCTTTCACTTGTTCAGCACGTAATAGCATTGTTAAGAAAAGTGCTATATGAATAAACATTATTATTATTATTGTTATTAGTAGTAGTAGTCGATAAAGAAATAAGACATTTTCATACAACTCCCATCCTCCTCACATGCAAATGAATTGCTTTAGATGGAGAAATATTTCTTGCTTCTTCATCATCTTGCAAAGCTATGTCTTCTTCCTCATATAGGCAGCTGATCACCATCACAATCTCACAGATCACAATCTCATAAAATGATCATTAAAAAGTGCCGCGGGCCTGTAGCTTAATGCTCTCTGACCAAGCTAAAGAAGAAGATATGGGAGAGGTATAATGGTGAGAAAGACACATTAAATATTGTTGAGGAGATTTGTTTTCAGTGTGATTCAAATTGCTACAATTTTTAAAAGCAGAATTTGGTATTTTGTGGTTTAAATTTCGGCTCTGGCAATATCCCCGAAAATACTGCATATATCCAGTGGTTTTTGAAGGCCTGTGTTATTGACGAGGCCAAAACATCTTTATTTTAAAGCATTGTACCACATTTAAAATATGGATTAACTGGGTTAGCAGCTGCTTCTCATCTTGTGAGTTTCACTGAGAGGTATCCCTGAAGCTGTTAACATAAATTCTCTCACACCACACTGGAAGGAGTTTACTGGTCAACTATATGATATATAGAAATTGTCATATAAGGGTTTTGCTTACTTAGTCAAATAGAGGAAAGAACTTCCATCATGTCAGTGATGGGGGACATGGAATGTCCAATATCCAGTTCACACATTGTCCTGATACAAATCTGTTTGCAGTCTGGTTTTTAAGTTGAGATGGAAGGAGTGGGTGTGAAGTCTCTGCTGGGCTTCAGGGAGTCCATCCACAGGCCTGGGAAGGTCTTTTATACCTGTAGGGAGCCAGGGAGAACGAGAGTCAAGGTCTGATTAATGTTGGAGCTCTGATTTCTCCTGGATCTGTTTCTTATGTGTGTGTCTAAAACCGCCAAACAGCTCTACTGGGTGAAATGGTAAAAAAAAACAAAAAAAAAAACACAACACACAGACAGACAAGGCCATACACATCACACTAGAGCCAGAGATTGTGGTAAAGTTGCATACACACACACACAGAACTCTTTGTGGACCAGCTGCAGTCATCGCTCATGGCTGTCGGTAACAGTGATCAGCAAACAAAAAGAGACAGTAACATCTAGGTCTATATTTTTCCCATATTTAGGCTCGACCTTTTAAGGGCTTTAATCTACTTTTTTACCTTTTCCACTATTTGTTCATATTTTATGTTATTTCATGATTTTAATGAAATATTGGAGATACTATGAATTCAGAATGTATAGTCTGCTGTAATAGGATGTCAGAAAATTAAGAATATAATTTACAGAATGTAAGTGTGTATATGTTTATGTATAATATGTCTACAGATGACCACGTGTAGGGAAAGTAAGTGGATGTATGAGTCCAGACATTTTCTCTACATATAGACTCGTACTTCTGCTAATGGCCTTTTGCTTTTCTGCATCTGTATGCCAGTCATGATGCTGCTTTCTCGGTCAGGTCTCCCTGGAAAGCTTTAATCTCAACGGGCTTACTCAATTGTTAAACAAGGTTAAATAAAGTCAATACAAGTTAAATATGAGGTCAAGTAAAATGATAAATACTGTGCCACACTACGTTTGTGGGGGTTTGTCCCAGTTTCAATGCAGTTTACCTGGTACACATACTGAATAATAGAAAACCCTGTTTTAAAGGGAGTGCAATGCTCACATGCAGTAGCTGTTAATCATTACTCTGATGTAGCATCAGTTTTGTTATAGCTAACATAGCATTGCAGATAACAGTGTGATTTAATTAAACTTTATGACGTCCTTACCCATCTGCATCCTGAAATCACAATTGGGGATGGTACAATGCTGATGTTATTGCCACTGTTACTAGTGTTAGTGTTCCTCCTACTGCTAATGTACTGCTGTTACTACTGCATCCAATACTACCACACGCTTATACTTTTGAGATACCTACACTACAGTTGTTACAGGTTGTACGTCTGCTGCACTGCTACTCCTGTTGCAATTACTGCTAATACTGCTGCCACTATTACAACTATAACAACTGCTGATACCGCATCATTAATTCTATGTTGCTACTATGACACTCCTACTACTACTTATCGCTACTGCAGTCAATACTACTACTACCACTACTACTATTACTACTAATTAAGGGAGTAGTTGGACATTTTGACATATATGCTCATTTGCTTCTGTCTCTGTGTACAGTAAATGTGAAGCTAACGCTAGAAGCTGGTTAGCTTAGCTTAGCATAAAGACTGTAAACAGGGAGAAACAGCTAGCCTGGCTCTGTCCAAATGTAACAGAATCCACTAACCAGCACCTCTAAAGCTCACAAATTAACACATTAATGTATATCTTGTTGTTAAATCCGTATAAAAACTGAAATGTAAAAACATACACATTGCAGATTTATGGTAGGTTATGCCCATGACTCTTTTTTTGGCAGGGTGGAGTAACTTCCTAGGGCCACCAGTGACGACAAGACTCCAGCAGGTTACTGAAGTTACTCCATGAAACAGTTGCAGCCCATAACCCTCTGAAATAAGTGTGGTACCGATTTTCTCATCTAAGTCTTGACATGAAAAAAGCGTATTTTCCAAAATGTTGAACTATTCTTTTATGAAATAATTTGATTCAACATGCATGATTAGCAAGCAGAGTTGCAGCAGGAATTAATTCTGCAAAAGAACAAAAAAGTAGGAATAAGTAACTGTTGTTTTCTTCGGGTTCTTAATTGTATGTATCAGGGAAGTGGGGAAGGGGAAGTGGCATCCATTGTGTGGTAGTAAGGTAGTCAGTATACTTAAAACGTAATGCTTGTCACAACTTTCCAACGTCAGAACATGGTGGGCTGTGTCCACCAGGTTTCTTGTAACTTTTCTGAGCAATATGACATTCTCACCCTCTTCCCACAGTGACTGGCCAGGTGTGCAGAGGTGTGAACGCAGGCAGGGATTAAATGTCTCTTTCAAGAGCTCTTTTTTTTTTCTTTTATTCACACAACTATCTCCATCACTTTTTGTGTGTGCACCCAAATGCAACACCATAAATTCCTTCGAGAAAAGGTTGTCCGAAAGTATGTGCCATTATCCACGATTTATTGCACCTTGCCCCTCTATGATGGTCTTTACATATGTGTTCAGAGGACACTTCATGTCAATATACTTGAAGCATATTGACACCTTTTTTTGCACAATGGACAGAACCTCAGACAGTCTAATCAGCGCATTTTGAAAATGGCTGAATGCAATAGTTACAGGCATTGATGAACTTTCATCCAGATGCAATTAGTGACGTCAAACACACTGTGTGTCAGGTAGAGACATTTAAACAAACCTCTATACCCCCCTTTAGAACAATCTGTGCAAATGATAAAATGAAGCAATGACAATTTACCGCTAGTTGTCAAAATTGAGATGAGTTGCCTCTGAGAGATGGTGAGGGACAGACAGATAAACAAATGCAAGATAATAGATGTACCGATCATTGCAAGAGACCCTTCTATGAAAGTCCTCTGTCCCTCTTTGTCTCCTCCTATCAGTGTTAGGGGAGGAGAAAACCAATCGCAGCTGTGTTTTAACAGACGAGAAACTAACGTTTCAATCATGCGGCAAAAAAAAGCTTCATAACATGCAGAACATGATACTAATGTTTCTTTGCTGCAGATGATGCCGTGTTTCTGCCTCACAGAGTTCATCTAACTGGTTTCATACGTGTCTTTACCACATCATTAACGAGTCAACGAGGCGAAAAACTGCGGTAGCCTCAGACAGACAGACATGCTGCACAGCTCAGAAAAAAGTACGAGAAATATTCCCCCCCCCCCGGCCCTTATTTCTCCTAGAATAAGGGTCTGACTTTCTCCTCGGATTCTATTTTCAAGGCTTCGTGACCGCTCTGACATCTCTGTAACTCTTTGAAAGCATCAAGGACTTCTGTTTGTTTTTACTCCCCAATTTCTTTCAATCACCCTTTGTCACTACCACAATCAGTCTTTGTACTGGAAAAGATTTCCTACCAGTGTTCGTACCTGACACCATAATTTCACTTGGGCAAATAGCTGAAAGCCATAAAGTCTTCATTATGGGTGATACGTTTCTAAAGCTTTAAAATCTATATTCCACATCATACAAATAAAAGCGTCATCTAGTTATCATTTTCGGAATGTTGATGAATTCGCATCACTTTATTTAGTTTGATTTCCAACGTAAATGTGGTAGTGTATGTGTGATGGCAACATGTTTTAGGCCAAGACTCTGCAGGACATTTACAGCATCTTCTGTGTCAAAACATTAGTGTAGGGCCTGCTGAGTGTATCTCAAGCAGCCCAATGGATCTGATACACAGCAGCATCCCAATTACACTATGTGTTTAAAAACTCCCTTATAGTATGCTAACTATGGACTAACAACTGAGCTGCTTGTTACCAAGAAGTCTCTCCTACAGTACAACTTTAAATAATTCCATTTTCCTGTGCCGAAGGAATGATAATTACACATGAAATTCAGTGGAATATTACATTTCTGTCTTTTCTTTAATTATTTTTTGGGGGGCATTTTGTGCCTTAATTTGAGAATGGACGGTAGAAAAATGACAGGAAATGAGTGGAGAAAGAGATGGGGAATGATGTGCAGCAAATATCTTCTGCTGGAGTCAAACCTGGAATGTTGCGGTTCATGGTAGGCGCCAAAACCCCGATTTCTGCCTTAACAAGCCAGCACAAAATGTGTTTCATGATGTTTTATTCACAGTTCATAACCTGTAAAGTTAAAGGGCAAGTTTAAAAAAACGTACCCTTGTAGCATAGGTGTCGTTTAGATGTGTTTAAACCTTATGAGGCATGACTGGTTGAACTTGACTAAGAGTTCTTGTGAACTCTGTTACTCAAACGTTAAAAATGTGTGCAAGTGTACAAGTGACATTGCTTTAAATAAAATATTTATGAGCTGGTCAAACCAGCAAGGGTATGCTTCTTCCTGTGTGCATCACAGACTGATTAATGGGTGTACTGTCCCCACACACTCTGAGGTCAAAATGGAATTAGGTGACTTTCGGTGATGGATACATTGACAACAGGGAAAGGAAATCATTTTCACTAATTTCACTATGCCTTTGGTGAATGGCACCCTGTGTCAGTAAATGTCATTGTTGCCTACTTAATTCAAATATTAGTTGATATAGTCCATATACAATTGTATCTGAAATGTATCATACTTGTGATGCTTTCTCATTTATCTTCTACCATGTGATTTGATTTTGACTGAATCAGTTTAGACAATCATGGGACACAACAGAGGAGGTTTTATGTTGTTTCTTTTCAGCGGTCTAGTTTTTCATAAATGCTCCTGTTCACAGCGATTAACAGTACCGAATAAAGAATAGGCAACAAATGCAACAAAAATGTTGTTGACTGATTTAGGTCTACCATTTGAGAATGCATTAACTTTGAATGCATATGAATATATTTACTTATACTGATAACTTTTAGGATGAGGTATTCTTTGTACATAGGTTTTTTACATTGTAGTCAGTGAAAAACTGACATAAGGACACAAATGACTGAAATGAACTTCAGATATCTGAAAAGAGCTTGACATATTCTGGGCATGTCCAAATGGGAGATTGCTCTGGGGTAGACACAGAACACGCTAGAGGAATTACATATCCTCTCTAGCTTGAAAATACCGTATCATCAGGACGAGGTGGAGAACGTGGATGGGGAGAAGAACATGCTGGCTCCCTTGGCTCCTGCCGATGCTGCTGACAACACTGCACTGTGTAGTTCTGTAGAAATTGAAGCAGAACAGTTGTGTTCTTACACCGTGCTAAAAGGAAGCCTACTTCTACAACTGCTTGGCTTATTTCTAGCTTTAAATCCTGCCTGATTTCATGGACGATTTTGGAGAAACGTATCGTGGAGCCGCCATGTACTGTATAGCATAGCCAAATAAGCTGTGCATTTGTCCAGTCAATTGTAAGACGGTTTTATGTTCAAGTTCATGTTCTATGAGGTCAGTTTAACAAGTAAAATGACATCATTCAACCAAATAAAGTGCCTGTTGAACCTTGCCAGGCCTCCACAAAGCAGAGTGAAAATGATGGACTGGCTATGCAAAGCTATCTTCATGGCAAAGAACAGTCCTCATAGGGAACTATGAACTTCACCTTCTTCAAATAAAGTGAACGTAGTGTCTTGGATAGGTAAGACATTCTTTTCTCTTACAGACCAAATTTTGAATCAAGCTGAATCGACATAATCTTTGAATGTTTTCCATTTCCTCTGTGGAGCTACAATATACCACTTCTTACTTAGGCTTTTCAAAGAAAGCTGTGTCTACTGTGTGTTTAACCTCTGTTGTTGAATATAGTAAAGTATGCAGCACTGTGCGGTATTGTGCCTGTGAGAGTGTGATCCATGAAGGAGAGAGCATTATAAAACCATCATAAATGAAAAGAGGCTGCAGATAAGAGTCCCTAAACACTGCTCCTGCTCTCCTACTATCCATAATCATTGAAGAAACGCTGCATTACACAGCGTCCAAACACAATACGCCACAAACACTTGGTCATTTAACCTTGACTTAATTCCACCTACAGAGGATAGATATTAGCTGTGTCATCCAGCAGCGAGGAATGCAGAATGTGGAATGTGGAATTTGTTTGACATGAGTAATTTTCCTCTTTTCCTGGGGAGAAAACTGAACATCACATCAAACCGCAGACTGGCAATATTCAGTTTAATCTCATATGTTCATATTCTGTACTCATTTCTAATTTGTAAATTTGTTTTACTAATTCTAAGGGCTATAGTTCATTCTTCATCATATAATTTCAGATTATCTGTATTTTTTCTTTGCTTAGATTTCGCATTTTCTTCTAATTAATTTGTGCCGCTGGTATTTTTAACACCAACATAACGGTGCAATAATTTCTCATGCATTTACATTCCGGGTGAAGCTGCATTAGGCAGCGCATTTGAGCATTTGAGTAATTAGGGCAGCTCTACAGGGTCTCAGAGGCCAGATGGAATGCTTTACTTTATCATTTAGGCTGATGATTGTAATGTAATATAAAAACCACATAAAGTACAGCTTCTAGTATTGAAACTGTGATGTGTGTTTATATTACATCTGCTCTACTTATTTTTATTTTTTTTTATACTTTGATGAAAGTACCAGGACTAACAGGTACCAGGGCTAACAGATACCAGGGCTTTTTTAAATTTCTTTTTCAGCACATTAGATTTAATGATTACTGTTGGGATGTGAAGAGAATTTTATTACAAAAAAAATGCATAAAATGCTTCTGAAATACAGCTTTAAATACCTTTAAATACTTTTGTTGTTACTGTCATGATACAACATACATATGAGTAGGTAGATTTACTGTAAACACAATTACAAAATGATCAAAGTAAGTTGTCGGGTCTGCCTAAGTAAAACACCTCTTAAATTCATATGTTCTCAGATTTATGTAGCCTACAGCTTCATATTTCGAGAGGATAATGAAGTATTTTGCTTTACTTCCACTTGATACCTGCGTATCATGTTAGTGTACCGTGTACTCTTGTGGCCCGAAAGATGCGCAACGCATACACAAGTACTCGGAATACCCAATATATTTAGAAGTCCAGACCAACGTATAAAAAGGCAACATAAAACTCAATCGTCTTGGCATCATTCACTTGGTTTTCTGTCCAATTGATTCAACTTATACAACCGATGACGAATAACTCTTTAAATATTGTTACAGCATTGCAAAAACATTAAGGATTGGGTTGTGATTGCAGTAGAAGGATCTCAGATAACAGTGTCTGGTTTCTGATTGGCTGTAATTGTGTGACTGAGCAGTGGGAGGCTGGCTTTAAAGGTGGCTGCCAGGCCAGCAGTCTGCAAGGTGCTGGCCTGGCAGTGCCAGTCCAGGCTGCAGATGAATAACAGATGTTGGCTGACAGGCAGGACCATTTGTCATTTAACTGTTTAAGCACAACAGGCTGGAGGGTGTCACCATAAGTCAATGTCACAGGCGTGGATGGGAAGGGAGGGATCCAAACATTTCAATACTGTTAAACCCCTCTCGGCTCAATACCACAGTGTCTCTCGTGACCAATGCCGTGGCTCAGTATGTGTGTTTGCTCTGCCGCCCTCGCCCCATCACTGCGGATACTCTCTTTTCTTATATGATCCTGATAAATGGCAAGATGTCTCCAAGATCTGGAGGCCTGTACAAAACCGAATTCATGGAACTCAGATAAAAAAAACTTGCTGAGCATTTTATGCACTGGACTAGATTTGGTTCATTGATTTCCTGTTTCTTCTACTGTCCAAATAGTGCCTGTTTCTGTACTGAAAAAAAGATTTAAATAGATTTTTTTTGTCTGCTACACTGTTCACCTTTCTCACCATCACTACAGTAGATTGTTTTGAATAATATCACTGTCAGTCTGTTATGACTTTCCGTCACCACCTGTAGAGAATAAACTAGCCTCAGTACGCCTCAGATTTTAACAGTGCAATGATTTTTACCACCTTTTCAAGCAGTTGCTTTCACAACACCGAGATTTACCACAGCAGTTTAAGCAATTGAAATGGAACCATAACCGTAAATTGTGATATTTTACTAGTGTGAAATGCATATGCAGTTAAATTAAATGCCATTATGTTGAGTTCTTACCCAGCCCCCACCTCTAATAAACAGCTGCACTGCCTGGAGGTAGTTTAGAGCTACAGCAAATGCCAAATTGACTATTAATACTCAACTATAATAAAAAGCTCTGTTGTCTTGTGATGAACTGTAGTTCGGTCCTTTCATTGGCATTGTTTTAATAAATGACAAAAAAGCTAATATCAGACCAAAGCCATGAAATGCATACATCTCTGGGTGGTTCATTTCTCCAGGTTGTTGGGGTACAGGCTCATTGAGTGCATTGTTTTGGATGTTCTGCAGAGAGTGATGGCTTCTTTTATTACCAGACAACAGCAAGACAACATTCCTCATGTTGACAGGACTCCATATTCACCTCAGCGCTCTGGGGTCTCAGCTCGGCCATTTCTTCCACAGCTCAGCTCAAGGTCACCGTATCCACTCGCACGACAGCTTTCTCCCAGTTGTTTTGTGCAACTGCAGCCAGATGCGCTTAACTACATTTGAATTTTGCCTTCAGATTCCTTGCATGTTATTTCGTGTCGCTGTCATAAAGCTGCCTGTGAATAACTGACAAAATCCCCATCGGAAATAAGCAACAAAAAAACATGCCAGAGGAGCCATGATGCAAACAGCCCTGCAAGACAGTCGACCCTGCAGCCACACAAACCACTGTCATCAGTCAAATGCGTCCCACAGCTAAATCTAACCACAACTAGACCTCTTCCCCATCCCCATGAAACCTCACCCACACTACAAAAATGAAAAATGAACAATATTATCACTTCACAGACAGCTGCCAAAAGGATATTAATAGAATTCAATTGCAGAAGAGATTGGACATGGAGACCCTGTTGTGTGTGGTTAATAAGAGACAGGCTCTGTCCAGAAGGCCAGTTTTAATGCGGCATCATGAGGAGGAATGTATAGAAGTGGAGGAGAGAAAGACATTCCCACTTTGGGGATTCATCTAACACCATTATCCAGGGTGACGTACAATGAATAAAAGATAGAAAGAATGTGAGAAAGAATAAGTGAGAGAGAGAGAGAGAGAGAGAGAGAGAGATGGGATGACAGAGCAAACAAAGGTTGAAAAGATCTTAAATGAGAGAGAGAAAATGAGAGGGAGAAGCAGACCTCAGCAGCACATCACAGCTGGGAATTGCATGATTCCTGAGATTTTCAGTCTGAGGAAAATCTTTGAACCTGTTTTTCAAAACCTCCCAATTTCCACTAAATTCGTCAAAGTTCCTCAAGAAAATGAATTCTGGACACTGAAATAGGAGCTGAAAGGGTGAATACTGTATTCTCTTTTCAACACAAAGAAACACAAAGATGGACGGTACACTGAGGAGGTCTCATGGGTTAGTGAACAGTGAACAAAAGCCAGCTATTAATTACTTGTCCTCCAAATTATTGTATATGTATTTTCACCATAAGAGGTGGGGTCTCTGTGTGCTGCTGTCGCAGATACGCATCATGGTCGTGCGGAACTTAGTTGGATATTTCAGGAAATGCGCATATTAAGGTATAAGATACCACTCTCATGTCTGTATGGTAAAAACAAAGCTACCATCAGCAGCAGCAGCTAACTTAGCTTAGCAAAAATAAATAGTTAACTTGGCTCGGTCCAAAGGTAACAAAATTGGCTACCAGAACTTCCTGGAAAACCCAGGAAGTTACTGCTCCTGGTAAAGAAATAGTTCTGCACATAATCTCCTGTGCACTATTGAATTGTTGATTTAGATTTCTGTTTTTGTACGGATTATAAAAAACGAGATACAGTTTTTAGTGAGCTTTAGAGGAGCTGGAAGGCAGATTTTGTTACCTTTGAACAAAGCCGGGCTAGCTGTTTCCCCCTGTTTCCAGTCTTTATGCTAACCTAAGTTAGCTGGCTACTGCCAGTAGTTTCATACTTACAGTACCGTGCAGACATGTTAGTGGTACCAACCTGCTAACTTAGCATAGCACAAAGACTGGAAACAGGGGGAAACAGCTAGCTTGGCTCAGTCCAGACATAACAAAATCTGTCTCCCACCTCTAAAGCTCACTAATTAACATGTATCATGTTTTTTCTAATCTGTACTAATTGCAATATAAAAACTATTTTCCTATTTACAATCCGTACAAAAACAGATGTTTGAAAATGACAATTCTACTAATCTACAAGTATTTCTTGGCATGAATCAGTTGCAAGGCAACCGGCCGAGACTCCAGGAAGTTACTATTTCCGGCAAAGAAATACATAACCCCCTGTAAAACAGCTAATTGTCATTTTTGTACTTCAATTTTGTATGGATTTAACACATGAGTAACGTGTCAATTACTATGCTTTAGAGGTGCTTGTAGGCACAGGCTAATTCCCCATTTCCAGTCTTTGTGCTAAGATAGGCTAGCTCCCGCAGTAGCTTAATACTTAGCGTACAGGCATATGAGTGGTATAAATCTTTTCACATAACTCTCGGCAAGAAAGCAAATAAACATATTTCCCTAAAAGCTAAAAATGTCCTTTAAAGTTCAGGGGGTAGACCAAATAGCTGAAACACCTAACATTCCATTCTAATAACAAATATGGCGTCAAAAATGACCATTAATGTGGTTCAATAAACCGAACATTACAGCATTCACAAAGAAGGTAGTGCACTGGACTGCATTTAATTTCAAAGGTATTCTCTCTTGTAATTGTTTCCACCCCCGTCTATTGATGGGGTTTAATTGTAGGTTGTTGGAGCTTGAATGCGATCGCATGTTTAACCAGGTTCCCATCATTTAGCACCTTGCCTGAGAGTACAGATTAATATCTTTCTAAGTGCCCACAAATGGTTGCTCCAGATGAAGCAGATGCAATGTATATGAATCTTCGGAGCCCAATTTTGCATGCTGGCAACATGATTGTTGAATGTAATGTTTCTTTGTGGTTTAGTGCTCTATTTAATTGAATCAGTGCTCAGCCTGTACATTGGGTTAATTATTATGTGTCGCAGCATTGAATCACTCACCTTTTCCTCTGCCTCTGCCTCTTGGTTAGTCCAGGTCACGTGGTCTCCTCTAAAAAGTTTAACTTTTCTCTCTGCACTTCCTGTAGAGCAGCCAGGCACAGCACAGCGTCTTTTACTGCAGCAGCCACTCTCTGTTTACTTTGCTTGCACTCATTGACTTTGATGTAGAAAAAGCTGTGGAAGTCTGAGAGATTCAGAATCGTGTGAACACGTTCCCCAGCTGACCAGACTGTGAGGAGACAAAGTTAAGGGAAGCCGTTACAAGGCAGAGGTCAGGACGTGAAGCTAAAGCCATCATTATTTTCAACTTTCAGAAAATGATGTGCAAAAGTTTATAGTGGCTTACCCTTCTCTTTGGCTCTAAAATAGTAAAACCAACAACAACAATAACAACCATGGGCAAATCTTAAAAATAAAATAGGTTTTGCTAGAGCTGATGAGTTCTCGTTGAGACTTGTACCTATAGTAGACCCACAGCGCTAGGGGGAGTGAGCTGCAGCATCAATCATCATGAACATAAAACCAAACACACACCTTCAGGTGAATCCCTGTGGCCCGTCATATCCTGAAAACACTGCAGTCAGAAAACATATCTTCACCCAAGTCTGACTGTGAGCATGGCAAGGGACTTCTAAACTGAATTTGCATATAAATGAGGTTTGTTCTTAAATGTTAGCATTACCTCTTTGAGTTCATGGAATAATTGCATGTTGATGGCATGTCTTTAGTGGATTTAAATATTTCTCGTGTGTGTGTCTGTGGGGTGGGGGGTGGGAGGGTTGAGAAGATTTGATGGTCGAGATTAAATATACACCCAGTGAAACAAAATCTCCTCACTGAGCACACATATACACACCTAATTTCACAGTCAATAGTGAATATTTCACAGTCTGCATTGGTTTTTGTTTTCTTGGTTTTGCACCATTTAGTCATTATTCAATCTGCATTTATTTTACAATTTACTATTTGTGATTGCATAGACAGTCAAAAGGGTAAAACCAGGTGCAGTACATGCTGCCCCTTATAAACCTATTTGGCTATTCTGTATGTTTAAAAAAAACAAGACAGAGGAGAATTCAGGGCCAGTGCTCCCTCTAACTAAAATATTGCTATCAATACCAACAGTTTATGTATAAAACAAGTATAATAACTTGGAAAGAAAGCACCTTATAATGACTGCTATGCAGAACTGACTTTATTCCATGAGCTGACATTTTGGCAACAGTGTGCCTTCTTCAAAATGTAACAACATCATATTAGCTTCCGGGAAAACCAGATGTATGAGATGTCTTTATACTAAGAAAATAAACCATACATACAGTATGGGCCCACATAAAAGAAAATTGACCTATCAGTAAATTAAACACAACACAAAAAAATCTGAGAAGCAGTGTGTGGAAGTGTTTTGGGTTCTAAAACTAACATGGCAAAGCTACCAACAAAGATAAGGCTATTTGCCGACGTTGCTGACTTACTCTACAAAGAGACGCCAAATGTGACTCACCTGCCAGCAGAACCAACAAAAACAAGTGGCCTGCCTACCTCTCGCCACGCTCGTCCTCAGGACCCCTGCCAGAAGCCTAAAAAAAAGCCAACACCAATAAAACATCAAGATTTACTATATATGCAAGGTATGCAACCCATTCGCACATCAAGTCAAGCGACAACTTGTGACAACAAGACACATTGTGCAGTTGTATGACACCACACAGAATTAATTCAAACTAACTACTGTTAGTTTGAATTCTATCAAACTTGACTTACAGACTTATAGAACAACTACGATAAACACCAACTTCAATGTGAAAAGCAAAACATTTACATTTTTATCTGAGCTATGAGGCAGTATAAATAAGTGCAAAATATATTCTATAATTATTTACTGTATTTTTTTTAATTTTCTAAATGTTATAATATTTGTAAAAATATTGTAGATATAGTCTCTCTCATTACACAATTAGACAATAAGAAAATCAAAAAAGTAATTTACCTGGAGAATTTAAAGAAAGTAAATAAATTAAGAAAGTTAGATAATAGGACAATTAATTCAATAAAATAATCAGATAATAAGACGTTAAAAAAATGAATTTTCAGAGTAAAAGTACAAAAAGAGTTCCTCTGCTTGCTTGGCTGTATATGTGTTAGAGATTGTTTCTCAACATTTTCTTTGATGTAAATATTTTAGGAAAGAGAAATTTATTGGGCATAACTGTAAGTTTTTTTTCAGTATCAACCAGCTGTAACACTAATATTTTGGTTTCATACAAAAGATAATTTATCACACTGACCAGATTGTACAGTGTATGCTAAATTACATTACAAATGAATTACTCTTAAGATACTCTGAGCAAATGTCATGTAATTATACGATTACCATTATTCACTGGACACCTCCAAGTTGTGTGTATAAATGTGATCCTCGTTTAAATTTCACTCTAGAAGCTATGATAATAATGATTTAAAAAATGCACGATTAAATCAACTCTCATTTGTACAGGGTATCTGGTAAATGAGAGCAGTGATTGATTTTTCCTTCCTACTGGCAGGAAACTAATGAAATATGATGTCTTACAAATTCTGCCATTATGTGAGACATCACCTTTTTCTCCATTTCCAAGGTGTCAGTAAGTGGATTTCAGGCCTATGGGAGCCACCCACGCCTCTCATTAGAAACCCAGTTGTGACCCTGTCTTAAACATGTCATCTGGAACCATGCATTACTTAAAGGGCTCATTGATTGCCAGCAGAATCACTAGGCCTCTGACAGTCAGCCAGGCTGATGAATCCAGAGGGCCCTGGACATCCGCCGACTCCAGCACCCTCCTGCTGTTCAATTCCCTCCACATCAGCGCACCGGTCAATACTGCTTTCTATCGATAAGGCATTGAGGAGAAAGGAATGGGTTTTCATCACCTTAACTTCTTGCTGGTACTGACAGCTGTCAGTGTCTTCAAAGACTAATTCAAATGTAAAAAAAAAACACAACCATGTTTTCCATTAGCCAGGGGTGTAATTACTCGCCGGTTATTTGGCTCATGATGGAGATCAAATCAACAACTGATCATCACCGATTGTGAGCAGTCTAACAGCAGAGGACTGCATCTCTTAACAAGATTGTTGCACTGTTTACGTGCCATGAACTGACTTAACCAATTAGGACGGAGTTGCCTTCACCTCCAAACAATCAGCAATTTAATCGTGAATTCAAGAAAACATCGTGATTTTATTTTTCGTTTCCCTTGTGTGCCGCTTTGGTATGGAGGAGAAGTTGTGTGATTGCAGTATTGTGCCTCCCCTTTAAATTCATCTGGGTTCCGAGGTGCATCTATTGAATTAAAAACCCTGACTTGCTACGAGAGGGGGGAGAACTGTGTCTTGGTGTACACACAGCGCGTAACCGATTGAAGGAGAATGCCACTGATGGAAAATGTGCCAACTGCTGAAAGAAGAAAGCAGTAGATAAAATGGGAGAGATGAATATCCTATCAGCCCCAGGCATGGGATTTAATTTTCCTCTATGAGCCTTTCTACTTCAGCTTGGGAAATTGATCATTTATATTCCCTTACCAGGTGGAAAAGTGGAAGGGCTTGTGTGCACGGTGGTGTGTGTGTGTTTGAAATTCGACGTGTATGCGACTGAGGGAAACGCGGAGAAAGAGAGAGAGAGAGAACGCATGAGAGCATAACTAACCACACCGAGCCCAGAACAACGATTTACGGCGGCGATACAGTTGTTACTCAGTTAAATGATTCAGCAGTAACAGGATAAACAGAAAAACAAAACAAATATCAAACTGACAGTCGGCATCGTAGCCAGGGAAAAACCAACAGAAAACTGACAGGTAGATTAACGCTGTCCCACAGGCTGTTTAGCTCCAAAGAATAACATGATCATATTAATCATGGCTCTTGATTGATAGCCACTCTTCTAGTTGACATGTCTATCATGCATCGCATACCGCATGATACACACACACATGCAATCACTCCAGGTGCAGTGCATGCTTCATCAAAATATATCCTGCCTCAGCTTGCTCTTCACCTGGTCTGTCTTTCTGTAAAACATCATGCAGCTTTTATGTCCAATATTACAGATACACACACATACACGTATACATGCGCACACACACCCAGCGTGTTCAGTCATGTCTTTGTCAGCTTGTTGCTCATAAATAGACGTCAGTTCTTCGTGGGCTCTGGGTACGGCACTGCAAAAAACAATCTCTTCAGCCACGCAGGGTGACATTAAGATCACTTGACAACAACACACAAATACTCCGATGAGGCAGAACATGAAAACATATTTGCATTGAATCGACTACTCAGCTCAGCTGTAGCTAATACCTTTGAAAGCTGTAAGGCCCTGCTGGGAAGTGCTCAGTGTAGGTTTGAGATAATGACCTTGTTTATACCACGGTTTAAAACATTTTTACTGCAATGGTTGGAAAATAATTTTCAACACCACAAACAGGGTGTTAATATACTTGTTACCCCGCTTGAAAAACGTCTCAGTGCAACTTTAGTCGACGTGGCCTTTTGTGCTTCTATGCTTGGGTTATTGGAGCAGCAAGTGGTAAGAAGATGCAGCACAAAGCATTAAAATATTAACAAGGATAGACTGGAACATCTGTGCGAACAGATAAAAATATAAAAATTAGCGCATTAAGAGAGGACAAACTGAGATGAAAACTTAATGAAAATTGTATATGCTATTTGAACATACTATTGAATATTAATATATGCAGTATGAAGGTTTTATGAAGCAAAAGCTAAATTTATAGTGTGTGTTAAAGCTGAAATCATACCATATATTATTATGGAAAAATATTTTTGCATGAACATTAGCAGGTCTGCATATGGTCATGTGTGAAGATGTGCACTGTAAAAAATAATTTACATTCTATGTATAAGTTGTCACTTTACAGCCGTAGAAAACATGTGCAGAGCAATCACTTTGATATTTGAATTACTGTCTGTTCACGTTACCAAAACTCTAATGTCTACAGTGTATGGACATTGTGTTGGCTCTAACTGTTACGGTGGTAATTATAACATATTAGTGGAAACAGGAAGTACTATTTCAGAGGAAATGTCCCCTTGAACAGCAATGGGCCAGAGAGGAGGATCACCACTGATCTGGGTTTGGAGGAAAAAAGATGAGAAACACATCTTTTTTTAAGAAGCATAATTTGTCTCTGCATCTTGTGATTCCGATTCAAGTGATGCCCTCGGCGGTGGCTCCCATGAGAGAAGCTCCCGGGGAGCCGGGCTAATCAGATTGCTTCGTTTTAAATTAGACCTCGAGGGAATAAAATGCCCAAACAAACTGAAACATTAAGTGTGTTTCTCCCGACAAGGAGCGACGAGGAAGATTCCCCCTAAAGTGCTGCTGCAATTGGACTACCTCGTCTCCTCTCTTATCTTGTCCTGGAAATGTTTTTGGTATATTTTTGTCCCCCTGTAACCCGCTTCTTTTTCAAACTCTTTAAAACACAGTCCTGTCTTGTCAGGCGTAAACAGAGCTGGCTCCCACAGCTCCGGAGGTCCGGCAACAACAGCAGACTCTCCAATCAGCTGTCTGTCATTCTGCGGCCGATACCAACAGAAAAGTCGGCGTACCACACTGCCACTGAGCACAGAGGCAGCCGCCAGCACTGCTATCTATCCCTCCCCACCCAGACAAAAAGGTGTAATTAGCTGCTACAAATTGCAGGATCCTGCTTCTAATTATGTATGAATTTTTGCCCCCAAAAAGGGCTTACATATTAAAGAGGAAACTTGCCGTTGTGATGCATATATTAATGATGTCCAAAAGTTACTTGTTAGAATTTATGCAGAACTTTGCTAAGTATCTTTGCTCTTCTAATCACAAGGGATTCTGGACAACATGCAGTTTGAATGAGATGTACTAATGAGAGTGAGGTGGGCCTCTGCAACATGAAGGACCTTCAAAGACAGAATAAACTAACAAGGCAAGCGCATGAGCTGCATTATCTAATGTAGCTAAATTATATATAACCTATGGAAATAAACTTTTTAGTTTAACAAAACTGCAGTCATTTGTTTGATGCATGTGGAATCTGTGCCATTAATATTGTGGTGAGATTCACAAGTGAGAGCAGCAGTTGAATTAAAGTTTCCTCATCAACAATGTCTGACTTAAGATTTTGCCCTTCCATGTAATGGTTCATTTACTTCAAACAAAGGAAAAGGAGAGGCTGTCCACACACTGACATTTCCAAGATCCCAAGTTTTTATGAGTGCAACATTTCGACCTGTAAGGTCTTGCTCAGGCAAAACACCCATGTGACAGGCTATACAGTTCATGCAGACAAAAACGACAGCTCCACCTATAATTAGGTGATAAGTCATTTAATTAAGACCTAATTTAAGTCTGTTAAGTCTTTTACATAATAGTGAAATGGTACAGAGCTTATTTGGAGCCTGATCATTCATTGTACGTCAATAACGAATAACTGAAATCTCGGGAGACAGCTACTGTTTTCTTAAATCCCGCTCCTGCTGGATTTTTGACCATTACTGCCCACTCCCGCAATGTGTGTGATCCACTCCCGCCCACACCCGCAAACCATTCACACACATTCAGGCACACTAGAGTTCCATTGATTTTGTGTCTTCTCCCATCCCCGAATGGAAAAAACTTTATTTTACTGTGCAGTATTAATAAAGAGATGCATACCTGTGGGTAATAACGTGGTGAAATTACGTTCTCTTCTGCATTTAAACATAACACGTTTAGTGGTAATCCTCAGTCCATGTATCTGTTGTGATGGCACATCCATATGTTTCGATGATGGGCTTTATCTCCGTTGCCACTTAACGCCTGCAGCAAAGTTTAAACAGCCCGCTCCCATGAGATTTGCGTCCCGGACCCCATTCCCAATTCATTCCTCCATACTCATAACCTTTCATAAAGTCTTTGGAACTCTATTTCACAACCTTCAAACCATACTGAGAAAGGTATCTGGCTCTTTAGCAGCCAAATTACACTATGTTCACCAGCCAGTTGCTAACTTAGTCTGCTGTTTGGTGTACTAGGCCGGTAGCCTACAGTGTGTTTATCAGAGCGTCAAGGCGGAAAATAGGTTCCTGCTGTGGCAAATGATGTGAGCAGAGTTTGCGGGCCTGAAAACCAAAACAATATGCTAAAAGAAGCAAAAACGCTCCATAGAGCTGAGACAACGTGCACACATATTGTAATCATTTGATTTATGGTTGATATAAAAAATTGATTATTGCAGCTTCACCATAATCTGCACCTTGCCTAAATTTAACCAAACCTCAGGCATAGAAGTGACAGACCAGCAAATACTCTCTAGAAATTGAGAGTAACCTCAGTAAACTCAGCAAACCTTTCACAAGACAAGCTGCTACGAGGACCAAAGGGGTGACACTCCCTGTACGGGTCCCTCTAACCGCTAGGCATTCCTGCTGCCACATTGGCACACTTTCTACAGACCACCAAGAAGGCAGATCTACAGCCACCAACTGCTAAGTTTCGGTGTATAACGGAGGTCAGGAAAATGCCTCGGAGGATACAGGCTTAAACATTTGGGAAATTGGCCTTGCTGCTCCATGCATATTTTTCATCACGACCGGTGTGAGGACAGATATAGTGAGGAAGATGAAAAGGTCCGGCAGCTCTCACATAGCCTCCAAAAAAAATAATCTCAAAGCTAACAGTGGTTGTCAGAGACGGCTTGAGCACCTTGATCTTCATAATACTTGCCTTTTTTTCAGAATCAGTGGCTACGACGCTCGCTCCCCCGAGTGTTCGAGGGAAACAAGGTTTGATATGATAATTCTGCAGCTCGGCTCTCCACTCTGCCATATGCTCGACCTCTCTGCGGGGAGAGAAATGCAGCTGGCTCTTCTCAGTATTAATCAGCCTGATGGGGGGGGGGGGGGGGGGGGGGGGGGGGGGGGGGGGGGGGG
>CM022485.1:28084972-28105716 GCA_011952105.1 Coreoperca whiteheadi | reverse complement strand
CGGGTGGTGGGGGGGGTGTGGTGGGTGGTGGGGGTGGTGTTGTTGTGGTTGTGGCGGTGGTGGTGTTAGGATGAGGAGGTATGAGCTGCAGCTGGTTGCAGGCCAACATTTCATCATACACACACACACAACCAACTTCTACATGTGCGAAAACAGCTGGTTCAGCATTCTCCTGTTCTCCTTCCTCAACTTCTCTGTACCTCCTTTGTTCCTTTTCTCCTCATCTCCTTCTCTTCTACCCTTGCTCATCTGCCCTCATCTCCTTTCTTCTTCCATTTAAAAGCCTCTGACATCCATCTTCCTGCTGCCCAAATACACTCAGCGCCGAGAGCAGCTGTGAGGGCCCAGCAGGGTGAATCTACGGAGTGGACAAAATATGAGGATATCAGGAGCAGCTAGTGTCTCCATCAATCAGCCTGCTCAGGTGAATCCAGGTGAAAGCTCTGATCCCTGATTGATTTACCTGTTAAATCCACTTCAGACATGAAGGAGAGATGGAGCTGAAGGAGCCTAGACAGTCTAAAGAGAGCGGTATAAACCTTGAGGAAACTGAGATATGGATTGTGCAAAGATGACTCACACATAGTATCAGGCCATAAAAACAGAGTCAGTAAATATGTACAAAAACATCAATGAAAACAAATGCATGCAGAGGAGAAAATGTATCAAATGGGATAAGGTTAACACAAATCAATGCATAAAAGAATGACAAAACCAGCAAACATGTCATTTTCACGTATTTATTTATGCAGGGGTTGTGTCCAATAAGCCACCAAACAAGGATTCACTGATTCCAGGTAGCAAAATGTCTGCAATTCTTCTGCAAACTAATAAGGTTTGACTGAGCCTCAGAATTGTATATACAGTAATGAGTGTTAGTTATGATGGGCCCCAGGGCACACCATTATGATGGGCCCTATAGTTATGAAGTGAGCACACACACGGCATATATATATTTTACCAACAATGTGTTGGATTTTACAGATGAATGAGTTACTTAGGCTGTTGTATTGGGAAAGTAGAGAGGTCAAAGAAAAACCATGGATAACATAGCGTTCTGTCGATGAAAGTGCTGAAACGTGAAAACAAGCATCAGCTCCTGAGAGCAGAGGAGCTGTCTATTTCACTGTGGTGCTGAAATGACCTCTGACTTTAACAAAAGGCATTTTTTGGTGCAATAACCACACGAGTGCACTCCTATTTGATCCAAAGGCAAAAGATGATTGTAAAATGAAGCCTATAGCACACGACGAGACAGAAGAGAGCTGCAGTATTTAACAAAAAACATCACCATGTGCCAAAAACGGGCCAGCTACACACCAGTCTGCATAAAGCCCATCAAATGATGATTTTACTGCACAACAGCCTTATTTCTGCCATATATCCTACATATAAAAAGCGACTCTACATTAACAATATCTATGAATATAGCCTGCCGGTACACTGTGTGTAGGGCCTGGACACCAGAATGTCCCTCGTCAATTCAGCTGAAATCGCCTTAATATCCTCTTATTATTCATAACGAGACTAACAATGTATCACCCAGAGCCAGTGGTAAGTGCCTTTTATAATTCTCAATATGACTTTTCTAAACTGTGTTTTAGTACTGCTGTGGGCCTGTGGTTCATCAATAACAGGGCCTGGAGATGCAGCCATAACAATATACTCCCCATAGTCTTCCTATACAATTTACAAGCACCAAGCAAAATTATCTTGTGTAAAAATAACAATGATAAGAATTGTTATTATTAGAAAGTGTAGTTATTCTTAAAAAACACTGATGAAAGGCATGGCTTTCTACACATGGCGACTTTACCCACAGAAACACATACATGTAACCGGCACTCGGCAGCAACCTGAACCCATTAAATAGGGGCATGGCTGCCCATCAGATACCCCAAATCCCCTTGACAATGCACTTGTACTCACCTAGAAGTGAGTTATATGTAGCCAATTTGTAGCCTAGTAAGCCTACCATAATATATGTATAACTTGTCTTGAAATGTATATCTAACACAATACGATTATTTAGGACTAACGTTATATCTAGCTTGCTGTTGATGCCAGTCGAACTGCTGCATTTCTGCCATGTGGGGGGTCGTCCGTGGGCTGGCGACTGTTTATGAAAAAGCCAAAGGTTTGATACCTACTCCACCTGTTCTTTTCTCTCTTGTCTTTTCTTACTGTTTATGTTTGAAAGGCATGACTGCTCACCTGGCTTGCAGATGTGCTCAGCTTGTCAGTCTTGACAGATTTCGCGCCTAAACTAGCTACCATGTACCGTCTCGTCACATGATCCAGTAGAGACTTGACATTGGACAACATCAATATACATATTACCCAGCATTCATCAAGATGGGTTTGCTTTTCGGGGGCATATATAGCAACTTTTACATAAATGCAAATTGTTCTTTGAACTCAGGTTTATTCTCGGAGGTGGGAATTTAAATCAATACCAGGGACCCTTTCTCCACCCCACATAGCTTGCTGAAAGGCCCACTCTCAGCCCCCGAGCTAGACTGCAATTCCTGCATTGTCTATAGTTACGCCCCTGTCTGTGACCCTAGAGGCTGACATATGGCTTATGGAATAATGCACGCTCACACAGGACGTGGGAATAACCAGAGTTTTTCCCGCTCTTCCATTCTGCCAACATGGTGTGAATGCTCTTGATGCTTTTTTAAAGTGCCGTGTAACTTCACAATCTCTACTGCATATGGTACTGGGAAGTGACAATGTCTGCATCTTCCGGTTGCTGAGTACTATCTGTCTTTAATTTTCTGAAATCTCTTTACAGGCTTTATTTATGCTATTTCCAGTTTACGTTGGTCCCAATCAGACCATAAAAGCTGGTTGAGTTTGTCACCAGCTTGATAATGTATTATGGGCACGTTTAAGCTAGTCTCGTATTACCAGTGTTGTCATTTGTCACAAGCTAGTCATCTTGTTATGTCTGAATATCTGTACGCAGGCGGTACTCCAGAGGCCACCCATGAATAGGCAGGGTAGCTATAAAGTAGCTGCGCAGCCTCCACATGGATGAAAAAGAAATGCAGAACAACAGGCTGTAGTGCAGAGTGTGACAAGCTCAGTTATAAAATGATTGAAATTTAACATCAAATTACAGTTAAAGTCCCTCGCTGTGTTTTCTGTTTGGTTTAATTCAGCTTTCCCCTACAGCCACATGAGGCTTATGGCTCACTGCTTTGGCCGCTGCTTCAATCTATAGCTGACGGCATCAAAATGGATTCAACTAGCGCCTCAGTTTATATGGTTCAGACAGACTGACAGAGATACAGGAGAGAGGGACAGTGCTTTTGGATGTGTTCCACGAGCCTTTAGAAAAGCTGCCCTGTGTTTTATTATTGGAAATATTTGCTTTGGGAAGGTGGCTTTTAACAGGAGGACACAGCGTCAGCCTCGGGGTACAGCATGATGACAAACAGATGGTCTGCTGTGATTTGTGTCTTGGTTTTTGGTGTGGAGATACCATACCTTTAACGGAATATGATAGGAGATGATATGTGTTCTAGATAGAAGGTGATAGGAACAGACAGTGGCTATATTTACTGTAGGCTGCTTTATTTGTTCCTTACAAATCTTTTCCCATGTTTTATACTTTGTTAAGCTTGACATACATTTATTTTACGAGGGAAGGCCTGAGAAAGGCCCTGAAAAATGATGGGATCCTACATGAACACTTATTTCACATTACAGTCATGTACTTTTTGATTTAAAGCCGAGTTTTTAGGGGCTTTAATGAAAATTCTGTTTCCCATAAACTCCCTTCTTCGTCTCTCTGTTAGTCACCAAGAGTTTCAGATTGCACAGAAGCACTTGGGTAGTATGTCTTGAGGTGTGTTCAGATGGAAAGCAAATCCGAGGTAGTATGCCTGTGTCATTGTTGCACATTTTACACCTACCTACTGTACAATGCTACAAGTATGGTTGCTTATACTGTGCCCTCATTTTGTTGCCTTGCATTAAAAACCTGTGTTACCATGGTTGTGTTTGCACTTGCAACAGATTTTAAGAAACCACACAAACAGCTCACGTGTATTTGAAGCCAAATCGCCTCCATGAATGTCATCTCCTAAAGGTGGCACGTGGCCTTGGAGGATTCCAAGAGAAGCACATTGCGAGGCGTCTGGGCACGGTTAGGATTCCTCTCAGGGAATGGGATATGAAATATTAACCTTGTTTTCCGTCCTAATTGGCTGAAGCTTCTGAGAAGGTGAGAGGTGAGGTTGAGAAAGCACTTTGAACACGGCGAGAAAGAAAATAGCAGGCGACATTTCTCATTCAGCTCAGAGGGTGCGTTTACTGTAGGACACTTCGTCTGTGAATACGAGAGGTCACATTTAATGAAATTTTGTTTTTTCAAACAGTTCCCACTCTTCATTCATTAGGCTGCTAGAGACATTTCAGTACCACTTGGCTCCTCTACCTCCTGTGTCTGGGTATAGGCTTACTAACCGACAGAAATGTACTCCCAAGAACACAATAATAATGTAAAGTTACTGTATTGTGAAAAAATCTGCATGGCCAGCAGCAGGCTGTACTATCAAAGTTCTTGCTTCTTTTTTTCTTTTTTCCTCTGCTATTGCGTTTCAGACTGGATCAAATTTCATTGATATTCATTGAATATCAGTGTTTTTTATTCCCTTTGGACTTTCAGGCTTAAATATTTATTCATTCAAGTCAACAGTCTGAGAACACGACCGCACCTGTCACTCACCTTTTCTTTCTTTCTGCGAACACAAGCCCACACATACAGAAAACTATGAGTAAACACAACGCCCACTTACACAGGGTTCATTAATTTAATTTCCCTTCCTTAATTCCGCATCCAGATTTAGTTTTTGTACAGCTCTCCTATGTGTTGACTTTAAATGTCTTTTGGTTTCTTTTGCCCAGTCTATCTTTAACTGCCTTTATTTCATTTCGGGGTGGTTTATCAGCCTCATAGGGTTTTCTATTTAACTGAGGAGTCTGCATTTCTTCACTTCTCTTCTAATGTTTTTTTTTTTGTCATTTGGAAAAAAAGAAGAAAACTAAGCTCTGACTAAGAGTTTCTCTTTATATATTAAGATACAGCACCTTTTTGTACAGCAGGAACTCCATTGTCTGACAGCAAACACCTTGACTTTAAGAAACAATATAATTGAAAATGTAAGAACTCTAGGTAAATATGGGCTCAAAGCCTTACCTTTAATTGAATCCTGCCTCCTCCAGACAAAACCCTGCGCCACGGCAGCACCAGTTATTTATTGTCCTTCATCGTGAATTATTACAGGGGGGGAAGAAGGGAGCCATTAATTAGACAGGGATGTAAGATGTCTCAATGCCAACCATTTGTCTTGCAAGTGATTACTTAGAGAAAAGCTTTTTCTTTGATATGTGGCTGAAAGCCACAGTATTCTCAGGGAGCTGAACAGGAATGACGATACAGGGAGGGCATCATTCAGAAACACACAAACCCAAGGCCAAGATTGGTTTACTTACAGTGACCACAGACCAAGCACATAATTAAGTTTAGTCACATTTCATGTCATAGCAAGATCACACTTTAAATCGATCTTGTCCTAAAACAGCCATTTGGAACCCTTATGTACAACTGATTCTAAGTCTGATTCTGTACAGAGAAATTGCAGCAGTCATTTTTATTGTGGCTTTTATTAGCACGATCTAAAAATGATAGTGTGATCACTTTTTCACAAATATTTGCTGGAGATCAACAGGAATCCCTCTTGATAACCACTTGTCTCAAACTCTTCAAATATAACAGCCACACTACTATGGACTGTAACATAATATAAGCATCAAATTTGAATTATCATATGATGAATAAGTGGCTTCATGCGTTCACGGGGATAAATATCCTTAAACCTATATCTTATAGGAGAGTAAATATATCATCTGTTCTATATTATTCAACAGGAACAACTAGACAAGGACGATCAGCTAAAAAAAAGGTTTGAAGAGTTCCTTACAGTACTCTTGGCAGTTTGGCATCCACTTACTTCCCTCGGAAGACCGCCAGGGTGTAGTATGATAACAAAGACGCGAGGAAAAATCAAAAGAACAACTAAACAACAACAACAAAAAAATGCAATGAGCAGTCAGAAACTTAGTAATATTAATTCAACTTTATTAAGTGGGATGCTTCAAATATTTTTATGGGAAATTTCTATTTAAAAAAATTTTGATTTTCAATGAAATGTTGTTATACCCAACAGGTGATTTGTTAATTTATAACAAGGGGGATCGCCCACTGCGCCACAGTTTTGACAGAGCTTTTCTATTTTAACCGGCCCAGCTTTTCTAGCCTTTACCGTACAGGTTTAGCGGACCGAGAGTCGAGTCAGTGAGTGAGGTAAGTTACACTCACAGGGAGAGACGAGACAAGAGAAATAATTTCACATGCCGTGTTTTAAAAGAGAAAACTAGACAGCGGAAACGGCTTTTAATCAAGAATGGACAGACTCTTACATGTTCAATCTCAAAACCAGTAGGGCCTATGGTCTCATCTGGCGACCATGACAATTATTAAAAGCACCAATGTGAAGCACCACCACGAGACAAATCACAGAAAATCTCTTGAGCAGGTTGAACAAGGGGGATGGATTTTGATTATTTTGCTAACAAGGGGGATGGTATCCCCCCTCATATCCCCATGGTGGTTATACTGACATCAGCCTGATCGCTCTCCACTGCATAACTGGGAGTCTGGGGGTAGAGTTGCAAATTTAATATTAGGCCTATACAACAGTTAGCAACAAAATAAATGATATAATCAAAATATATTCATATTGTGGGGCAATTCGGTCTTTGTAGTGTTATCTCCGTTTCCCTGAAAACACATGGGGTCTGACTACTACTAATGTAATTAAACCTAGTTTACAACTCCAGCAAGTAGGCCAACCCTTAGTAATGACCTAGCAACAGAGACGATTTCTAGTCCTTGTTGAGTCAGCCAGACATCTTGAGCTTGCCATCTAGAGATCGTGTGATTCTGCTGCAAAAAATGTATTGGACAGATTTAGCTACTACGTCCGCGAACTTCAGTAGGCTCACCGGCATAGCTAATGGTGGATGCCAGAGCATAACATCAAGGCTGAACAGCTTCCATGTGATCCGAACATTTCCAATAACTCCGGAGCATTGTAAAGTCCAAAAGTCAAAAGTTATTGAAAAAAGATAATCGTTTCCAAAATTCACAACATGTTTTTATCTAACAAAATATTCTGCTTCAATCCATGTTCATCTTCACTGCGGTCACAAAACTGTTGCGCTCCAGCTTACAAACAAGAGAGGAACGCACATGAGCTAAAAGCAGAAATCAGCTGCCGACTTAACACATTAAGCCTCTACATTTTACTTTTGCATTTTTTGTAGTTACAGTAGGTGTCAGCCAAATCCAGTATGGATTCATCTCCTTACCAAATGCATCCTCACTGGGACATAAGTATCCAATGAGAGCAAATACCAACAAATGTGATTCCTCTGATCACATGGGTATAATATTAGCAACATATTTTTATGCAGTCCCCCAATATTTCAACAGTGCAGAAGTGACAACAATGACAGGGCTATAATTTCTACACTGTTCCACGTGCGGCTGTAAACGCCCTCAAATTAAAGCTGAAAGTCAGCACTTTAATCTATAAATGATGGTTTTATTTCAGTCATTGTCATTTATGTTATACACCCATGTCTCCCACTTTGTGTGCTCATACGTAAACCCCTCTGTCTGCCAGAAATGGGCTTTTCAGCAATGATTAGAGCATGGGCATGACTACAGGGCAGGGGAAGTTATGAACATGCTAATCCATTCAGAAACATGGGTAAACATTGTTTTGCTTTCTCATACAAGCACGATGTGTAGAAGACAGTAAGGCTGAGAAGCAAGTAAGAGTTCAAAACTGCTGAGAATTGTTTTTTAAAACATTAGTTCTTCACTAATAAATTTCTGCTCCTTGTGTCCCTCTGTGTCGCTGTCTGTCTCTGTCAGTCTTTCTCTATCTTGGTTCTTTCTTCTCTGTCTGTGTCTCTCTCTCTCTCTGTTTCTTTCTCCCTCCGTTTGCTGTATTGCTATCAGCACCAAGTCAGAAATGTTCCTGTTATTGATGCACACCAATGCACAGTCCCTGACAGGAGCAGACAGCATGAAAAGAGAAGCTTCTGAAATAAATACATATGTAATGAGGGAAAAGGGGCCACCAAATGGCTTGCCAATTTGTGTTTGTCAAAGGCTGAGCTGGGGTTGCATTGACGTATAGATCAATAATGGAGCCACTTCTTAAGTAATTTAAAGGGGTCTACATAAGGCATCACACCATCCCACCAGCGCAGTCTTTTTGGAGAGGTACTAGTTTAGCGAGGTGCCCATTTTCTTCATTATAGAAAATAGTTTTGTCCAAAGGAGACTTGAAGTCACTCCGGCTGTCATCATGGGGAAAATTACATGCCATTTCTGCCACCGGCTTTGCAAAGGTAAAAGATACAAGCTGGAGCTGCCAAGTTCAGCATTTCAACAGAAATTTCTGTGTTGCGGAAAAATAAAGCAACTGCACTCACACCAAGTTAGTGAATTCTGCTGACATTTTCAGGAGGATTGCAGTGCATTACAGCCACAAATGTCCAGACATACTGTCTGGTTATATTTTTATCTCACTAGGTCTTGGTCAAAGTGTGGCTGCACCCACAAGAGAAAAAAAAAAGCCCCATGGAATGTGTGTATCTGCTTTTAACGTATTTTTTTAGTTAGATAGCAGCATAGCTTTAGGTCAGTCCTCTATACAACTAAAGGCAAAAACTGTGCATAATAGTGAATACTGGATCATCAAACAGCATCTGAAACCTCTCTCTGTGGATTGACAATTGCTGTTACTTTCTGAAACCAACAAGCCCACTTGAAGTGTGAGCACAGCTCTTTATTGGGCATCAAGGAAGAAGTTCCCCCACCCCACCTAGTTACAACTGCTCTCCACTGCAACTGCTCTTCTCACCAACCTCAAGTACCAGTGAGTGTTTGCCACCCTCCAGCCTCAGGGGGCAAGAATGAGCTCATTATGGCTCACAATGAGGCGAAGAAGATGCAAAAACTAGCAACACAAGGTAAGATTTATGTTTCATCTCAAGTGTTTTCAAACTGTATTTTTCCATGAGGACTAACTGTACTGAACTATATACAACATTCAGCCATTTAACTAATTGGTTTGGCAAATGCACGTCTTCTCAAATTCCCCACCTAAAGAGCAGGGCACAGTAGCTTCCCTAAAGTTTTCTAGGGGACTCATCCAGGACTGTCTTTCATGCAGTGAATGGCAAGTTCATTACAAACATAATAAACTCTTACTAAACAGTTCCTGTAGCAGAAGTCACGCTCTGATGTCAAATAATTGCACTGAATTCAATAGACCTACTGTGTATTTATAAGTAATTATTTAGTTTACAACTCCTAACCAAAAGGTGTGAAGGTGTTTGATCAGATGTTTACAGTGTGTAAAACCATATATGAATCCATGTGTTCAGTGTTGCCTTGTTGAGATTGCAGAACAGGACCGGCACTGCTCCCTTTCCAGACATACAGTAAATAAGGTTGCTCAAATACCTGCTGTTCTCTCTGTCAGAGTTATTGGACATTATTTTCCCTTTGCTGAAAAGTCAGTTATATAAGGTGCTAGTAGAGTAAAAAAAAAATAATCTTGGAGCAGAGCTCTTTCTGTTTGAGTTACAGAAAAATGTATACAAATGAGTAAATGAGTGGTATTTAATCAGGAGCAAAGCACATATTTGTGCACGCTTGCTGCGCTAACTACCTGAGAGCTTACCACTGACGCAGGTGGTGAATGCAAACAAACTCCAAGCATTCTTCACACGTTTGTTCCTGGAGTCTGTCAGATATCAACCACAGGAAAACTAGAAAGTATTGAACGACTGTGATGAACAGCTTTTCCATTTTCCCATCGGCTGGGAAGCAAGAAACCATATAGTCTCTATGTAATAGTATGGAACACAAGCGAGAAACTACACGAAACAGTCCGCTTGTTACCACAGCTACATTAATGGATCTGTCAACACAGCTGGTCAGCTCACACCTGAAAAAAACCTTTTGTACTATATGCCCCCACACCTATGCTAACATGCCATGATGTACAGGATATTGTGTAGTTGCAACCTTGTCAGTACATTAGTTACAGTAATTTAAACAACAATACAATACTTTCCGTTTGCTAATCCATAAAAATAAGACCACTGTACATGCATCTTATACAGTGTACTGCCTTATCGTTGAGCCCTGTTAGAGCACAGAACACATCTCTGACATCTGAGTGAAAAGACAGGTTACTGTACATGCGAGGATGCCACGATCACGTTTAGGAAGTTTTTATTGTTTTTCCCCAATCAAAAAGGCAAATGTCATATTCAAGAGAATACAGTTCACAGTTCAACAGCAGAACCGGGTGAGTGACAGCAAAAACAAACATAAAGGAAAATTACAAGACAAAGAGCAAAACAAACAACAACAAATAAAAATGAAATAATAAAATAAAAACACAAGTGGTCAATCAGGAGAAGTTGTTGCGTTTTCTTCGCAGTTTCCTCATAGATTCAATTCATTCTGTCATTATGGAGCAGTGGCCATTATTGTCCCCTTTTGAGCCTTTGTATTCTAGGCAACTCCTTCATTTTTTTTTCTTGAATTTTACACAGCGCAGTCTTCCCATTTCTCTTCAGAATGAAGCCAAAATGCAACTTTGCACAATCACATTGTGAATATGACAATTGCTACATCTCTACATTATAAAATATTTACTCCCAGTCAGTCACACACTTTTGTTGATGCATGTATTTATTAGTGTGGACGGCGACGCACACATTATGCCTTGAAACTGAAGATTTCCCATTAGCTTCCTCTACCACAATAATCACCAGCGCATTTCACAGTTTGTTTGTTTTTTCCTGAATACATTCAGCAGTGGTGTGCTAAGACGGCAAGCAAATTACCAACACTGCCAGAGGAAATAGGAAATGAACATAAACGTCTAAGTCTGCCTAATTTTCCTCCAAAACAAAAATAGCTGTAATTGAAATGCAAGAATACTTTTATTATGATAAATTATCCAAAGAAAAATGGTTTTAGGATTTTTGTTTCTGTGGTAGTCGGATCAGAAGTGAGACAGATGTGAAAGTAGAGCTTAAATTACCTGCAAGTGCTAAAGAAAAGCGGTGTCTTTTTTTTAAGCCTTTCCATAACCAAAAATACAATAGCAACAGTGTGAGGGGTGGATTAAACAGTGTGTTGGTCTGCTTGTACGTAAGCTGCGAACATTAGCATACCCAGCTAACCAGCTTACTAACTTAGAGTAATGACCTAACCAAGCGTTAATTCCAATGCCAAGGAGCATTTCATACTTTGTGACATTGCAGGTTATGTTTTTAAAAAAGCCCCGTTCACGACAAGAACATCCAGTGAGTAGCATTTTCCACTGTGTGGAAGTTGGTCCTGGATGCTGCTACAGTCTATCAGAGTTTAGGGGGACATTAGCAGCTCTGTCCAGCTTTAGCCTATATTAGATTTGGAAGTGTACACTCCAGCTGGTGGTTTACCCCCCCTCATACTTATATTTCTTGGACTTGAACTGTTTTTTATTTGCGTGTCTTGTGCGTGGATCATTAACTGGCGAGAATGCCGACTTTTGGGACATGCAGCTTTAGCCTCAGTCTTAGCACAATGTCATGTATATAGATATCTAAAGCATATTTAAGAATCCTTTCATGGGGTTCTCATTGTAAAACAAGTCAGGTCGATACATTAAATAGTCAGATGGCATTTTCCACCAACTCATGGTGCTAACATTGGCTTAATTAGGTAGCTAGCTAGCGTCACATCTGATGAAATCTGCTAGCGAACGTTGTCATTTCAAATGGCCGTCAGCTAGAAACAATATTGGGCAAGTTACTTCCAAAATGTAATAAATTATAGATTACTGTCATTTGAGAGTAATTAGTTATATTACAATATTACTGTCTCTGAATTGTAATGCTTTACACTACTGTTGCGTTACTTTTGAGTTACTTTCACCAAAATAACTGCGGAAGTGTGACTTGAAATTGAGTTTATTGCAGCTCATCATGCATCCAGTGGAGGGCGATGTGACAAAATGAAAATAATGGGAGTGTCCATCTCGCAAAAGTGGGATCAGTCTGCAGTCATCATCTCACTCATCGAATTCCAGGAACAGGAAATAACGTTACTCTTTTACTCACAGATTGTTTTTCTCTGGTGCCGCAATGTTTCGCGGTGTGGATTCTTAAAAATACAAAACACCACTTAATTTCGGGTTAAAATGCTTGTAACGTGCATTATTGCCAGTGTAACAGGTACAATATTACAGACGTTTTGTTAGTATTGTGTTATATTACTGCGTTAAAGCAAAAAGCTTCGCAACACTACTAGAAATGAGATCTTGCTTTTCTCTACTAAGAAAAGCAGATTCTAAGAATTTAGAGCTGTAAATCTACCACTGTTATCACTGTAAACTGCATATGTGTTGTGTGACAATGGAAAGCCTGACGTAGCAACAGTAACTGAGGGAGGGGGGCTTATAGCGACGGTCAATAGAAAGTCATTGGGTAAGATGATCCCAGGTGGCCTTCCTGTTTCATCAGACTGATGTCTGTGATAAGACAGCATTATTAAAATTCATTAAGTTATTTTGCAACAGGAACCTGCACGTTCTCTCTCAAAGCTACAGGCTTTGAGAACGTGCAGCTGGAACAAAAATAGATTTTTGTTCAAGCTGTCAATATTCACAGCTGATAGAAAGTGCCTCACACAGACATGGTACAAATGAGCTGACGGAGGAGTTGCCAGGACAACAAGCGCCATGATCCCTGATTGACGAACCACAATCGCAACCCAAACATCACAAAGTAGCTGGTGTTGCATACGCATCCGCAAAGAATCCATGCTCCTCCACTAATCTCCCTACAGCTGCTGCACATCCTAAGCATTCAAATTGCTTGTTGTTCGTGGAGCAAATGGTAATTTCTCGGAGTAAATACAGTGAGCAACAGTGTGTATTTTTAGCTCGTAGATAATCAGTGAAAGATACATTATACAGTTTTGCACTGCAGCACAGCCCGTCTGGAGATTTGACTGTGCATGGTTTACAAACAGCTTGCACTTTGCTTCAGTGGAGAACGAATCGCATCCCTGTGGACAGAGTGAAAGAAAAATCACGCACACACCAAGTTCATATTTTAGGCTGTGCAAGACTACCGTACACGATTTTTTTCCCCCTTTCCGCTAGCCGGAAGGCAAGAAAAATAGAAAACCCCCAGCAGCATTTCCTACTGATGGTATTACTACCCCCCACCCCCTGCTCTCTCTCTCTCTCTCTCTCTGGCTGTCTGATTATCTCTCACTCTTCCCCACTCTCTTT
Organism: Coreoperca whiteheadi; assembly: GCA_011952105.1. Classification (NCBI taxonomy): domain Eukaryota; kingdom Metazoa; phylum Chordata; class Actinopteri; order Centrarchiformes; family Sinipercidae; genus Coreoperca; species Coreoperca whiteheadi. The sequence goes on along the minus strand of CM022485.1, from coordinate 28,092,262 downwards.
CTGTCTCTCTTCTTTGTCTCTTCTGACATCAGAGAAGCGTTGCAGCTTCACCAGAAAGCCATGCGATAATGTTCACTTGCTGGATCTTACGCCAGTGCCCTCATCACTCGGAAAGACTCCGTCAACACACACACGTAATCACACACACCCCCTGTGATGTATAAACATGCTTCACACCGCCTCCCTTTTACCTCAGCATTGTCATGCTATCCATCTTGTACAGGAGCACACAGAGTGCAGTCGAGGGGGCATTACAGGAGATCTGGGACCAAACCGTCTTTACTCATTCCCTCAGCCTGGCGGTGAAGCCCCAGAAGCTAGTTAGAGTCCCTGCCTTCCTCTGCATGTCTATCTTTTTCCTCCTCGTCTATGTCCCTTTCTGGCAAGCCGGTGCACTGAGTGAGCAACCTACTAACTCTGGCGCAACACTAATGGCAGCAGAGGCCTTTATCTGGCAGGGGAACAGAATCTCATCTACAGAGCTGCCCCCGGCTACAATACACACAGATACATACATTAAGCCTCACCAATACATTCAAAGAGGAAGGGAAATAGAATTCAATTTAAAAGTAGCTTGCAGAAAGACAATAGGGGAGGGTTTGTTTGTGCTTTCGTTTGTTTCTCCTCCTGCCTTGCTATGCAGCACCTTGAATATCAAAAATAATAAGAAAATATGATTTGCATTATGGTGGTCAGTCACCGAATAAACTAAATAAGTTTGTTGATGATGAGCAGAGACACAGCCCAGCATCAGCATGTACAACACACAGCAATATGTCACAACTTCCATTCAAATTTAGACGTGCCGGGCTAAAATGATTGGCTCTTTAATTAATTGCATTATCATCAGCAAACACAGTGATTTTCTCCCAGCCGTGAAAGCTCCTGAGAGAAGACAGATATAATGTAGCTGAGGCCAGCCACTCCACTGCAGGAAGAAATCAACAGGCGCGGGGCTGCCACATAGTCACAGTGCCCCCTACTGGCTAACGCAGCACCGACACCCTGAAAGAGCATTGCCCTTGGCACTTCATTCAGCAGCAAAAAGCCAAGGGGTGGGCATTTGTGCACACAGCCATGGGACACTCAGAGAATAGCATCCCTTCAGAATATGAAAAGGATTTTCTGCCAAGTGTTTGGCAGTCCATGCAGTGCTCATGCATACTCAATTTCAGGGTTGCATTTGATAGAAAACAGCTTTACATGATAGTGGGATGTGAATGTGTACCATTGAGATGGAAAATATTCAGCCTCCCATGTAAAGCATTTGTAGGCTGCCAGGGGAGGGCTCAATAGGCTCAAATAGAGTGAGAGTGTATCTACGTCTGCACCACAAAGGTTCAGAGGTTTACAATGTATGGACTTGGACATGGGTATAGGTTTTGTACAAATGTTTTCTCGTTGTCCACAAGACTGAATCTACATATTTAAATGTATGTTTTTCTGCCTGCTCTATATCTCAATTTGATCAAAATTATGTGACATTTTTGTTCCAGATTATTGTGTTTTAGCGACAAAATCTACCCTTAAACAGGATTTCTGTGTTATTTTCAGTCCTTATGCTGAGACAGAGTCTGCTGACAGGTCACCTGGAGACATATACTGAAGCTGATCCGTAGACACTGAATAATGGAACAACTGCTAGGACACTGTGTGTTAGCGGCTGTGAGATTTTACTGGGATATCGGGACATTTTGGGATTCACAGCTGTAAGCTACTGTCATATAAAACTCAGCTGGGCTGGATGTCTCAAACAAAAAGTTGGTGAGGCAACAAGTCTTTTAGGAATTCAGTGTCAATAACAGAAAAGTTCACTACAGTCCTTAAGATATGATCTCCAGAGAAAATTGTCTATTCTTGTGGATCATGACATAACTGTTTAAAATGATTAGAATAGAACACTGTTAATTCAGATTTAAAGTGAAGTTTTCCTTTAACCTCTGCCTCCCAGGCTCTGTTTCAAATAAAGCGACTGTCCACATTAATACTACTCGAAACAGGCGTGCCAGACACAGACTTGTTGTGCTAAAGCGATGCAGTTTGTTGGGAAACAGCGGCAGCAGAATGGGCATATGGTTGAACTGGGCAGAGCATATGTCCCCAGTATTCATGCTCGACTCTATTTCCACAAACATGACAGACCCAGGCCAACATCCCCGGGCGAAGAGTCTGCTCCTTGCTTCTTTCAAGCAACTCCCAAGTGCTAAGAGTGTGCATTACAACAGCAGCCTTTGGAAGGAGAATACTGTATAGTAGAAAACCTAAAAACATAAAGATGACAGTGAGCTGAACACCTTCAATGTAACATGGAATGAAAATCAATGAACAGGGCTGTTTTATTCATGCTGACAACATCTCCTGTGATCTAAATATGTAGTTGGCCTGTAGGGAATATATTTTGAATTTATTTTAAAATCAACAGGATATATTGATCTTTAAAGGTAGTTAAAGAGAAATCTCTGGAAAGTGTCCACTCAAGAGGGATGGGCTCATGTCACCCATCTGTTCTCTGCTGATGACTAAGATATATTAGAAGGTTTAGCTAGTATATTAGTTATATTAAAAAGCTGCTAAGGATTAAGGAAAAGATAGGCCCATGATGGTGCATGCATACCCTATGCAGAGGGACTTCTAAGATATGTATTGTAAAGAAGTAGTTCCTCCATACACCCAGGTATACTGAAGTAAATGGAACGCACAAAAAATGGCAGCTCCTCGTGTCATGTCACATTAGTACACACATTCACAGAGCACTTTGAGTTGCCTTGTTGTTGAATGGTAAAATCAAATCAAATAAACTTGGATGCATTGAATTTGTGCGCCATATCTATGTAAAGCTGCCCAATGAAGACAAGAAGCAGTGGTTGTGTGTGTGTGTTTGTGTGTGCGTGTGTGGGAGGGTGTGGGCAGGTATTACTAATGTTGTGGGGACATAAATCTGTTTACACAGTCACATTGTGAGGACTTGCCTTCCTTTTGGGGACAAAATGCAAGTCCCCATAACGTAAATCGTTACATTTTAGGATGAAAACTGGTTTAAGGTTAGAGTACGGGCAAGGTTAGGTTTAGGCTAGCGTAAGGGTTAGGTTTGATCTAGTAGTGGTTATGGTTAGGGTTAGGGTAAGTCTCCAGGGAATGAATGTAAGTCAATGTAATGTCCCCAAAAGTGATGGAAACACATGTGTGTGTTTGTGTGTGTGACTCATGCAGGTTTAGTTTAGTTTGTTGTTGGTTTTCATTAATATTTTATCTATGGCCTAATACACATTACGTCCACTCTCACTAATTCATCCCGGTACCTTCATACTGACCATAAATTGTAATATAACTAGATCATCTTTATGTTGAAAAAGATTAAACTATTGTAGAATTGTAGCAGTTAGCAATGTACATTATTCTAAATAAATCAGTATAATGTACTTCAAGAAAAATAAATACAGTAATCATATAGCTGAGATGTTGTCACTCTGTAATCCTTATTTTATGGCAGTCAGATAAATACAGAACGTTCTCCCAACAGAGTCTGCTTCTCCTTCACTGATGAAGGAGAAGCATTTCCATGGAAAGACTCTCTTAATAAGGAGTTTTGTTGTCACATTTGATGGTGACATGTAACTCTGACTACCTACCCCATCAGGTATTAAAGGGGAGACACCTATACAGTTTGATTTTTTGCAGCTTTCTGTTGTTTTTCTGTTTAGTCTCCATCAGCCTAATACATCTGATAAGACAGCTATAACAGTTGTGTTTCGCCTCATGCACATTTCAAATTTGACTCATATTCTTGTTTAATCGGTTTATCAATATTTTGTTCAGCTACAGTGTGAAAATGAAAAGAAAATCAATAATTAATGCACATCTATCAAAGCATATCTTGAAAAGAGATTTAAAAATGGATACTGATCTGGCTAAACTAATTTCCTCAAGCTCAGCTGCAGCTGTTGTCTCCTGACACTCAGCTGACCCATAGTCAGTCTATGGGAGCACAGGTATGCCCACTTAAGATAATATACTCTATAATCAAAGAAACCATAGCCCAGCATGCTTTATGAGTAACCAGTTCCAAAGCACATCAGTAGCCAGTGTAAGAATGGTAACTTTGGTGTGATATGTTTCATCATTTAAGTGAGAAATCTGGCTGCAGCATTTTATTGAAGCATATAGCTAACAGCTCGTTTGCCCACACAGTTGTACAGTGCATTACAGTGGACAAAATTACACAACTTTTTTGACAAGCTATGTAGCATCGACACAGTTATAATGATTTTAGAACATATTTGGTTCTAAAATCATTATTACTATATAATATTTTACATATACAACGGCCTATCTTTAAGTGACATGCTTTGTAAGAATTTGTTTTGTTTTGTGAACACCTGGCTCCATGGAGTACAAATCCACATTTGAAGACAGTAATCTGGTGTATGTTGTGTTTAACTCTCCAGAGGTTACCAGGCCATTATTGATGACATGTGATTTATGTTCAGTTTCCAAATATTATGTGACATTCAGTGTTTATATCATTTAGATATAAACATTTATATCAGGTTGCCTTATAAGAGGGGGGACAAATAAAACAGAGTGTATTCCATATAACAATGAAAATCAGTGTTGCTAATATGGCAGTATACACAAAACAGTAATGGTTCAAGTGGGGAACCCTGGGGAACTCCAGAAGTCAAAGACAACTTTGATAATCTTGATGTCATCCCAGTTAGAAAGCCTTTCAGAAATCAGTGAAATCAACCCGTTCTCATCCCAGGGCGTCATATAGCGATGTTCCCAGGGCTGTTTTATCATGCCCTCAGTGTTGTATTCAGACGCACATGATACCATTTAGCATTTGTAGGAGACACCTTCAGAAACTACTTGGTTAGGTAGTGGGAAATCACATGACGTACAGTAAGTGACGTAAGTCACGTGTTAGTTAGGCTAAGGCAACAAAACTAATTGGAAAGGTAGTAGGAAGTCACGAGACGTCACACATGACTTGTAACTTAAAACCTTAAATAACTCAATGTTAATTTTTGGTTTCACACAGGACACAGACCCAGGGTAAAAGTCCTATATTTGTTTATGCCATCCATCTACTCCAACCAACACCTTATGCAGACTAGTTGCTCTATATACTACGTCACCGGACTTCCTTTCTGGAAGCTCTGTGCCCTGAAGGCGTCTCCTACAGACACTAAAGAGTACCTTGTGTGTCTGCATACAACACTAAGGGGCGTGACAAAACGGCGCTATATGACACCCTGGGAATGAGAACGGGCTGTTGAAATACCTGGCGTTCTCTCATCCTCTTGGTTGCATTACGTAATTAGGTTGTGTAAAGTGAATATCTCATTTGTGGTAATATCATTTTCCAATATGCCACTTATCAATATAATTTGAATTTTTTTTATTCTCATGAGGATGCAACAAAATACTTTTTGTAAAACTGGAAGTTGCTGTGAATACCTTGGAAAGGAAAGGATATGCTGTATATGTATCTGTCTCTTTTTTGTGTGAATTGGGAGTGTTAATGGTTCAGTCTAAACAAAGCAAACCTCCCAAACTACTTTAAGTAGCATTACAATTTCAGAATGTTTACGTTATATGAGCTGTATTGTTGTACCACCTCATCAGAGTCTTCTTCTTTTCCTTTCGGCTGTTCCCTTTCAGGGGTCGCCACAGCGAATCATGCGCCTCCATCTAACCCTGTCCTCTGCATCCTCTTCACTCACACCAATTAACTTCATGTCCTCTCTCACTACATCCATAAATCTCCTCTTTGGTCTTCCTCTAGACCTCCTGCCTGGCAGCTCCAACCTCAGCATCCTTCTACCAATATATTCACAGTCTCTCCTCTGAACGTGTCCAAACCACCTCAATCTGGCCTCTCTGGCTTTATCTCCGAAACATCTAACATGAGCTGTCCCTCTGATGTACTCGTTCCTGATCCTGTCCGTCCTCGTCACTCCCAAAGAGAACCTCAACATCTTAAGCTCTGCCACCTCCAGCTCTGCCTCTTGTCTTTTCTTCAGTGCCACTGTCTCTAAGCTGTACAACATCGCTGGTCTCACCACCGTCTTGAACACCTTTCCTTTCATTCTTGCTGATGCTCTTTTATCACACAACACACCTGACACTTTTCTCCACCCGTTCCAACCTGCTTGCACTCGCCTCTTCACCTCTTTTCCACAGTCTCCATTGCTCTGAACCGTTGACCCTAAGTACTTAAAGTCCTGCACCTTCTTCACCTCTGCTCCCTGTAACCTCACTATTCCACCTGGGTCCCTCTCATTGACACACATGTATTCTGTCTTACTGCGGCTAAGCTTCATTCCTCTGTTTTCCAGAGCAGACCTCCATCTCTCTAGATTCTCCTCCACCTGCTCCCTGCTCTCACTACAAATCACAATGTCGTCTGCAAACATCATAGTCCATGGAGATTCCTGTCTAACCTCATCCGTCAGCCTGTCCATCACCAGAGCAAACAAGAAGGGGCTCAGAGCCGATCCTTGATGCAGACCCACCTCCACCTTGAACTCCTCTGTCGCACCTACAGCACACCTCACCACGGTCTTACAGCTCTCATACATGTCCTGCACCATTCTAACGTACTTCTCTGCCACTCCAGACTTCCTCATGCAATACCACAGCTCCTCTCTCGGCACCCTGTCATACGCTTTCTCTAAGTCTACAAAACACAATGCAACTCCTTATGACCTTCTCTGTACTTCTCCATCAGCATCCTCAAAGCAAACACTGCATCTGTTGTGCTCTTTCTAGGCATGAAACCATATTGCTGCTCACAAATGCTCACCTCTGCCCTTAGCCTAGCTTCCACTACTCTTTCCCACAACTTCATTGTATGACTCATCAGCTTTATTCCTCTGTAGTTGCCACAGCTCTGCACATCTCCCTTGTTCTTAAAAATTGGCACCAGTACACTTCTCCTCCATTCCTCGGGCATCCTCTCACTCTCCAAGATCTTGTTAAACAAACTAGTCAGAAACTCAACTGCCACCTCTCCTAGACACTTCCATACCTCCACAGGTATGTCATCAGGACCAACTGCCTTTCCACTCTTCATCCTCTTCAACGTCCTCCTCACTTCACTCTTGCTAATCTTTGCTACTTCCTGCTCCACACCAGTCACCTCTTCTACTCTTCGTTCCCTTTCATTTTCCTCATTCATCAACTCTTCAAAGTACTCCTTCCATCTTCCCATCACACTCCTGGCACCTGTCAATACATTTCCATCCTTATCTTTAATCACCCTAACCTGCTGCACATCCTTCCCAT
>CM022485.1:27841890-28079201 GCA_011952105.1 Coreoperca whiteheadi | reverse complement strand
TCCTTATGCTGAGAACAAACTGGAATAAGGCCTGAAGAAAAAGATGCAGGGGATTTCTTTGCTATTCCTTTGCACATTGTGCTGCCCAATGGTTCTTTAAACTGGAGTTGTTTCCTAACAACAGTACTTGTTCCTGAAAAACCAACAAAGCTACCAGGATCTAACACTTCCTCCTCCCCGGCTGAAAGAGAAGCACTGCTTCTCCTCTGTATGTTGGTTCCAGTCAGCAGGTTCACGTGGACGCCATCCAACTTCCCTGCAGTCTGCAGGGGAACAGAAGGTCTCTGCAGTAATCTGTTGCCATTTCCTTTACAATCCAGCAATTAACTTCACCCAGTGACAAAACAAAGATTTTTCTCAATGTAATCTAATTAGGAATTGATACGTTTTGTTAAATAACACACGCACAGGGCCCCATGGGGATTCAAATGATATGTAACTGAAGTTTAATGGGTCTGGGTAGCAATAACAAGGAGCAATGAATATTTTAATAATTTAAAAAGACAGCAGCGCACAAGTTTATTCCGACTCAGTGTTACAGTTCCGCCAGACTCAACGCAAAAACAGATGGTGCACTTAGGAGTAGAGGCGACACAGAGAGACACAGATAAGCCACTGCAGCGGCCTGGCTCTCGGATTCTTTTTTAGAACGTACTGTAATTATTCGGGGAGAGTCAGCTGAGCTCCATGCTGTTTGTCAGCCATCGCCCTGCTTCACGCGGAGGAACAGGCGGTCATGTGCGTTGCTGAGGAGCGGGAATAATTGCTGAGTGGAGGCAGAGTGTTTACTTCCCAAGCTTGAAAAATTCCCCAAACTATCTGGGATTCACACCATTTACCAAGTCACAAGTTTCCTTCTCTGATCTCTAGATTAATGTTTCCCAACCAGGGGTACTTGTACCCCAGGGCGGACCTCTGCAGTTGCCATAAGGTACTTCAGATTGTAGAGTAGCTCAACTAATTTGACAAAATAGAAATTACTATGTAACACCTGAACACCATGCGTTGTGATTGAGAGTGCGTTAAAAGCAGTTAGCAAGCAAGCTAAAGAGAAGTCTAAACAGCTAGCAAAAAGTAATGGATAAATGGTTGAAATAGACAGATAAATGTAATGGATGAACAGTTGAGTTGTATAAAAACAAATGGCTCAAATGTAGTCAACTAAAAGTAGTGGTAAATGATAGTTAGCAAGTAATGGAAACATTGTTGAAATAGATAGCTGTAAGTAAGCAATGCAGAAATGGTTGAAATATACATCTCCTGCCACCCTAGTTTCACCCAAATTCAAATATGACCAAATTTGAGCTAAACATTGACAGTAAAATTGTACAGGAACAATATCCACTTTTATGACATTAATATTCTTAAATAACATCCACTTTACATTTGGAACATGACAGGTGGTGTCGATGAAGGGGGAATTTAGCTCTTCTGACAGGGCTGTGGAGGTACATCGGGCCAAAAAGGTTGGGAACCACTGCTCTAGATTGCTCTGTTCTGCCCAGAATGTACTGTATGTTAATTCAAGACCAGGATCACTTGAATATTGAACTGTGGTGCAGGGTGCCAAGAAGTTTCAAAGGGCCTTTTGAAAAAAAATATTCAATTCTACATCCCCACCACCTCCTGCCAGGCAGCACCATCTTCTATGCACTGAACTCAATTATACTCTGCTGCTGACCCATTTCCGTAGCAATGAGCTCTGGGAAGTATCTGACAAATGCAAGTTCATGTCTGCATGTGCCCAGAGGATTGTGGCTTCAAGGAAGACTCCGAGAGGTAAGCTGAGGTGAGCGTAATCACATGTAACTATGTGTTACTATGCAACAAGCTCAAAGAGACAGTGAGAAGAAAAAAGGGAGAGACAAACTTTGAGTGTTAACATCCCTTTGTTTTTACAATAATACATATATTTCTATACTACAGTGACTTCAGTCAAAACTACAGGCTAATCTCTACTGGTTAAACAATTGGTTAAATCAAACACTCAACACTTGCACTAATGGAATGTCGCCTTGAAGAGTAAGAAGCAGGCTTCAAAGATAATCTATTAGCAGATGAAGTGGTAACGATTTTCTTTAAAGAGTCGAAGGGAAATCTCATGGGTCTATGGAGTCCAGTTCTGCTCCTATCAGCTCCAGAGTGGAAAAACAAGCGCAGTGTGCCACTGGGACATTCCTGCAAGCATTATCAGCCCTCCTTAACTATTCTAAACTGACATCAATTGCTATGCCGGCTTGATCCCAGCGGACCTTGTTAGCTCCATTTAATGGCAAAATGAGCCAACTTCTAAGTCCTGCTCTGGCACTGGGAGCTGTGAGTCCTGGCGGCACTGTTGTATTAGGTGGTGAATGTAAAAAGATATCACACTAATTACTGAAGGGACACAGGTTTGGGAAGGATAACAATGTACAAATGGTACATTTGTTAGCGCACGGAGATGGTTTGTCTTGGCAGTCTTAGAAAGATATTTCCATAAAGACACTATTGCATTAAAAACATATGAGCACCCTCTGGCATCTTTGAACGTGTATTACCCATGATTATTTGTTTGTTGGTGTTTTTTTCATGGACTGACCTTTGACCTCTTAATCATCAGCTTGTATGTTTAGTGGTCAAGGAATAAATGCAAATTGTCCTAGAACTACAAAAATTGTTAGTTTTTATAGAGTACTCTGGAAGTCCTACTTTTTGCATCATTCCTGCATCCTACAATATTTTATTAAATGTTTGAATGAGATTATGATGCTGTAACAAAATTTCTCATCTACAACAATCAGCAAGTTACAAAGCTATATGACAATATTAAGTTTATTATGAACAGGATGATGACACATTGAATTTCCATACGCTTCCCAACATTGTCTTGAGACAGTTGGTCATCTTTGGGTGGTCTGAATTAGCTAAAACGTAGTGGAACATTGGCACAAGTAAAAAAGAGTCATTAAGTCCACCGAACTCACTCACTTATATCAGTTACACAGCAAACTTTATCTACCTAATGTTTGCAAACATTAGCCAACATAAACTACTGTTCATACCAGACCAAGTACGGCTGTGGGTAGCAAAACCCCTCAGTGTATTGAATTCAGAAAGTAAGTGTTTTTTATTACTTATGAATTCAACTTTTCACACGTAAGAGGAAGATTGAGTTATTACCCCTTTCTAAGGTTACATAGTCTCACTTGAATTGCATCTATAAATCTTAGGGTCTTAGGGGGTGATCATACAGTACAAAGATGTTGCTTTGGTAGACTGCACGCCACCCCACCTGGGGTTTTCTGGCCCAACTGTGACGCTGAAAGCAATGCGCCTTGTGCCAAAAAGCTGGCCATGTTTGAACTAATATGCATGTCTGACAGAGTGCCAAAAAACATGAAGTACGTTACTAGTACGTCTGTTTGGGATTCCACCATTATTCTGATGATTTACCTGTTAAGGCAATGTTTAACGTATTGCCTCAATAGGACACTTTGGGCAGCGTTGTACCGTATGCACTTGTTCCTAAGGATTGCAGGACCATCATGAGTAATGGCTTCATATGTGATAGTTCTCTGTTTCACGCTAGTTTTCAAGACCCTCAGTTCTACATAGCTATCCACTCCTGCTATTAAAACAACAAAGTTGGAGATGGTTGAGAATGTAATGAAGATGTAAGGTCGAGAACCCATTGCTGCCCTTTCAGAGGCTGGCTGACATTTCCTCCATCTTGCCAATCAGATCAGCACAAATGTCTTGGGGGTGGAGGCTTCTGCACTTTTGTCAGCTTTAGTTTGAAGGATGCACCCCCCCAACCAGATGCTTTTTTAAAAGTTTGTGTCTTCACAAAGTATGTGGGTGAACTTTATGGGGGGCTCTTTGTCCTAAAACTCTTCTATTAAAGGTTACAGTGGGCATTTTAGACAATCTAAGAAGTATATATAGACCTAAATTCAAATCACCCTCCCTTAACTGTCTGCTCCCTTAGCAACTGCTGTTGATGCGTCCTTGAACAAGGCACGTAACCACCAGTTGAACCAGTGCGGCTTCGCACTGGTTGCTATAACACTAATTATACTGGGCAGCTATTAGTTTTAATGTAAATGTAGGAGAAAATAGGGCATGGTGGAAGTGTATGGAAGCATAATTGCCATAAAGATTTGAATCTTGCGAGCCGAAAATTACTTAAATGTGAAATTGAATCACTGCTGAATAAAAAAAAAAAACATTCATTCCTTTTATCAATTGTTTATTTGCGGATGTCTGAGTTTCACTTTTTTGAATTTGACAAAGCCAATTTGAGGAACCAGATTTTTTTTACTTAACTTGAATTTTTAGATCCAAATTTAGGTTTACTGAATTTGAGCAATCTGAATATAGTTTTTGAACACTGGACACCTGAATTTGTGAACCCTAAAAGACTATATATCCTGGAAATAAAGACTGTGAAATTGCAAAACTTACTACTGAAAATGTAGACCACATAAAGTCAGATGGATGGCTGTCAAATGGTGACGTGTCGGTCGCTAACAAGTCGGCTCCCATCTGAGAGCCAATTTTCCCCACGCTCCCTTTAAAGAGTCATAATTCCCATCACTACTTTTAAAACAAAATATTTCATATTTAGAATTAAACATTAAGTATTCAAAAGTGATTACATGTCACAATTACATATTCAGTGGCCTACAAGATTCAACTCTCCCGGGCCATTATTTGCTTGCATACAATTTCTCAATGTTATCTCCATAAAGAATATAAACACACATACAGTATATACTGTTGTGTGTGTCTTGGTAAACTTCGATGGTAAAATGAAGTTTTTATTTCCTGACTCCTGCCATCTCAGTCTGGGGAAACCTGCGGGGAGTCGAGGTGACACATGCAAAAATGTTGATTACAGCTCAATAAGCAGCGCTGAGGTCATCAAGACCTTCTTTAAATGAGACAGGTGGACCGTTACCCCGGCAACAGGATACACCAACGGGCTAAAACATGAGATCCCCAGACAATCTGAATGTGTACACATCTGTGTGCCTGCACATTTTCATGTATACGGTACATGTGTGGCCCGTGAGACTTTGAGTTTATATTTTAGTTTAGCCTACTTTATGTGAGTGTCTGCTAAATGTCCGGAGGTGCATGGGGGCCGTCCCCATGAGTCACTGACAGTGCTCTGGTTTACTACTTTAGACCTCCAGCTGCTGAATCATGGGTGGATCCCCCCCCCCCCCCTTATTATAAAGTAGAAAGTGACAACATATATGGTCACAGAAGGAAGGAGATGACTTTACTCAGCTGGATATGAACCGCTACATGTAACAGAAGCACCAGGGAAAATAAACTACATTTTTATCAAAGAGGCTCATGCGTCTGTATTAAATGGCTAATTTAAGTAACCACATCAAAGTACCCACCATTACTGATAATGGATGTCTGTCTTTAAAATACTGTCTTGAGTGAATTTGTGATTTGTTGAGGCACAATGTCATGTAATATCTTATATGTAAGACGAGTCGACTTATGACAGAAGCTGGTGAGGAGAAACTGAAGGCCTATTTGCACAAGACTAATGCTACTTAGACACATAAAGGGATTTGTAATAATTGTGGAGATTAGCAGTGACCTTATTTTTCAGTAGTATCTGCCATGTCTGTAATTTGTGAAGTAAAATCACCAGCACATATTACCCACCGTACTTTGCGGACAAACCTTCATAACAGTATTTCCATGTAAATTGAACTCTCACTAATTACTTACTCACGGGTTTGCTCTTTCCGCACGGTCTCTTTTTCATGTGGTGTTTAATTTCTATCTTTCGCCTGTCATAACAAATTAAGACAGCGGTGGATTCTGGAAAATAAACCTTCACAAGCATCTTTTTCATTCTGGATTTCTCTAGGGAAGGTGGAGTGATTGCGTAATTACCTGCACTTTTAAATGAATATGAATGCATATGTATGTGATTGTTCACCTTCACCCCAGTTATAATTACGGCCCTAATGCCCTCCCACAATTGAAGAGACACTTTACATTACAACAGTATCTCTGAGTTTGTTTACACATACAGTAGAGTGGTGTTTCCTGTCACTGAGTCTCATCAGCGTAGTGCACAGTGCGACAACGGAAGAAAAGGACTTAGCTCACCTAACTCAACACCTAGCTCAACTCATACAATGAAGGAAAAAGAAAAGATGAACATTACAAGAGCAAGACCCCACATGTTCTTCAAACGGGCTGTTTTAATGTCATGCCGCTGGTGCCGTTAGTAGTATGCAACAATTAAATTACTGCAAAATACCGGTAAATAACACTAATATTTAAAATAACAATCCCGTCACATGGTTTTTCCACAGCACATCATTGTGTTACAGAACCAGCCAGCGAATAGAATTCTGCGGAAACTGACTTTTATTATGAGGGAGGAAGTATTTTATCAGCCACCTTCTCTTGTAATATTAATTTTGTCTGAATGGGGCTTAAGAATCTTCTAAATAAAAACACAGTAGAGCAACAAGTACAGCTGAGGCTGATGGGAAAGTATTGGACTAATTGAAATTTTGATGTGATTGATGGTCCTAGATGAAAAGTTAAGAGATCACCGACCCTGCTGTGCATAGCGCCGCGCCGCTAAAAATACTAAAAATAGCATGCATTTCATTCCCTAACACAGTGGTGCAATCGCATTCAATCAAGTGAGTTTCTTTAACAAGATATTTACTTAATTGTACTCGGATGTGAACAGTATTTAAGCCTGTTGAAGTGTCCTTCTATTCTTCTTTGTGCGAGAACCTTGCCAGCTGGTTTTTGACTACAGTGTGGTCCTAAAGTGTGGTTGTGGCTTCCTGAGCACTGTGTGAGCCTCCTAGGCACTGGAAAAGTGTGTGCGTGTGTGTGTGTGTGTGTGTGTGTGTGTGTATTTGTGTGTGCATTAAGGCGGGGTCATTGAGGAGTAATAGGATTGCTCGGCCCCGCTCCCTCTCTCAACACCCTGGCAAAGACAGGCCTCCTAAATCATCCTCACATCTCTGAGCAAGATGGAGGACCTGGCATCGTCTCCCCCCACCCTCCACCCCCGCCGCAGCCGCAGCCGCAGCCATAACCGCCCTCCCCACTGTGGTACAGATACTGCTCGCAGCCGTGATTTCACTCAAACCACCAAGAGGACTGAAATAATATCTACTCAGCATTCTGTAAATATCCTCTGGGAGAATGCACTCCAGTTCATTGCGGCTGTGCCACAGTTACTTTATACAGGCTCGGCTGCTGATCCTCAACTTCTGCTTTTTGTACTTGAACTTTTCATCTCATGACTCCTAGTAAGGAAGCAATGTGTGAGGCGAAGGAGCCTACTCGGCTACTATCATTCATTATTCATGTTCTGTACCTATTCTTATTCAGGGTTATGACGAGGCTGAAGCCACTTATACCTGATGTCTACACATGACACCCTTTTATATTCAGGATATGAAGCTAGTCCAGCAGATTAGCTCAGAAAGTTTGCCCACATTAATATAAAAAAAATACCTGTATATTTTTTTTGCACTGACCTAAGTCGATAATTGTAAAAGATACATACACTTCCACCATTTCTCTACCACTTTTGTCACTTGTGTCTACCAATACGGCACCAAAATAGAAATGGATTTCCCGTTTCTGTTCTTTTTACTTCAGCAAAAAAAAAATAAAATACTGGTGGCATGTCATAACAGCAGCACTGTGTGTTTGTAAGTTTTTATATCTGTGCGTGTGTGGTCCCAAACAGGAGCTGGGTTAGAACAGTGTAGTCACAGCCCAGAGCACCTATTCCAGACCATGGAAATAATGGTCAATTTTTTATATGTGCTTTTTGATCTCAGTTGAATAAAAAGGGTCCCTGGACACCAAAGTTAACAAGATAACAATAACTTTCCATAGGAAGCGTCAAAAAAGAAGGGAAACAAACTGGGCAAGACCAGAGTGGCACTGGAGGGGGCATGGTATTACTGATATACACCACTTTATAACACAAACCACCATAGTTTCTCCTACACACTTGGAACGGGAGGGTAATCCGAGCGGCATTCAAATGGTTACAAACTGCAATTTCAACGCTAGATGGCACTAAATCCCACATCCTGGACCTTTAAGTACTGCAGGCCTACTGAAGTACAATTTTGTACCAATACTCTACTAGAATATTTTTCACTTTTATGGTATTTTATACTCCTACTCTACTACAATTCCCGGGGGAAATATATGATTTAGAGATTAAGATTTAATATAAAAACCTTATTCACAGTCTGTAAAATATGATGCATTGTTGTAGAATAAACTACCCAGTAGTATATAAAGTTTTACTCCACCCCGACCAGCTGCAACATTTAAATGAAGCTTAACCGTTAAGGCATCACTAAAAATAAAACAATATAATATTAATTATTTAAAGGGGCCATTGTGCATAATGAGTAGTTTGACTTTTGATACTTTAAGTATATTTAATTGATAACTGTATTTCCAGTAAAAGCTGCCATAATCAACATTTTTTTATCAACAATGGATGAAATGATTATTTTGTAATATGAATGGAGGTGCTTGTAGTGATGAACCAACTGGCTCCGCTGCTCACGTCAGCCAGCTCTATGGAGCTCATTTTTTTTGGTTTAATGGCTGCAACAGTTTTGGTTCAGTCTCACGGCGCTCACCAACCTGTTTTCCAGACGTAGCAGGCAGTTGTTTTCAGTGAAAAACCATAGCACCAAATGGCAGGCGCACAAAGGTAGCTCGAACACTAGCTTGAGCATTTAGCAGAGCCCGATATTTCCCTCGGCAGGAGAGTGAAGGTTGGACTTACATTCATCACGTTGTCAGAAGCACGACTCCAAATGAGTGCTCGTGTTGCTTCTTGTCTGCTCGATGTCTGAATACGGTAGCCACATCAACTTAAAAAGTGATAATATGGCACTGTTGTGTTTACCGCTTGTTTCCGCTGCCCCCAAGTGGCCAAAAATGGAGGACCTTTAAATAAAATATTTTTACATTTTTACACTGTGGTATTTGTTTTTGTTTTTTAAAGATTATGTTATTTTGTTTGGCATTTCTGCTTTATTATGATGGTGATAGCTGGAGAGAGACAGGAAAGGCAGGAGAGAGAGAGGGGAAGACTTGCAGCAAAGGGCCTTGGGTAACTCAAGTAAGGGATCTGAGTACTTCTTCCACCGCTGATTTTATGTTAAAGAGAGTGATATGAACTGATGAGAGTCCTAATAGCCTTCATTTCTGCTGAATGTCCCTGACCTGCCAATGAGCTCTCCCCCTGTGAGTGGAATGAGCTGCAGAGAGACCACCTAGAAGAAAAATCGCAGCTTTTGCCATGAAAGCACTGATGCTTTGATGAAGTCGACTGCTTCGGAATTGTGTCGCTCACTGTCTGTTCCCGTCTCAGCTCAGTTCAAAGCTGCTTTAAAACTATCCATTAGACAGATTTAGTCAATTATGATATGACAATAATTAGTTCAACAATGTCACATCTTATCTATGGCAGATAATTAATCAGTCTGAGTGGAGGAATTCTGTTTGTCATTTCAGGCTTCACAGACGTTTGGCAAGCATCTTTTTTTCCTTCTAGGACGTAATAGAATTTTTAATTTGGAATAGTTATATAGTCGGGATTTTATTTCCCCTCTCCTCTCCCTCGGTCTCTCAGCCTCCACCTGTTCGTTTTGCAACAGCGGTCCCATGTGCCTCGCTATCCCAATCACCATGACAACCAGAAGTGGATGAGGCTATCTAGCTTTCTGCCATTGTATCTCACCAACAAACTTGCTGCTACACAACTTTGATTTGGTGGGAATAATCTAAAAAGAGATAAGGATAACTTCTACAGCGTTTTGCTCTGGTAAACAAAATTCAATACATCAAGCTAGTGACTTTCTGTTTGGCCTTATCAGCAGATGTTTTGTCTCTGGGGTTTATATGTTGAATGAGCAGAATGGAGAAATAGTTTAGAAATAGATCCCATGGTTCAGTCGATAGGTTAGACCTGGGGGGAAATGGAGAGAGATGGGATGGTGAGGAACCTGGCGTGACGTACAAGACCATACACCTAAGAAAAAAAGTGTTGTGAAATCCTCACAGTCGAGGTTTCCAGAGGCAAAACAGTGCGGGGTTGAGCAGGCAGAACGCTGTCTGCAGTGTGGCGAGATTGAAGCAGCTGGTTCTTTATTTATCAGGAGGCAGGAACGCTGCTGTGCGCCTGCACTGCTGTCAATCCATCAAGATCGTTGTCAGCTTTCTCCTCTGGCCGTGGTGCTCAAACAGCACTGCCACAACTAATGGAAACTGGAAATCAAACCCATTAACAGGATTCAGTGATGGCAATTTCATTACCTCTGAAACAAAACAAAAAACAGGCTTAGTGAGAATAATTTAATTGTAATAAAGTGCCCAAAACAAAACAAATCAAGACACAAAAAAAGAACACAGATCATATCAGAGGAAGGAGGAGGAGATTGCACTAATCCAAGGCTGGATTACCAAGTGGGCAACGTTGGCAACTGCCTTGGGGTCTCGGACCCTCTGGGGGCCAACTTGAACCCCAGGTTTACTGTGTGGCAATTTGTCTGTGGTCATTTTAGTTGGACAGCATTCAAAGTTAACTTTGAGGGCCTACAGAATTGCTGCCAAAGGTGCATCCACTAGATACTAACTCAAAGGGGGCGAATACCGCAAACAAGTTTTTGTATTTTATATTTGTAATTAATTGAGATCACTTCGTAGTAGATGTTTTCACTTTGACATTTAAAGTGGTTTTTAAAAAAACAAACGTTATCTGTTAACTCAAAGCTGTCAGAAAATAAAACATGTACTAACAATTATTTTCATTATTGTTTAAACTGCTGGGCATTTTCAATGAAGTCTATAAGATTTGAGAAAAAAGTGAAAAATGGCGATCAGAACTTCCTGAGGTGATTTCATCCAATGACCCAAATTTATTTTCTGTGTTTACTGCCACATAAGACCGATAAAAGCAGACGAGCTGGAAGGGGAAGTCTAGGCATTTTGGACTGAAAAATAATCCGTTTATTGAAAAGGTCATCATAGTAACGTGGAAACTTCCGAGGGCCGCGTACACGTTCTACAGGTACAGGAGTTTAAGTTAAATCAAATTACCACACAGCAAATATAGAGAGCCATGTAATACTCCCGCGCGGGAATACTGTACACAATGCACAGAGAGCAGGCCATGCACTGATCATTTGGAGCTTTGCAACATGTTTGAAACAGACCGTTTCCGAAAGGTACCTGCACATCGAAATTTAAAAACGTTGCACAACTGTTCTCCACTACTGAATAAGAGCTGTGCAACGCTGTGTATTCTATTAACCAAAGGTCTTTGGCCATCTTGCCATCATCTGGGTTGTCCAAAGTCCAACAGTGATGTCCGTAAATACATTGCAGGTGTTGGGCTACAATTATGGACACTTCTAAAGACACAGTAACGTGACAATTTCTCGCTTACTGTATTTCATATGGACACACATGGCTGACAATGGTTCGAGCACAAGAATAGGGGACGGTGTGTTTTATTAGAATACTTTTTTGTCAAAAAAGTGACTGATGACAGCAATTAACAAACACCCAAAATGTCCATTATGATTTTTTTTTTTTTATTATGAGAGAAATATGACTTTACATCACCCCATGGGTGAGAATAAAACATAAATAAAACATTCTTACAAAATGTTGCAATAAATCACGAACGGAACAATTTTTTACACTTGATTTGTTTTATACATAAATCATATTTACACATTTGTCTTTGCCCTTTTTTTTTTTTTACATTGTTGGGAATGAAACGATTCTGTACCACTTTTATAGTACAAACATTTCCTTCGTTTCAAAGCAGAGGTATAAAAGCTTTCTCCTCTCTCCTGAGAAGATGCTGGGTTCTACTCTACTGCATTTTATCATTAAGATTTAAGGCTACGCGGGGTTCACCTGATGGACACGCTCGTCTCATGGGCAGGCCAATCATCATCGGGGAGGGAGTTCATTTTCCTGACTCGTGTCTGCTGATCGTCCCTTACAGAGAGGGGGGTTGTGGTTCTGCCCCGTCGCTCCCTCCAACCGTTAAGACCTTTTTTCCCCCCATATTAAAGCTGCTGCTGACTGGTTTCACTGAATAAGCAATTACAATCTCTGACAACATATTTGTTCCTGCAGTCAAATTCAAATGCCTACGGGAAAATGTCACAGAGTGTGAGAGCCCACGCTCATCACATTATCTCTGTATGGCAATGACCTGCTGAGAAAAATGTGTCAATTTCTCACAGCAGGGAGAAAAAAAAAAAGTTTCATAACTTTCTGGTTGTTGTTGTTGTTGTTGGGAGAGGGAGTGAACTAATTTAGTCATAGGTGCAGTGCACCCTAGTGGTCAAAACACACCTAAAGCGACAGAGGGGGGAAAAAAGCCCATTCCACTCTGTTTCTTTGACAGGATTACACCAAAGCCATAAACAAAAGACATGAAGCAACTAATTGGCTGGCCCTGTAAGCCTCTTAGAAGCGACACTATAATAAACCAGCCTGGACATGAAGTTAAATCCTCAACACAGACGGCACGTTAACAAACAAGCACTTAAAGACGAGACAAAAGAGGCAGCAAGAAAGCAATTCAGTGTAGTTCACTGGAAAACGGGTCCTGGGTCCTTTTTTAACTTCTTCTGTTTTTACTTCCTACCTGTCCAGCAGGTAGATGTGTGGCCCACAATCTGTGCTTAGTGGGGCTAAAACACAGGGCTCAGAATTAAGACAAGTCAGACAGGTCAACTTGGAAATACTACTAAATGGAACCGCAGCATCTTTTATGTACTTTTAGAAAAACTCTCTCGCTTTGGATCATTGTTGCTTTTCATGAGCATCAGTGCCCTCGATTAAAAAAATCCACAGAATATCTCCTTGACTGATATCTCACGCTGATAAACAAAAAATAAAATGCATCAACATATAAGGACCAAAGTGCTTAACAACACTGACAAGTGTTGGTTAATTTGAAATGATCAGAGACTCAGGCAGTACCTGCTGAGCAGGTTTAGTCATTAAACAGCCAAACAGGGACACATGACATGATTTGGTGTTTTTAATTAATGTCCTTTCTCATTTTCTCTAACCAGCTGCTTTGTCCTTAAATTAACCGCCTCCATTTCCGAAACCCATCAGCCGCGTGCCTTTACTGAGTCTATCATGAGAACAGAAAGAGGTGAGATTGAAAGAGAAAGTTGAACTCTAACAGAAAAAAAACATTAGTATGCTACCTGCAGAGTTACATGCAATTAAAAAACGAAGGAAAGCCCCGCTCGTCAGCGCCCAGATGAAAGATGAGGGCTGCATAAAAGCCCATTGACAGGCAGATAAAGTGAGGATCAAGCTAATATCCATCCAAGGCCCTAAAACACACTAAAGGATATGAATTGAGCCATTAGACACAGGGAGATATGTCTCAATCCTTTCATTACTGTTGAGTCTGGAAAAATACTCCAAAATGGAGATCCATAATTCAAATAAATTAAAACCTAGCCAAGAAAAATGACTGATGGCATAAAGCCGTTATAGAGAAAGTTATTATAATGCACCAGTTCCATTTTGCTTACAAACTGGAGGCAAAAAAATCAGTGGACGTAATCACATCTGCTTTTCAAATAGTGAGTAAAGGAATGCTTTTTTCCCCAATGGGGATCTTACAGTAGCACTTTGGAATGAAACACTGGAGCAAACACTGAAAACACTGCACCTTTGTGATTAACACGTTAGGAGGACACTTAGTTTAGGCAGATTTTTCCTATGTGGTTTCAGTCTTCTATTAATCGTCGATGAAGATGATTAGCAGTGAGGAGTTTCCACTGCGGCATGGAGCCTGTTGACAATCATATCTGCTTCTAAGTGGAATTTGGGTGTGTCTGTGTCCTTGTATGTGTCGATTCAGTCACACGGAAAAGGCTTCTGTAAATGAACACAACAGCCTGTTGCTGTGGAACTTAACGCCAGGCCGAACTGTTGAAAAGGGGGCTAGTTGGGACCATAACAAATATGGAGAAAGAAAGGCAGTGAAGTAATCTAATGTGAAATACTTTCAGTTTGATACTTTATCACAAATGTACGATTCTTCAAAATGAAGAACTGAATCCACTTTCACGTAACCATGATTTCTTTGGAAAAGGAAAGAGTTTTTGGAGACAGAATACCCCAAAATGTACTGCTATTCCATGTTGCCTATTTTTATGTATTGCAAGTATATATGTGTACTTGCACACCATAATAGAATCCCTAAAATATTTTACTTTCCAGAAACTAAAAGCAGTGGATTTAAAAATACAAGAACAATTTGTTTCTCTACGTTATGATTCGGAAAACTAAATAAAAGTCTTTTCAAGGGGATTTTAAAGGTGCCAAGAAGCCTGGTACTACACTGCAGTATTACATGTGTAGATGAATGTATATGAGTTGGCAGTAACACATTCCTCTGGTTGTCAGAATGGCTGTGCTGGGTTGTTGAGGAGGAGGAGGAGGAGGAGAGCCACTTCTCTCAGCAGAAGAAGATCTCCCCGTCCAGAGGAGGCTCTGGGAGGTGCTGAGGGTCTGGAGGGAGGAGAAGACAGGAGTCAGTGTCACCGTCACAGGAGAGGATTCTCCCTAGAAGAGGATTTTGATCGCTGATTTGGTGTAACGGTTCTTCAGGGAGAGTTAGTGAGCGGCGTCGCCCTGCTCCACCGTGCCGCCACTGCGATGCATCCGGGAATAGACAGAAGCTGCCTCAGTGAGCAGCTTAATGTGCAGTACGTTAGCTCACTACTCACTGCTCATATCAGAGCTATCATTTCATATCTACAAATGTGTTTTTACTTTCATGTGTATCAAAGCTTTTCATATCAAACGGATTTCGTATGCATCCTGGCACTGTGTATGTATTACTGTGCTCAGCGTGCTGCTGTTTCAGAAACACAGGGAGACTCGCAGAAACCTTTTCAAATACAGCACTAAAACTAAACGTACATACAGTCACTGCACCATTTTTCCATACTTAGAATCTAGAGTCTAGAATTATTAAATATATACAGTATTATCTACTATTCGTAAAGACAACGGGATACAACTTCCTGTATTTAAACTTACCCCTAACCCTTTTATAGGCAATCTCTTCATTATATTTTAGGCCTGTCATAGCCAACACCCATTTTATGGCTAGTTATTTGAAAAATGTAGGCTTAGTCCGCCTAAACAGGCATCTGTGTCCACACCCCTGGTCATACCCGATCCTATATCGACAGTGGGATAGCCTACCCAGCATGCACTGCAACGTGGCAAACAATGGGAAACTTTGACTTTTTGCTCTCAAACAAGGGTTATATTTGTCTTCCTGAAAACAACTGAAGACTTGACATATTCATCCTCCTAACCATCTACTGCACCCATTTATCTGTCCAAAGCTTCCATTATCCATCCAACCACGCAAGTCCCCTGTACACGTGTCTCATCTGAAGTGCCCTTGACTAAAACACTCAAAGCCAACATGCTGACTCACTGTAAGACACTGAATAACTAAACTAAAAGTAAGTGCATCCACTCCCTCCGGTTCACCATTCCCTACCTGCCGTCTGTGCGCTCCCTCCTTTGCCCTTCTTCTTCTTCTTCTCCCTCTCCTTCCCCTCTTTGCTCTTGTTCTTGGCCAGCTGCAGCAGGCTCTTTGAGATCTGCTTGTTGGCTTCGCTGCCCTTGAGGTTGGGGTTAGTGGAGGATGAGGTAAAGGGATTGAGGCCTCTCCCTTTGGGTTTAGCTTGCGGGGGCTGCAGCCTCGGCAGGGAGGAGGAGGAGGAGGAGGAGGAGGAGAGCTCCAGCGGGTCCAGCTCCAGAGACTGGGAGCTGCTGGGGAACCGGGATTCAGCCGACGTTGCAGAGGGAGTCCTCTGGAAGTAAAGGATGGAGGTAAGGAAGATGTTACAGAAGTTATCTTCATCTGTATGTGAATATGTATGAAAGGTGTATATTTTAATGTTTTTTTAAGTGTATCGTGTATAAAAGATGAGCATAAATGTTTCCAGAGAAGGGATTAATGGTGGAAAATAAAAGTGTTTATCTACATACACAGGTTTCTGCGTAAAAGCCTGGAAATATAACTTTGCTGTTTGGATTGCACTGTTTGCTCGTTAGCACGCTACCAAGAGCTTTAATTAAATTCGCTTTCAAGAGGACCCAGGTTCAAGCCGCCAATGCAAGCATCCATAAACACGACCCTGCTGAAGTGTCATTGAGCCCAACACTGAATCCCTCCCAGCTCGCTGAGTGTCCCTCTGTGGCCGAGGGGCAACACAGAGGCAATTTTCCTGCAGGGGGGCAACAGATCATGTTATCATTCTTGTTTTGATTTCAAAGCGTCCCTGCTCACCTCAGCCAGACTGAACTCCTCCATTTTGTCGAAATGCCGCTGCACAGCCTCCCTGTCCCTCTCCAGCTTCCTCTGGGCGTCTCTCAGCCTCTCCAGGTCTTTCTGGTACTCCTCCTTCTTACGCTGCAGCTCCTGCTTCTCCTCCTCCAGCTCCTTGTGCTGCTTCGAGACCTCCTCCTCCTGCAGTAGTTGGGAGGTGCATTGATGGATTTATTGAAATGTAAAAAGTACAAAGATACAGTATGTTTTCAGAAATTGAAAAGGAAGTTACTTCATCATTGTGTACTATGATGTCACAAGTCTAGAGGTCCCTATACTGCTTTGATTAAAAGGTAACAAGTGTTATATTATCTTTTTCTACCTGACATGAGAGCGTGTATGTGTATATATACACATATATATATATATATATATATATATGAATTATTGATGCCCATTTAAGCTCACATTAAATCATGTCTCTCCACCAATCCACCTCACGTCCAAATGCATTTTAAGCTAATTGTAAAAATACATTTTTTTGAGCTAAATTAACTAAGCTTCCTACTGTGTGTCAGGAGCTCGCTGATGTTGGGTAAATTATTTAGTGTCTGCTCATGTGTCAACTTTTACAGTATTACAACTTTCAGAACAATTTGCTAAACTCTTGAACGTGCTATACTCACAACGTTGTGTGTATATTCAAGGAATTTCAATCTTGCCTTGAAGGCATCTACCTCTTTTTGTTTAGCCATTCCCAAGTCATAAGGACATTTTAAAGCAAAACACCTGAGTTAGCTAGGTTTGTACGCTATCTTTAAACTAATCTTTAGCTTTTAACCACAACTGACAGTTGTGGAATTTTCTTTCAGGTCGTTCAGCCAAAGGTATATTTTTGAAGGTAGGCTGCCATCAATGCAGCAAACCCTGAATGTCTTGCACAATACGACATTGTATTTAATCAGGTAAAATACTCTACAAGGTAAATTACTACAGTATAAAACCATCCTACTGTTAGAATTCTGCCTAGATGTTAACACTACACAAAACCCGTAGTAAATGACGCACAGTTACCTGTTCATGCACCAGCACCTCCCTTTCAGTCAGCTGCTGTTCCCTCAGCTCCCACTCCTTCTCCCTTCTCCTCTTCTCCTCAGCATGAGCTGTCTGCTGTCTCTGCAGGGATGCCAGCTCCTGCCGCTGCTTCTCCAGGCTGCGCTGCTTCTCCTGTTCAATCAGCGAGCTGGGCCGCGAGGACGGCCGCGATAAAGACGTGCAGGAGGAGGAGCGCTCGCTCAGGGCCTGCCGCTGGTCCTCGATGAAACTGTCCTGCTGAACCACCACCGCCTGGGACGGGCACAGTCGAGAGCCGCAGGTTACAGAGATTAGGTCACGCACATCGCTCCTGGTATTGTCTTAAAGATAGGCTTTTGTCGCTCTCTATGGATATGTTCCCATTGCACCGGAAAGTGTCTCAAATCAGACTGTTCACCTCAGAAGTGATGTTTTCAAACTCACAGTGACAGCAAAAAGCTTCACAGAGCATCATTTCAATTCTGATCTGGAGTGTACGTTTTGTGGAAGCCATGTTACCTGCAGAGTGCTGAGCAGTAGATGCAGAGTGGAGACACTGTGGAGGACCTGCTGATGGAAAAAGAGCACTGAGCATCTAGTAATCTCAAAACACACTGGTCTGTCGTGTCTCGTTCTGGGCTGACTGTTCGATGTTGTCTTGCTCATTGCTGCACTTGAGTTTGCGTGTTAAAATGCACCATGGGTGGTAGCAGTTCATTTTAAATGTTGGCTTCTTCTGTTAATAAGCACTAGTGGTGGATTTCATGTAATATGAATTTACCAGTAGACTCTTAGACAAAGCCAGCACTAAACGGACTTGAGTATGCAATGACGGGACCTTTTCTCCATTCAATCAAGGACAAAGAGACAAGGCGGCTGAGCTTTCAGTTGCCACCAATGTTTACTGGGGTACAAAATGCCCAACTTAATGTTCACTGGGAACTGCAGCAAAAACAGCACTGCAGAAAATGTTGTTGAATCAAATATAAATACGACATGGTGTCCATAATTGTCCGTATAACAAATGGGTGGTGGGGGGTAAAGGTTTTACAGTACCAGCATCTTTTGCTGGTTAAAACAAAATGTAATACTCACACCTTGTATTTTCTGTTAGTTTATTTGAACTATCGCTGACCTGTTTAGGTTGAATGCAGAAAGAAGTGTGTGTGAATGAATCTGTGTGACTGCATCTTTTCAGAACTATTATTAAATCCAATAATGTAGATAACTAATCTACATTATTTGATTTATAGAAACACGGACCTTTAGTTAAGCATCTTCACGATGTTTGGATGGATTGCCATGACATTGGATACACATTCATGGTGCCCAGAGGATGAAACCTACTGACTTTGGTGGTTCTAACTTGTCCTCTAGCGCACCGGGAATGTGTTTGCTGTCATTATGATCCATTTTGGTTTTTATTCCCCATTTATTTATTTATTAACTGTTCTAAATAATGCTATTAACATCTAATACCACTAATACCAGCATCTATATTGCAATAATCACTACTATTGCTGCTATTACTACTGTTTCAGTTTATAAATGTATTGATGCTGATAAAGATGACGGTAACACAGAGTTTTGACAGTTTCCATGTAAACAGCAGCTCTAATTGAGTTAGAGACAGGAAGTCAGTGTTACCTCACTGTTCCTCTTCAGCAGCAGCAGCAGGTTGGTGTTTCCTCCCTGCACACAAACACATACTAACTACTGTACAGCTACAACACAGTAATGCACTCGCATACATGCACCTTCTAGTGTGTCTCATTGTGTGTATGTGTACGTGAGCATGTATACAGTATATATGGCTGTGTGTATGTGATTATAGCTATGCACGTGGGTGTGCTGTAACAATTTAATTTTCTCTGGGTATAATTATGTATGACTGACACAGCAGTAATACAGCAGTCTTGCAATCTTCAATAACGATGGGATAAACATCTCTAAAAAAATGTATTTTCCATTTACAAAGAAAACCTAATGTGAATATAATAGAAAACTTGACTTAACTTCTACAAACACTCCCTTCTTTTATTACTGCCCCTGAACTTAGTCTCTATGTCAAGGATGACATGTTAAAAATCAAATGCTGCTCTTTTGTTCAGATAGTGGAATTAACAAGGAATGGCCTGGTGTCAAGTTGATTCAGAGACTAAAAAAAAGACTTCTGTTCAGTGTACTACTGTAGCTTGGCTCCACTAAAACATTCAAGAAACAATTATGTCCTGTCCCGCTTCTGGATATCTGCAGGATAAATGACTACAAAGTGCAGAGCTACAATAGCAGCAGCTAAAGGCGGCTCATTCATTTTCATCCACTATTGAATTCTTACACAACTGATGGTCGCCATTAGCAACGGGACCTAGCAGGAAGAGTCAAGAGGCTAATTCACTGGAGGGAGAGAAGCGGCTAAATTCATCTTAATGGTATTGTTAATGTTGGAGGACAAAAGCACCCCCACACATGGCCTCGGGTTCTCATTGAGGCGTGGGGGCGTAGCGGCTTCAGAGTCTAGAATAATTGGCTGCTGAGATGCCGACCTTCTTTAGAACGCTGTCGGACTCCGTCCTGCGCAGATCTCCCGCTGTATCTTCGCTCTCGTCTCTGTCTCCACCTGACATAAAGGGAAGCCACACAAGAAAAGCATGAGCTAGGCAGCAAAGAATACACATTAAGGTCTACTGCAAGAGAATATGAGAACGTGGGAATGTGCCTTTAAAATAACCTTTAGTGTCTAGTGCAAGGTGATCCAATTTTAGAGATATTATAATAACAGTTTGGTCAATAAGTGGTCTTTTCTATTCTGCACTGTTCCGGACACAGTTAAGAGTCTGTCAACAGGCGCCCAGTACAATTCACGGATGTGAACAAAATGTGCATAATGAATACTGATCAGTATTAAAAGAGATAAAACAGGTTCTATGTGAGTGGCTGAAAGAATATGAGAGGCAGGCAGTTTTGGATGCCTTATTTAGTGTTATTGTAGATTGTTTGTGGGTAACACTTGTTGTATACCAGCAGCCCCATAAAGAACAATAAAGCGGTATAAAAACTGCTGTCTCCAGTTGCAACTGGACCGTGCTCATCACCAGGCCAACAAAAAATATGTTTCCAGAGAAAATTAGTTTTGTGTTTTTTTAGCGTAAAACGTTAAAAATCACACCGTGGGTTACAATTATCATGATTTCTGCTCAGGCTAAAACACGTTTTATGGTTAAGAGTAGGGCTGCAACTAACAATTACTTTCATCGTTCAATCTTATTTCCTTGATTAATCGAAGAAGGATATTGTTTCTATAAAATGTCAGCAAATACACCCCCCCAAAAAAACAAAAAACAGATCCATTCTCAAAATACTTGATTGAGAAATTGATTGGAGTTAAAGTTGTTGCTTGGAATAAAAACCTGCAGATTTTTATATCTTAAAAGTACATGATAGACAGCTGCTGATCTAAGTTTTAGTACTGATGATAAACATAAAAATCTCTTTGCATTATCTGTTTTTGTATTTGTTTATTTATCATATATCTATTCCTTGCATTTTGTTTGCCTTTTCCTTTCTTCTTTACTCACACAAATCACTTTGCCCCTACTAAGACTTCCTTTAACTTTTTAAGCAAATCTAAACTACTTACAAAGGGTGTCACGATTTCGATTATAAATCGAAACAGAAATTAAGTCACAATCTCGAACTTCAAATTAAAACATTCGATCGATGCTGCCACGCCCCCACGTTGCGTCCGGTTGTTTGCCAAGCGGGAAAAAACACACATGTTGAAGTGCTGCGAGTCAACCTCCTCTAACAGCCACCACCCCCTCCTCTTTCACTGAAGTCGCCGGTGTGGAAGTATTTTGGATTTCCAGTGAGTTACGTTGACAACGTTCGCAAGCTCTGCCATGTGCGTGTACCATATTCTCTCACTGGCAGCACGACTAACATGGCAGGGCTTCTCCGCAGGCACCACAAAAACATAGATTGATCTGTTAAACCAACAACTGTAACCCAAACTACTCTTCCGTCTTCGTTTGGAATTAAACTTCCAAGCCACTCAACTCATGCAAATGCAATTACGCACGCGTTAGGAGTATTCATAGGCGCAGACATGCCACATTATTCGGTGGTGGAAAACTCCGGTTTTAGGCATTTAATTAGCGCGCTAGAACCATGCTACGAAATCCCAAGTAGAATGCATCTCCATCTGTAAAGGAGAAAGTTATTGAAGGGTCTGAGCAGCGCACATTTAGTTGCCTTGACTACAGATTGCTGGACCTCCAGAGCAACACAGAGCTTCATGACTGTCACAGCACATTATATTAATGATGACTGGGAAATTCAAAATTCATGAAGCGCACACAAGCGCAAATTTAGCAGAAGTGCTGAGGGAAGTGGTAGTGGAATGGAAGTTGGACAGACAAAATGCAACCATCCCTGTGACAAGTGATAATGCGAACAGCATTGGTCATTTTTTTGGTTTTTATTTGTTGGTTATACACATTTTTTGCTTAAGTTTTCAGTTGACTGAAGATACAAGTTATTGTTACATTATGTTGTTAATAAATGTTTTAAATTTGACAATGTAGTGTGGTACATTGGGAACAAAGGTCAGATATTATATTGTATAAAGGTCTAGTCTGAAAACTTGCATTGCAACCTGTGCTTAAAAAAAATTATGTAAAAATCGAGAATCAAATCGAACTATGACCTTAGAATCGAAAATGTAATCGAATCAAGGACGTGGAGAATCGTGACACACCTACTACTTACAGTATGTGGTTCAGTTGACTCCACACCTCTAGTATTAGTTTATATAATGTCGCAATTGTTTGACATAATGCCTCTGATGTTGAAATATGATTCTGTGTGCTTTTTGAACTAAATAAAGGAGCCAATATAGTTTTAAAAACATTCCGTAGTGCCATCTTTCAATTTTTTTTGCTATGAATCTGGATTTCCTATGGCTCAGTACCTGCAACACTGTCAGTAGAGTGCCATTCTGAGCTTGCAAGCGACCAGTTCAGAGGTATCGCCCCAGGCCGAGGCTCCCCGAGGAAGCATCATCTCTGCTGTCCAAGTCCCCGTCTAAAAATGTTTTATCTAACTGCACTGAACAGGGGCATTGTGGGAAGTGATGGGTGTGGTGCCTGCTGTTATGTGACCACTAAAAATCCGTTTTAGGATGAAAAGTGAAATATTTTGCTTTTCAAACCTGGGCCGGGCTTTCAGCTGTGTCATCACACATTTGCAGTTCAGTCATTGAGTCGGGGTTCAGTGTCTTTGACAGTTACAGGCTTCAAACATGTATTCAGGCTGACCACTTGGCTAGTCTGCACAACTTTGCCTTAAAAAAAACACAAACAAGCATGCAGCAGCAGACTTACTCTTACTGTTGTTCATCTGGTGACTGTCGAAGCCTCCGAAGGTCTCGGCTCGACGGGGCAAACACACCGGCCCTGCGCCTCCTCCATCCTGGACACTGGCCATCGCCCCGCCCAGGCTGCCGTTCACCAGCGCCTGTAACGTCTCCACTGTCACACACACACACAAAAAAACACACACACACACAGAGAGAGAGGCAAACATCAATGTGCAGGTCAGTAAGTGAATTATCCAGGCTAACTGTGTTACAGTTCAGCTCTGCACTCCTAAATTCTACCAGGCACTTCTGCTTTCAACCTGGTATTGGCTCCTGTTGCTAAGCAACTATAGACAACATGTTTGAACCACAGAGCTAAACGTTTAAATATCTTTACCATCAGAAATTATGTAAACTTTGAAAAGACATACACTGTGTTGGTGTCCACATATGTACGGAGACCACAGAGCGCTGTGACCTTTCCAGTGGAAATAAGGAGAAACAAAGCAGTTGCTGCTGGATGCGAGTCCACAATAAAACAAGATAACGAAACAGCAGAAGAAATGACATTACTGCTGCCAATTCACATATCAAATAAGAACAATTATTGCCCCAGGCTTTAAAGGGAGGCGGAGAAAAATACATTCTGTAATAGTGTAGCTAAACCTTTCCTGCTAGTTTTAAAAGAGGAAACCATTATAGAAGTTCTCCTTCATACACTACACAACCTGTACACTTTAAAACACACGACATCTACTGCACGTCTGTCCGTCCTGGGAGAGGGAAGGTTTCTTCCATTTTTTTCCCCTGTTAAAAAGGGGTTTGTTTGGGTAGTTTTAGCTTTATAATTACAAAATGTTGCACTGTAAATGACAATGAATTACGATGCTATTTTCTTTCTGCATCTGTTTCAGTCAATAATATTTCCTACATTTTTTAAAAAAGACTAGGAAAGGATGAGAAAGTAAAAAAGTCAGTTCTGATTAAATATCTTATTTTTGTCTTCTAGTAAACTGTCTAGTCTAGTAAATCTTTCATAATCTAAATACAATTTGATTCAACAAGATAAAATGGCCTAAGAATACCTTCTGACACACTCAGGCTTGAAATATTGCTGCGGTTTTATTTTTCAGTCTACCAAAACTTTCCAGACCTGCTTGTTTAAATTTACAGTCAACGTAATGTGCAGAGAACGTGGTGTGCCTCTCTGTCTTCCTCCACATTTCATTCTCTCTTCGTCATAATATTCAGCATCTCTCTCAGTTCACTTCTCACTCCACGCAGCTTTCTTCTCATACACATTTGATGAACAGGGCTGCCAGAGCACCACACAGAGCTGGAATAAAATCCTAAAAACACACTGACTCCTTTATTGTCTCCCATACAGTCTCTTTAAATCATCCCAAAATGCAAACACGCTCTCCCTCAAAGTTCTGCTCTCTCACGCTATGTTCCGATCCAGCTATCAAGCCAATTATCTTCCAAGTATCTCAGAGAAAATGTGAATTATTAGGTGTTGCTCCTCTGATGGATTTTAGAGAATAAAGAGGTTTGATTCACATGCATGCCACAAATGGATTAGTACTTGTTAAACTGAATGAATGCTCCTGTGGAGTGTGGTGTTTAATTTCCGTTTAGGATCGAGGCGTAGTGGTCATCTAGCCCTTGAGATGGTTGTCCAAATGGAACTTTTCTACATGCACACTCAAATATAGATGGAAGAAGAAAGGTCTCAGAATTGTATTGTGAACTGTGAATGCAGATGGCTGAAAATGGCTAGTGCCGGTAAAACTGAGTACACATGCTTATTACAAACAATAAGCCCTTCTCACAGCAGACATTCTGACTTGTAATACCATGAAAATCACAAGTGTAATTAATAAATGATAGCTCTGTTCAGTGTGGCTGTTCCAGCAGCAGGGTCTACTGACAAATTTCGGGGACATTTAATATGGAACGGAGCCATTGTTAAAGTTATTAGTAGCAAGTGAGTGCTCTTCTTACTATGACAAGTCACAATACATCTTGTCAAAAAGATCTACGACGCAACAATTTTTCCCATTCCCCCTTATAAGCTTTAAAGTTCTGTTCTGAAGGACCACCAACCAACTGATGGTCGAAGTAGTTTAATAGGGGAAAAACTCTTAACACTTGCAGAGGATATCACCATCTCCAATGTCAATAGTGAATAAACAACAATAAAACTCGCTTAGAAATTATAGAAAAAAGACGCCGCTTATAACTTCAGAACCTGCTGGAGAATCATTGCGAACAGCAACTGCTAATAGCTCATTTGGTATACTGCTAATGGTGCCAATTTGACAAAATGTAAACAAATATAGGCTGCTTCCTGTCTGAGGTGGGGCCCACAGTGTCAGACCTGCGGTCTGATCGTGGGTGATCGGGAAGGCAATGGGACAGATAATACAACCACAATAGGCACATTATACATGGGTGGTATAGCAGGTTTGCCATTTTTGAGAGTTGACAGAAATGACATCTTCTTACATATTATTATCAGGAAGTTTAAGTTTTCAGCTCTAACAGTTTACCATGAAGACGTGGATGGAAACTGATATAAGGTACTGCCTGCCTCTCACACTCTCTCTATTCAATTGAGTTCTGCTTGATTGTTCAGAATCCTCCATGAGCAATGCATCTACAGCACAAACGTCATAAACACTCTTTGTCCGTCTTACCTTCCTGCAGGGCATCCTTCATGACGGACGCCCCCCTGGGCGGTTCCAGGTTGCAGGCTGACCTGAAGAAAGGCTCGCCCTGCCGGCAGACCTCCTCACCTGGGTTCAAGCCCTCCCACATCCCCCTGAAGAGGCGCACCTTCTCCTCCAGCAGAGACATGATCTCCGTATCCTTCTGCTTCAACAGATCTGACCAGCAGAGACAGACAGGAAGAAAGAGAGACAGACCGTGAGGAAAGCATTTTGTGGTATTTGGAGAAAACGTATCCCGGTTTTCTTACTCACAAACACTCTAAACGTGTTTTTCTCACCTCTCATCTCCTTGGCTTTGGTCTCCAGTTGTCTCTTGTCATCTTCCGTCTCACTGGGAATCCCTTCATCCTCATCCTTCCCCCTGTCCAACCAAGGAAAAGAAAAACACAAGCATGACGTATTACAAATAGTAAATTAAGTTAAAATATCTAGTAATACCTAGACTAAACAATTCTTTAAAGAAAGATACAACATCGACACCACAGGACAACACTTTCACTAGACAGGGATTATACAACCCAGAGAGTGCCAAACATTTGATGTATGTGATGTTTTTGGTGGAAAAGACAGAACACCAGTAGAAAACAGTTTATGTTTTTATCTCATCCATTCCTGCCAATAGCCTGATCTCAATTTTGTATGTTGACAGAAGTCACACAGGGAGAGAAAGAGACAGAGTACTAAATCGCTCTCCTTCCCGCTGGCTGCAGTTGAATAATCCTCTGCTTATAGTGAGCTGTCCTTGAAGCCAATCCAGCATTAGACTGTCCCTGAGTACATCCCATCCCCAGGTAGAGTAGTGCTAATCCTCCTGACAGCAGTGCTCTGTCGTAGCTTAACGTTTATTACTACCGAGAGTACTGGGATGGGTCTAACTCCTGGGTTACAACACAAATATATCATAGGTGAACCCTAAAAGGCCAGTACTAAATGTTAAGCACTTTAAGGGCAGACTTTTCTCTGCAGCAGAGTTTATGGGGATGAGGTAAATGGGGTAGGTTAGGTCACCAGATTAGTTTGGGTTCACATGCTTGCGGTAAAAAAATGTTAAATCTGTTCTTCTGGCTACAAAAAGCATACCATCATTAGCATATTGCCCTAAATATTTTAAGTGAAAACTTTGAACAAAAAAAAAAAAATGAGATAACACTTAAACTCATGAATAAATCCCACTTACATGGACTGCATGGCTTCCTGGATGAGCTGCATCCAGGTGTTGCGTTCGTCCTTCGAGCTGGCCAGTACCTCCATCATCTCTGGCTTCTCAATTCCTGCCGTGATGAGGAAGAGGCCGCGCTCTTCGTTAGCGACCTCCCTCACAATCAGCTTCTGGAGGGAGAGGACCGTGGAGCGCTGGTCCTACAGGGAGAAGAGGGCGGGAAATGATGGGAGGGATTGATGGAGGCGATGAGGGAGGAGAGTGAATGAAAAAAAAAAGGAAGAAGACAGTGGGAGGGTTGAGGAAGAGGAGGAGGAGGGCAGGCAAATGTTGAGGATGGGGAGAGGATGGGAAAGGCAGGAAGAACGGTGGGTTGAAGCAGGAGGGGGAGAGGAAAAGGAAAAGGAGAAGGATAATTATGGGGGGAGGGAGGAAGCGAAAAGGAAAGCGGGGGAATAAAAGCATGACAGAAACAAGTGCAGTGAGGACAGAGGGATAGATAGAAGAAAGGTCAGTTAGGAAAAAGGAGGATTATAGGAAGAGTGAGAAGTTGGATGATAGAAAGAAAATAATGAAGAGGATGTGGAATAAAGGGGAAACAAGAAGACAAAATGAGATTGTGGTTAATGTTGTCGTCCGCATGCGAGTCAGCTGACTTCTAGAGCCTCAGCAGAACTTGCATCTACAGTTTAGTAAGTGAACACCACAACCTGCTGTTTCCTTTCTGCTCTATCCAGCTAAAAAGATTGAACCCACATCCCAAGGCCTTTCCTGAAATCTCTACAAAGTTTTCCTGAAAAGTTTAAAGGATAGGTTCTGTCTTTCTACTGTGACTATGCTGTTGGGAAAAAACAAAAAAAAATGGAACAAAATCCACAGTCCTCATTATGTGCAGAGATGCATTTAAAATTTCAAATCATGTAAAGTCAAGTGGGTATCCTTTAAATTTGTCTTTTTGTAGAAAATTCCATCTGGGTTTTACTAACTGCAGCTCCGCAAAGGAAACTGCCTTTGGAAACAAAAACATGGAATTCGTACTTAAACAACTAACTCTGGATGATATTTTGCCATCTGACTCCTGGAACTTCAAATTAGCCATGTGTGTGTGTGCGTGTGTGTGTTTGCCATGGCATGCCATGACACCGTGACTCCTGTAAACATGGAAAAAACTACTACATATAATTTAGATGGGTTAGATGCCGAGAACAGAGACGCCAGAACAGCTTTATTAGGTGCAGCTAGCTAGCTAGAGGCAGGCAATATTACACAATGGGACAGCTAAGCAGGCCAGCTAATGCAAACAGCAACAACAGCGGGTTAGGAAAATATGACAGAAACATTTCTGGCAGCGCTCGTAAGATCTTTATTAATGGAGGAAAAATAGAGGGAACAGCAGAAGGAAGGGAGGAGAGAGTGAAGTGAGATGTAAAGAGCCAGAAGGAAAGAGAGAGAGATGACAGCAGGATCCTACCAGCATGGCGAAGACATATTTCTGGTCTTTCTCTTGGAGGAAGACGAAGATGTCTGATAGTAGCAGAGCATGGATATCTGGAGAACAGCCAGGAGAAAAGTAGTGGTGGTTGAATAAGTGAAAAGTTAAAATACATGAATATATTTTCACATTACCAAATTGTATTATATTTACAGAGCGAAAGATCGAATTTGTGGTCAGTTAATGGGCAGTAAAGCAGTCAATAAAGCAGTCTCCTTACCCTTCAGCCTTCCCTGGCTGTTCTTCAGCTGCAGCACTCCATCATGGATCAGCCTCCTCCTCAGAAGATCCTCCCTGGCGAAAATCTGACCGCTCTTCATCATCATGATGGACTTGCTGTCCATGCGGCTGTGAAAATCCTTAAGGCGGCGTCTTTTCTCGTGTTCGTTCACCTTGCTATCAACCGCTGCGATCACCTCCTTCACAAGCCGAACGGCCTCCGTCAGGTCGTCATAGTCTTCCTCGCTTTCTGTGTTCGACATGTGGCGGGAGAGGTTAGACAGGCAAAGTGTAGCAGTCTGGCATTAATAAAAGCGTCAGGTTTGATTCCAACCAGAGCATAAAACACTTACTTAAATTAATAACTAAAACTTAAATCCACCTGTTTTATGCAAAGAGCATTTTTATATACAGGTGCAAAACCAGCAGAAGCACAAATGCAGGCAAAAGCCATTATTGTTAGGTAAGTCCATTTGGTAATTTAATGGCTCCAAACTAACACACTTGAATCAGATGGGTAGAGTGGCACAGCTGAGCAGGTGTTTATGCGCAGCAGAAGGTGTAGTGAAATTTTGGTACCAATTTTGGCATTTAACTGTGCCTGCCTTTCTACTCGCTGAGAAACCTCTTATTGCAAATGCCATTGCAGAAAGTAATGAAAGCCTTTTTATGGTTTTAGTTGGTGGAGTTGGATACACAAACTTCTTTCACGTGTGTTCAGTTTTGCCTCTTTCATTTTGACATAAGATCGCACTTCAGGTCCACAATGAATACTTGTTTGCCACACACACACACACACACACACTTCTCCTTCTTTAGAAAGGGACAAAAGTTCCACGTATACTTTGATCTAGCAAGATTATTGTATCACAAAAATATTCACTGTTCTGCCCATTTATCTCATGTGTCTGTTCACGTCATTTGTATGCAACACTGGCCACACTGCACACTGAACAGTTTGTGCTCGTTAAGTTAATCACAGTAGATATTCTGAATACATGTTCTTTTCACTTTTGTCCAAAAATCACTTTCCCTTTTTGCTGATACGGTTCATTTAACATACCGTAATGGGATTTTGGGTTGTGTAAATGTGCTTAACAATGCACACAGATGATTAACGTAGGTTACTGATTTCAGATTCAGGCATTTTAAAATGTATTATGGTCGCCAGAGAGCAACATGTCAGAATAGGTGAAAAGATAATAATAAAAACTTAAACCTTAAGGCATAAGCAAAAAAAACCCACGTAACCAAATACTCTTAGCAGCACCTGTAAAGCCCACTAATTAACACGTTTTATCTTTTTTGTTTAATCCATTCAAAAACAAGTTTAAAAATGACAACACCGGTTAACCTTCGGACAGAGTCAAGGTGTGTTCCCACCGGACGCGAAGGAAGCGATTGGCGTGAGTGATTAAGCAGAGTAGATTTTTCCCCCTGTCTTTGTGCTAAGCTAAGCTAGCCGACAGCTGGCTGTAGCTTCATATTTAGCCGAACATGGAAAGAACGATACCACTCTCATATCTAACTCTCTGCAGGAAAGCAAATGAGTGTATTTTCCAAAATGTAGAACTATTCCTTTACATTTTTGTCCATGTAGTTTACATTTCTGTAGATGTATGTGCTCTTCTTTCAGTCTGTTTAGCCACTATCGCTGCTCATGCTAACTATGAGGCTCATCTAGTTATCCAAAATAAACCAAACATTTAAAAGATTGTATTAACTGGGTAGAGGTTCACTCACTGTGGCTCAAAATGAACATTTATTTAATTGATAATACTGTAATTCTTTTAAAAAAAAATAACAAGGAGGACATGAATTAATTTAGAGTAGAACTGCAAGGAATGAAATCACCAGCTGCCTGGAGGTCTGCACACTGAGAAAAGCCCCAGAGTCAATAAGTCTCTGATATACCTCTTGTGTATTTAGCACTTGGGTTTTGGACTGAAAATGTAATACTTTTCCCAAAAGTGCAATATTTTCCTCCTGTGGTTGTTGTACTTCAGTGCTCCTGAGCACCAAAATACTATCTTTAACTTGTGAGTATGCTGTGTTGTTTCCACTCAGTATATCAGAGTTGGCAGGAGAGTCTTCTTAAAGCACCTTGGGGATTAAGTCCAAGCCCCCCCCCCCATCCCACATAGAACTATGAACAGGCTTTGGGGAAGGATTAGAGAGGATGTACACAGTGGGAGGCCAGCTGACAGGAGCTGCTTTAAATCAGATATAAATACGGTGTTGTTCAGCTCCTCAAAGTATGCTTGATCTATTATCCAAAAAACATCCTTTCCATGCATGTCTCATTTTTCTCAAAATATATGAAACCACGTTTGAAAAACTCCAACTTTTTAAGAGGTTTCCTACTGCAAGTGACACTTTGGTGTGCGTTACTTCGCAGTGTTGCAAATGGAGTAGGCTGGACTGTATAGGAAGAAGTTCAAATGTAAACATACAGAAAAAATAAGAAGAATTGATGAGCTATTATGAGATACATTTGTCTATTCTCAGGATCAAAATGGTCGGGAATATTCTGTATGTTGTCATAATGAAAAAGTGAATTGTTTGAATGTGGACACTGTATTTGATTTTGGTTTTGAAGATGTATTTCTTATACAACTTTGGCTACATTGTTTCAGGTAAACAATTAACCCTCAGCCTGGACAATGCGTCAAATTAGGTTTACACTAATTTGACGCATTGTCCGACACACATTTCAGCGCAGTGCAAAAATATGCATCTCAGGAGGTCTTAACATTTTACTTTCTTAAAAGAGAAGCACCTTGCTAAAATGTTTAGATGTGGTTTGAACTGCAAATCAACTAGATTATCCAACTTTTTCTTCATACTAATGCAATGGATGGCCTTATTCTGTCTTGTTTTCTGTCACTTGTTTATGAGAAAATCCTTCAGATCCCAGTATAATTAACACAGCCCACTAGCAGAGGGTTTACATTTATGACTGAATAGGAGATCTTCCTTTACTGCCTTCAAATCTGTGACTTTAAAATCACTCTTTTGCTGTGCATTGAGGGTTAGAAATAATGTGTTCTGAATAGTGAATGTATTGTATTGTGTGTTTTAGGCAGGGTGGTAACAGTATGAAAAGCATAGATAGAGATTGATTAAAGACCTGAATGTCACCAGGAGAAACTGCAAAGAAGAAAAAAAATAACAGAATCAAAGAACAATTGGGAACTGAAAAGTAATTTCCCTACATATGTCCTGTATATTGCATCTGAGTCGTTAATCGTGATACATGATTACAGTATATTTTACTCCTCTACTTACCTAACTATTTGCTGCTTTGTTAGCCTGGTATAATAGTCTGTAGTTGTCAGGGTCGCCCCCGATTAAAACAAACGTCCTCCTCCCACTTCACACAATTCCTATTATTATGTACACCTATTAAAAGCACGGATTACTACTGAGAAGAGGCCGACATGACGCTGACCTTTAGTGTGCTGCAGCATTCTCTGAATCAGCACCGGGTACTTTGTTATCCTCTGGGTCACCAGCAAGATGCATTCTGGGATACCAAGCCTCCGCACAATGCTGCTACTCATCTTTTTCTAGAAAAACAAACGACAAGTGCATCAGGAAAAGTGCCCACACAACAGGTGGCTCAAAACAAGACAAGGTTAAAATAACCGCTAGGAAACCTTCATTCTTATTTGCTGTAGAACAATACAGTAATAATACTTGAGAAGGTGTTCGCTGTGATGATGGATATGACAGTTACACAGACACAGAAGGTGATACACAGAAGACAATAAAAGCACTGATGGCTCTAAAAAAAAAAAAAAAAAAAATACTGTCTCAAGGATAAAATGGCTTTTATACAAATGTTTCCAATACATGCACAGTAAAATGAAGTGCAGATGCAAAAGACTCTATGGAACAGAACACACCGTTTTTTAGACATTTATTAAAACCAATTAGGTCTGAAAAACCAAACATCTTGAAGCGGAATATATTTTCAGGAAAAAAATCAGTAACAAGGCAGGACTTGGTGGAGTAACACCATTGTAGGACAGATGTGATAAACATATGAAGGGCTGAAATGTGAGTCTTACTTTGATAAAGGCCTTGAAGCGTTTGTCTTTGGTCAGGAGGTCCTTATAGAGGTTCACGGCTTCGTTGTGGCGGCTGCAGAATCTTCCGTAAATCCTCTTCATGCTTTCGCCGTGGGATCCTGAGAACTAGAGCAGAGTTTAAACAGGCATGAATACACATAAACACTGATGCACTGGTAAAAAGCTAAGCTAGAAAGCTAACACTATATGCACTGTAGTGGGGCTCTAATTTCAATTTCTAATTTGAACTCACTTGTTTAATGTCCAAACTTTAACAGTGAGCTGGGAGAAATTGGTTAGAGCCAATTGCTCAAAATGACAATGCTAACATGCTGATGCTAAGCAGCTGTAATGTTTACCATGTTCACCATATTAGTTTAGTGTGTTAGCCTGTGAACATTTCATAATTAGCATTAAACACAAAGCACAGCTGAGACTGATGGGAATGGCATTAGTTTTGCATGTATTTGATCATAATCCAGAGTATTAGACAAATGTTAGACAAAAATAGACAAATTAGACAAAAAAGTTGACTGGAGGATCGCCAAAGTCAGTAGGGTTCATCCTCTGTGGACCATGAATGCGTGTACAAACTTTCATGCCAGTCCGTTCAGTAACTGTTGAGATATTTCAGTCTGGACCAAAGTGGTGAACCAACCTACCAACAGACTGACATGGACGAGTTCATGGAACGTGTTTCTAATGCACACATTTTGTTTTTAGTGGGGTTTTTTTTTAATATAAAATAGTGAATATTTGCAGCCTCCAGGCTTCCTACACTACCAACACAGGCAGAATTGCCATGAAAGAGAGACATGTAATTCATCATGTGGTTTTAGGACCTGCATCCTTATCACGCCAGCCCCTCCCTCCTCTAACCTGGCTGACCAGGATGTCTCCTATCCTGTTGATGATGAAGCCTCCCTCCAAGCTCCCCCCCTGCAGATGGCTCTCCCTCTTCCTCTCCAGGAGGCGGAGGATGTGCTGCGTGTGGAGCTCCAAGAGTTCATCTAGAACGGGAAACAGCTTCTCCACCGTCTGCAGCTCCAGCTGCACCTCCTTCTGCAGGCCTTTGCTGTAGACTTCTGACATGATGCGCAATGTCCGGATGTGATGCATCTCTGTCTGCATCAGCTCTGAAGGACAAACAAGGAAGTGACACTTAGTCAAAGAAATGACATAAGAATGGACCTTTGCACATACATATTCTACCTCAGAGGTCTACAAGTAGTTTCATAGAATTCATGACATGAATTTGTATGTCACTGCAAACCTTATTCACATATAGAAATATGCTTTCAGAATAATTTCATTCAAATGTATTTGCCACACGTAGATTCTAATCAAAAGCTTGAGACATCAAGGACTGTCAAAAAAACACTGGATGTATCTCAATACTAATTTAAATTATGTAAATCTTTAGCCTCAAGAGACCGTTGGGACTTGTAGAACCAAACTGTGAAAGTGAAAGTCATCAAGGCATGCTGAGGGAAAGTGGGTCTACCAAAAAAACAAATTATAACACACTTGTAATGAACAACATGGAGCCACAATTTTTCTTTGATACTGTAGAACTCTGGCCAGAAGGCACTGACCCAGTTCTCAAACTTCTCCTCTGCTTTAAGTTACCTAAAACCAAATATAGTCTACTCTGACCAGTTGTTTTGAGTAATTGCCTTTCTTGTTGATTAAAAAATAGTTGAGACTAAACTGGAAGAACTGCACTTGTTTAACTTCCTAAACATTTTCCTTATTTTGCCATTAACTTGAAGTCCAATTGAAAAGCATATTTCGATGATTTAAGCGTACCATAGATGACGTCCTGTCTCTTCACCAGCTCTTTGTCCAGCTGCTGCAGGTACTGCTGCTCCACACCTAAGCTCCAAGAGTCAGCTTCCAGCTCCTTGGCCTCTGCCTCAAACTCCCCCATCAGCTGCCCGTCCACCATCTCCGTCCCTGCACCAACAGCATAGCTTGCACTTACAATTTGAAGCTCAAGTTATATTTTCTATAACATTTTATGTGTATTACAGAGCTTTGAATTATTTTTTAAATAATATTACCTTTCATTTTTAAAGAGAAATTGGAACTTTCAGGTAAAAAGAGGCTCAATTTTATTTTACAAAATGTATCTGAGTTGCTCTAGTCGCTGTTTTTAATTATTTTTTCGACAGAAGCTTGTAAGCAAAGTAACTTCATAAAACAAGTCATTAAAATCAAGATCTGTGAAAATTTGCTATATCCCATTCCTATATATCGACTACATTTTATTTTCTTGAATTATTCACACTGAAAATGCAGTTTTGTGTTCTGATTATTCCATTCATTCACATTTGAATGAATTAAAACGTTTTGAAACCTATAATATTCCTGTAATAGGAGTAGATAACATTAATTATACTAAAATTCATTATTATTAATATCAGATTTTGTTAAAAAACTGTTAAATATTGACTCCGTTTTCCAACCAGAGGCTCAGAGTCTTAGATAGCAGCTGAATGGCAGCTGTCTTGGGAGGTCAGATCAATGGTGTGTGTGCGTGTGTGTATTGACCTTCATCAGTGAGCGATTCCATGGACTCTGTGACCTGGTTGGTTCTGTTGAGGGAGTCAGTAGACTGGGAGAGATACCGCAGGCCTTTAATGGGCATCTCGTCAAACACCGGACTGAATGGAGCGATAATAAAAATGCAAATGGAAATGTGATCATCTGAATGTCCTCACATCATTGCATACACATACACTCACACACACCAGCTCACCCAGCGATGTTGCTTATGGAGAGGCTCTTGGAGAGGTTGTTGCCATGGAAAGTCATGATGCTGGTGTGCCTGCGTGAGGATGGGATCGTCAGAGAAGAATGGTCTTCAGGGGATAAGATGGCTGACCAGGGGCGCTCCCTTGTCCCACCAGCTGGACCAGGGACAGATATATTACAGGAGAGACATATTGTACTCATTACTGTGTACTATAAAGACGGGTCCTCACTAGCAACAACAAGAGAACTACATTCTATCATTTTTATTCATAAAGGGCTCCTGCAGAAGCTGCCTCGGTATATCACTTCTCTTCTCAAATGTAACCACTGCTCACCAGCGCAGATCTCAGGACTTTAACTCTAGTAGTTATCCCTCAGGCAAATACTGAACTTGGGAAAACTGTCTTCCGCTACGGAAATTGAACGAATTACAGAGAAATTTTAAAACTTGAAGGTCTCATCTCATTAGCCAATTTTAAACTTTTGACATCAAATCTATTTAGTGATGTCTGTCATTGCCTCTGATGTTGTATGTGCTTTTGTATTATCTGGCTACGTTTGTTTTTCTCACTGCAGTACTCCGATCTCTCTTGCAAAAGAGATCTTGATCTCTATGAGACTACCTGATTAATTAAAGGTGATATGTATGTGTACACAGCACAGTTAATGGTAGCCTCTAAACCTTCCAACAACCATAGGGTAACCTAAGAGGGTCCTTGACGAACCCCTTTATACTGGCTGGGGTTTTATTGCTCCTCAATGTGCTCTAGTCTCTTACTTTTTATCTCATATTCCTCTCATTTTAACAACATGTACATTTTATTTTTATTAATAGAAACAAACTGGCTTCATGGAAAAATTGTTTAGAAATTATCCATTGGGTTTTCAAAAGTTTGACATGTCTAAGAGGCTTGAGGATTTATTTAGTCCAATCCAAAAACATAAAAAATGACTAAATCTGGAGATACAGGTGTTCTTACCCAGTAGGAGCAATGTTTTTCGAGGACTTCCGCAAAGTGCTGCTCACTTTGAATCACAGCACAAGCGCTAGTAGCAGCATACCCTTTGTATTTCCTCTCTTAGTGAGGAATCCTAATTTTGATCTTAAAACAGCCCTACAACTTGTTGTGAGTGTACAAGAAGTAGAAATGAAGTACACAAACTTGTCCAAATCATTTCTAAAACAAAGAAAACTCCCAACAGTAAGTAAACAGCTTCAATGTGCTCTGGCATCAAATCTGCAGAATCCCAGTTTCACTCACATTTGTTCCTCATCGTGACTGTAGGAAAAGAGCTTGAATCTGGTACTGCAAACTGCTGTTTGGGCAACTAGCCAGAAAAGCAGAGAATAAAAGCATGAATGAAGAGTTCAAATCAATATTGGCTGCAGGACAACAGAATACTACAGAAGCGGTGATGGAGTTACTCTGACGGAGAACTTTTACCTTCATCTTCACCTTGACACAAACAGGCAGGCTGTCCCTGCAGCCCTTGTGGACGGAAGCATTACAGTCTGGAAAGAAAAGCAACAGAACGCGCTATGAATACTATGAGCATGGTGGTGGGGGTGTTGAGGGTGTGTGGAAAGTTGGGGGCTAGAAATTCTGACTGGTTTTCAGAGGCGGCCAGGAAACTCCACCAGCAGCCCACTAATGAAAGCCAGACTGGAGCAGAGCATGTGATGCAATCGAGGGGTAATACTGCTCGTGGACGAAGGAGAAAAAAAAAAGAAGAGAGACAGGCTGAGGAATGACCCACGCACATACACAGTGAATTGCATGGGAAAATTTCAATTATGTAAACATTCCCAAATCATCATTTTGGAACAAGGGTTGTCATTCAAGATTGATAAAAAATGATCCGCTCAGTAATCTGATCCCGTTGACTTAATGAAAGACTTTAACCCTGTACCATAATTTAAATTTCATACTGTCAAATCATTTTGTAAGAGTTGACTTTGAAGCAGAAACCAGTCATACCTATCATTAATACGTGTAAGACAAATACATTAAAAAATAAAATAAAATGTAAACAGTCGATCAAGAAATGCCGGAGAGAGGAACAACCATCTCTGGTCGTTTCAAAATCTAGCTTCACAACAAGGCTCCACCACATTT
The DNA here is from genome assembly GCA_011952105.1 of Coreoperca whiteheadi. NCBI lineage: Eukaryota > Metazoa > Chordata > Actinopteri > Centrarchiformes > Sinipercidae > Coreoperca > Coreoperca whiteheadi. The sequence goes on along the minus strand of CM022485.1, from coordinate 28,041,844 downwards.
CCACTAACTTTCACAGAGGCATGTTTCCAATAGACAGAAGTGTTTTAAACAAACATGTTGCTCAAGTCAAACCCACAAGCCTACTATCAGATCTTGTCATCCATGCTAACATGCATAAAACCTTTCCGCTCTTAGGATTACATCAATACACTGACGCTACCAGTCAGGGTGATACGCTTTCTATACTCTACAAGTATAGGAAGGCAGCAACTCTTTGAGGGCTGGGCTTCCATTCTCACTTCCACCTATCATGTATACACGTGTATACACTGGTGTTACTGTCAAAAAGTAGCTGCCTAGTAGATTATGTGATTATATATCTCTGATTATGACCCGCACAGTAAAACCAGCTTCCCCTTAAATGGTTTTAGAGGGTTTTTTATTGCTTTTTGTGGACGTCCAACTAACTCCAGCTAATTTCAGACAAAGGATCACTGTATTTGTCTGTTGAATGGACACCAGCCAGACATCTGCAAAGTACAAACCTCCCCAAAACACCCTCGGAACCGCCTGTGGTTCAATCTGAACCAGGCCAAGTGAACACAACAAGAGCTGTTTTTGCCAGTCTGAAGTATTTGAGGCAGATTGTGACTATTGAGAAGATCGCTGTGATCCATCGCAGAGCTGGTTTCTCCTTTTTGGGCTTTTTTTGGGGTTGCGCCAAAAGCTTGTGCAATAAACTACATCCTCTTTAGGGCTGCTGCTGCTGCTTCAGTGGAAAACAATGCAGAAACGGTTTTGTTGTCTGTACTGAAAGCCTGACTGGGTAACATTAGAAGTAGCCCCTTTAGAGAGTTTCACCACTTTCACACAAATCGTGAAGCTGGTTCAGCCAAGTATGAGTGATTCTGCTTGGCTGAACCTCTTTTTTGATATTACAACGCACACAGGCTATACAACATTTATGTTCTATTATGATCAATTGACAAACAAACAAGATTTTCAGTTTTTTGTCCATAAATCAAACTCTTTAACTACATGTGGACATATCTATAAATTATACGGTCCAAAAGTACCGGCTACAGCTTCTTTTTTCTCCTTACAGTATATTCAATGTTGTGTTTTCCCAGCAGTGCAGAGCACTTAGCCTGTTTTCAAATTGGAAATGAAGAATTTTAATAATGGATCACAACACTTAATGGGCTTTAATTAGACTTAAAGCAACAGGGGTCCAGACCAGTCACAAACAGTGAACGAACAAGAAAGGAACAGACAGAGGTACTTACGTGTGCAATGGAAAGCCTCCTTGCTGTTGAAAGCCTTATTGCACTGGGAGCACTGGGCTGCCTGGCCCGAGCTGACGGGTGTGAATACATGACCATTAACCACTTTCTTGTCCTTCTCCTTGCTCTCCTTCTCTTTCTCCTTTTTATCACGCTCCTTTTCCTGCACAGGTGGAATTTCCATAGTTAAGAACACAAAACAAACCATACCAGGAGAGGAAGGTAGCTTTTAGCCAATTAGATGTTTAGAAAAAAAACACGACTGTGCTTAGTTACCTGTAGAGTAGACTAACATACCAGACATTGACAAAATGTCTCAGCATTAGGCCAGTTGCTTATGTTAAATTCCAAACTGAATCCAGCAGAGCAACATTATTACTCTGATGTACTACACAGCAGGGGGCTTTGCATATTAAGCGATGCATTATTTATGCTGACAACAAATTGTCTCATTAAGAGACTATTTTAAAGGTAGTGCGGCTTTGTTTAAGGGAGTCTTAGCTGTTTTGCTTCATTTAAAGACGATGACATTTTCTTTATAAAACTTTGATAATTTGGTATATTTTTGACGGGCTTACTGGTAGATGTTAATAATGCTGGAGATGATGCTAAGCAGCTAACAAGAACTGTGATAGACAGTTAACTATTATAGTACCCACCTCTATCAAAGGACAATACATGTTCATATTACATATTGTGTCGTTTTCTCATGCAGGATGCATGACTCCTGATGGAGACACACTGTCTGGGAATCAAATCTCTGACCTTTCCATAACAGGGCGGTCTTTCTGTTGCCTCTGCATTAATGGACGAGGTCATCCTCAGCTGTTGGTCATCTCTGTACACTGAGCTGAATCACAATCCCATAAAGTGATGCCGAGAAGAACAGAGCTCTTATTCTCTTGGATTTACATCACAGAGCCACCACCCAAACCCAGAGGAAATGGAGTTTCCAGCTCGTTTTAATGGCCGGCCCTGGGCCTCTTGGTTTGAGGGGACCACAAAGCTCTGACATACTAGAGCTCATTTTATTCAGTAGCTTCAAGATACCATAAGGCTGACTGGACCCCAGCAAGCCTGCATGTTCTATAGCCATTACAACACTTAGCATTCATTCTCACTTCCTGCAACAAAAACTTGTCTAACCAAAGGTGAAACACATCGACAAGTTTCTACAAACTAGAGGCCTAATAAAGTATTCTTCACTGCAGTAAACTTCCAAAGAATCATTTTTAGATATGTTGCCTGTTAACTGTTCACCTTATTAGAAAAACACAGGAAGCAAAGACGATTCTCAGCACATTTCTTTTGGCTACAAGCATTTACAACAAGAGAAGTGATCACTTGTGACAACTAAACCAGAGATTTAAACAAAACGACGTTCTAGTGAGACATACTGTAACAGGCAATGACTTCACTGGAAAAACACATCGGCCCAGAGGGGAGCACCGGTCACTTTTAACATGATATTGTGACAGTCTCTTTCACTACAATTTGACTGGGCAACCAGAGCAATGTTAGCCTACCTCCAGAAAACCTTTCCATTTCAGTGAGAAGCCATGGCTCCCTGTGAATCTCCTGTATAACATCCCTGGCTGTAGCTGAGCAGCTGAAGCTACAACCAGCACTGAGGCTCCATCAGGAAAGCTGCAATGAGGAAGTGACTGGCTCGCAACAGGAGGTGCTTGGTACAGACGCTATGTCAAAACTGCACCAACTAGATCCCCTTCCAGAACATGCAGGCTTTGGGTATTGTACAGAAACTGTTTTAATAAATATGTATCATAAAACAGCTGTATATATATTTGAAGACTCTTTAAACGTCATGTATTACTTGATAGGAAGAAAAAATGCAAATGGACGGTGGTTTTTGAATCTCTAAATTTCAAGTCTCATCCAGTTGAATTCACTGAAGAAATTTGAAGTTTTAGGACGTCAAAGCTTTTCTTATTGGCTTGAGTCTGCAAAACCATGATCAATAATTTTGACCTTTGACAGGGAGCAACCAGCCGCAGACCGTGGTGAGCTCCTTCAGAATCCTGTCACTTTAAAAGCAAAGCGATGACTGAGGTTAGCGATGAGATTATAAAACCACAGCTGTCTTCCTGTTTTACTTCCTGTTCACCCCTGAGTCTCTTTGCAAGGGCTGCACAATTAAAGACAGCAAACACAAGTTTAAGGTTTAAGTAACTATATATAGCCCCTTTAATTCCCAAATAGGACTATTTATTAGACCCTGACCTAGACAGGATTTTTGAGTCCGATATGGATACCGATTTTAGAGGGGAACCATTCACCAATCAACAATGTGGTGGCCAATATAAATAGAATTTTTGAGCTGACATGAAAATAGACCATATGTATGTGGATTATGCACCGATTTTGCACGACTATGACTCTGGCACACGACTGGCACTCAGAAGGCTGCTTTCTTAAACAAATAACTTTATTAAAAAATATTGAAGTTAAATAATGTCCCTTAATCATACACAGTTCAAGTATTGCATTTCATTGTATTTGCAAGTCGAGGTGTTTTTTTTCAAGTTAAAAGAAAAAAAGATATATTGTTAAAAAGATGGGACATATATTGTTTGATGAATGCTTAGTCAGACAGTGGTCAATCAGGTGAGCCCGTGCCCATGTCCCTTTAACATGGTGGTTTATGTTGGTAGTTGCCACTTTTGTGCTGGTTTATAGCTTTAACCATTAGAGAGGTGCCTGGTACATTTAGTGACACCAGCTGTTTTTACTGGGTCTAACGTGAGCTCTTGAGAGGCCTCTTCTCTCTCATGTTACACTGCTTGCTAGCGTAGTGACAGCGCACTCTGGTGGATAAATTTTGTAGTGACACAAGTAAACTCTGCCTAATGTACTAAAAAAAATACAAATTTATATGAATTAGTATAAATGAATATACTAAAAAAAAAAACAGTTTATATTGGCGAACAAATACACTGATACTGATAAATCTGCAATAGGCCAATACCGACCAATAACATCAGCTGACCGATACATTGGTCGGGCTCTACTACACATCAGTGTAATAAAAATACTATGATTTCCAAATCATGTAGTGAGGTGCCTGAGACAAAAATATTTTTCTTTCACTAAAATGATTGTATCCGATAGATATAATCAGGATTGTCATCACTCATAATGTAATAAGAAATTACTACTATATTCTCAATCGAAAAAGAGTTTTGGCAGGTAAATTACCTGACATGGCTCTGTGTAAGAAAAAAAGAAGAGTTTGACCACATCTTACACCAGAGATTCACGTCTGTGAACAGAAAATGTTGCAGGCTCACAACCAAACCTAATGGGGAAATCTGAATGGGGTAAGTTACAAGAAACACTGACTTGCCCTAAAGCAAGACATAACCCGCAACTGTTCAACTGGAGCTGTTCAGAGGCCAACAGAAGAAGAGGCACGGGGCAGCTCCCACTGTGACAGTGGAACAGGGTGAGGCTGAAAAGCAGCCTGGTGTCAGGCATCCTTGCTTGAAGAAATAAATGTTTAAGGAGGATAAGTCTATGAAAGGAGGCTGAATTTAAAACAAATCCACTGTACACATGAAGGCCCTGCTCTGAGAAACAGTATAGTTAATAGTATATAGTGAAGTGAGTAAATATACCTTCAAAGTCTTGCGACAGTTTTATTAAGGATAATTACATACTCCACATTTCCTCACCCTGGTCTTTTTGTACATCTTGTTCTTGAGGTAGCTGAAGGTCCGGCTGACTTTCGTCACACTCTTTCCCTCAGTGTCGCTCCGCAGAGGGCCAGGCTCCTCCTCTGATATGCTGGTACAACATAGATACACACACATTTAATTTGATCCTCAAACAGCTGCAATCCCAAGGCTTACCTCTTTACACATTCTGAAAATGGTCCTTTACAGCACTATAAAAGGTTCCATGGAGTACCATTTGACTGCCTACAAGAACCTCTTGAAACAGTTTCTTTAGAGAACTATAAAAAGGTACCAGCTGCAGTGAAAACTTAAAGTACTATTTTCTGGTAATGTGTATGTGCAGAGTTGGACTGACCTGTATGCTAGTGACCCAGAGGCGCTGGAAAACGACCTCATACCTGGAAAGAAACGAGAGAGGAGTCTTTTTATTTATTCAATCTATTTTCCAGTTAGGTGGAAATTCACCTTCCCCCCCCGTATTAAAAGGCAGTGAAAATCTCTGTATAGGAGTTGACACACTAACCACCAGGTCATCCTGCTTTCCCTGAATATAGAGTATGTGACTGACCTCACTGACCTACCAGTGTGTCTACACAGGAGGCGTTTCAGTCGTCCGTCTCATAAGCGTCTGACGGAACGCATATACTTTTATTTTAATCAATCCAGCTGTCTACACCGGCTGCGTTACAGCTTGCGTTTACTCGCACTACATGTGCGTAGACACAACCCGGAGCTTATTTTTGTGCTTCAAGACTTTTTTCTTCTGTTTAAGCACTTGACTACAGTGATTGGCTATTGGGCTCTGAGCACTGCCAAAATGCATGTGACCTACACTCAGTACTTCGCCTGAACACATCCTGTGTAGACACACGGAGCGCTGAGGCTGCTGGTGCTGCTAACATGCTGCTGTGTAGACACAGTGGACAGAATCATGCCTGTGAACAGAATGGTTGTCTGGAATAATCCATGCCCTCCTGTCCTTCAACAGCTACCTTTATTGTCCTTGAGCAAGGTATTTAGCATTTAGCGCCTCTCATGGAAGCTGTGTAGAAGCTAAAAACAAAAGGACTCTGACACTGATGAGGGTGGCCAGCGCTGACGCTAAAAGCTGAAGCTGAAGTACTGCTTTTAGATTCACTGCAATTAATGGCTGCTAGAGACTGGCTCCAGAAAATCTCTGGCTGCATAGACATCCAACTTCATGAAATAGTAAATCTCAAAATATAAAGCCAAATTTTTCCCGCAAGACATTATGGTCTCAATACCTTATCGTATATCATTCATTTTGTGTCTATTCACACAAAACCATGGTGGTTATAGCTAGCTTGTTCTACACAAGCTCCACCCAGGCTCCTCAATTATTCAAATTTGTAACTGCCAACATGTCGGTATTTTTCAATTAATCTCTGACCTAGTTGTATTTTTTTTTATCTGATTGCACATAATCAAAGCATACATTACAGTCTTTGCCAAATAATCACCACAGATTCTCTACTTATTTGGTATCAGTAAAACGTAGGCATGCATCTTCGCAGCAATTCTGCTTCCTTCACTTCTAACCAATAGTCTGACGTACACGCAAATACACAAAGCATTGCTTACTTGCTCTGCATAAGAAAGTCAAACCCAAACCAGGATAATGAGGGCAAAGTTTTGGCCTGACTGTGTTGCTAGCAACACAGTCAAGGAGACACAAAACACTAATGGAAATATCTCACAGATAAGAAAAAGGAAGGCTCAGTGTCTTTAACTAAAGGTGACAGGCTCACATTTATCTGGAGGGAAGAAAAGGCTTCAACAGTTCACCTGCAGTGTACATCGTTATTCTTTTCCCTCTTTCTCTGGTGATTGTGTTTCATTTTTGCAAAGAGACAAAACAAAGACTAATCTAAGTAAAGGTCAACTAAATACTCGGCTGGGTAGGGGACAGGAGAAGCCAAGGTCGAACTTAATGTTGTCAACAGGAATTATTAACACAAATCCTGCTGCCTAGGTGAAAGGTGGTTTTCTATACCAATAATTTCACTACAAGCTCATTCTAATTGCACAGTCATAATGCAAGCAGCTTAATATCAGCAGCAATTAGTGATCTCCTTATGACAAGTCTGTTGCAGCTGAACTTTTGGGCTTCATCGCCCTTCAGCACCTAGTTGTGTTCAGTGCATATCTTTCTGTTACTGCAAAGGCGTAAATAATACAGAGAGCACCCAGTAAAAAACAAAAACGGTAAAAGCTGAATGGTCGCACTTAACTTATGGCAGCATGTTTGTGCATAAATACGTAGAATATTCAGTATAATCCATTATGTTTATTTTGTGATGGAATATCATAATTTAGTTTTTCAGTGTAGCCATTTTTCGCTCAGACAACCTTGACTACATCTATTATATATAGAGTATGAGTGATTCCAGAAAGATTTTTGACACCTTGAGTGAGGAGACATGAAGATCTTACTGTACTTCGGGTTACAGGAGGGCTACATGGATACTTAGTGAACTACGAGTTTGTTAACATTTGAATGCGTCCAAGGATGTAACGGTGTTCCTTGATCCAAACACAACTTTTGCTTGACTGCACTGCTTCTCACCATGTGACCTGGACCCTCTTCAGCAGGATGAGCCATCTTTACTTTCATATTCACATAATGAAGGGCAATGGCACCTTTGACTCTGGGTTACAGCGCTTTGGGGGAGATCCAGGAATCTAACAGGAATTGCTACTGTTCTGATTCTGACGTCACAGCTATTTTCTACTGCAGCTAAGTTAACAGTACATTACTTACTCAAGTTATCTTCATCATCACTAGATGAAGAGTCCCCATAAATGAACTGAGACTTAGATTTGGTGAGCATGGGGGAAAGGTTGAAAGAGAAGGAAATTCGCCTCTTACGTCTCAGGCATCCCAACGCTGGGGGGGGAACGAAGGAAAGAACCACAGCAGGAACTGATCACTTTTTAAAATTATCTAACTTTATAATAACAGTGAGGATGGGGGATAGGAGGTAGAAAGGTCAAGACAAAGAAAAACTTTAATACCTGACAAATTAACTGCTGAAGAAATCAAGAAATCTTTTAAAGGCCCTGCACACTCATACTGATTCTGACTGATTAGAGCTCTGCTCAGGTTGAAGTTGGGCGGAACTATGCGGGAATTAAGTGAGGTCACCAAGCTTAAAAAGTTGGGGTATGCAATTCTGGAGAAATCCAACAACATGACAAATGCCATGATATAGACCGAACAACGACACAGCAAGTAATGTAACTAACGTTAGGTTGTGGGTTAGCAAACTGTCTCTACAGTTGCTGCTGTGAAGCTAACAGCCAGAGAGGACCAGACGGTTTCCCAGAGCAGCACAGCAGCTCACAACTCTCCTGCTACTATAGCGAACATCACTACAACAGCATATCTTGGCAAACTAGAAAGTAGGCTGAATGTCCGCTACCTGACACATAAATCATGGCTGGAATAGTGTTGAATAGTGTTGTGTGGCTCGGTTTCACATTTACAGAGCCAGGGCCGTGTATTGACACCAGATTTTATTTTTCCAGCGCACACACTGAACAGAGAGCTAGCGGCCCGTGAGGAGATCTTCGCTGAATTTGACAAAAAGACGTGTGCTGGATTAGAATCGCATACCCCACCAATTAGAATGATAAAAGTGTAACTTCTCCCACCCTAACAGGTGCAACCAAATTACTCAGAGGGTCAGGCAGATATAAATGAAGCACAGTCTGTACAGGCCCACCCAGTGGCCTAATTATGCAAATACGTGGTGGACCGTGTGTGTGTGTGTGTGTGTGTGTGTGTAGGGCCTTTAAACATTTTGAGAAAATAGGTACCTCTGTATTTAACTACCTTTCTACTGTGTTTACGTAGCATTTTAAGTTCCTCACCTCACCTGCCTAGATAATACCTTTCCATCTACATATGTAGCTTTTACTCTTGGGACTGATTCTAGTAAAACATAATGAAATGGTTTACTTTTCTAAAATTCTAAAACGACTGTGCTCCGTCTGCACACTGGGCCTCATGCTTAGCTTAGCATGTGAAGTAAACTTAGAAGTAAATTTGAACTGTTTGATATTTACCACTTTATTGACTTATTTTCCCGTAATATGCTCAACTTGTAATTTTGCTAAATTATGACTTTAAAGCAGGATGATAGAGAGGAAATGTATTGATAAAGGGGTCACAGAGGCTCAATGTTATGTAATTATAATGTGATCACTGAAGGTAAAACAGAAATGCAGCCTCGCAACTTGTCACTCACCATCAATGTCTCTCTGGCTGATGGCGAGCATGGACACAGACTTGGTGAGGGGCAGGGTCATGGGAGGACAGCTGTTTCGCAGAGGCCGATACCGCCTTGATTTCTGGAGTAAGAGACACAAGACTGAGTCCAAACACAGTGCGTGGCAATGTGAAAAAGGGCACTAAACCAGGCAGAGATAATGTGGAACAAAACATTACCAGCCACTAAACTGGAAACAGGAACGGTAAACTAAAAAGGGAAACTACACAAATGATTTGCGAGGTTGTGTTCGCAATGTGTTTTCAATTTAATGAGAGCGGAGAGAAAGCCGCCTGAGGAAAGTGATGTTTATTAATTCTTACTAATCCCCAAACTGACAAGTCTCAAAGTTCTCCTGACTGTTTATAAGTCTTGTTTATGTAGAAGCAAATCCATTTTTCCTCTCATGTGAATTGGGCTGAGGATGTTTTAGCGGATGCCTCGGGCCAGACTGCGTGACAATATGAAGATAGGACATCTAAAGGACAAACGTGATGACGTGCGTGTGTGAGCTGACCAAGTCATGCAGCCTGCCGCGCTCCCCCTCCTGCTCCTCGGTCAGAGAAACCAGGGAGCCTCTGTCATCGCTGTCATGCCGGGGCATCCTTGAAGGTTCCAGAATTCGGGGCCCCTGGGCGGAGGGGCCCCTCAGCTCTTCCTGGCCCCCACTGAGCCCCTCTAGGCTGTAGCTGTACGGACAAACAGAAGGTAGAGATGACCTCAAAGAAAGAGGAACGACCGTACTGTGCACGTACAGTACACTCCTGTAGTGCCTCTGAGCTATTTGTCACAGCTTTCTGGTTACACACAGCGACTGCTGCAACAAACACAAACACACACAGCCATGCACACACGCACCTGTTGACACACACACACACACACACACACACAGTTGGTCCTGCACAGTGTTTAGCCAGCTGAGTTATCACTGGGCTCTGGAGCAGATTTACGGCTGAAGCAGCGGCAAATAACTTCCAACATCAGCATAGAGAGCTCTGCAGCTGTGATTTACAAACCCAATTACATCGATCTATGACTGGAAATAAGAGGCCTTGAAAAATCCAATACAATGATTATGGAGAGGAAAACTACAGCTACATTTCAGGATGAGCTATGCTACGCGGCTGCAGCTCTATTGACTTCAGGACAGGCTCGGTGATAGCTAAAGCTCCAGCAGTAAATCTCTCTTATCTCCAGCTTTTGGATTTGTATGGCACTCCATTATCCAGCAAATCATCAGTCCAACACATTCAAACATCACTAACCTAAACTGGACCAAAAGAATCATGACTTGCTGATTATCAGTGACCAGCGTAGAGCAGCACTCACCTATCCTCAGGGCTGTGAATGTAGATGACTATATCTGTCATATAAAGGCCTGTTTCCTAATATTATTACATACTATCCTACGGAGCCACATGGTCCTGAAACATGAATAACACCAGCAGCTGTTGCAGCTCTCTGCTGTAGGAAGCTAATGACTGACTGGGCAGGGTGCTCATACACTCACAAAAACACAGGCGGACAGGCATATCCGCCCTCAAAAACGGCAAATGCAAATCACACTGCATGTAAATACGCCCTATTCAAAGTAGGTCATGTGCTCTTAGCAAGAAAAAAAACAAAACCCCATCACACACACAAACACACTGTACCTCAGGGAACTAGCTACATCCACACCGTGGCTGTGGCGAGCATCGGGAGGGCACCAGCTGACAACAGGGTGTGAGGTAGAGGGGTTAGTCAGGGGACGAATGAAGAGGGTTGATGGGAAGCAAGTATGGCGGAGTAACAGTAAAGCAGATAGAGGAGGATGTGAAAAGGGCCGGGTTACAGGAACGTCTGGAGAGAGTGACAAGGGTCTGGCATACTACTACTGCTCATTTCCTTCTGCAGTGTTGTGGTAATATCAGAAGCAGACAGGAGATACACTTGCAGTTTCTCAGAAACGCAATACTGTCAGAATAGCCAAAGTACTATTAACACCGTTGAAACCACTGCTGTGGTAGCCTCTGCTTTCTGTGAAAGTTAAAGATGTGGCCCGATGGTTAGAGGAGTGGTCTCTGACCATAACAGCCGTGTCTTAATTAGAGCCCGACGGATATACGGGCTAATATTATCGGCCATTATTAGCTAATCACAGATTTAATGTATCAGAATATCAAATCAAAATAACTTATTTTAGCCATTAGGAACTTCATTTGTGTACAAACGTCAGTGCATATGCACAACGCATAACCTGACAGATGACAAACAGAGGGTAGACAACATACAAAGTGCAGCTTAAAACAGTTTAAGATGTCCACCAGTGGGGTCAAGTGTGATTAAAAATATCCATACATAAATATTAAAAATAATAATAAATCACCTAATACGTGACAATTTTTGCAGCACAGAAATGTTAAAGATCAAGTATATTTTAGGTCATTTAGAAACACCAGACAGCACTGACACCGATACGATTTCCTGCTCAGAACATATCTGGGTCTAAATTATTTACTAACCAAATCGTATTTATTTATATATATATATATATATATATATATATACACACACATACATACACACACACTGTATATAAAACAATTCTGCATAACACACATGCTCAACTTCCATATTGCCTCCATTGTCTTCCTCATATGTAAGTTGTTTTGGATAAAAGCGTCTGCTGAATGACTAAATGTAAATGTCTTCCGGGACTGAATTCAAAACTCCTCAGATGTCTTTACAGTAGGGATGCACTGAAATGAAAATTTGTGGCTGAAGCCGAATAAGAATGAAACACTTGGCTGAAGGCCGAACACGGTGTTCCGCTGCCGCCGCTTCTTTCTCGTTCTCTGCACGCTGTTTGGGGTGTCTTGATTTTAAATGATAAATTAAACTTGTAGTGCTCTAAGTTTTTGCAGATGCACCCCCTCTGGACAACTCAGCAGAACAGTGTCTGCAAACGGCAATTTTTGCCTCTTTCTCGGACACTTTAAAATGCTTCAACACTGCAGACATGTTGCCTGCATTTATAAAGCGCGGGCCTCTCCCTCTACGCTGTTTGCTATTTGATGGCGTCATCAAAAACATAATTGTTCTGCAAAATGTATTCGGTCATTTTACTTTTTTGGCCGAAAGTGCTTTTTTTGCAATATTCGGCCGAATAATTTCGGTTGCCAAACCTTCGGTGCATTCCTACTTTACAGTCTTGAAAAATTCCCAAAATACGCCAAAAAAAAAAAAAAGGCCCCTCTGTTCTCAATCTCTTGCCAATACAGTGCTTTGAGCCTCCAGAGCTAAACTCCCCTCCTTCTGTGTGGCTGCTTGTTATTACCACTGCAATACAAAACACCAGTGTGTCTCAACCATCTTTTTGCCGCAGGATTTCTTGCACATTCCAACGGGTGAAAAAAGAGCAGCATTTTTCAGCGCAGTTGCCTGCAGGGATGGAGCGCAATGCAGCAGTAGTTCAGCAAGAATACATGAAAAAAAAAAAAGTGGGAGCTCGACAGAGGCTACACCTACATGAATTTGCCATTGCACGTCACCTAGCAACAAGTGAATCTTAACAATACATGAATGTGATGTATTTGTACCTTCTCCTGTGAAAGGTCAGCTTCCCTTCACCGGGGGTACGGATGGAACTGGAGGGGACGGATGAAGCAAAGACAGGAAGTGACGGATGATGGGTGAGATGAGATGGGACAAGAGGGGTCAATTAGAACATAATGAATGAATGAACTATTCAATTTTCTGATGGGACCATAATCTTTATAGAAGCTTGGATATCTATGGGCACTATACTGTGTGTATAAAGCTCACGCCACCATGTTGGAGGGCTGATAACAATGGCATTTGTTGAGAGTAATGGTCTTAAAAGGTATAGTTCGACATTTTGGGTTAGATGAGAAGATTAATACCACTCTCATATCTGTCCCTTGAATATGAAGCTGGAGCCAGGGGACACTTTTTGTAGTGTGTCCCCCCGGACCTTTCCTGTCTCTCTTCTGCTGTTCCTATCCAATGAAAAAATATTCTTAAAAAAATTAATAAACTCTCTGCAAGAGAGCAAATAATCGTATTTCTCAAAATGTCGAACTATTCCTTTAAAATGTGACTAAACAGTAAAAGGGGCCGAATCAGGCAGGAAGTGATGATGTGTGTTTGTCTCACTAATTAACATTGATTTCATTTATTTTCCTTTAGCTTTACATGTACAAGATGCCTCTATAGTCACAGAAATATCAGTACAGTCCTTGGACCTTTTCTCTAAATGCTTTGTCTTAATCACTGTGCATGCTTCTTATGTGCTCCAGGTGCCTTGTGTTTATTTATAAAGGGCACCTCTGGTCAAAAAAATAATACTTCTTTCTGTCATTAGTTGCACTGTAAAGAAAGACTACAGATGAAAGCTGAGAGGTAACGGCTGTTTCTGCCCAACCTGGATAGCATAAAAATAGCAGCTGATAAAAGTCTAAAGCAGTTGTCTTTCTGTTTTCAACATCGAGGCACAGGCCTTCATTTGCCTGGCAACAGCTCTGCTCTACATTAGTGTTGTTAGTGTGTCAATGGGAGTGGGAAGTAGTAAGTGTTAACTGATGACTACTGTACATGTTGCTGTTAAGTGTGCAACTCTGTGAGCATGTGTTGAAGTGAGGCGTGTGTCTTTGTGTGTATGCATCTGTGTGTGTACAATTCTGGTAGCGCCCTACCAACACCAGACAAATGGCAACACAGCTGCTCGCAGCAGGAGGAGGAAACACTCAACATGTCACAGAGGGTGTGACATCAACACGCTCTAATAATACGGACATCTGCACACATCAGGTCTACTGACATCTACTGACTAACACCAGCAGCCAGTGTCGAGGACAAACGAGTGACCTGGTCCTACCTCACCATCGATTCAACTCCATCCACAATGTAATTAGAAGTTCTTCGTCTTAAAAGAACCTAATATTATCTAGTACCCTTTCCAGCCTCACCTCCTCTGGTTCATCTCTGCGTCTCCCCCGTTGTTCTTTCCAGGACCCCAGCTGTGGCGCCGAAGAGGCGACAGGGAGCGGATGCTGTTCCGGAGGAGACCGGAGCGCCACAGCACCTCCGTCACTCTGTCTTTGGCTTCTTCTTCAGCTTCTCCCGCGCCGCCGCCTCCTCCACCACCACTTTCCAGTCTTGCAGTGACAGTAGCCCCAGTCTGGATGCCCTCCTCTGGGCTCCAGCTGCATTCCAGGCCCTGGCTGCCCTCGGGGCTGGAGCTGATCGGGCCGACGCTGGCGGTGTCGTCTGTGGAGGAACAGGAGACGGAAACCTCGCTTGCACTGTCTCCTCCTGTCACTGGTTCGTCGTTCTGCAGACATCCAAGAAATATATATATATAATTATTATTATTATTTAAAAGCCTCACTGCCCAGGATCACGTACCTATGGGGAACTTTCAAAGTAAAAGACATGCCACCTAAAAGTGAACAACTTCATTAATTAAAAAATGTGTGAACTCACTGCCAGACTTTAATGAAATGTTGATTGATTTATTACTTCAGAGACTAGACTAAAAGTCGCCTAAGTATTCACTTCCATCCCACATTTAAATCAAGGAGCGCTCAAGTGGAAAGTGAAAGTGAACAGTGTTAGTGCCTTGCTCACAGGGCCACAAATGAAGTGGAACCTTTAACAGTGAAACCAAGGAAAATAACATTTTGTTCATCCAGCTGCAGTAACAGGGGAATACTTCAAATCGATAGGCCACATTATTTTATCTATTTTATAACCTGCACAGATGAAGAGTATAATGACGCAGAATAGAGTTGTATAGAATACAATGAGACAGAACAGAACAGATGTCCTTCAAACTATTGTTAATTACCTACCCTATCATGTTGTATATCCGTCAGCATTTCTTCACTGAAGCATGTGATGAATTAAGAGAATGCTAGAAAGCTATTTAACCCACAGCAATGAGATATTATGAGGACCAAATGGCAAAGCTTAGGGATAATGAGCCAGAGCCACTTTATAGCAACACTGACATTAAAACGAAAACCAATAAATGACGGCAGCCTTGTGAAAGCAAACCTTTCAGCAAAATGTTTCTAAGTTACATACAGTCCTTTCAAGGTTTATTCATCATTGCTACAGGACAGCCTTATATATAACTAATATGCAGCTAATATGCATCTTTGCAAATGAGAAAATGCTAAATATTATTATTTAAATTATGTCTGAGAAGGACAAAAATGTGTCTCCAATTTTGCTGGGACTCTTTTATTGTCATGGACCACTCTAATCTAACCATGAGTAAGGCCACAATAACAAAGTATTGGTAAATCCTCTTCGGCCTGGGTCTGGTGGGAAAGACCTCCTGCATGCACACACACAGGTATGGGATAGGCCATTTAGAGCTTATTTGTAGGTGTGAGCTTTAACTGGTCCTATTGTGCTGCCAGCTGCAGTGTGAGAGCCGAGCATAGAGCTGCTTCTGTTGGAGAGCTGGGAATGAAAGATCTGCTTTATGCTGCGGACAAGACTTCCTCTGGGAGGGAGAGAACAAATGCATTTCTCTGTGTGTGTGTGTGTGTGTGTGTGTGTGTGTGTGTGTGTGTGTGTGTGTGCGTGCGTGCGTGCGTGCCTGCGTGCGTGCGTGCGTGCATACGTTCAGGGGAGAGAGTCCATGTGACTGCAGTGTATGTTTGTGAGTCTTGTGACTTTAGCTTTAAAGCTCGTCTAAGGATTCAGCTGAACTTTAAACTTTATTATATGTTTTAGGCGTTTAGCGGATGCCAATTACAATTAGTGAGAATTCAAAGTTGCAATGTCTTGCTCAAGGGCACGTGGACATGACACATGCTATGGCCTTAAGAGTTATGGAACTGTTTCTCTACCGATTAATCTACAGCTTGTAGAAAATGTACAGTATTGTATCTTGCAAAAGACAATTCCCCTTCAGAGCGCAGTGAAGACATTAATCCTCTCTTACTGAAGCTGTATTTAGCTGCTGTGGGCTTTGTGTGGAATCAAAGCCTGCGGACACCATGGCACATTTTGCCCATCCCTTTCTATCGACAGTGTCCTACCCCTCAGCCTCATACTGTATATTCCCAGGCAGCTAATATTATCCGCACAGAGTTTTTCCCATTGTTGTTTACAAAAAAAAGGACATTCGGTTCACATTACCATGAGCATGTTTCAAGTGCTCAACACTGCAGAAACTGAGAGATACAAGTATTTCAACTTTAACCAAAGGGCGCCTGACTTCAAACAGACTTTCAACATCAGCAGAGTGACAGCAGGGACCACAGCTTGCGCTTCCCCAGCAGCAGTGTAGAGCTGCCGGCTTAAAAAGATGCTTAGTAGATGTTTGGCATCTCAGCCTCGGGGTGCTGATAAATAAAAAGCCAACCACAGACTGACAAAATAGCTACTTCATATATACTGTATTATCCCTATAGGATAAGCTGCAGGGTCAAACACAAAATATATTCTTGCTGTTTCCCATGAGTGAACTGGATGTTTGGACTGCAGCCAGTAGAGGGTTTGGTTAAATGAACCCTGAATTCACTGCTGCTTTCTCTATTATTTTTACATATATTTCTTGATCATTTTGCAGTTTGGATCAGTAATAAGTCGGTTAACAGACATACCATAGTCACAAATAAATAAAAGCTGTGTTCTTCCTTTCTAGTTAATTTGTGCCCCAAAACAAATTTCCACCTGGTACAGGGATTTAAAGGACCACTCTGACACCCCCATACGCATATAAACACTGTTATAATTTCAGTGCATTGTTCATAAACACCTCAAAATTGATTTTGAAGAAGTGGATTGGGTGATTTTCTCAGCTAGTAAACGCAACTGAACTGGCAAACTTGGAGTAACAAGCCCAGTTTGTCTGTCCAGGAGGCAAAGCTTTCCCACAGAACCCCAGCTACAAAGAGACAGGAGTGAGTCTGACCTTTCTGAAGACGCTGTCACATCCCGGCTCTGCATTTAGGAAGCTTTCTAGGTCGCTGCCAGAGTCTCTCTGTGCTGTGGAAGGACAGCTGGTGGCACTGCTGGTTCTACTGGGCAAAGTGGGAGACACTGGAGAGTGCGAGGATCCTGAAAGACACAACAACAATGTGTTAACACTGAAGTTAAGCAGGTTGAAAACACAGAGAAAGAGAGCAACGTAAAGTATAACTCGTAACTCGAGCTATCAGAAATATAGAGGCACCAGGAGAGATCTTGACATTTTAATCCGGAAAACATTCTGGTAAAGTGTGATTAAAGTTAGATTCCATTTAACTTTCAATAACTTTCTGAAAGACAGCATTCAGTTGTTAAACTGAGAGGCACCATGTTTTCATTCCCTTCTCTAAAACATAAGCACGTATGTTAGACATCAGTGAAAAGACTTCTGGGAATCTGAGAAGGTGTGAAAAGCCTGGTGGATCAATGGCTGACTGTCCTGACCAAAGCCGTCTGTGCCGAACTGCGAAGGCAAACAACTACTGTTTGTGTGTTTAAACGTTAAACCCTCAGAGAAAGTGACAACTGAAAAGGCTATTGATGTACTGTAAAACAGCTTTCATGACACAGCAGCATCACATACACCGTTAGTTACCCTGGGGCCAGCTGGACACTGATGTTTACAGAGACTTACAAAGACTTTCTGCTGTATTTTGCGTGAACTTTAAAGCTAGAAGTCATTTTTTACTTGAGTTAACAGTTTCAAGCCCAGCGTCTGCAAACATCAGTCACACTGACGTGAACTTGAGTAAGTCACCACTTCCCCACCTGAATCATAGCCAGAAATGAATCCCTTTAAAAAAACAACTTGAAACCATTGCTCTCACTGTAAACCCTCGGCCTAAGATCCTAGTTCAGTGCTTCTTATCAACTCCCAGTGCTCTTTAGCCATAGCAGGTATTCAACAGAAACCCACCATGAGCCATTTTTGGGTTTAAACAGACTATTTCGGATGCCCAATCATTGAGTAACAAGTAATCCACCCTAAAGTCTGCACACAGTACAACATTTCTTATGCAACAGCAATGTGGAGCTACACTTTTTTGTACATGTAAGGACATGTTCGGATAATATCCCAGGCCAAACTAAAAGAGGAACATTGTACCCGAATACAGATGTATAACAGTAGGCTTACTTTAGCCAGATGCCAAGAGCAACTGGATGAGATCATTCACTGAGTTTGTTATTTTGCATCATTTCTGATGTCTATTTCTGCCCCCAAAAAAGCAGAAGTTATTCTTTATCCCTCAGGAACATTTCCCCTGTGCTCATATGAGCAACAGAACGTTCCTTATTTTCATGTATGTGTGTTGTATGTGTGTTTTTTTTAAAATTAGTTTTCAGTCAGGTTTTTGAGCTCACCAGCCCTACATTTAACAGCAGATACAGGTGAGTGCTCAGTCCTCGGGCTTTAAGATTTGAGAGCTGCTTTCGACCCGATTGAGCACTCTGTACTCCTGTACCGTCTAGAAGGTGTTGGCCTTAAAGGAATTGCTCTACATCTGCTTCATTCATACCTCTCCATCAGAACCATTTCTGTTGTCATAGAAAATGCCAGTTCCTCTGATCCTCATTTCAACTGTGGCTTTCCTCAAAGGTCCATTCTTGGCCCACTGTTGTTCTCAATATATATCCTTCCTCTCAGCCAGATCATCCAAAAGCGTGGTGTTTCCCATCACTGTTATGCACATGACGCACATGTCCCACTTCAATCTATTAACTCCAGGAATTTAGATAGATAATCTCCATGCCTGCCTTAGGGATATTAAATGTTGGATGTTTCATAACTTTTTAAAACTGAATGATGACAAATCGGAGGTCATAGTCTGTGGTCCAACACATTCAAGCAGCCAGCTTCACAGTAAGCTTGGATCACTGACCAAAACTATTAAACAAGCAGCTAAAAATCTTGGTGTCATTGACAATGCAGATCTCTGACTGGTGAAGAACGCAGCTGCCCAAATTTTAGCAGGCAAGAAAAATATGAACACATTATTGCTAGCCAACTGATACTGCCTGCCCGTTATATTCTGTATCGATTTTAAAATTGTATTGATAATCTTTAAAGCACTAAATGGCCTTGCTCCAATTTATATCAAGGATTAATTGACTCCCTGTGTGTCTAGGCGTTCCCTGAGATCGGTGGTTGTTCCTAGATCCAGGCTTGTGACTAAAGGTGATCGGGCCCTTTGCTGTTAGATTCCCCAGACTGTGGAACACTTATTGTTAATACTACGGACCACTCACACGTGCATGAAATTGCATGGAAACGTGGGTGGGTTGGAGGGGTGGTGCATCCAGCCGGGTCCTCCTCAGGTCTACTCACTTAGCCCTGACTTACAGACTGCTAAGACCAAAAGGTCAGGGAAGGACCGAGGTCTTCAGGATCACAATATGGTTACACGTTACACAGCCAACTTGAAACACATGATGAGATCATCTAAATCAGCAGCTCTCATGTATTTATCTTCTGCAGCCAAAGCTCTGTAAATTTTCCTATATTTTTTCAGATAATGATTTCACTAATTAACACATTCTTAACCTGAGAGAATGAAATAATGAGCAATAATTTGATTGAAATGAAAACCTGCTTCTCAACAGTGTTTCACAGATCTCAGTACTGGCGCTATAAAGTATCAAAAGTGTCTAATTGCACAGCTTGAAAGAGCTAAGAAAACAGAGGCGTCAGCGGTTTAAATCTTGTTTAGGAAATGATTGTCTCCATATTTGCATCCAACACATTCGAGATGTGTGACTCCAGCAGTTGAGGGAGGTGGCCACAATATGACTTCTGTTTTCTTCTCTTAGAAAAAAGTATTACTGCAGTAGAAAGCTTTCAAGTTTGACTGCTAGAACTACAGTTCTACCTGTCAAATACGCACTGAGCAAATCTCTGAACTGTAGAGATGCACACAGTGCCTTTTACAGGAGGATGTCATATAGACGGCCACCTCATAATGTCATCAAAAGCCGTTTCCTTTACAAGATGGTGGACAAGATGACACTACAAACATGACATTTACGCTGACCTTTGACCACAAGTGCTAGCAGAGCTTAACCTCGACCAAGATGGTTTTGGAAGTTGATGCAAAAACATTTTACCCTTTGTTCTTCATATTTCTAAGGTCACAAGCCCACTACGAATGGAGAAGCCCAAAGTGTAAATGTGGGTGCGAATGTTCCTGTGTTGGGGGAGTGGTAAGTGGTGGTGACAGAAGTGGATGCGGGGGGGGTTTCTCTGTCCACCAAAACTAGCAGGGCACTGTGAGCACTGACAGCTGTCTCTCTTTCAAAAAACAGACCCCCGCACAGCGAACAGGTGTAAAGCCCTCTGATGAGTCAGTGGGTGGTTGAGCCTGTTGGTTGAATGTGAATCAGCTCACACACCTGTAGGTATTACACTGACTAATATGCAACATCTTTTTTTAATCCTTCGTTTGATCCTTTCATTTATAAAAACTAATGGGGTCACACAAAAGTTTCAATTTTTAGAATACCGCCGGTGCACGCAAGCAATGGGAAAAAAGAAAAGAAAAAAGTCCACCCACATGGAGTAGTTAGAGGAAATATATCATTGTAGTGTCATGCAAAAACACATTGGCACTTCTCACAGCTCAGTAGAACCTACTCAGGTCAATCAAATACTGCTTGCAATGCCAACAGTTGCTGGTGTTGGGGTTTTCAACGCAGTTAAGAATGTATGACAAAAATCAAGGACAAGGGAAGCCAGCCTGAACTCAGAAGGAGGAATGTGTGTTGTTAGGTGAATGGGGCAGAAGAAAAATTGCAAACTAGATATGATCAAAACAAATCATCCAGTCCGAAGCAATGAATGTGGTAAGAAATAACCGACAAGATAAAGTATCCATCGGGACTCTCTGTCTCACAACACTTTTCTCTGCACATTTTCATACTGTTGGTTGAGATAAGTCCCCACTGAGGCTACCTTAAGTGTTTTCTCGAAGTGCAGATTATATCAGCAGTTCCAGATAAAACTTTCTTTATTTTTCCTTATATTTCCTTGTCCTGTATTTTCTAAGGACATGATATGTTAAATTTGTGCAACTGGGCTGACATTTTGCAGATAGAAGATTGTTCTGTGACACCAGCCTGTCAGTCACTTTACAAAGCAGGGAAACCACTGGGGGCTGACCACACTGGATGCTCTCTGAGGTCTGAACAACACAAAGTGGGCCACACCAACTGCTTCTTTAGTTCAAGCCCTCAAAGCAGAACAGCCTGTTTTTCTGTTGTTGTAACTAGTTAAACTGATTCAGCTCAAAATCAGCAATCACTCCACCATCTGCTGGGCGACACACACGTTTTAAATGCTATTATAAAATAAAAATGCTCAAAATGTTTTAATGCTTAATGAAAAGTCCTCACCATTTTGCCCAGAGGGTGCTGACATAAAGCCTCCCAGAAATAAAAATATGTCCTCTGCTGCCTTCATTTTAGAGAGTACACTACTTAACCAAACTGTAATTTAAACTTCACTTTGATTCATGTAAAACCACTATTTACTCCTATATCTTTTTTTTCGCTTTTCACTTTATTATTTTCTTCCTTGAACCCAAGGCACACCCAGCGTGTCTCCTCCTATATAAATGAGGGTTACTGAATCGAGCTGAGCTAAACAGGACTCGGCTTCACCCATGATAAATATAATATCACGCAACATTGCAAACAACACTTTAAAGCAGCAGCATGACTCTCAAGCAAACTAGCAAACCACAGGCAGCCAGGCTGCAAGCTATCAACCTGTGGTCTTCCACACTCATTAACCAGAAATATTATGGGATGCAGATTCAGGTCCATCATACACCACAGACAATGCGCAGCATTTTCTGTACACGTGAAGAGGCTTCAGTTGTTTTACTGTGAGACTTGTCAAATTAAATGTATGTATTCAGTCAAATGTGTTCAGTTAAATCCAAACTTTGTACAGTATATCACTTAATATTCTGTATAGCAGGGTTTGCTTCGTATATTAACCAGGTCTCCAGGGAACGACCATTTTGGTTCGACTAAACATTTTCATTGGTCGCACCGGTGCGCTGAAATTGAGCAGGTCTACATGTGCCGTGCATGTCTCGGTGGAGTTTAGTGAGGGAGAGAGAGATTTCGAACCGAGAAAGGAAGTGATGTAGACTCGTCCCAGCTGCTGCAGAGGAAATCCCACCCTCAGACACCCTTCCATTTTATTTCCGTTTGAAACTCCTGTTCCCCCCCCCCCCCTCTCTTTATCATTCCTCTTTCCATTTCCTTTCTTTCTCTCTGTATTTCTTCATCTCATCTTTTAAAAACATATTTTCTCTCTGTCTCTGTCTGACTTCCAACACAGATAAAAGGCAGTTTCTTCTCAGCCTTATCCAGCTCATCGATCTGTTGGTCTTTTCTTTTGAGATTCTCTCCGCAGGTATACTCATCTTTTGGAGGTCAAAGAATCATTTTTTGCTTCCTGTGGCTATTGCCCATACATACGTATGTGTCAACATCTAAAATTCACTCTTCCAGTAATTCCCCATATAGTGACTGAAATATATTCACAGCTTGCGAGGCATACTGTAAATAAAAAAGCCAAGGAAATGTCGAGACGTGTTTAACTATGAGTAACCTGCGGTTAGCTTAACTAATGCTACCACTGCTGTTTATCTAACATCGCTCTCTTTCCACCAGGTGTCTCCAACCTGTCCTGCTGTTTCTCCACTGGCACTAACGTTCATTAGCTCTGTTACATGTACACGGTCACTTCCAAAAACACTGTGGGGTCAACTGGAATACCACCAGCTGTTACCACCCTGTGCAGTTGGCAGAAATATGTATCGCATTGTCTCCATGCTTTAAGTCATTTACTCAAATACTCTAAAGTTGCTTAGAATGTTTTAGCCAGCTGTCTTCGGTCTGTGTAAGGCCTTACTGACAGCGTCTCATAAGCCGCCCTAGTCCTGTGGATGTTCTGCTAGGAGGTTATTTTAAAGAGGTCCTCTTAAGTATCCCTTTTTCAAAAAATCATAGCTAAAGTAGTCTCTGAGCATTTCCAAGTGCTAACACAACTATCTGCCAATGTTCAGTCAGGTTTTCGATTACCATTGCAGCACTCGGGTGACAGGTGACACATTCATCAGCAGATTTACCAACCAACCAACCCACAACTCAAGACTCCATGTTGGTTAATAAAAAGGCCTCAAAGTGTGAGCCATTAACCTTAGTTACCACTCATGATTGTTTATGTGCTGTTTCAAAAATGTTCCTCTTGGAAAAAACCCCAAACTGCAGGGGGGAATATTGAATGCTTGAAATTATTTTGCATGAAACCGGCCAAATAATCAACGATATTAAATATCAACATAAACATATCAGAGACTATCAGAGGCATCACTCCAAAAATACCAGTAGCTTCCTGCTTAATCTCATATTGGTCAAAGCCTTGACCAATTTCCAGTTTCAGACCAGCTAAATGATGTCTGATGGTCTCAATTTCCTCTTGCGAGTAGAAGAAAAAATGGCAGAGCGCTGTTTTTACAGTATTGAATCCAACAAGAGAAAGCGGTTGTCCAAACGCTCAAACGATGCGAGTGCCTTTGCTTTGTGTCAGTGACACTTCAACCAGACTGTTTGAAAAGTCACCAGGCCAAACATCAATTCCCTATCACAGTTGGGCTTCATAGGACAAAGAATGCTGTGTCTTCCAGCATAAACATTAAGGCATAAATTACCCACTTCTACACATTTTACACTGATGGGAAAGCCACCTCGCAGTGTGGCTTATAGCAATATACATACATCCCTGAATTAAAACATAAAGCAGAGAACGTCATACCGCTTTCTGGCCAGAAAGATTAGATCACTAGCAGCTAAGAGTAACTCTTACCTGAGTGCTGGGTGTTGCAGGGCTGATGGAACAACGCCTCTCTGTCTCGGTGGATCTACAGAGAAACAGGAAGACACTGAATCAGCCTCAGCAACATGTGATCGTCACCCACAAAGAAATAATGATGCAGAGCGGCGTGGCCGTTAGGAAGTGTTGCTCGGTACACAGGGTGGGAGGCAACGATAAGACGCTCTTTATAACAGCAGCCTTAAGAGTCTTCATCGGATTTAGCAGCTACACTCGGGCTCCATCTCCTAGAGGAAAGATCTAACTTTGGTCTGTTTTCAGCCTTCGGAACTCTCAGTCACACTGACATCAACTCAAACACACACAGTGCCTGTCAGAGATCTGTGATTGGCTGTAAACACACGACGCTGAGGCTCTGCTTCCTCTGTGGTCTGAATGTCTACACAACAGCTGTGCGTGTGCGTGTGTGTCAGTGAGAGAGCTGGTTTTAGCTACAAAAGCCACTGGCAACCCCCCCCCCCTCCCCTCTTCGCAAGCAACACAAAAGCTCCAACAGTTTGGCCGAAGCTATGCAGATTTGACTGACAGCTCTGAATGTGAAGCTAACGGAGACTCAGAGAAGCTCATTGTGTTTTAATGAACTCCATCATGTAGATAAAGATGACGAGCTCTGATTTTGAGTGGGACCCTCATACAAATAGAGTGGACTAAAAACAGATTAATAATCTATTAACAAAGCCAGATTGACCAGCAGAGACCCTCATTACAAAAGCACTGTTGGTTGAAAACATGGCTTTTTTTTTTTTTTAAGGAGTCAAGTGATTTCTGAACTGAGCTAACGCTACTGGAATAGAGTATAGATGGCATCACCTTTAAGATGTTTACAGTCTGTCCTTCAAGGGTTTGTTCCTTCCCTTCTTCCAACTGTAGCTTGTTTGCTCCCCCTTAATTTTTCTCTTAACTCTTAACCCCAGCAAACCCAGGTTAAGCCTGGCTCAGATCAACAGGCTTTAGAATGGCTGTGTAAGACTACAAAAGGAACCTCCTCTGGTTCATTAATACAGTTGACCTTGTTTCCTATTCCTGGTGTGAAGTGAAGAGTTTGACTTAGATATAAATCAATATTTAGTTTGATTGAGAGCTGGGAGCAAAAAGCTGAGGTAAGACAGAATTAGAGTAAGAAAACACGGCTGCAACTGTTCATTTTACATGTATTCCCTTTCTTTGCGAGAGTTAGATAAGAAGTTCAGTACCACTCTCGTGTGTGTTCATTAAATATGAAGCTATAGGACTGGAAACACTAGGAAACAGCTAGCCTGGCACTGACCACAGGTAACAAAATCCACTTACAAGCACCTCTAAAGTGCACTAATTAATACAAATGAATTAATTGTTTACTTCATACAAATAGCAGAGTGCAAAAAACAACAAGTTGTCATTTTGCGGAAGAACGCAGTGACTTCCTTGTCTTTCCATCGCCATAAGGTTTTGATTACTCCGTTAATTTCATAGTCTATGTGAAAAACGATGTGAAAAATGTCCATCGCACAGGGTCAAATAGTTTTTCTTTTTTCAGACCAGCAATCAGAAGTCCAAAGACGTTCAATTTACAATGATAAGAAGAAGCTAATCCTCACATTTGAGAGGCAGGAGCCAGCACACACGTTTGGCATTTCTGCATGATAAATAATTTGAATGTTTTAATCCTTAAGATTTTCATGATCCTTCCGCATTTTTTCAGCAATAACCTTTCACTGCGTTTACATTCCGTAACTACGATGTAATTGTTATTATTGTAGGTGGTGGAGTCCGCCATTCCCACGGGGCATTCACAAATGCTGACCTACGCGTCATAAGACAATGTCACAAAGAACAGAGATTGCTACAGATAAAAAAGGAGGAAAAGAAGTCAAAACTAAACTGCAGCACGTACACACTGAGGTTATGGGGAAAATGGAGAACAGAGACAGAAACAAACAAGGGACAAACAGGATGCTAAAAACAAATAGAAGATATGAGACAGAGGGGGATGAGTGAGTCCAAACCAACCAGCAAGGTCGACCCTCCCAGAATGCTTTGGGGGTTAGGGGGCTGAACTCAGTTTCTCAGCAAGTAACCCTCAACTGTCCCAGAGCACACTATTGACAAGCCTGCTGAGAGCCAGAGAACCACTGAGCTCTGTTTTCCAGGGAGTGGTGAGTGTGAGAGTGTGTGTGTGTGTGTGTGTGTGTGTGGGTGGGTGTCTTGTTTTACTATATTCATGGGGTCCAAAAACCAGGAGCACACTATACTTGTGGGGCCCGACCTCCTTTGTGGGGCCAAATGCTGGAAGTTTAAAGGGCTTTTTGATGGTTAAGATTTGGTTTTAGGGTAAATATTAGAATTGGGTTAAGGTTAGGGTTAGCTTTAGGCATTTAGTTGTGATGGTTAGGTTTAGGGTAGGGGCCTAGGGAATGCATTATGTCAATGACGGGCTCCTACGAAGATAGTGCCACAAACCTGTGTGTGTGTCACAGTATCCACTGTGACCATACAATTATGCATTCCTACAAACACAGTGACAGGCATTTACATACCAACTGGCACTGTGTTCATGCACCTCCATCAGCCAACAGTGCTGCATGCACACACACATTTCTAACACTTATGCCCCCCCCCCACACACACACTCATCAAGTCTCACATGCACACAACAAAATCCCACACACACGCACAAACACAGTGCATGCACAGACAGCACACACCGGCTTTTTCTTTTCTCACAGCTGTGTTCAGATATCAAACAGAGCCCGCTGAGAGAGAACAAACACGCTGACGAGGAAAGATTAGCTGGTCACAGAGGGCGCCAGTACACACACACACACACTCATAAATGTATGCACAGGTTCTGCTCAGAAGTTGAATAACTGCCAGTGATTGCAACAAATTACAAAAGGCTACATGGCCTGACCTTACAGCAGAGCACTGACAGCAGAACTTCAAAAGGAAACAAAGAATCTTGACTAAAATACAGATTAAAGCCAAAGTAAAGGAAACAGCAGCGTTAAGTGCTTTAATAGACTGTTTACACACTGTGAGCCACCAGAACTGCTTCAGTGTGTCTTGGCACTGACTATACATTGAACTGAACTCTCAGGCATGATGGGATATGAAGTGGATGCTTCTCCTGGAGGGTGGACATTTTGTGGAAGTACCTGCTCTTAATGCAAGTTATACATTTACTCAGGTCTTTCCTTTATTTTGGCAGTGTGTTGCAGTTCATTTTATTTGGTGAAATTGTGACCACATGACTGAAGAATGAAAGAATACAGGAAAAAAAAAAAAAAAAGAAAAAGATAACGCTTCTCCAATTTCAATCAATGCATCAACTTCTCCTATCAAATCATAACTCACATAGTATAGTGATGCCAGTTACATAGCAACCCTGAAGCTGCCACAAAAGTCAGTGGTTTGTGATTTGTGTCTCAACCTGCCACCGAAAAGACAAAAAATAAGCCTCTTTCCGCTTCTGTTCCAGCCAGCATAATGTCCACTGAGCTCAAGGGTAACCTAACCTTCAGCTTTTTGGTCAGAAACACGTGAGGAGGTAAAAGGTCAGAGTTCCGTGCACATTGAAAATAGGCAAAGCTAATTTTCCCTGAAAGAAGCACTGTGGATGAAGGGAAAACGTAGGGTTGGACATGTAGTAAGTGGAGTAGAGTTGAGGAGGTAAATGTGTTTTGTCCAACACGAACCAAGAAGCACAAGGTGACAGCCAGTATGGGAGCCAGCCATTTAACCAGTCAGCAGCTCATACATTCATCAAACAAGTGTTCCAGCCAGCAAGCAGGCCTGCAAACGAGTAGGTCAGCCAGCGAGTGATGAACTGATCCCCCCTCTGAACACTGGCAGCCCGGAATCTGAGCAGCCCGGTGCATATTTGTAGCGTCGGGGGAAATCTAAACTGTACCCAGTAAAAACACATCTGGTTTAAAAATAAAAAAGGCGGGCTGGTGTGTGTATGCCGAGGCAGGCAGGACTTGGACCGCTGCCTTGATTCTAAACAGGCAGGCGGCCAGAGAGGTTCCACAGCATTGGAGGATGCCATGGCTGACTGAATGACTGTTTCCAGCCAGGTATGCGTACACAGTTTGATCCCTGAGGGCGGCTGGCAGCAGACCTGAGGATAAGGCTATTCACTGTTGCGCCGTGGAAGTGCACTGAATTCAACTTACCAAACACTGAAACAGGATAAAAGCAAACCTATCAAACAATGACCAACTGCTTTCTATTTTAAGACCAATTATGAGGCGCTTCACTTATTGAAATCCTTTTCTCTCACCTCCCTTCACAGACAGGTCAGAGGCCACGGTCAGCTACAGAATAGTCGCACAAGTCGAGCTGACGGACGGGGACAGTGTTTTGCTGAAGCACATTTCAGCATGCTGGAGGATTGAATCTGGGTCCTCTGGTTGAAAGACCGTCTTTATAAGCATCAGAACACTGGGACTGTTTTATTCAGAATGACTTCCTTTGAGATCAACAGTCGAATAGCCTTCAGATAGTAGATCACCAATAATACAGGCAAAGGGGTCAAGAATCAGAGGTTGCAGCACTTTGACTGCGGATGGAACAACTATTCCTGTGACCGTGAAAACATCAAGGATGTAAGAGATGTGCTAAAGGAGGAAATAAATGCCCAAAAAAGGAAATTATTTGGAGATTTGTTATTTCCCCACCTGCTGCATGTGCCTGTATATACTATAGTACTGTGTTAGTTAGTATAAAGGCTTATTCACAGTTACTGTACTTGGTAAGTGGAGTGATGATGTGTTTTGTGAGAGATGCTGGGATGTGAAACTCTGGTTGGAATGAAGTCATTTGGCTAAATGCCTGTTTCCATTTGAGGCCAGAGGAAACCGTTAGCCCTGCGCTGCCTTTTTCCCACACCATCATATCTCTCTCGCTTTCCCTTTTCCTCTCTCTCAGTCTCTTTCACACACACACACACACACACACACACACACACACACACTCTCGCTCTCATCCTTGCTATTTCACCCCTCGGGTGAAGAGAGGAGCTGACATCAGGAACAAGTTTAGAAAGTGACAATAGACTAAAGAGAGGTGTTACAGACACCAGAGCAATCCACTTCATAGATATTTTCCTCTCAGTACCTCCCAGTCGGCTCTGCTCTGCTTCTGGATGTCAGCGTAATGGTCAACATGACGTACTGTAGGACATGTCAAACGTCTACTGTGGCGTAGTTTATAGTTTAGCTTATGCCTGATAATTAATAGTCTATCTTTCAGTCACTGGTTATTTGTTACAGTTCAGTTGAGTCATTAGCTTAGTTTGAATTAAATCAGTCCAGTCTTGTTTAGTTGATGGTTATTAGCTAATAGTTTTGTCCCCTTCACAGTTAGTCAAGTCAATTTTATTTATATTATTTATATATAGGCCAATAACAAATCAAAAATTGTACAGTAGTTTCTTTTATGCCGGGCTCACACTACAGGAGTCACACAATAATCACACACACTTCCCAGATTTTCTTCTGTCTAATCGCAAACATGCACAAACTACAAGATTGGAAAATAATGGCGGATCACACATTAAAGGATATTATTACAGTGATCTGGCCAGAGGACGTGATGTCATGGGGAAGCCCACGTAAAAAAGAAAAATGGAGACCAGGGTGGTGCAACACCTGGTACCTATAATGATTTGCATTGAGTAGAAACCAAAGCAGAAACACGAATCTGGGTGAGGAACCGGTGGGGGACACGTGGTCAACACAGAGAGAACTGGAGGTGAGATCTTAACTGCCAGTGTTCGTATATGTCAACAGTAGCTAGTATGCTAGCTAACGTTAGCCTCAAGGGCTGGAATGTTTGGCGTTGCTTGGCAACACGTAAGCATCACCTTCTCTTTATAGACCTGTGTCTCTCATTGGATATTGTGGTCCTGTTCGGAAAGTACTGACGTAATCATCCACATGTTAAATCCACACCTTGGTTTATCAGGTTCATCACTATCTGTTGGAAGGGAACTTTTTATAGTTAATACCACAACACTTTTACCAACAATATACAGGACTAAAAAGAAAAATCCAAGGCTCAGTGGGAATATGAAATAAAGGTTTTATATATGCAATGTCATTTGGTCTAAATAGCACTTATGGGTGCTATAAAGATCCCACTGACAAAGATTTCGTAGAACACCCAGTTCAAATGGTTTGACACAGAACTGTTATGGTACAGTAAGGGGACCTTTGAGAGGGAGAGAAATGCCCCACCTTTGCCACGTGACAAGACATTTCAAGAACATCAGTGGACTTTATATTCTGTTTTAGCTTTATAGTTATTCAGACAAGTACCCACTACCCTGACCAAATAATCCCGGAAAGACCTTAAACTGTCTGAGCCTCATTAAGTTTCATACACAGTTATTCCACAGAGCTGGTTAGAGCGCAGAGATCGGTCTTGGTGTCACATAAAGCACGAGCATACCCACGCAGCTCACGGCCAAAAACCACACTGCACCCCAAAATAATCAGCATTGTGTGTCTGGAGGGCCACTATCCGCAACCATGCAATCATCTCCCAGGGTGCAACACAGCATCCCTGGCAGATGACTACAGGTCCGCCGAAACATGTTGAAGCACTTTGTTACTGTTATGATTATGTTTTAAGACATCTAGACAGCGTTTCAGAGCAAGTGTGATCAGTCCTTTAAAAACAGTCTGTCTGAGGAGCTTAAGCTGCTAAATCACTCTTTAATGGACTACATTTCATGTAATAATTTCATTAATTATCATCAACATCCCTTTTATGGTTTACTTTTATGATTTCAGTCCTGCTTTTGCCATCATTTTTTATCTGTTTGAAGCGCTTAACAACTGTGTTTTCAAAGCCTCTGTTCAAATGACTGCTATTACTGTAGCAGTAGCAGTGCTTTCACACAAGCAACTTTGTTTGAAAGTGCGGATACGTAGCCTACCTTTATTAAAACCACGTCTACAGCTCTCTCCCCTTTGGCACGGAGACTGTACCTCCGCTTGTGTCGTTCGTACATTTTCCCTTAAATATCCACAGCAGATCGACTGAATAGGAGGTTAAAATCCAGCAGAAAGGAGAGCTGAAGCTGCCTGCTAAGCCTCACATCTGGCCACAGAAGCAGCCTTTGAACAGACACCAGCTCTACTCGCTCCCTCCTTCTCTTTCCTCCCTCCCTCCCTCCCTCCCTTTTCTTTTCCTGTCGCCTCTCAACTTCTCTCCTGACTCATGCCTTTGCTCTCTCGCTCTGTATTTTCTCTCTCTTTCTCAATGAGGCCGTCTCTCGCTCAGCCTGTAAATCAGCCAGCCAAAGTAATACATTGTTACAGTGTGACATTATTACTTCAGATAATGTGATTAAATCATCAGAATTTGTGCTGTTGAGATTCAACACTGCCTTGCTGGATGAGGATTCAGGCCACATGTGAGGCGCCTTCTGGGTGTGACTGCCCCTTCCTCTGATGATGGATATGGCCAGAGGCCCTGTTGAAAAAAGGTGGGAGTGATTTTATGGCCATGCTGTATGCAGCAAAAAAAAACAACAAAAAAAAAACCCAGTCTCACTTGTGTATTCATCCACAACAGGCAGAGCTAGAATTAGCCAGACTCCCACCAGTGGAGATCGCACTTCAGATTTTCCCCCACATGAGATTTATTATTTAATCAATATTAAAATATGAATTCTTAAAAAGTCTCAAATGAACGTACAGCACATCACAATGGCACATGTATGCAAAATCATACGTAAGCAAACCTAACTGATGGTGATTGCTATGAACGGAGTCCCACGGTTAACGCATTACATCAGACAAAACTCTTAACGCACTTTAAATAAAACCTGCAGTCACTGATTTCATCAGTTTCATTTACCATTTCCGTAGGCAATAGAATATTGTAAAACGATGAGATGATATCATCATATTGTTGTGAGACAATCCTGCTGGAAATACTGTATATAATATCGAACCCCCCAGCTCTGATTATGTACTATGTCTATTATATTGCTACATAAGGTACTGCTTAATCTGTTGTCTATCTTTTGAAGTATTTACGCCCCGAACAAGCTCAAAGGCCCTGATGTACTCAAAACCGGGCAGAGACGCAAACAGCAGGGTGGATAGGAGACGCGCACGGGTTTCTGTGGGGTCTGGGTCCATAGACGTGCTCCACAAAATATGAAATGTATGTGGACCCTCACAGCTGCACTCTCTTGCTCTCTCGCTCACTATCATTTGGGCTAAAAAAGGAAAAGAAATGAATTAACCTTATAATGTAACTATGAACGTTTTTTTCCATTACAAGAAGAGGAAAACTGCAATCCAGAGAGGACACAGACATATGCTGCCTCTCTTCCACTGGCTCTCCATGACAGCAGCTGGACAAGAGCTTACAAAATCATCCATCAACACGGTATTCTGGCCTTTGTTTGACGGGCTGTAGGTTGCTCTCATCCATCAGATCTGTTGTATTATCGTGTCCTAAAGCTCCTTTATAAAAAAATATAAAATTAATCATTTTCATCACAGTTTGTCATTATGATAAATTATGACAAATTACAATAAAAAAAAAAAAAAAAATCAATGATGAATTTGTGATCAGCCCTTTAAAAGCTAACTAACAAGTTACAGTTATGATTATGTTTTAAGACATCTAGACAGCTTTTAAGAGCAAGTGTGATCAGCCCTTTAAAAACAGTCTGTCTGAGGAGCTTAAGCTGCTAAATCACTTCATGGAACTCTCTTTAATGGACTTAATTTCATGTAATAATGTCCTAAATTACCTTCAACATCCCTTTTATGGTTTACTTTTATGATTTCAGTCCTGCTTTCATATTTCTTACCGTGCTTTTGCTATCATTTTTTATCTTTTTGAAGCACTTAACAACTGTGTTTTCAAAGCCTCTGTTCAAATGACTGTTATTACTGTAGCAGTAGCAGTGCTTTCCCACATGCAACTTTGTTTCAAAGTGCGGATACGTAGCCTGCCTTAAAACCATATACAGCTCTCTCTCCTTTGGCACACAGACTGTACCGCCGCTTGTGTCGTTCGTACATTTTCCCTTAAATATCCACAGCAGATTGGCTGAATAGAAGGTTAAAATCCAGCAGAAACTGCGTTAACAAATAATAATATGTGTCCCCCACCACCAAAATTTAAACCTACACTCCTAGCTGTGGTGATATTTATGACCGGCCACCCTGAGCCTAAAGGTTCTGCTAGAGGTTTCTGGCTGTAAAGGGAAGTTTTTCCTTGCCTCCGTCACCGAGTGCTTGCTCATGTTGGGAATCTCTGTAAACAATACTTACAGAAGAGAGTAGAGTCTAGATCTGCTCTATATGAAAAGTGCAAGGAGATAACTTCTGTTATGAATTGGCGCCATATCAATAAAATGTAATTAAACTCCCCAAACAACTTCCCAGCTTGTATTATTCTTCCATGAGGTAAAACAGCATACAAGCGCGCACACACAGACACACACACACAAGGAATGCTCTTTCACATGGCCTAAACCACTGACTTAACAATAAATGTAACCGTTTTCACGCTCTTCTCTTCAACAACCAGGCGGTCAGTCGTCAACGGCAGTAATTACTGAGACTGGCATATTTTTCTCATCAGTAACTGATGCTGCTTTAGAATCACACTTGACAAGGAATGATGTCCTATTCAAGATATGTTGTCATTCATTCTCCATATTCCCATGTGTCTTCACTGGGAGGAGCTAAGGAACTAAGCAATGTGAGTGAGGAAAACAAGGACACCAATAGGAGAAATGAGATGTGTCTTACTGAGCTAGGGGCCAGGTGACATTAAAAAATCTCCATCGTCTTCTGTTTTGTTGCCAATCTGGGAAATAATACTGTGACATATAGGCTATATTACGGTATTCATTGTATCATATTGTTAGCGCTGCCTTTCCTTGGCTGTGAAGTTCACTCACTTGATGAGCTGTTTACTTTGTAAAATGCTAAATGGCAGGTAAAAGAGCATCTCCTAAGCTACTGCTGCATTCACAGCATTGTTATAGAACAAAGCTGTGAACGCAGCCACCTAAATAAAACAACACTGGTGGCCAAATGTGTTTACGGAACAGGCCTTGACAGCAGCACATTTAACTTTACTGTAGTAATGCAGAAGACGTCATACATGCTGAATCAACCAGGACTAAATGACCTACTGTCTATAAGGCTTACATCTGGTCAAGGCATTGACACACTCTTTGTGATTTTAATTACTTCATTAACCTCACATCTCATTTCATGCAGCTAGTGGTTGTTGAAGTCATTTAGATTCCGTTATCCAGTCAGTTTTATTCTTCGCTGTTGTCCGGAGGTTTGGGACCCTCTCTATACATACACACACACTATATATTGCCCACTTAGGTTTCTTTAAAATTTCACTTTGCAAATCATTTCACATATTATGATATAAGTGTAATATAAACCATGATGGTTGATTATTGTGATCGTTCTAATCATAACTATTATTATTATTATTATTATAAATGTTTCACTATTCAAATAGTGTAAAACTATAATGCGAACGTTCTGAGGATGCAGCTCCAGTATGAGAACAAGCCAACTACTACAGCATGACTCCAAATTGCCTGCTCATCATAGAAATTACAGGAGATTTCAACAGGATCAAATGGCAGGTCATTAAATTCTCTGGTCAAGAGAAAAAAACTCCAGTGGCGCCATCGAGGCTACATCGCCCTCTGCTGGCGACCCCAGCATCCTGCAGACAAACATCTGGCATTGAGAACAAGCCACTGACCCCGACCGCAACCCAGGAATAAGCAGAGCCACTCCAGTCTATGGCTGCTGAGGAATCTGTCAGTCAGCAACATTTCAGAGTAAAGCCTTGTCTACTGAAGATCACATCCATGTGCTCAGTGGCTGAGCTGAGGCAGTAAATGAACCGCATAACAATACTCCCACAGGATGAGGGACAGAGACCCTGTTGAAATTTACAGTAAAGTAAATGTAGAAGTCGGACGTGACTCCAACAGATAATGTATTTCTTGTTGAATGACTGTACTAACCAAAAAAATGCATATATTTTTTTTTGAAACAGACAAAGCTGCAAGTCTCAAATTCAAAGCTTTTACTCCGAGGGAAATATGTCCCAGGCAGCTTTATTCCTGAACTCTCTGCAAATCTCTACTTGGCACGTCAAGCTGCTGGTAAGCAAATCCTGCCTTTCCTTCACCCCCCCCAAATTTTTGGCATACTTTACATTTTACACTTGTAATTCCTGACTATAATGAATAAGTAATAACCTAAGTTTCTACACACCTAGACATATAACAGTAATTCTGGGAGAACTAGTTCATTGAACATGAGTTTGCATGTTTCTTTTCGTCCTTATTTCACATCAAATTCTGTTGTGCAGATGAAAAATGCAAGTTTAATTTTGCCTTTCATCTACAGATGCGTGGATATTACAAACTGTGGGGCCAACTGGCCATGCTAACTGGATGTAGAATTATTAAAATAATATTAAACAATGGAAATCAGTCACACCTTCATCATTTGGGCACTGGACTGAACTCATCTCAAACATTGCAAGTTACCAATGAGTTGTATTCAGACTCTCAGGATGCTGAGATCGGTTCTGGGAAATTGTCAGCCCATCCTTGGACAGCATTAATAACTGATAGTGACTATGAACTTGTCTTGTATCATTCTCAACATGTATACTCACTGTACCTGTCTGATAGAACCCACTGTCACTGTACGCACATTAGTGCATACATTTCTACAATACGTATAATTTTTATTTATGGTAAAGTATTCTATAGGTATTCACTAGATCGCTGGTGAACTTGTATTTATTGACACATGGTAATACAGGGGTTGGTGGGGTGGGACGGGGGGGGTAATAGGTTAAAAGTAAAAAATGTTCTATGGAATGTTTGTATTTCTGTTGTAAGGGATCTCTTGATATGATTATAAGTAAGTAAGATAAGCATTTTTTTGTCCCGCAGTGGGGAAATTGCATAAATGGTCAATGGACTGCATTTATATAGCACTTTTGTACCTTAGCGGACAAAGCGCTTTACAATTTTGCCTCTCATTCACCCGTTCACGCTCACATTCACACACCGATGGCGACGGAGCTGCCATGCAAGGCGCAGGCCTGCACATCGGGAGCAACTCGGGATTTAGTGTCTTGCTCAAGGACACTTCAACACATGGGCTGGGGGAAGCCGGGATCAAACCATCGACCTTCTGATTGGTGGACGAGCTACGCTCTGCTACCAAGCCATGGCCGCCCTGTATTTTTTTAAAGTTTCATTTTTGCCTTAACTGCCAGACTCTTAACAAACACAAAAGACACAAGGTTTTGCTGCAGTTTTATATTTAGAATTTAAATGACGTCTTTGATTGAGGAGCATGACCTGTTACATTATTTGCCCAACCTTTGAAACACCCTTAGGGTGTAGGGAGTTTCAAAGGTTGGGCAAATAATGACTCATCTTAGAGTCATGTTAATCAAACCTACATCTTCAACAAAGAGCTTGATAGCTGACAACAACGGTAGAGACTTTGAGCTTACCGTGGAGAAGTTGGTTTCCTCTGCAGGGCCATTTTCTCCCTCCCCTGCACCGATTTCTTCAGTCATGATGACTTCCACCTCTGGAGAAATGCACACAACACAATACAATCAGTGCAATGGCAAATCCTCCGAACACAGGAATCAATAACAAGTGTTTAGAGTGAAAGGAACTGAGACGTGTCTATCCACACTGCAGATACACTGAGCACAACAGTGGTGCAGCAGCTTGTGTCTGCAGTTGTTAGGCAATGTTAAAACTTTCCTGAAAGGAAACTTTCCCATGTGCCCAATAACCATTTGAATGTAAATGAATTAATCATTCTTTGATTGTAAAAGCAGAAACCAAATGGACCATTGATGGTACTGTATAATTATCTGAGACGGGTTAGAGGAATCTAACTTGGAAGGCTTATGTAAGTGAACATGACTTGATGAATGCAAGAGGCAGTGGAAAAGTCTCAGAAATGTCTCCCCATAAAAAAAGAACAACTTCTGACTTTCTTGTGTTTTTAAGCATTTACTAGAATCCAGATTGCATACTGACGTCTTTATTTCCAAACCATGAAACAAAACAACTGAAAGCTTGTCTCTGATCGCCTATGATGTTACCTGATGCTAGGCCACTGACAGGCTGTAAATATAGCCCCTCGTTCATAATGACAGCCGCACTCTGTGTGATGCACAGTGCCGACCTTGCCCTTTCTTTATTGGACTTGGGTCCGGTACAATTATTCCTGATGAGTGAAAATTGCCGACAGAGGAGTGCTGGAAGTTCACTTAGAGAAGAGAGACTCTGCAGGTCTCACTTCCTGCTCCATACTCACGTCAGCTGGCTTGTGTATATTTGTTTTTTGGAGAACCCAGCCTTCTAGCTGTGTATCTGAGACTTGGGTCACATGCACTGATAATGTGACTGTGCCTGCTGACATACAGTATACTGTAGCCAGTAGAGTGTGCATGTGTGCCTGAGACAGAGATTAGCATTAGAACATATAAATATAAAAGGGAAGTGTTGTCAGACTTACATGGTCTAAGGCACCTAATATAAACCACCTCAGTATTTCCTGTTATGTAACATCACAAAGTAACAGTGTATCCCAGTGTCCCTGCATGAACTGATGATTCTGCTAATGTCACATTTTAAGGAAAGTGTTTTTTGTTTTTTTTAAATGTGAAAGTGTTTTAAAAGCTAAATCCTAATTAGACAGACAATTAGCAACAAAAAACCAGAAAGACTTAGCAAAGCATATTTTCACAACAGAAATATATCACAACAGGATGTCACATAAAAACCTCTGAGCACAAACACAGTGAGCTACATTGCATTTAGCTTTGCAGAGCTATTGCCATTAATCACTAGCGGAGGACTGAATCTGATTAAGCATATTTGTTTAGGAATAAGACTTTGACAAACACATTGCCCTATGATGTATGTGAGTGTGTGGAACTAGAATAAACTAAATAAATCAGGCTTTGCCCACCTTGAATTGCACTGTTGTGGCTTTGTGAGGCTCCATCCACTGCGGCAAGAGTCTTTGGATTTTCAGTCATCTCACTCTCAACATGAGGTTCACCGGATGCTTCGTTGTTTGGGGAAGGTGGTTCTACTTCCAAGACATTGACATCTGCACTCTCTGAAAGTGGAGTGACACCTTGTGAAAAGGATACATTGATCAGATTCTCTGAGTGTCTTAATTCCTCATCAGGTGACCCCTCATCTGCGG
Organism: Coreoperca whiteheadi; assembly: GCA_011952105.1. Taxonomy (NCBI): domain Eukaryota; kingdom Metazoa; phylum Chordata; class Actinopteri; order Centrarchiformes; family Sinipercidae; genus Coreoperca; species Coreoperca whiteheadi. The sequence goes on along the minus strand of CM022485.1, from coordinate 28,003,477 downwards.
TCATCTCGGAATGATCCTGTTTGGGTTGCTGTGGCACCAATTGCACATCTCCACTCTCTTCAGCTGAGACCACTGCCGATTTATCGCTGGACTCTGTTGACTGATATTCTCCTTCAACTGGGCCAATCACTTTGCTTTCTGCTGCAACAGATGGACTGGGTTCAAATAAAACCCTAGTGGTGACCTCTGATGCCAAATGCTCAATCCCTGCATTCAGTTTAGAGTCATTGGCCTCTCCAGTTTCACTTTCATCGACCTTCACCGTTGGAGCGTCCCCGCTCTCTGACAACGCTGGACCTAATGACAGATCATCTTTGGAAAGCTCTGGGGCGAGTTTCTCTTCTGTCCCCTCAGGATTCAAAGCCTCCATTGTCTGGAGGCTGGGTGACAGTTGTGATTCAGGCTCAGTGCCAGTCTGGCTGCAGTCTGCCACTGTCAGTGCAAGCTCCAAGGGGAGCCCTGCGTCCATGGTTAGGGGGTGTTCATTGCTTTCACCAGGCATTGAATCATTTGGCTCCTCCATCTTGAATCCTGTTGAGGATAGTTCTACTGTCTCGGTTTGAAGCAAGTCCTGATCCTCCATACTAGCATTGTCCTGAGTGGGGTGGAATATTTCTGTTGTGGAGCTTCCGACTGATCGGAAACTGCCATCATCATCACTGGAGAGGCCATGGCTCATCCCTGACTCAAGATCAGCATGTCTGTTAGTGGAGCTGGACATCATTGCGGGAGATGGCTCAGGTGATGGATCAGTCCGTACATCTTCCATGGAGTTACCAGCAGTCTGACAATCAGCTGTATTGTCAGGTTCGTCCCTAGGCAAACTGGTACTTCCAATACTGTATCCAGAAGGTTCTGCTACGTCTTCACCATCTAGCTCTTTACCACCCGCTGTTCCTGTACAATTCCCAGAATGACAACCAGTTTCTGGAGCCAAGCCCAACTGCTCTGTCGCGTAATCCCTACCAGCTGTTTCCTGGTTTTGTTCCAGGCTGTTTATGTCTGGTGGAGGTTCCCCCTCATGGAGGCCTTCTATCAAGAGACGTGGAACAGCAGAGTCAGGCTCCTTGATTACATCACCGCACTCTATCAGCGATGGGTTGGGGAGGTCCTCTAGGGTTGATACAGGGTCTGTTAACCCTTCACTCTCTGTCTTCTCCATGTCTAAAGAGAGTCCTTCACAGAGCACCTGGCTAAGTTTCATATCTTCTTTCCCAACATTCGCTCCTTCCTTCATTTCAGAATCACAGGTGTCAAATACCTCGGAGCCCTCTGACGATGGGGACTGGCCCATGACCGCAGCTTTCGTGTCTCCACTGGGCGTTATAAGATCTGTTGACTCTGAGTTGTCCTCCTCCTCCCTCGTTCTAGCTGTGCTGTCCTCTGCGTCCGGCTCTGATCTTTCCTTTCCCTTCGTGGCCTCCTGTCCTTCCCGGATCACAGCCTCTCCTCTATCAGTTTCCTCTGCTTGTTTACCACAGCCTGCTGGTGGTAGGATTCCCACAGTGAGTCTCTCCCCGACGGCCTCACTCTGTGCTCCTTCACTCCTGTCACACAAACTCAAACTCTGGGTGGAAACAACAGGCTGCTCCGTTCCCTCCTCCCCCGGTTGCCAGTAATCTCTCCCAATGTTTGAACTGAGACACACCCAGTCCTCTGGGGGGCCAAGGCCATGCTCGTGGGGACGTACTTCAGATGTTGGAGTACTCACAGACAAACTCCAGTCTTTCTCTGCATTCCCACAATCAACACTACTGCTGCTTTCCACTGAGCAGTTTTCTACCCAGCTCCCTCCTGTTGCTGTATCCTGGCACTCTAATGCTGTGGCAGGCTGCTGTAGTTGCTCCAGACAGCTTGTCTCCGTTTCTACACCATCACAACATTCAGCAGCTGTGTGCAGAGAATCAAACTGCAGCTCCAGTACAGAAACTCCCTGAAGAATATAGAAAAGGAGGAGAATAAATGTTAGAGAACCCAACAGAGCTGCTCTATAGTTTTTATCAATCGCCAACTCTATGATTGCATAAGGTGTTCCACCGGTTATACAAACTAAGCTTGAAGGTTAAAAAAAAATGAGGGCAGTGAAAAGACAAACAATCCAACAATGTTCAACAGCAGCAGAGCTCCTGGATGGAGCCAATGTGAGTAGAGATAGCTTGCTAAAAGGGAAGGGTGGTGTGACTCACCTTGGCATGGAGATGGCGTATCAAGTGCAGCAGCTGCTCCACGCTCCTCTGAAGAGTCGGAGGGTCGTGGCCAGGGTGGATGCTCAGTGTCAGCGTGTGCGTGTTCAGCCTGGGGAGGTGGCAAACTACACGGGCGTCTGTAGAGACCAGCTGGGGAGTCTCAGTCTCTTTGTCCGTCTCAGTCTCTGTGTCCGTCCCAGCCCTGCCGCGAAATAAACACTTAGATCATCCCAAAAGGTCTGCGGTGTGATTGGCTAACACAGCCCAGAACTGCTTTCAAGAGAAGGTTTTAACAGTGATGTCAGCCCATCCACACGCCTCCTTTTCTCTCGATAATCCATGTGCATTTTTTCCTCCACAGTGGGAAAGGCCATCAGTCGAACGCTGTGGTTGTAATGTTAGTCTGTCTAGCAGTTTAGGAGACCAAGCAACCTATAGAGATGCTGTCAAGTAATAAAGTAGCTATTAAATGTTAAAAAGTTCCAGACGCTGTAGCCAGTCAACCAAAATGTTACTCTCTTTACCAGTAGCAAAATACACACTGCAATACCCCACTTGAAGACCACTCCTAGTCCTTAAGCTTTCTGAGAAAACTTCACTCCCCCTGCTGCATTCGCTCTTAGTGTGGAAGGTAAAAGTATGTGCAGTGTTTTTGTTCATAAAGATAGGGCTGTAAAGGAGAGACACCTCCCAGAGTCAGGAAGATCTGTTTGCGTAATCCTGGGTGGATTGCTTTAGCCCGGCGGCTGAGGTCACCAACCAGGCTGCAAGTGACTTCACTTTTCATGAGGGAAATGTAATTACCAAACACATAAAGAGGGAGCTGTACGTTGTAAAGCAACTTCAGTGCATGCTTGGTAATGAGCGAGCTCACTAAGTGGTCGTTGTCTTTCAGCTTGTGGCATCTTCATTTTGAGTTAAGTGAAAACTATTCTGCAGAAGATAAGTAGAGTGCTTAAAAGACATAAAAAGGGTCCATTTCCACTGTAAGCCATTTACCAAAAAGCTGTTTTTCCCCCCACAGTTTAATGTTTCACTATAAAGGGATGAGAAGAATTTGACTCAGAACAAAGGCATTATCATTTACCTGATAACTGCAAACAAAGCACATAGATCCTCTTGCCATTAAACTCTGTAGAGACAGCACTGCTGTGTGTTTGGATTAAAGTAAAGTTACACAGAGTGAGATGTTGTAGAGAGGTACTACAACAGGTCAGTAGACACAGAGGTAGTAACAAAAACTATTGCTTTCCAAATAGTTACCCATCTCTCTGGATTCTCTTGAAACAATACTGGCAGGCCGCAAATTTTAAATTTGCCCTCAACTATCTGACTGCAACTGAAAGTTTTCAGCTAGGCTGCAGTGGGCTTTGTGGTGATGTTCTTTTGGATACTTCTATTGTTCCGTGAACACAACAGACAAGGTTGCCCTAAAGGGCCTAGTGGAAACACGCCATCTGCCCTCTGATATATTGACATGAGACTGTTTGTACAGAGAAAAGGGCAATGTTCACTGAAACTCAGAGCGAGTATCACTGCCAAACACTGTGGACACATTGTATTTTTATATATGTTTATTTTCTCTTATTGTTTTTGAATTTTGCTGAAACTGGAAAGCTCTACATTGAAAAACTGTACTATTACTGTACAATTAAAACAGCCATTGATTGTCATTACAAGACGTGCTTAGTGCTTACTTTGTGAGAAGCTCGCAGAGGCGCTCGTGTCCTCGCAGGACTGCAATGGCGGAGGGGGTGTGGCCTTGTCTGTTGGCCAATCGCAGGGCTTCTCTCGCTCCAGGCTGCTGCAGCCAGAAGTGCGTAACCTGAAAAAGACCTCGACGTGCTGAGAAATGCAGCAGAGTCTCCTGAGGGTTCAGGTCTGAGGAAGAGAAAGCGCACGAACAATACAGAAATAAATACAAAAGTACAGAAAGAATCAAACAAACAAACAAGATGGGAACAGAGAGAGACAGAAGAGTGCAGCAATCCCGGCAGCCAATTTGTGGTGCAGTAGCCAACATACCATCACTTGCTGTACCTTGGCAACACCACAGTGCTGTCTAATTAAACCAGTACAGGGTCCACAGTGACCCAGTAAACAACAGACCTTTATAGATTTACACACTGATAAAATCACAGCTCGTCTCTGTCTGTCTTCAACAGTGGATCACCACACATACTGTCATTTCTGGATTAAAGCCAATTGACAGTATATTTAAACTGCACGGTTTTACGGAATATGTCAAGCTTTTGTGTTACCGTAATACAGTACTTGTATTTCAGTCAGTGTGGAAAAGCCTCTGAAGCAGCATTTCATATATGGTAATAAAACTATCATAGCAACAACAATAATAATGATGCATGTGCCTAAATCAAACTACACCATTTCATTTGAGCAACACAAGTGCAAAAGACTCCCATTTTTAATTAAAGTTCATTATTGGCCCCATATATCAATCGAACTCCTAATAACACCATCAAACGCTGAAGCCCTCCCCTTTACACATCCACAAAGTAAATAATGGAGATTCATGGACACACACACACGCTCACTCACAGACCTCCATCTTTTTGCCAAAGCATCAGGTACTCAGAAAGGCTCCCTTTATCGTCACAGCCAGGATGCAGGGGTGTTGGTTAGTCCTCAGATTGTTGAATTTGAAGTTGAATCAGTGTAATTAAATCTCTCTATGTATTCACTGGGAAAATTATTAAAACATTTCTGGCTCTACAGGAGTTGCTCAATCTTTTCTGTTAATAATAATATCTTCTAACCGCTCGACCACTGGCAAATGTATTGTCAAATTAAAAACGGTAATTTCACAATTAAAAGGTGGAACGTACAGAAGATTTGAGAACGAAAAAAAAACCTCAATAAGTTAAAACTGTTAAGTTAAAACACTGGACAACTGTACATGTTAGGGGGTTTAAAACGATGTGGTTTTTGAGAAATCTCCACTCCAGGCGTCTCGTAGTGCAGAGTCAGTACACAGCTCACAGAACGCTCGGGTTTATCAAACCAGCTGGTCTGTGGTTATTTATAAAAACAGCAGAAACTACAGGAATGAGGAAGATAAAATGTCTGCAGTACTGTTGCTGAGTCCAGATTTCTCAGTGTTTCTTCGCTGTTAGTAGAAAGACTGTGTTGTACACTTTAGCTTTCATTTGTCACTGCCTGTGAACAAACGACTTTCTTCCTCCAGTGTCCATACACAAAACCAGACATTTATTTGAGCAAACAGGAAAAATAAACAGGACGAGCAGGTCTATATTGCAACTCCTCTGTGATTTCTTCTAGGACTTTGATAACTGTGCCTTGTGCAGGTTCCAACAGTAAAGGTAAAATCAGTTGGAAAAAAACAGCTGAAAACTGATTAGATCAGTGAAAGGGGCAGAAAATACATTTTATGTTCAGTTATTAGCACCACAATAACCATTAGGCCACATTTACAATGCTGGTTGTGTCCACTGATGAGAGGTTTCACTCCATTTATCGCGGGCCAGTCTGAACCAGCCTGCCCTGATATATCTCAAGCTAATTGGCCAAATTTAATGCTCCACTTGGCCGAGCTAGGCCAGACTGGAATGTGAGATGCCAAACAGCAGCAGGAAATGCTCTGCTGCTGGGTTTGATGGTGGTTCCAACTGGCTGCCATAACATCCATGACATTTTTTGTACTATGGGACCGGGGGACGGTCAGCTGGGATATATACATGTAGTTACAGCTATTTGCTGCAGTACAGGAATCACCAACATGAGGTGGTTTAACAATATGTTGGTTCACCAACAGCCACCAAAACCAGTTCACTGCTTGGCTGAGCTCCTAGATACCTGGCTTCGAGTTAGCTCCATTAGCTATGCAAACAAAGTAAACAATTAAGAGATTACCAAAAACCATCACATTTAGGGTTAAAAGACCATTTTATAATCGTAAAACGACCAACTAAGTGTCTTAAAAACAGTATAGGTCCTATATATAAAACGTTTAAGCTGAGTGCACTCCAAATTACAAATAAGGAGGATAAATAGAGTTCAGGGGATTTTATCATTTGTATTTTTTTTTAAGGCTGCAGATCACTAAGTCATTTACTGAAATGCTATTGATTGACAAACCATAGGCAACAGATCATTTGACCCTGAGTGTTGCTAACGCCATTAAATTAGTTAGGTGTTGCTCACCATTTTCATTGACATGCACAGTTCTTCCAGGTGAAGTGGATTTCCCAAAGGACAATAAATGGCTGGCTATGTTGAGATCAGTGACTGCGTGTCCACAGCGTGAAGGATGACTGAGATAAACCACCGTCTCCTCCACCTATAGTCTGCTGCCATCCATCATCATCTGACAGATCTGATAAATGGAGAGCCGAGTTGCACTCCTCTTCCCTCCCCGCAGTTCACCGCAGCTGAGCGTCTTGTATTGAAGAGGTGACATATTGTGAAGCAGAGCCTATTAGAGCACACATCAGTCACCGCAGCACGAAGCCGCCTTCCACATCAACAATATGACAACTGGCTTCAATGCAAAGGAGCTTGTGTGTGTGTGTGTGTGTGTGTGTGTGTGTGTGCGCGCGCGCACGCATGTGTCCATCTGAATAAAACCGTAACAGTAACAAGAAGACCTTATCTGATCGGCAGCGAGGTCATTACTGAAAATTGATTTGATGGCTTTTCTTCTCAGGCTCCAAACCATTAATAAATAAAGCATTTTTAAGCAGTGTGTGGACTTTCAGTCTCCACTACACACTAACTGAGGCTTCATTTTTGTCAGAAATCCTGCTGGTTCTGGTGGTTCGGTCTAAAATCCAAGTCCAAGTTAAACCATAAGCTATTATCTTAACAATAGCCAGAGGCAGAAGCCACGTTCCATAACTACTCCCAAAAGTCTTGTTTATGCTGCTTCGCAGAGAGCAATTACCTCGCAGAGTTTATCATCCACATGAGCTCGTTTGGCTTCCTTTAACTGATTAAAGTCATCAGAGTCAATGGCTGGAGAAAACTGGCACTTTAATTTGAATAAAAATGTACAGTATGTTTGTTCTCACTGACAGCTATTTCTCACAGCCCAAACTGCTGTTTGGCCAGGCTGCAGCACAGAGATCCCTTGCTCTGTTTGATCATTATTAATACCAGAGTCAGATGAAAGCCCATAAAAGAGACATGTTTTCATGTTCAGGTCTTTCAGTTAATAGAAGATGCCAACACAACATCACATTAACATCAGCCTTCTATTTGTGATTGCAGAGAGAAATGTCTGGCCTCCATTATTTCCACTTAGTGTCAAGCAGTGCTTGATAGATAATTACAAGAAAATCTATTATTCAGGCTTTTATCAGGCAAAAATGCCAGGACATGGTAGGTTTTTGGTAAAGTTGGGTTTTGATTTATAGTTCTGCATTAGATTCCACAACTCTAGACTGATGTATCATACGTGATTCAGCCATTTTAATTATATTCCCCACAGGAACTGTGTTTACGGTATTTTATTCAAACTGTGATCTACAGTGACTGGCGGCTCTGCATGTACTTCTATAACCCGAGTGACAGTACACCCAGGTAACTTCTTTTTCACATTGTCGGTAAGTACAGCGGCTGGATGCATAAGCTCCATAGCTACGCTGTTACCCATTAACACGTAACTTTAAATTCCCTTTAAGTAAGGAATTTCAAGACATCTCGGTTATCAAAATATTGTAGAAAGTCAACGTCAGCCTTCATTTATACTCGAGAGATCATTGAGGGGCCAGTCAATTTTCAAAAACAAAGAAAAGAGGAAAAACAACAAAGAAATACAATAACTGAGAAAGGCAATGCCACAATTAGCTAATCAAAGTCATTAAAAGTTCTGATTAGGGAAGATAAATTTGATAGATAAATTAAAGTAATTATAATGTTAAATACAGTTGTGTAAAAGAGTTTGCAGTTAAGATAAGTAGATTAAGACAATTAAAATGTAAAACAAAATCCAGTTGTGTTACACAATTACAAGCAGCGGTTCGGAGGCCTAAGATCGAGTTTAAATTGGCCCAGGCGTGCAAGTGTATTGATTTTAAGGAAGTGCTATAATTTGTTCCAGGAGTCAGGTGCACTCATTTCAAAAGCAGTTTTTCCAAGTTCAGATCTAACTCACAGCCAATCAGTAGAGCGAGTCGGATACAGCCCATCTGAGTGATGACGCAATTCTGAGAGGTCATTGGGTAAGGCCTTTATAGATAGATAGAAAAAAGTGAGTATCACATCTCTCTTAAAGAGAAGACCACCCAACCCTATCATATAAAATACAATGATGTGTACCATAGGCGTCACCGGTAATAAATCTCAAGGCAGAGTCCAGAAGTTTAAGAGTTGAAAAGGACATGTGCCTATAAATCACATCACTGTAGTCCAGGACTGACAAGAAAACTGCCTCGACAGCCCTTTACCTACAGAACGTGAGAAAGATGATTTTATTCCTGTAGAACTAGCCAACCTTTTGCCAAAGTCGGCACACAAGATTGTCTATGTGAAATTTGAATGAGAGTTTTTCATCAGTCGAGATGCTGAGATATTTATCTTGTCTTTATCACTGTCGTTCACAGTAGAAATATTGAGATCATTATAGTGTATTGCTCTGGCTCCGGCAAATACTATGCACTTGGTTTTATCAGCGTTTACTACAAGTCTCAGGTCTTTAAGAGCATCTTGCAGAATGTTTAAAGGAACGCTGTAAGTTTTCGACTGCTTGATGTACAGAATCAGCAACATAATATAGTATTGTCTGTGTACAGATGAACATGGCAGCTTGCCAGAGATGACATGATACTGTTGACATAAATAGTGAGCAGAACTGGACCTAAAATTGAACTTATCTCTTCCTACGATGGAAAGGTCTACCAAGAGCCTGTAGACGAATCCAGGTTGTAGGCGGCAGTAGACAAGCCGCAATTACTGTGGCAGCACCTCACTTGTAAATCTGCTTGTCACTAAACTCTAATGTGTGCAAAGCATTTTATTTTTAAGCGTCTTTGCCAAGAAATCTGTCCGGGAGGTCCTGTAGAACCAGTTATATGTTGAAAACATAGTCATCAAATGTCATTAAAAGAAAGATTGTAATTTACTAAACAAAAATGTTTCAATGAAATTTAGTCCAGTTTTAACAGACGTCTTGTCTGGGCTGTGCTGTTATCAGCTGCTCCAACAACAAACTGAGACCTTTTGGGGGGGGGGGACAGTGGCAGCCACGAGCCTCAACTTTACTTTCATAAGTCTCCATTAAATCCTCGTGTTTCCATCGCATTCGGAGCAGCTTGCTGACCAAGAACCACTAAAGACCGAGTAATCTGCGTACCCGGGGCCAATGGTGAGCCTCTACCTAGTATATCTCTTACAAGCGTTGTTCTACGTTAGCCGGCCAAATTCACGTGTTTCCGATTTTTATTGAAAGATGCCTTTCTTCTGATTACAACAAAGACATCATGGAGTTTGATGATGTAAATCATAAGCTAGCAGGTAATTTCAGCTGGGTGTAGATAGCTTCTCCGCACAGCCCTTTCACATCCAGACTGTGAACGTCAGACAGAAGCGCTACCTTAATGTTACTCCCCCCCCCAAAGCCTGTGTCATAGCCAATTTCAGACTGGTGCTTTAAGACTGAATAACTCCCACGTTCACAGAAACTACCTTCATCTGTCGGAAGGCGCGACTGCCGACTGCGATTAACCCAAACATCAGTGCTTCCACTGTCGGTGTACAATGTGTTCAGCGCCAATCTGCTACCGGAGTCACTAATATTAATTAGCAGCAGGATACACATACACACACACACAGAACATGGAAACATTAAACTGTATGTTGCGTGCTTACATGCACTCCTCTGCACCAATCAGTAACAATGTCTCGCTGTTTTGACCAGTAACTGTAGTGTCCCTCTTGGGCCAAGTAGCCCTGCTTTGAAAATGCTGCAACATAATGCTGAGAGTGATCACTCTTCTTAGTTTCATAAATATCCAGTCAACACTGTGAAAGATATTGCTTGTGACAAACAGAGGTGTCATGTGTGTCATTATGTGCTGCGCAACTATAATTTGTCAGTATGTTTCTGCATCACTGCAGAAATTCTTTTATTGTGTGAGGAAATTGCACGTTAGAGGCAGTCCGCCGCCCTCGAGTCTTACCAGGGCTGTTGGTTTGTTTGTTCCCCAGTAAGCTCCATCCTGGAGGCAGCACGAGGTGGTGGAGGGCCAGCGCCAGGCTCTCATCCAGACGTTCACACTCCTGCAGGGGAATCTGACACTCATCCAGCAGCAACGCCCCATCGAGGCCGTCGGCCCGGCCCGCCGTGCTCACCTGTGTTGAGGGCGATTACAAAGATGAGTCAGGTTTTACAGAGGAGGAGCTGAGGCTTAGTCTACTGGAGGCACTCGCTTTAAGACGCTCAGCATAAGAGCATTAACAAAATGCCTAAAACGTAAGATGAAAATGTAGGAAGACACGTCCACATGCATGTATCAGTATGTTGACAAATACAAATCATTTTCAGAGTTAAAAAAAAGGGGACAAAATGTTCCATTAGAAGCTTTAGGTTTGATTGCTCAAACACTTACATTACCTCGTCCTCCTCCCTGGCAAAAGAAATTCTATATTAATTTTCTATGGCATGATAAACTGTGCTGAAAAGAATTGAATACCAAGGACTGTGAGACATCAAGCCCTGTCAGGGAAGAAACAATAACATGGCAATCTTTTGTCTTACTGTCACTTTGCCCACATTGCTGTATCACTTGTAACCAATGGTAACCACTTTCCTCCTCTTCTGTGACGAGCTTCAGTTTTTGTGGTGATTTTACCACTCACTTAGAAATGGAAATGACTCATCTAGTCGCTCACCAGGAACTGGGCCATGTCAAAAGCCAAATCCTGGACAAAGCCGAATCGATGCTCAGCCAACGGAGCCACGCTACCCAGACAGGGCTTTAGGTCCTCGGGGACCTCGGAGGCACCTCGGCTGACTGAACACAGGGTGACCAACACCACCTCGCAACAGTCATGAGCTACAAGGCGATACAAGGAGAGACACAGAAGAAAAGGGTAAAGAGAGAGAAGCCAGGAGACAGAGGACAGAGAATAAGGTTAATATACTGTAGTTTTAAAACGTTTTTCACGATAAAATGACAAATAAATAGGGTATATTCTATATTATCAGTCTACCTGTGTATATGACTAAATCCCCCATGTGTTTAAAATGTGCCTTTTACAAAGTAAGAGCGTGTTTTGGGCATAAGCAATTTGCTTTGTCCCGGTGTTGCCTGAGCATCTTTAGCTAGTTGCAGCTAGCAAGGTGACTAGCGACATCGCATTACAGTCATGGCAACAACACACCAAGTCATAAAATATAACAACAACAATGGGAAAATGAATGGAAAAGAAAAGAACTGTGAAAAAAATAGTCATTGGGACGCAAAAGGGCCGAGAAGCAACGTCGATACTAAACAGAGTGGATGCTAGCTAGTTACATTACCATGCTAGGAGTTCTAAATGTCACAGGATTCATCCAACAAACCTTTTTCACTTGCAGTTTCCAATTTTTTTCACCTTTTGACATGTCACACTAACAAAAGCACAGTAGTAAATGATTAAATGACTGATGAAATTCCATTTAACAGCTAGGTGCTTTGGTTTCAGGGCCCTGGCATTGTGCAAGGTGACTCAGCGTCGTGGCTCACTGGCACGCTTGAATGGAATCGAGACATTGTTACTGTTACTAGTAACACCTGTGCTTTTCCTACTATGACAAGTCAACATTTCTGCTGTAATAAAGGCCAATAGCCCATTAATGCAATTTGCCCAACTAAGGGGAAGATGGCCGAGCTTATATTTTACTTCGAACTCTATCATTTGGCTCATTAATTTAATTGCATGGTTAAGTACCTATATGTTGTAATTGCGGCTTGTGTCAAAAGGTGGTGGAGACTAATTTGGTGGCAATAATACGTCTACGTCGCTCCCTCCAGGAAAGGTTTCACACTCTACATCAACCAGCTCCACAAGAAAAACTCGATTGGCTGTATCTATGAGAAATGCATCTATGAGCAGAAATCAGGGATGAATTGTGACTCTGAGATGTCCAATCAACAGAAGACTACCAACAATGTTTTTGTCATTTGACATGACAAAGTTGTATAATAAGAACCAATCATTAACAAAAATCAGCTACAATACAGCGCAGGCTTGAACCGTTGACTTAAAGCATATCTAACTAATACCAATAAATCTGAATACTATTTTACTTAACAAACCTTGGGTTTCAATTAATTTCGCTGAATACTTATTCAGCAGTCACAAATCATACTTGACCTACCAACAAATTAACACCACAACATGTTATCGGTTAAATGAATATTTAAGCTAATGAGTTTTCAGTTGTCATAACAAAAAGAATGAACACAGGACTGTAGTCCACAAACGGCCAGTGTCAAAACACAGCTAACAGGGAACAAAAGGCTCTGCGCGGCTGCCTTGTAAATGCGTGCGGTGCATCTAATTGACAGGGCACGGCCTTCTGCATTAATTGACTTACTCCCCAAATGCCAGGTCATACAGGATGCAGGACTCCTCGTCATTCTGCTCTCTAAAAACAAATCCACTGGAGCTGACCCCCGATAGCACCCTCTACACCTGGAACAAGATTCCTACCATATCAGACCCATTTATTCCACACAACTTCTTCCGCTGACTCTGCGCCAGTGTTGTTTTTTGCTACAAACATAACCAGTTGGACCACTTGGCAGATCCACTTGAATATTAAGGTTTAAATGCCTTGCTCAAGGGTACCTCAGGCAAAAGCCAAAGCACTAATTCAGTGTATCTGTAGCCATTTTCTCAGGCCACTCAGGAATTGTGTCCCACGACCGTCTGCTTGGTCACAGGACCGGTCCTTGGGCGCTCTGTGTGTACTGATGGAGGGAGCAGTGAAGCTGAGCTTATCTGTTGGTAGAGACATACACCTCCTCCGACCCCCCATCAGACCGCTGTAATTCAGCCGAGCTCTTAACAAGATAACACAGTTTAACATGCCTCCCTTTTTCCTGTCTGGAACACAGACAGTGGAAGAAAACGATGAGTTCAACAATATCTTGTATATTTGCCCCATCAGCCCATATTTTAGGTCTTTCCCAATATTTTGCGACCATCCATGTTTACTACAGGGTCACAGTCATTCTGTATTTTTACCCCCTATTTTACCAGCTTTGAACCTTGATTTCAGTGCTGCCTGCTGTTAATCATTCACCTCAGAGGAAGTACCTCTGACTAAACACGTTCAATTTTGCAAATAGAATAAGTAGAAAGTGCTCCAACAGGAGTGATGAATGAGCCAGGCTCTAGAAAAAATAAAATGAGGTGATTTCTCTCTCTCCAAATCACAACATTAGTTTTAAAAAAAAAAAAAAAAAAAAAAAAAAGAGGACAGAGGTGGCGGATGATTAATCATTTATTACTTCGACTTTCTTCCACAGCTATAATAACTCCTGACTTCCAAATGCTTTCTGTGTAATGATAGGGTAGAGTAACACCATCCTCCTCTTTATACAGTTATTGCTTTGAGACATTCTGTGATATTTTGGCATGCTTTAGCACCCCTTAATGTTAATTTGGGCTATAGCACACAATTTTTATAGAAAATTAACCAATACAGGAGATTTGACGGTTTTCACTTTCTGTAATTATGACAACATTTCTATTTTGTATGTTATTTAAATTCTTTCACTGTATTTTGACACTATCTTGTATGTTAGTGGCCTAAAACATACAAGTCTGCCATGATGCTACTTTAATTTCAGTTAGTTTTTATTTAATCTGGGTAATCTAAAGGGTATCAGGAACAAGGACATTGCTATCAGTTAACACGGAGAAACATGGCTGCAGAATTAAAAGTAGATTTAACATGTATTTAATACTGTAGGCGGAGCTGCCTTCCCACAGGTCCATTAGCGATAAGCTGCAAGGCATTGTGGGTCAGGTGGCTTACCGGGACACATCGCCTGCAAGGTGTCATTACTGCTCCTTAGGGTGCTGGTCAGGTGCCTCTGTGTGCTGCCAGCAAACAGCAGGAAGTAGTCCACACCCTCCTCATCGGCAGCCAGCTCTTCATCAGCGAGCTGCACCGTGATGACACACCGCCCCTGGAGGGAGGGAGGGAGAGGGGGGGGGGGGGAGAGAGAGAGAGAGAGAGAGGCAAAGATAGATGGACAAAAAATGTTTGGAGAGATCGAAGTAAGTCTGCATAGATTTCATCATAACAAAGTGGAGGAAATTACTGATTGCAGTAAATCTGAATGTGGTGTTGCGCTGTATTTCTCTAAATATCTCATACCTGTTGATTTATTGATTTGCCAATAAACGCTGCAGTTAAAGTAGTGTAACTGGAATAAGCAAAACGATACCTGGTCGTGTGAAAGAAGCTCATCTTCTAACAAGGCTAATTAAGACACATTTCCTGTTCACCCTTGGTGCTAAAGTGCATCTTGGATCAAAAATTAAGCAGACAGCTCTTAAAAAAACAACAACAACATGTAAATGCACTGAGAATGCATTTCCTTTACAATTATCAAGCCACACTTGGTGCAAGTCGGGGATGCACTAGTCCACATAAGGATACGCAGAACACAAATGCATCTCTGACATCATTTAATACAGCCTAGACTGTGTGTGTTTACTCCAACAAATCTGATAATTAAGGCTTTGTAGTCCACAACTAAGGCAAAAAGTACTAATTCTAATCTAACTCCTATTCTGATCAAATCAAAAGTTAACAGCAGAGTGAAATCCAATCACAGTTGGTCACATGAGATGCATTTAAGTCAAATGCTGGTGCCAGATGTGAACAACAATCCTTCAGAAGTGGATCTAGTTGCAGACTGGATATCTGGATACAGGGCCACAGTGTACCATTCTGCGAGGAGGCCTTAACCCTTATGAATCCATGGAGCGTTATTCAAGGTCAGTGCTCTTTTCCAGAGCCCCACTGGGAGCTTTCTTCTACTGAAGTCCACTGCAGCCCTGTGTTCCAGTTTGGTGCAAAAAACACCCAAACCTTGGTGTGCATGGGGCTTGAGTAACAGCCGCTCTGCATTTAAAAGAGACTGGATGGCTGTGTGTTTTTTAGTCTTTTCAAAACAAAAAACAGAAGAGCAAAAGTGCAAGAAATGGACTAAACTGTGTATTTGTGTGCTCTAGCGTAAGCTGCACCCATTAGCATGTACGGCTAACGAACCTACTGGTAATAACCTAGCCTTCCTTCCTAGGCACATCTTGAACTAACCACATTATTTTTGTGACATTACAGGTTGCAATAAAAAAAACAAAAGCCCAGTTCACGACTAGT
Source organism: Coreoperca whiteheadi (assembly GCA_011952105.1). Classification (NCBI taxonomy): domain Eukaryota; kingdom Metazoa; phylum Chordata; class Actinopteri; order Centrarchiformes; family Sinipercidae; genus Coreoperca; species Coreoperca whiteheadi. Next base: position 27,987,928 of record CM022485.1, on the reverse strand, counting down.
ATGTGCACTGCGTAGTGTATCCCCACTGTGTGGAAGCCGCTACTGAAAGCTAGGCAACGTTAGCAGCTATATCCTTCTCTTATTGATTTCGGGGAGGTTTACACTCCAGCAACCACAGCCAACATTACTCAAAATAGCGTTGTATTTGCCAAGCCCATCACTTAGTCTTCATCCTGAAGGTGTGAAACATACTGGTTTAAAATCTGAACACCTTAAGCAGCCAGGGTTATGTTAAAACGAAATAACTGTCTGATCTTACAGTTTTCCTCATCTTACTTATAGGACTACCTCTAATGTTTCTTTATTTCCATGTCTTCTACCTAGAGTATATGAATCATCAACTGATGAGGATGCTGACTGTTTTCGCCTGGAACATAGCAGCTTTAGCCCCAGTCTTTTAGCACAATATCATGCACGTAGAGAAGCTAGATATGAGAAGCTGCTTTTGTCTACATCTACTGGCTTAAATCAAGGGCAAATTGTTTCAAATATTGCTGAGTTATTTTCCACGTAATCATTGTAAACTGCAAACGTGCAATGCAATTGTAATGATCAAAAGGCAAGTGCAGTGTAACAACGCTATCCAATTAGACCACATCATTTACTTCAAAAAGGCAGAATAAGTAGGATTTGACCGATTTGTCCGTAAACACAACATTGAAATTTGGCCCCTCCTCCCAAGCTGAGAGCGAGAGAGTCTCGCAGAGCCACACCTACCTCCACACTTGGTTTAAGCGCTGTGCCAGTGCTGGAGATGCATCCGTGACACAGACAGAGGGCAGAGGGGAGGGAGAGAGACCGAGGTGCAAACTGCACGCTAAGTTACGAGTCCCAAACCTGCCAGCCTGCGCCCCTTGGGGCTGCACACCACTGACCAAAGACTGACGCCCAGAAACGTCCCGAACACAGGAAGCTAATAAGAAACTAAGAAAATACGGGCAGAGGGTGGGGTGTCTGCAGATACAGACACAGCCACACACCTGGAGTGGGACTCAAGTACTACAGCACTGGTGGCAATAGTAACTAAGCAGACGGTTAATTATTAGTAATTTTAGGGGGGGGGGGGATTCATCTTAAAATCAATTTATGTATCCAACTTTTTGCAGCTGTTTTGTGCTTTCTAGAAAGTATCGTGTGTCCTGCCAATGTGCTATTATTCCAATGTGAAAAAACAGTTAGACATAGTTCACTGGGCAGTCTTTTCTTTTTCTAAAGTGACAATTGGCTATGTTGTGGCTGGAGCATTGGATGGAATGATGTGGTGTCATCTGAGGACAGACTGAGGAGGAGGAGAAGTAACAAAAAAGGGGATATTGTTCTAAATTTGATGTTTTCCAACGAGGGATTGCAGCTTGTTGACACCGAGGAGGGATAATGGGACATTTCATCCCACTTAATCTGACCAGTGTTGCAATCTTTTCGCCAGCCCGGCCCTACATGAACTGCCTGACGCGGCGGCCGGTGGCTGGTGTCAAGGAGAGCTTAACAGTCAGGGTTAAAGGTGCTTCCTCCTTCTCTTGTAAAGTGATGGCCTCAAGGCCTTATTCCATACACGGGGGGAATCAGCAGGTTGACAGCAGCGAGGCTAACCAGCAGCATTGGGATTGGCAAGTCTATGTTTGGCAAGCCACTGCTGAGCCATGCGACGGGGGAAAATGTGTTCAAAGGCGACCACATAGCGCAGAGGCCACAGAAAGAGAAACAGCCTGCAGTAACCTTCTGAGAGCTGGGACTAAATACACGGACTTGCAGCATGAAGGATACAGGCTTTGCTATGCATGGAGAGTCTCATCTTTAACACGCAGCGCAGAGGCACTGGGATAAATGAGTTGTAGATGGGTGGAAGCCAGCAGGCATGACACTCTCTCCATTAAAAACCCATCTTTTAGCCGGAGCCCAGGTTGGAAATTAAGGTTTGGTGATACTGAACGGATTGGTACCTCAGTGGATTTGTGAGTTTGCACTCCATGTGAAAATGAATACGTATTAGTGGGAAATAAGTTCAACATCCTCACTATGAACAAAAGAGTAGCAAAAAGAAAAAAACCTTTTCTCTCTGCTGCTGAAGGCGGGTTGCAAATCATCATCAGTCATAATATCACAAAAAAATGACCGTCTCTTATTTTTTCAAAATTAATATCCAGCCATCATAAACAACATCATAAGCTACTGATGTTTTTTAAACTGACCTTAAATAAAGAATAAAGTCAGAAAATCATGTCTACATAATACGTTTCCACTCTCCTCCCGTTTCTTTTAACCTCCTCAATTATGATTGCTTGTAATCAATCTGTGAGCTATGAATTCAAACTTATTTTAATGAAAAGAGTGAGACGGAAGAGTAGACTAGAATATCCACTGAATAAGACCATTGTCAGTCCTTTTGGAGGCAACTGTGTTGGCAGGGGGTGGAGGTGGGGGAAACAGAGATGTGAAACATCTGCTGTAGACGGCAGGAAGCACAGCTGCACTCAGCAACCTTTGCAAAACATGTAGCAAAGCGCAGACACAATGTGAAACCAACCCTACTGACAATAAGTCGAACAATAACAATAACTAATATGCAAAATATAAAAATTCTAAGTGACTCATGCGTCCAGCTTGATTCAGAAAAACAAGAAAACACTTTTAAAGCTGTGTGACGTGCTCAAATGTATGTCTATCAGCGGCACTGTATGACTGTGCTCTCTGCCGGCAATAAGTACTTAACAAAGTGACCTGCTGGGGTATTGACCTGCTAATCATGGAGCTTCGAAGGGGAACAGGCAACATGAAAAGCACAGCTGGAGGCTATGAACCCAGCCCCCTCTTTTTAAAATATGCACGTGTGAGTGTAGGCTTTTTCCACACATCCTGCAACTGCACTGGGCTCAACTATCCAGGTAAGGCCGTGGTTGATTTTAGGCCTCGACACATACTGTAATCTCCAAAGCTGCTTTTAATGATGAATTTAAAACTAACTTTGAAAGTAATGTTTATCCCCCCTGGCTGGATCTCTGACTATAAGCAGCCCAGTGTGAAAGTTTGCTCCACTTCAGCACCCAAACCTAATAGTCAAGACCTCTCGTGGCACTTCCAAGACTTTTTCTCATCTTAAATGATTGTTAATGCAATAGAACTAGATTTCTACCTTTTGCTCAGTCCTGCTGCATGGAAACTGCTATAATAACCATAAAATTAAAATTAAAAGCTTACTGTGGACAACACGTCAAATTTTATGTTCCATAAAAAGGTTTATGGCTACACTTGCCTGACAGTGTGATCCATCCTTTCTAGCATTCACACATACTGTAAGATTTGTACTAGCAGGTGAAGCTAACTCAGCGTCAGAGGGTTTTCTTGGAAGCAGAATATTACAACCTTTTATGAGCTTTACCCAGAAACGTTGCTGCTTTTTGACGCTGGAAAGTTTCAGGAGACGGACTCACATTCAATCAGGTCCCGTTCACACATGACATTGACATGTAAAATTGCCAGAGCACTTACTAATGAAACCACACACATCCTTCAATTTACAAAGGCCGCTGACATCTAGGAGCATCCTCCATCCCTGTAGCAGTGCAGTCGCAGACCATGACATGGCAGAGGCCACAGGTTCCATCACCACAACTGCGTCTGTGCCCACAGTCGTGTGTAGAGGCTGAACCCCTACCTGCTCATTTAATTATAAGCCACATGGTTTGGAAAACTTTGTCTGCTAAATGCCAAGAATGTAAATAGCATGGTTACTCGCAGTCAGAACAGAAGCCTCGCTCTCGGTTAAAGAAAACTCATTTTTCTTAAAGAGCCACAAGTCATCCTCTGCTCAACAAATCATCTAACCCTTTCTACTCTTTACCCATTACTTCCTCATTTAAAATCATTCTTTGGCCTGAGTAATATTGCAAGAACACCAAGGCCTGACCCTCGGCCTCCTTACTACTAGTTGTTTCTACATTTGGTGGTGTGGAAATTTCAATTTACAAACTGGGGCTGTCATTTTCAGTCACACTGGATGGCAGAGTCCCCTCCATGTGTATTTTTAAAAAAGGTACAATTACGGGCCGACTAACTCACTGAGAATTGCTGTGATAAGTGTCTAAAATCTGATGTCTAATGAGGCCTGACTGCCCACCTGGTTCCACTGAAGAGCCTGACTGTAAATCACAGATAGGGTTGTCGGGGTGGTTAATGTGTGTGCCACTCCAGCCTTTAGAGAGAGAGAGAGAGACACACACACACACACACACACACACACACACACACACACACACACACTACTGTACTGTGCTTATTCCATTTTCTGAAGGGCTCATTGCATGGGTAGAATATGGTCTCAATCAAAAATGTAAAATGCAAGTCCCCTTCAAAAATGATCCAAAGCACACTCGAACTAGGGTTCGAGTAATATTAAAATGACTTTATTTTACATGGCAATATGTATTAGGGCTGAAATGATTCCTCGAGTAATTTGATTACTAAAAATCTATATAAAAAAAGCTTTGTTTGATCTATATAATTACATACAGGGCACTGTGTTTAGCACGGGTGATCGTGTCGCACCATGCACTGTGTGATCAAAGATACTCGATACGAACAAAGATAAAACATCACAGCCAGCGCCAATGGTATGAAATGGTATACACTTCCTGTCTCCTAAATGGACGTGGTCGACTCTCCCCAGTTAAATAATAATAAATATAATAGTATTATTAAGCAAAGAAACACAAGTTTTATCTTTGTCTATTTATGGTTTTTAGATTAATTTTATAGTTTTCACGCATAAGTCTCTTTTAAATTTCTGTTTAGCAGTGAGACCAGACCGACGGTTAGAGTACAGATGTTGCCAGATCTCCCGAGAGTGTGTGTTTGAGACGGAGACAGGTCTCGATCAACGTTAAAATGCCATTTTAGTGTCAGAATGTTCGGCTTGTGAAAAATGGGACCAATATTTACTTCAACTGAAGGGGGAAATCAGGCATCTTGGGGCTTTATTCCCCACCAAGGGTAAGAAGGATCATGAGATTGACCGCTTGTCAGGGGCACCGGGTGCAGAAAGCTGCACTGTATGGTAACCTGTGATGACAACCAGGAATATGAGGCACAAAGCAAAGCTTTCAGTTTATAAGTTGACCCTCACCTATAGTAACAAGCTTTGGGTAGTGACAAAGAATAAGAGAGGAGATTTAAAGCTGCTGAGATAACCTCTGCAGGGTGGTTGCCACATTCTACGTGACACAGTGGGTAGTTCAGAAATCTGAGAGGACCTCAGCAGCAAGCTGCACCTCCTCCACCTGAACCACTGGTGAGCGGACCACCCAGGTGCCTCCCTCCGAAGGCATTCCCAGCACAATCGACTGAGAGGACATCCTGAATTAGACTGAAGTCATTCTGGAAAATGTTAGTCTCCCAGCTGACAAGGGACAGTTGGGGACAGTCGGCAGGCAAAGGATCTAAGAGATAACGCGCTTGCTTCCCAGATCTAAGTAAGGGGTTACAACATGGATGGATTTGTAAGTTGTAGATGGTTAATTAAAACACGCATGTATCATTTTATAAATTAATAATTTATTAAACTTGGCTACGGCTTGAGAAACTCACCCACCACATCCGCGATGTTTCTCTTGTTGCTCAGTTATTCAGGAAATAAATCTTTTACTTCTTTGTCAGACATTCCACAGACCAGTAGACCCTCTTCCTAGACAAAAGCAACTTTGGCGTACAGCATGTTCTTTTACACAAACACACACACAGGCACTTTCAGGGTTGTGGGTTTTATCCCAACCATATTAAAAATGCTCTAAAGAAATTGCTTTGTATAAAAGACGGGAGATGTGTTGTGAAGAACAGCTTCATGTTGCCATTTAGTGGTCTTGCTTTTGTCCCATATTAGTCATTTCCTATCCCATTATCTGGGTATATTTTTGTAATATCGCCAGTCCATCAAGTTGTTCTTATTTCACTTTATTGGTAATACTGTATGTAAAATGTGACAACTAGATACACAATAGAGGACAGAAAACCGAGTGCAAACAATTATAAATGCTTGCCAGCCGGCTGATTTGCATGCACACCCACGCAGTTGCTTTCAGTTACTCCAGTTATTTAGACCTGTTCTCAGGGTGAAGTCAGGCACTCTAGGAATTGCATGATGTCATCGAACTCCAAATACAGCACCAATAAGCATGATAAAGGCCCAAGTTGACCCGCCCACCAAACGGACCTTCGGGCACAGTCGGCACACACCTACACAGTCCTGAGAAGAGGTGTAATCGGGCAAAGTGAACACCTCAGTGTGGACTAACGGTGTGCAGCGGCGCTAAGAGACAAACTGTGTGCACAGTATGTTCTAGCATGAAGAGTGATACTTACATACAATGGAGCTTGCTGTGGAGTGAGCTTCATGTCCCTGGACACTGTAAAGAGAAGAACAAATTAGAGGCTATCCCTTTGAGGTATGCCAATATGTTGTATATAGCGTGATACAAAAAAAGATAATGTTCATGTTAATAGGGGTTTTTTTTTTTAGCCACTTGGGGCAGCGCAACAAGCTGTAAACACAATATTAACATATCAGAACCTAATAAGGTATATACGGATAACGTGTTAGCTGCTGACAAATATAAGTACAATATTCACTCTCCTTTTAGCTCTGGTTTGCTCTCCACAAACTGCCATGGGAAATATCTGGCTGTTTAGCTGCCAAATGCTCCACTGTGTTCACCAATTATATACCAATATTACTTATATATTAATCATACTATTAATCTCCACGCATTGGATTATGCTAGTCAACTGCAGCTAGCTCGCAGTTATGCACCAAACAAGACAGGTACTGACCCTCTGAACAGATACTAAGTCGGGTTGAACTTCTAAAATGTCAGTGTTGTTCTCAGTGAAATGAGCCGCTATAGTGTTTTGCTGGAGTAAAACCCTGCAAACAAATTGCTCTAGATAACATTGGACATCAAGGTTTTGTTTTTTCAAAAAATGCATGTAGTGTATATCAGCTCCAGCAGCAGCAGAACATTGTTGCTGACAAGGTGACCGTTAAGCTTGACCCTGGCAGTAGTCCCAACACTGTGTGGGAGGTTAATAGTGCACGAGTACAGAACAGACGCACACTGAATCACACACGAGAACACACACACACACACTCATCATCCATCCGAATCTGCCAAGTCTCTATTTGTGTGTGTTTATTCAACGACAGCAACAGCAATGATGGTAAACTTTTTGTGCGCTCCTGCCTCCTCCGATCGCCCATTAGTTCTTCTCCAAGCAAAAAGAAAAAGAAGAAAGAGGGGAAAAAAAAGTACGTGCCGCACCAAAACACACTATTTTGCCTCTTCTACATCGGTTTATGCCAGGAAGATCAGTTTACCGGCTCATGTTCACGTTTGATTCCCTACTCCCAGTCTAGGATGCAGGCCTCAAAGCAGTTTTCTGGGCACAAAGTCAGAAGCAGTGGGCGTGTAATTACATCCAAACAAACGTATTGCAGCTATAGACTTGAGGACAAATGGACTGGAAACATTTTTGTTGAACTTCCTTGAAGAGACGTTGGCCTGCTTGCATTTATCAACGAGTCAAGGGACTGGTCGGCTTTGAGAGCCTGTATTCTCCTCAGTTATTTGGAGAGACAATTTTCTTTTGTTTGCTGTTCCCTGGCACTAAAACAAGTCCTTGCTGCTGGCCTCAGTGGTCAGCAGTGCATTAATCACATGAACCCCACAGCGGGGGAGGCGGTGACAAAAGGCCAGGACCTAATGAGTTCAGCAGAAAACACCAAAAAGAGTCAATGTTGGACTCGACAGAGCAGCGAGACCAATTCATTTCTCCATTTTTCTGCTAAATAAATAGGCTCGAGCTAGAATTAGGCGGATCAGGTAAGGGGATAATCAGTAGCTCTAATAATACTCTGGAGTCTAATCCTCTTGCCTTAAGTGCACTGGGCCAGGGACCAGCTTCTTCACCACATGCGCGACTTTGACTGATAAGACTCCCACATAATGTCCCCAAGAGGCTCACTGGTTGTTGTTTTTTTTATATATTCTGGACTTTTGTCATCTGCTGGTGCACTCTTTATGGCGACCCCACAGCACACTAGCAGCCATGGGTTGGGGTCCTACTCAAGGGCGCTTTAGCAGGCCAGATCGACCTCATCGTCGACTGTTTCAGGTGTTAGGCCTGTGAAATTTCATTCGCGTGACACCTAATTGATCACTAGGTGGCCTAACCCACAGCACAATTATAAGATATTTGGTTGGAAGTAGGTGTGTTGCTACAGTCACACTTTTCACTGTTGAGGACAGAGTTGATAACATTTATTCACCCGAAGAAAGGTTTCCGTGCCATTTATCAGTTCCACCTGCTTTACATTCTGTACTACACGTTCACACAACAGCTCAGTCGGCCTGTAATGGCCACTTCTTCGCAGCTGTTAAGGGAGTGTGATAGACTGATAAATGTTGCACCTGTATCTGAAAGTATATTAAAACTTCAACTTTTTTGTCTTTCAGAAAACAATTTCTTGATGTTCTACTGCATTTTATTCTATTCAATAAAAAATTATTTACATTTACAGTTCCAGCTTCATCTATCACACAATTTTGAAAAACGGTTGTTGGGGAGACTGCATTCGTGGGGGTTGTTCCAGGGCGTTGCAGGTCTGTGAGTGAACCGTTCTCTGCTGTATAACTTTGTTTCAGAAATGAATTATCTTTAAATGCAATGTTGAGTCAAACTCATACCTAGGGTTATACAGAACGGCGTGACACTTCATCAGGTCAAAGAGTGGGTCAGTACATTAAATAGTACAGATACAGGATTCAATTATTCTTTAACAGCACAGCTTGCAAATGCCTGTGCCATCTTAAAGTAGTTAACCAATACTTATATTTTACAGTTAACCATTTAGTTGAAACAATGAGAATTACAATGAGTGCGCAGAACTTAAGCATCATGGTTAAACACACTAGTATTTAACTAGCTATACATACACTATACATGTATTTACTTTGACCATCTCATTAATGGGACGTTCGTCCAAACAGATGACCAGAAACCTATAGATTTGTTGTTTTTAACGTTAAACACATAGCTTGCATGACCTTAAGCCATTGCCTTTTTCAAAACAAGCCACACGCTCTAACCACATGTGACTGTCCACCTAATTCCCCACTCTGGCCACTTCCGTTTCTGTTTCTGTTTCTGTGTGTGTGTGTGTGTGTGTGTGTGGGGGGGGGGGGGGTATGATATGATATGATACAGGGATGGAAGTTACACATAAAAAGGAAGCTGATTCAGTATACTGCCTCATCACAGGATGAAATTGCTCAACTGGTTAACAAGTCAACATACTTCCGAAACTTCCACTTTAGTGTGACTGTCAAGCTAAGCTAGTCAGCCAGCCAGTCTAAAGTAGCAAACATGTGCTCCCACCTGAGGAGGAAGTTGTAGGCCTGTGTAATCAAACATTACGTGGCTGGAAAGGGTCCCATTATGGTCTAAATGTGTTTTCAGAGGCTTCTGTTAAGTGTAAACTTCTGGGGGAAATAGTAACGCTCAGTGGACAATTCACAACATACATTCTATAAAACTAACGTAACTATTTAAACACATCTCTTTTCTGAATGAACAAGGAAAATAAAACAATAATATAAAGCCTTTTCCTTTTTGTCTATAGTGCGATTCATAAACCGCAGGACCCACTGATGCATTGGTCGTTTGCATACAGCTAATTACACTTTCAATGATATGGGATATCTGTACCATTAGCAGGCAGGAACACAGCCCTACCAAGCTAATGTGGCTAATAGTAAGCTACGGCTGAGGTGTTAGCAAAAAATTGCTTAGAGTCAAGTTTCTGGCCACCTGACAAATGCACGTCCAATATTCAGTCAGTTGCTTGGCCTCCATAAACTCTTGAGAAAAAAATATCTGCCGTGTTTATCGTCATATATTTGGTAGGTGTTTGGCTTTCTTCACCAGCCCACAGTTTTTGACTCTTATTTTGCTGTTTTGTGCTAAACAGCTTCAGCTCATCTGAGCTTGTCTGCTGGAAGCGTCTGCCAACTGTTTTACAAAAGGGGGTTGATGAGAGAGGTGGGATTCAACCAAACTGTAAATCAAACCAAACTAAAACAATGAGCTAAAAGAGGCTACAAGCTGTGTGGCGCCGCTGAGTTGGGTGTAAATTCTCTGTGTTCATCACTACAAAAGACTCTTTCACAAGACAAGGATTCACTTGGTTCTATGTTAACATCAAAAATATCCCTTAATGCAGGTTTGATATCTGTTCACCAGACTGCCTTGAATGCATCTCCTCCATGGTCGTAGAGTATAGTGGGCGTGACAGTTCATCAGTTCAAACTGTTCCTCTTTTGCAGCAACAATCATTGAGAAAGTACACAGGGGACTTCTAAAATAGCTACATCTGTAGCTCATTTCTAACTACAATTTCTGTTATGGAAACCACAGAAATGACAAGACTCAATACATTGATTTCTGTATCACAAAAGGCTGCAGTGTTTTCTCAGAGGTACACAAGTTCCAGGCAACGTACTGCAACAAGATATTTTGGTGCTGTGGATAATACCTGGACTTGTAGGTCAAGTTACAGTGTCAATGTCAAGTAATATCCTCTGTAACGGTAAAACTGTAGAAACAACAGAGGCCAATGTTAACTTCGACTTTTGGTTTACTTAAGAGAGGAATGGGCCTGAGTGAAACTGACATTTTATCCTCAGTCAATAACCGACTCAAAATCTGCACCAAATCATAACATATATATATTTTTAAATCAGTTAACATATATATATATATATATATATATTTTTTTTTTTTTTTTTTTAAATCAGTTTTCTTCAAAAGAGATGGGTAAATAAAAACCTGCAATTCAGAAAAAGACTTTGTATCCAAACCAAACTCAGTTTCCTTCTCCGGTAACGGAAGAACTTTGAGAAATGGCATTTAAACTGACCCTACAGCCACCCGACACCTGCTTATAGAGATTACACAACCCATTAACTCCAGCTAAAATACTGGGTGCAGCCAGCCTTCAGCCGAGCTCCTTCGAGTCTCCATTATGGCAGAAACTGCCTTTGAACTGCTGTTAAAACAGAATTTTCTTCCTCTGCAGCAGGAAGGCCACAAAGAAGCAGGGCATCAGCCACGTTCAAGTGAACAGTTGTCGCAAATGGACCAATAAATCAAGAGACAAAAGCCCCTCAATGCTCGGATAGGAGTGGTGATGCACCGAGTCAGGGTTGTGAATGGACCTGTTATGGCTTTCACAGGTCCCCTGGCTATCAAAATAAGCCATAATAGCCATGTGACTGCAGTGTGAATGGGAGGATGAATAGGATTAGCTTCACAACTCATTAATCAGACTGTCTCCTACACCCTTCCCAGTGATCAACTGAGGAGCCGCCAACTCAACCACATGCACGGGGCAGTCTATGATAACGGTGTATTACCCAATATTAAACACTTTTCTTGCAGCTCTGTCTCTAAGGAACTTCCTTCAGCAACATCTGGGTCCTCCTGTCCAAAGGCCACATCTCTTTAAAACTACTAAAACAAAAGGCACATGTTAGGTGCAGGTCAGGGTTCCTCCGTTGCTAGGAGACCATTTCAAAACCAAAATGCTTCAAGAAATAAAAGCGGTACGGTTTAATACATAATCCAAAGGTGCTAACCTAACTCCAGCCCACAACCATGATCTACGTGCCCATTTACAGCATAACATTGTCCTTTTAGACATTTACAGGGCCTTTATCACACCTTAGTTTGGTGGATAGCTGCCTACTAATCTTATCAACGAAACGGTATCAATACTGGGAAATAAAATTCACAATGTCAATGTTCGTATTGCGTCTCGTATTTGCTGAACTTGCCCAAAAAACAACAGGACATTTTGTTAACATGTAATAAATGTTTTACAGAATTTTAACACTTACTTGCATCTACTTGTATTTCATGACATGTGTCTTCTTAGCTCACTATTCTTCATGCCCAAGAGTTTGTGTGAGATCATTGATTGTATGCCCTTCACAGAACAATGAACATTTTCAACAAATCCAGCTATTTTAATGCCGTCGGCAGCCTGGAGCTTAGAGGAGCGACATGCCAGTGAAAGCCACACAACTCTAGAGAGGATAGGAAAAAATAACGCGTTATCTCAACAACTGCCATTGAGTAATGCATAGAATGTGATTGTACCGATCAACTCCTGGATATAAATCTTGACATCTGCTGCTGAAAAAGAGCACAGAGCTCATCAAACCGTTCTTGGATAAATAAAGCCAAAAACCAGAAAGCGGATGCTGATAGCTGCCCAGATGTAAGGTGTGCAGATTCCAGTGCAGGTACTTGAAATAAAAAACGGTCACATCGTTCAACCTCAGCGTACATAACAGGCTTTACATCAGTGTTTTATTGCCTCAGAGCTTCATACTGCAGTCTTTCTAGCTCAAAAACCACCCATTGGTCATTAATTAACTTGAAGAATGTCAATGCAGGTCCGTGTTTTGGGTGAAACAGTTACCTGGGGCTGCTACTTCGTGAAGCTTTTTGAATTTGGCTGTGCATATAGAGAGCTGCACTCAAGGACATGTAAAGAGGGACAGAAGCCCAATATAGACCTGAGGTGTCATCCAACACCAGGGCTCCATGATGACAACAGACCCGGGACTCAAAGTCTCCGAGAGGGGAAGGGCTGAGTTTGTGCCTATGCAGGCGTACCCCTTCTATTATAAACTAAGGACAACCTGGCCTGGATACCTTATTCCTTCTGGCTGTTTTGGTCTATTTTCTCTATAAATACATGCATAGGACAAACATAGAAAACATCACCAAGAGGCACCTTTGTCTGGACATTGAATCTACATACAATTCTGCTGGTTCACCAATTGCACTACGATCCTGCGACAAACACTGCCAGGGTTGTGCCCACTTGGGTCACTCCATCTTTGGATGTAAGGCCTCATGCCACAGTAAGGAGCTTTGGATAAAAGCCTCCACCAAATGGCAGATAAGAGTGCCAGGCAGAGCTTCCAGGCTGATTTAAAGCCTGTTGAGAGACAGAGTTCATATGAACTGTCCAACAGTTCACTCATCTTTATCTTTTAACTCCTCTTAACTTCCTTTCATTCTTTAATTGTCAACCTGTCTTTTCCACATCACACACTTTTTATTAGATTTGGAAGCGCTGGAGCTTGGGATTGATATTAAATCTAATTTCACATTTCAAAATTGCTGCAGAAATAAAGACTTGAATGAAAGTTGACATTTTTTGGCCCGAAAAGCTAATCTGTTTGTTCTGTCTAAATAAAAGTTTCATTCCAAACATGAACAACGTCTGACTCATAACGCAAGAGTTCCAAAACTCTTGACGACCGTATCAGTCAAACTCATGAAAAATTCACCAGTACATTTTTGTCAGCAGCTAGTTTCCTAAATTAATTCATTACATTTGAATCAAAGCCTTCAAATGTGGCACACTGAGGGAGGATTAAGGCTCTACATGGGGCTCAGCTGGGTTTGATGTTTAACTCAGAGTTTGTTTTTTGTTTGTCATGCTCTCTCCCCCAGTTAACCACGGGTTACTGGCCTACCACTACAACATGGTGAACACTGACTGCATTCCCCTATAGCACCAAACCCCACAGAGATCAGTGCATCTGCTCTGTGTTGAACTCTTCTTTTTACGGTTCACTATCAGCTCTGCTCTTCTGGGCACGACCAAATTAGTCAGAGCTACGTCACCTCCTCAACAACGCCACCACAGTAACTTGAACACACCATGTTAACTACCATTTAGATAGTCACGGCTGTTTGATTTAATCAAACCTAAGCAATTGTGTCTATGGACAGATATGAGGCCATCATGGTGACATGACCTCACCCTGCCACACAAAAGCAGCCTCTGTGCAGAGACTGCACACAAACGCCGGCTGACAACACAAGGCCAGAGGATGAAAGGTCTCCTCAATGTTTGGTGACAGTTATTACCCTCTCCACTGAAACCAAATACCTGTGGGTCCAGATAGCATTATCTTATTGTGAGGCACGCTGGGGGCCGGCCTGTAATCAGTGCCAGGTTTGATGCCACCCCTCCCCCTCTGTTTCCACACCATGAAGCCATAAAGTGCTCTGCAGACATTTTTTAAGGAATTGTTCAATTTTGGAAAATCTTCGTATTCCCTTATTTTTGCTGAGCATTGAATCAGAATATTGATACATCTGGCACATCGGTACAGTAAACACGAAGCTAGCAGCTAGCTCTGTCCAAAGCACCTCTAATCTCTAAAGCTCACTAACATGTTGTATCTTTTTTTTTTAAAGCCATACAAAAACCAAGTGTTAAAACGACAAATTGTAGCTAACCGAGGGTTATGTGCCCGCCTATTTCTTGGCCAGGACCAGTTAACCAGGTAAGCAGAGACTCCAGGAAGTTACTGGTCTCGACCAAACAAAAAAAGCCTGGTACATAACCCACTTTGGGTTTGTATCAATTAAACAAACAAACAAGTGTTAATACGTGAGCTTTAGAGGTGCAGCTAGGCTTTTGTTACCTTTCCAAAAATGCTGAACTTTTCCTTTAAGAAAATATGAGTGCAGGTGGTGATGGTGAGGTGAGCGATGTGGATTGCAACTTATTTACAGAAGCAGACACTGGTACAAAATCTCCCAAAATGATCTATATGACATTTCAAACAAACTGACAATGGAAAGAAGACAAAATAGGGGTTGAGGAGCAAAGAAAAAAAACACACCGACAGACGGGAGGCATCAGAGGTTTAGAAAAGGAAAGTGGCTGTTAGTCCCATTTGGGAGGTAAGAGGTTTAGCCCGGAGAATCCTGAGCAACGCAAACCTTTCACAGAAGGCCTGATCAGATTAATATTACCCCCACTGCAGTAATGGCTAATGTGTATTGTTAGGATATATCATTTCAATTAACCATCCGACTTTAACTGAAATATGTCAATGAGGCGACATGTGCAATAAAAGCATGTACATCTCCCAAGCTTTGATAGTGACCACATAATGACTTTGTGGTTAGTTCTATCATCTCATAGCAAGGAGGCCAATGGCTTTGGATCTCAGCTCTGGTTCCGTCTGTGTGAAGCTGAGACGTGCACGTTTAGTCAATCAGAAACTCTAACTTACCCACAAAGATGCATGTGTTTATGTGTGTTTACCCTGTGATACACTGGTTACCTCTCTTGGGTCTCTCCACTGTGTTACACTACAACCAGATGACCCATGTCAACCCAATGGCCAGTTCTCAAAGAAGTGTGAAACTAAAACCACTCCAGGGAAGTGAATTGCCAGTGATGTGCATGACTTGCTCACTTCCCCCACTGATTCCCCATCTACGTAACAGGCATCTCAGCCCACAAGAATGCTCTGTTTCTCAAACAGGAAACGAATGGATGGACCTAACTGAGATTAATACTAATCTAAATATATGCTGAAGTAGTCAACCTCTAGCACGATCTACTGCTTGTTCAAGAACATCAGCGTATTTATAAATTAAACCACAAAGATACTGAATATAGATCCAGGCTTACCAATTAGGTACTACCAACACTTCCTCCATATCTTTTTTTAAAAGGGGCACTCCACTGATTTTACAAATGAAGACCAGTTTTCTCATCATGAGGACTACACAGCCTGTGAAAACAGTTGTATAAAAGGCGTTTGGGACTCTGATGGAGCTTTCAATCGTCTGAGAAAATAACCCTGATGATGTCGTGATGATGATGAGACATAAAAGAAAAATAGCCGCAATACAAACTGGAGGTGTGGCCAAAGACATTCATTTAGCAGGCAGGGAGAGTCTAAAGTAAGATGCTATTGAGTTGCCTTATGGGAAATGTAGGATCCAGCAATTTTGGAGCTTGATCCATACTACAGACTAAAAGTCAGGAGATCTCAGCCTCTGCTTCTTTGTTTTTAACCTGTTTTTTCATGTTTTTTGCAAGTCCCCGACGTAATGGACGTGCAATACTTGTTTGCTGAAGTTAGAAACCATTAAAAGTAAGAAACATGTGGTCCATCACAATGCATCATCGCACAGATCTGGATTTTACATTTTCACAAAATTTGACAAGATTTAAATGTCTACATTCAATTCCTAAATCCAGATCCCTGCATTTTGTACCAAGCACACCTGTGACATGAGACATGCCCCACGTGACCAAAAATGAAGTTAACGCGGCAAAGAAAAAAAAAAACTTTGAACAAAGTGGAACACACTCAATATTGCAGGGAACATGTCTGAAAGAGAAAGCTTTGATTGTCAGGAAGTGGAAATCCTGTTTGTCCTTTGACGCTATGGAACAGAATAGAATGCTTCTTAGTAAAATTCTTTGAAATTCAAATGAGTGAAGCCTCCATATTCCATCCTTTCAGAAACATATCAGGTCTTTCATAATAATCGAACCAGTAGTTTTATGTAGAGTAGTAGGCATTACTTCGTAGCTTTATCAAACAACTGGCTTTTGAGGAAATATGTGAGGAGATAAAATATGTCATTTCCGATAAGCAGAGCCCAATTACAAGCTAACGTAACAGTAGACATGTTCTTATTCAAACCATTAAGCATTATCACATAAGTGCATCACAGTCAAACCTTGCCCTGGGGAATATCATCAAAACAAACAAGGAAGGAAGGAAGGAAGAAAACCTTCAGAATCAATGTGTAACTAAAAAATCTTAGTGTTTAGTTGACATCACCACCTACAACCGAAAAGCTGTGGTTCAGTTGTTCTAAAGCAGCACATGTAGGCATCAATGGGAAACTTACCCAGTCTATTTGATGACGACGGCTGCGAGCAGACTCCTTCAGGTGCACGCTAAACTCATCTTAAGTCCATCAGAGAGAGCAGGTGTGTTTATACTAGGCAGGTATCCTGAGCAGCGGGCATGTGAGCTCTCACCACACTGATTACACTGAGCTAAATATGGCTTTGTGCTAGCACAAACAGGAGGCAGATCAAAGCCCTGATGTCAGAGGGGAGGGGCGGAGCCTACCGGCCGCAGGTCAGGTGTCTGCTGCAACTACAACTATCCTGCCTCTGCCTTCAAAACACACCCTTACGTAGCTCGGAGCGTGTGCAGATACACCACTTCTTTATCAACCAATCAGACAACATAATCTGCAGTAGAGAGAGTGTTACGCTAGGATGATTCACAGAGAAGGGTTCAAGGCCGACAACAATCCAAAAATCCATGGAACTGCATGGTCAAAGGTGGCATTTTTGAAATCTCATATTCTCATCGTAATTGACTTTATTCTTTTGCTTACTGCTTTTAAATGTCATTCTAATACTTTTCTTTGCCATCTCATAGTCCCAGGCCCTCTTGATTACATGACAGTTAATGGAATATTTTGGGGGTTTTGACTGTTGGTCGGACAAAACCAGACATCTGATGAAGTAACCATGGACTCTGCAATAATGTGATGAGCACCTTTATACTGTTTGATAGACGTAACGATTATATCTATTAATCAAGAAAACAATGGGCCGGCCTTATCGATAACAAAAGCAATCATTAGGGGAGTCTGAAAAGGTCTTCCAAATGGAAGCAAGAGTTATCAAAAAACCCTGCTGGATTTCTCATTTCTTTTCTCTATTTTACTTTAAATTTGTCTTTAACTAACAACTTCCTGTCACGCCAGGTTGACATCTGTACTCATCTGTATTAATACGTGACACACACCCAGTTTAAGCACTACTTTGTGGTCCACAAAAAAGGAGCATGTTTCAGCCCTGTCTCTCTGCAGACAGAGGCTCAGTGGCCTTTATACCTGGAACCTTGGTAGCCATGTACCTTGAGTCCATATTGCACGTGGCTAGATTACATTCAGAGGTAGGAAACATCTGTACACATAGTGAAATCAGATTTCACTATGTGTACAAGAGAAGACTTCCAGATAGCTTTGAAGCCAACAGTAAATACCCCAGATGGTTTGCACAGCACCCATCCTGACAATCCAGTTTTTGCAAGTATCTATTTGCATCGTTGTATTTGAGCCTCCCTGTCTTCTGTTTGTTTTGGGTTTCCTTCCTGGCGAGTCGGCAAACAAAGGTTTATTTCTGCCCATACGGAGACTTGTAGCATGTACACATTGTTGTTAGTGCAATGAAATGCAAGTCTGACCTCTGTGTGATTACACTTTATTACAAGATCCAATCTCATCAGCCAAAGTGCAGATGTAAGCAATAATGTGTCATGGTGAATGCACAGCGCAGTACTGCACATACACAGGAACGGCAACAAGCAACAAACCAATGCTTTTTTTGGTATCAACCAAAATGTACATTTACATTTAGCAGACGCTTTTATCCAAAGCGACTTACATATGAGAACATTCACAAACCGAAGGCGCAGCTTCGGGAGCATTTTGGGGTTCAGTATCTTGCTCAAGGATACTTCGACGCATGGCTGGGGGATCGGTCCGCTGACCTTCCGATTGGCAGGCGACCGCTCTGCCACCAAGCAACGGCTGCCCCGGACACAAAATGTGTCCATAGCACAGATTATCGAAAAAACTGCCAGGTACTTAAAGGTGGCATCCAATGTCTGGTCAGATTCAAACCACCATCTTATCTACCTGCTGCAAATTTTCACATGAGAGATTTATAAGCAATTGACACACTTTATTTTAAGACAAACTTCTGGCTGGCAAAGTTGACAATTTTTTGTAGAAAGATATGGTGGCACCACAGGCACAGCAACAATTAACAACAAAGTATGCCCAATAAGCCCCAGGAGGAAGGAGACACCACTCCTAGACACAAAAGTTGTACAAGTTGCAGAGGTGGCTGCTGTTTTGGAACAGCGAGTGCGGCTGCTGTGTGGCATGCTGAGGAGGATTCCAGCGATTCCAGTCTTAACAAAAACTAAGTCAAGGCTTTATTGTGAATATCAGCAGGGAATTCAGCCCTCCCAGGCATACAAAAGCCAGCCCTGAGACAGCGCTACATTATGAACTAGTACCTGTATGACTTCCTCTAATGCTTCCATTCTTATACTAAATACGGTGTAATTACAAGGCTGACACTGTGCGTATCCTCCATCATCATTAAATTAGGGGGTTTGTGACGATGAGAAATTGGCTGGGTTCAGCTTGGAGCCAGCAGAATCCTCATGGTAATTTACAAGCACTCTAAATGGGAGGCCAACTCCTCTTTCACTGGAGCTAAAAACATATTTCTGACGGGGACGGCCTCACAAGTGAGCCAAAAGTTTGCTGAAAGAGACACAGAGAAGAGACTTAAACGCTTTTGTCTAACGGAAGCACTGCGTAGTCCTCTCCTGATAGCCTTGTGACTAAAAATGTGATAGTGTATGGATGTGTACGGGTTTCTAGATTGTTGGCAATCTAAGAACTCAAGTGCAACTTAGTCCACAGCTGCTTCCTGATGCTGGTAATCGGTAGAATATCTCGATATCTCAGTGATTTAAAAAAATGACACTTACACTGACAACATGATGGCCCTGATATTTAAGACATCTGAGATTACGTGGGTTACTTAGCAATATTTTGTCTAACGTGATTTCTAGCATTTTAAAACTAAACCCTTCAGATGTCCATGTAAAGCATTGTACTGTGCAAACCTCATAAGCTAAAATTAAAGATTTAAACTCTGAGAAATCTACACTTTCAAAATGCACTTGATAATTACCATCACAGCAAAAAAATGTATTGTTTCTTGTTTTTTTATTAGGTCTTGAAAAATAGTGTCAAATTAGGAAAAGCCAACGGTCTCCAGTGGAGCTGCTCTGTAGCAGCCACCAGTAAATCAATGCAGCTGCAATGGACAGTTCCCAGTCTGTAATTGTGAGTCACTTTGAAGCTCAAGCAAATTTCCTCTTACACATAAAAGTTAAGTATTAGCAAAGTATTTGAAGTGATACTGTAAATCAGGACACGCCTTTTCAGAAGCCTCAGGCAGGAGTCAGAACAGGTGTGTTTCCTTCTTTCACACAGCCACCTCCTCTGCAGATTATAACACGAGGATGGTGAACACCTACTGTATACCCACTGGCAGCGACTCTGATTTGCAGGCCAATCACACAGTGAAAAGCATCCACATGGAGACACACAAAACGCCAGGTGACTCGGCTGCCCGACAGAGTAAGATATACTGAGTCAACACTGACAGTAAGAAGTCTCTGCAGTGACACCAAGGCAAACAGATGCTTGTCAAAAGCGGTGATTACGAGGGTCGTGCAACTATGCTGGAGGAGGGATAACAACTGTGTCCAGTCTTTGTAATCCACACTCTCTGACATTTAGGATGAAGCATTGGTGTGGGATCCAAGCATCCAGTATCATTATTGTGGGTGCACGCATTAAGACAGCGTGAAGCATACGATCACTTTTCAGATTAGTATCACTTTGGCGGCAAAGAAGATCATTCTGAAGGGCACTGGAAAGACGCCACCTGATGGATTTTACAGCGCAGAACTCCAGTTTCTGACTGTCTCTAAAAAGGAACCCGGCTTTTCAGATTACACTGGCTCCTACTGAGCATCTTCACTGGAGAAGTTTGCACACAAGTTCCGGCTGAGTGGGACTCGGTCCAAATGAAGAAGATGTGTTCCACGATGTTACTTCTCAGCCAACCTATGGGTGTGTTGCAACATGGGAAAGCAGAGGCGGCCATGTTTATGCGCCTGATCCTTTGAACAGTGTTTATGTGGTTGAGGTCAAGCCAGTGTAAATGAATTAGTAGGCTACTGTTTTCTTTTACATGTGTGTAGATCCTCCCACTAGCAGGAAAAATAAAGCTTGTGCAATTGAATGTCCTTGACGGGGGGTGGGGGTGGGTGGGGAAGCATTGAGATTTTAAGTATGTCAAACTGCCAAACAGTGACTTTGCAATGATCCTATTGTGCTTAATGGCATGTTTATCTAAAGATATTGGCAAGGTAATTATTCCAATATGGACAGTTAAAGCTAGGCGATATATCAGTATTTACCACTATAGTATAATAAAGGGATGTTATATCATACATGGAGCTGTGTAACTTTGCAATGAGTAGTCATGCAAAGCAATTAATAACTCAAACTTCTCCCAGAATGACTTCTGAAATGCTTGAGAATGACAGCTTAAATGTTTAATTTGACTTTATCACCATGGCGACATCACATGTCTTTCCAAACATGACCAGTTGCCTAAGGATAGATCAACATTAAGGTGGTCGCTAGTAATATTAATTATTTGCCCATGTATTTACAATATCTTTTTCATATCGCATTTTCATTCCGAAAGAAGATTATTCCTCGAGGGCCTGTGCGTCTTTACTGCTAACGTTAAGGTTGTCGTGCCTCGACATTGACTAGAGAGTTTCTAGTACCGTTAGCATACTTAGCATTATAGTTTTTGTATCTCCTGTAGTTTGAATATTGCATATATTGGGCTATACTTTCGCTTATTTTGCTGCGGTATCATTTTACATTTGCACGGGACAACGGAGTCCACAGCGGAGCTCACAGAAACGTGAGAAGTTCCCACATTGGCCCTACAGGCTCTGAATGAGGATGTCATTTGCTACAAAGCAACGCGTTAAGACCCGGCGTCCAGCAGCCATTAGACGACCGCTCTCAGTGGAAAACACCGCTGAAAGGTGCTAAAGTAACGCCGGCGTCTGTTCACATAAGTCTACAGTTACCAACGGGCTACATCGCGCATGACTCCACTTAACTTACCTCAAGCAGATGAAGCTCAGCGGGAAGAAGCGGCAGTTTTTGGACGCATAATAATCCTGCCAGTGGATGGACTTCCAGTGGTTTGAGCTGGGCCGAAATGACCTTTTAAAATAGTTTGTACTCAAGAAATGGGTGAGCGGCAGCGCGGGTCTTCCACCGAGGTGTCGCCGTTCAGAAACAGCAGGACTGACGGCACTTTCTTACAGTTGTTAGTGTTTCCCAGGACAACTCGGTGGGAGGAGTCCGCAGGAGGGCCCTATGTGCGTTGGGTTTCTTCTAGGAGTTCAGTTTCCGACCTGAAATAGTAGCGTTACATTTTTAGTCGCGAGGTAACGTTACGCAGACTAACTTAAGTTACCGAACCAAAAAACTTTATCGGCAACTTGAGGTAACGACTTAACTGTGACTGTTCTAGACGCGGACAACGTCTCGCGGCCGCTCGTCAGTGGCAGCATGACGCCAGCAGAAATCTGTTATCATCCTGTGTGTGTTTTTTCGCAATAAAACGGGTCACTTCAAATAGGATTTACATGAAGCTGATGGGGTATATTGGGGTAAATGATGTACTCGAATTAATAAGAGGAGGCAAATTATTAGAAGAAATATGCATTCGAACCGTCTTTGTTCTGACTTCTTGACTTTTGATTAATTCTGTGTAGTATGCCAGCAGTAGAAATGATTCCTTGTTGATGCTGTGTCATTTTATTGCAGTGGGAAGTGCTACAAGTGCAGCAAATCAATATGAGAAACACATCTGGTTATTCTGGGCAACTTCAATGTCGTTTTGTAGCATATAGCTTTAGTTAAATAAGTTTTTTGTTTGTTTAGTGTTGTGTGTGTGTGTGCGCGCGCGTGTGTGTGTGTGTGCTCTCAGTGTAAGGCCCTGTTTACACCTGGTAAGCCCCCAATCAGCTGTAGAGCTTGTTAAACCTTTACTTTGCTTTTATTTTGAAGGCAAAGCTAAAAGTCACAAAAGATCTAGCCACCAACTGCTGCATAATTGACAGCGATCTTACCAAGTGTCCAATAATAAAGGAAAACAGAAGTATGAATGAAGTGTTAGTGCACAATATGTAAACCTTTAATTGTAGTTTTATAGAACTATAATCACCTCGATGTGCTGTTCAGACTCATTCTGGCATCACTTTGAACAGAACAGTTTCCACCAGCTCTGTACTTTCTCCAACACTGTAACTGATGACTACTATTCTGACAGAGCAACTAAATTATATATCATATCCTGTGGGAATGTTAGGCTATAGTACTACTACATAAGGATTAAAAAGCATTTACTTGTAAGGTCACTAAATTCACTAATCAGTACAGATCCTGTGTCTGAATATCATATGGAATACCAGAGTGATTGCATGCCATATGGTATGAGAAGGTCACTGATTACAGCACACACATTAAATGGTTACGTAGGCTTTTCTTTCTTACTTTTATTCTATTCTTTTTCATGGTTACCTAACTTCTTCAGGTTAGTAATGTATCAAGTAGTGGTCCATGTTTTGGGCCAAGTGGTCAAACTATAACCAACAGTCATTAAAGTGTGAATCATGGATTCTTGGATTGGCCAGTGCTGCAAATGTAATACGCAACGGGGAGGTTTCATTGCTGTCTCATTGTGACTGCATACAGGATATCACCTTTAAGCCACGGGGGGCTCTTGTGGTTTGAACTGCCCTCTGCTGGTTTAGAAGGCCTTCTGCAGTGATCTCTGAAAGCCGGGACACACATTGGATAGATCCCGGGATGTGGTTTGAAGTAAAAGCACCCAACCTCTCTTGAGCCATTTCCAGCTATTACAGTAAACTTTATTTAGATGGCACTTTTCTTATTAATGTTACAAAGTGCTTTACAAACAGAAATAAAACCAGACAAGGTAGATACAATGACAATAAATCCAAAGAACATGAGCAAAGAGGAAGCAACAACAACAAAACAAAAAAATATATATCAAACATTTCCAAACGCTTTCACAAAGAGAAAAGGTTTAAGAAGCGATTTAAAACAAGCTAGAGACTTAGCGTGCCTGAGCTCATTAGGCAGAGAGTTTCATAGCGTGGGGCCTCTAATAGCAAAAGCCCGATCACCCTTAGTCACAAACTGAGACCTGGGAGTAACCAGCACGGCCCCATCCGTGGATCTCAGTGCTAGAGAGGGAACCTACCAGGTCGATAAATCTGAGACGTATTTAGGAGAAAGGCTGTTTAAGCCCTGAAAAGTGAGCAGTAATATTTTAAAATCTATTCGAAATCTAACAGGGAGCCAGTGTTAGGGAGGCAAGCAGCACAGGGGTGATGTGATCGTGTCTCTTTGTCCCAGCAACGAGTCGAGCAGCAGCGTTTTGTGCCAGCTGGAGCCATTAGGCAGATGTTATTGTTAAATGGTACTGAACTGATGCAAGGTGCAATGGGTCTTCTAATAAAATGCTTTTGCTCTGAAGTGCTGTATGTTTGCCTTATAAGAATCACCGACTGGAGGTTAGGGTTTACACTCCTCTTTATTTATCATACAGACAGATAAAACATTGGAAACGCACACTCTGCTTTACTGTTTCACCTCACAACAAAACAACTCATGCAGTACGTGTACTTGTCTAACATTGTTTCCTTTCACTGAGAAATGATTCCCCACATTTGATGACCTCTGTTCAGCATTCAAATGCCTCTAATCCTCAGCAGCCCACTGGGTTGAAATGTGTTCTACTCAACGTGTGTCAACCCTCCACAGAAATAAATTGTACAAAGACTAGAGCTTGTGTGGTTGTTGTACGCACACTTATAAAGGATGCCGTGTTTGGAATAACCTTACTTTTCATCCGGTTTCTATGAATGACGGTATATGTATGTATGAGTGCAAAGCAGGCCGGTGCTGAAAAGGCGCATTCGTCCCCTGGTTTTAGTTCAACCGAACAAAACTATGCTGTTTTATCGTGCATTGGTTTCCTTCAGAAATCAACAAAATTCATTAGAGAATGTAAATGAGATCACATATTCATAATACATAAGAAAATGTATTATGAATATGTGTTTGAAATCATTCCTTTCCAGGGCGCTGACTCCACCTGACTGGCATCTTTGGAGGGACATGAATTGAGCAGAGCTTTTATCATGTGGCAATGAAAATAAAAACATCCAGTGGTTTTTAGCTGAGCCCAGCGAGCATGTGAGTCCACACTTTCGGATGAAATCACCATAAATGACGTCAGAATGGCCCCTGGGGTGGGAACGAGGGAGTTGTTTATGGAACAGTCAGGGATGACTGCACATCCCGAAAGATTCTGATAATTTCATGTGCTAACTAGGAGTCCACACTGATGGCTGGTCACCTGTAAGAGCAGACTGACCTATCAGAGTCAGACAAGTATTTGTGAGTATTAGTTCCCAACTCAGAATCTAGGATGGAGTCTGTCTCACTCCCCTCTCAGCATAGCTTATCTACTGTTATGGATCATAACTGCGACAAAAGCATTACTGATGAATCACACTACTGGCTGCTGGCTTTTTCCAAATAAATGCTTGTTGCCAGAAAGAGAAAAACACAATAAAAACCCTGTATTCTGCCATGGTGTGTCTTCAGCTGCAGCAGACAGAACAGAGAGACTTACATAAAGCCTGATGGATTTACGAGTATAAAATAAATATTAGAATTTATTTATACTAAAATGAAATTTCTGCATATTTGAGGAACAGTTGTTATTAAATGCTGATGATTTTGAAAAGAATAAAAGCTGTTATGTCATTGGTTGACTAAATTACACATATTGGAGCCTAGAAATTTTACAAATATTTAATGCTAAGCCTGAGTAGAGTCTTTTGCTTTTTCCAAACCGATGTCGTGATTTTGACTGGAACTATCCTCACACCCCATAACAGTTAAAGCTCCGAACATGTACTATACGGCAAACTGTATTACTGTCTTTAAAGCTCAGCTTTCCGCAAAACAAGCTGGTATCTGGCACCTCATCAAACACATGCACACAGTGTTACAAACGCACCAGGTAGACAGTTTCCATCCCTGTATGAGAAATTGAACCACAGAAAGGGTGTTTCGGGGCCCCAGCAGGCAGCCGGGCCTTCCTCCCATCACAAGCATCTAAGCGCAGGGCTTTGTGCCTCTCCTCCACCTGTAACCAGCCGAGGGTTAGATAAATGGCAGGTGGTATTGAAAAGAGTCCCCATTCACCGCCATGCTGAGCTGCACTTAGACACATTATTGCAGTCTGGAGGCGGAGTGGAGGGACGTGGGGGGAATGTTGAAGCAGGGTGGGCTGCAGACTGCCAGAACATGAACGAGACGGGGAAACAAGCATGACACAAAGAAGTACATAGCTGCCTTTGTGCGGCGATAAAAGGAGGTTTTGTAAGTTTGAGGACTTGGATGGAAGAGGATGGAAGAGATAGTGGTGAAAACCCCCCAGCCAGAGTAAACACTTGGATAGAGAGACAAAAACACACTAGGTGCAAGAGGCGGGAGGAGGGAGAGAGAGGGAAGGGGCGAGAGGCATATCATTTGGCTGAAGTGCCTTCAGAGTGCTGCATACACTGTCTCATAGCTCAGTGGACAGCCTCTCACACTCAGCAGCACTGTCCACATCTCTTCTCACTCGGTCTGGGCCATGAGGATTTTGTTGTTTTTCTTCAGTAAAAGCTGCATTGGGTAACGTTTGAAGCCCAAAATGGCAGCATTGGGGAAAGGCTTGAAAATGTTTGAACTTCAGTACCCAAATTATGTAACATTTGTCACTAAACTGCAGGCTGAGTATACCCAGATACAACATACTGGCCAGTCTTCACTCACTTGTGTTTTAAGTGTGCTGTTTAAATTGGGATTATAATCTCACCTCACAGCCCATTTTGTCGCTGTTCTGGTGCTTTTGATCATATCGCATGATCTCCATCAGCTCTCTCGAGGTGAGATTGTTTTGTCAATGGCTGTTTCCAAGGTCAAGGTCAAAGTCACACCACCTTGATTTAAAACAGCACTAACGGATATTTTTGGCCATGTGGGGGCAGCACAACAAGATGAAAACCCAACATTGTGTTAGCGCCGTGTTTGGGTTTTTCGTGGCAAAAACGCCGTTACCTGTTTACGCAGGCAGCAGACAGAGCAACATTAGCACTCATTTGGAGTCATGTTTCTGGCCACCTGGCGAATCGAAGGCCAATGCTCACTTTCCTTTTATCTCTGTTTGCTCACTACTAAACGCTGAGGGAAACACCTCACCCTTTAGCTTCTAAATGCATGACTGTGGCCACCATCTGGTCGCTAACTTTGTCAGTCTGCCATTTAATGCAGGGTTTTCGCTCGTAACAGCCGCCTGCTGTGGCTTGAAACGTGGTAGATGAGATTGCAGAGACTGAACCAAAACAGAAAAACCAGTTTTGGCTGTAAAACCAAAACAGCTAGCTAAAAGACACTGTGACTAAAAAAATAACAATTGAAGCGCGCACCAGGATACTAGGATGCACAATGTTTTGTTAACAGATTACATCAAAAAGGAGAAAACAACGCATTTCGCATGTTGCTTCATGAGATTCGCTCTGTCGAGCTGAGGGAAACTGCAAAGTCGGGTGATAATTCTCTGTGGGTTCATCAATATGAGCAACCCCTCTCACATTACACATAGTCATTTGATCCATTGTTCATACTGATTGGTGCAGCTTTAAATGAACTGCATCCATCTATTTGAGAAATGTATCAAGGCTAAAGCTAAAATCTCTCTGCGTGTAAATATTTGAATTGTACCTAAAAAATATATATACATCACAACACAAGATTTCCTGACTGTTTTGCTTCAACGTTTCTGATCATTGTTATTTTGGCAACGTCGACACATGTTCAGCTCAAAAAAGTTCTGACACCATTAAGATCAAAACGATCTCTGAAAGCTTCCTCTGGGTTGAAGCTGTCTGTTTTCCTGGCAACACAGTTCACTCAACTGCCACCCACCATTTGTTTTACCAGAGCTTTTTACATACTAACCCTACAGGTACAACAATTCCCAGAGCATATCATACAAATTCTCGATAGCTGTCAGCTTTAAATTGTCTTTAGATGTGTGATTTTCCAGCCGTTCCAGCTCATTTTTCATCTCAGCTTGTAAAACTGCCTCAGAGAATCAAAAAGCACCTCGGAATTATCTTGATAGGGTGTGGTATAATTGCACAGATAACAGTATACCAGTCATGCTGCTGTCATTCGGGCTGGTTGGATCGAGTAACATCCAACATTGCCATAACACAGCCAAAGTGTGTGCTTCTGTTAAAGGATAATCTTCTGAAATTCTAGGTTTCTTTTAAATTGCTAGCAAATCCCATGAAATCACCAAAACCAACAATGAGTTGATTGTACTGCCATTGTTGTCTGTAAACACAGCAATCAGCCGTACTGTTGCACTGGGTGACATTTTCCTTCATTATAATAAACACAAATACTTAATAATCCCACATACACCATGCTGGTGCCGCAAATACTGCCTGGAGCACTAAATGTGCATTCATTCGCTGCTGAAAATAGTGCCCAGCAAATACACAATTTACCCCTGTTTGAGTAAGATTTGTTAAAAAGTACAGTGAAACAACACATTTGTGATTTAAGACTTCAGTACAAACTTCAGTAGTGTGCTTGTGTGCCACAGGCAAGGTAGGTAAGTCGTACAGTATCGAGGGACATTGTTGGTTTTGGTCTTTTTATGGGATTTGTTCACCATAAGAAAAATACAGGAAAATGTTATCCTTATCCTTAAGACTGACCTCCAACCGTTTAACTCACGGCTGCTTATTAAATGTATTTAACCATGATAATACACCACAAACTGGCTCAGTATTAGAATATCTCTGTGATCAAAACATTGTTGTTGGCACTAATGCGTGTATCAAGATGAGGTATGGTGCAGCTTCACGCTTTTATTAAGAGAAAGCAAGTCAGTGGTCAGTGACTGGTCAGATCTCTATGAGCTAAATCAATAATATTTTTGTATTTAAGCATTTATGAATAATTTGACAATCCCTGTCATGTCCACAAGATGTCAGTGTCCGTAGTGCTGTAGGTCAGTAAATCCAGTTGATCCCATCAGCTGGGATTTACTGTCTTTGTGGAGTCTAAACACACCACAATACAAATCGCTGTGTGTGTGTGTGTGTGTGTGTGTGTGTGTGTGTGTGTGTGTGTGTGTGTGTGTGAGTGTATTCAGCCAATCATCCTGAGTGGTAAAATAACATTTTCAGAACCTAAGCATAGAGTGTTCAAATGATCTTCAATATAGTAAAATTATGAAGGAACTTTGTCCTTACAGTTGGCCTTTTGCCTCATAACGCCTGACTTTAGGTCAAAGTTTACCAACCTGTGTCGCTGTCTGAGTCTACATGTACTTATGCATGTATGTGGCACGCCTGCCAGTCCTGAATGCACGCCACAGTCCAGGTCAGGTGACTTAAGCCGAGTTGGCGTGGCCAACCAAATGAGAGGGATTTGGGGAGGTCGGACCCATGCTGCCGCCCACCCACCTCCACATCCCACCTCCATTCACTAAAGCCCAGCAGATTAACTCCCCCAGATCTCTCCTCTTTAATTAGGAGCAAACAGGAGGAGGGAAGGCACAGAGACTTCAGAAAGAAAATTCAGAAGAAGTACAGATGGGGAAATAAACAGAGTGGGCTAGACTTATTGTTGCTGACACATAATATAAAATTGCCTCTCTGGAAATATTTCTATGTAAATAAACTGTATAAAACAATGATTACCCAGTGTGGGAAAGGAACATCCTACATTTCATATATTACCATTACTACAATGTCATAAAGTTAATCACTTACTCTAAAAAGTACCATCATTTGGATCATATTTTGCATTATCAATCACAGAAGGTGACAGATTTTCTCACCACATGTGATTTTTAACTCTTTGCCACATGCACATCGGACAGATAGACAAGAGATTGCGTGAAAATAAGCCAATAACTACGACGTCCAGGATGGTTCCAGGACTTTCCCCAGCCCTGAGATCCACCATGATGCTCCAAAAGTGTTTTTTTTTTTTTTTTTTTTTTTTTTTTTAAACAACCACCCTACAAAATGTGACACTGACTCCTTTAAGGCCCAGGCAGAAGGAAAACAATTGAACAAAACTATGTAGCGGTAATTGTGCCAGCAGGGTTTTGCTTGCTGCTTCTCTCCTCTGCCTTGTTATCTTAAAGTCGTTTTGTGCCCACATACGGAAGATGAGGCGCTTAAAAAAAAAGGAAAGAGAACTGAAACTTGAGTAGGCGATACACAAACCCTGAGGGGCTTATAAACAATACTTCAGATAAATCTGACTGAAAGCAAACAACACCAACATTTATCAAGCGTTCATGTTAGACGAGAAAAGCAGCTAAAGGAAATAATTTCCTTAACCCAAGTCAATACAACCCAAACTGCATTTTAAATTCTGGGAATTTCAATGACTCTGTAGAATAAGCTTTAAATCCCTGACCATCAGCAAGCAGCTAATTGCAAGGATGTCAGGGGCCAGTGGAAACAAACAGCTATATCACCCTGGACTCATCATGGAGTTCATTGGAGGAAAATAATAAAGTTAAAGCAGCATACAGTAGTTTCAAGTTAGACCACTAAGAAAAGGGACACTTGGAGTGGGTTTATCACTCTTTCCCAGAATCCTCCCCCTGGAAGCTATTCATTTCCTGGATGTTTGCACGAGACGCCTCGGTGATGCAGCTTGCCCGCCGTTGCCGAGCCCCTCCTCCTGAGGCAGGCCCAGCAGCCGCCATCAAACTGTAATCCCAATGTGTTCGCCAGAGGACGAAGCTCTGCAGATGAAGGGCAGAGGCATCAGGGAGAATAGCATTTTAGCAGGCCAACACTAACGTTCCCTCTCAGGGTAACTGACAACTGCATGATCACATCAAGATGGTCTCCCAGAGATGTGATTTCACGTTTTAACATTAATACTGACAGGATGCAGGACATGACTGTTGGGCCTCGATACCGGATTATTCACACGGAGAGGTCCAGTGCGTGTGATTGGTGGACAGTGTGACTGGATGGATGGGTAAAGGGAGCCAAGGGCGGGGCTTGGAGGAGGGGTTAAATGGAGACTGGTGAAGACAGAGAGTATTGGGGCTAAATTTAGCCAATGGCTCTGCTGGGGTGGAGCTAATCCTCTTTGCCCTCGAATTATCTGGCCTTCGGATTAAAGAGCTTACCTCTATGCAAAACATCTACTCTCTATAATGATGTCCCATAGCAGGCTGTACCATGTCCCTTGGTGGGGGTGGATGAGTTGGCAGGCTGCCCGCTGTAATGAATGAAGAACTTGTTTAATGGGCCAAAATCATTCACTATTTGCTACATAGCACCATTCTATAGTCTTGTCTATATCGTGACAGTTATCACATTTTACTGTAGATAGTGGACTAAAATGATCCCATAATGCAACATACAGCATAATGTAATAATCTAGAAATTGTAAAAGATGGCACATAACATAATGGCATGCAATGTTGTGTCTGGAAAACCGCCACACTATATATAGACTTCTACATAGAATTCCATGTATTGCAAATGTTTAATAGGGACATTTTAACATGCATTAATGGAGACTTACAGAAGCATAAAGGGAACAGCTGTAAACGTGCATTAAGAGATGAAAGTAGGCATTAGTTGGATCTAATAATAAGTATCGCTGCATACTGACTTACATAACAATATTTATGTCTTACTGTCTCACATTCAAGTCCTGTAGAGTGGGGGTTTCTAGCATGAGGGTCGGAAACAAATCTGCAGGGTCACAAGATGATAACCGGAATAGGAAAGCAGAAAATGCATACTTGTGTTACAACAAATTTTGTTTATTTTGTCAGACTTTTCGGCTAATCTTGTTTTCTTTTGAATTACTGCATAATTTTACCTCTGAAAATGATCTGTGCAACGCAAGAAAAGAACAAACACTCTGGTTAAACTGGTCACAACTGGTAGACACTTGCAGCCGGTGCGGACGGGTCGCAAGTGTGCATCTTCCCGTTTTAAGGGGTCCCGAGCCAAAAAGGTTGGGAACCACTGTGGTAGAGGATGCAGACGGTAAGGTATGAATTGCCACTGCTCTCTCCATGTATGTAAACCACAGGAATGACATGTGGCGCAGGATCGCTTTGATTATCCATCCCTGGCAGTAGGTGCCAATCAGAGACATCCATTATCACCTCTGCACTCATCCACACCCAACAAAATGAACCACCAGGCCTTCCTTCCTGCTTCAAGGGAAAAGGAATATTGTAACCAACCCGGAGTGTCTCGGGATGGACGAGCAGCTACAGTCTCACTCAAGGATACACTCACTCAAGGATGTCTCACTCAGGACAGACAAAAGGTCTCACCCAGCTGCTGTAAATACAGACAACCATTATCCAAATATGCCGTCACAGTCCACTACTCTGATGACACTGGTTGTTAAAATGTGCACACACTCTTGGAGATCTCTTGACCATGATTGCAGACCATCGAAGGCCCAGTTTCAAGTCTCCATGACAACAAGCACCTGCCCTGCTGAAGTGTCCTTGAGCAGAAAATTCAGAATCTCTACGAGCTCCAGGGCCGCTGTTCTGGCAGCTGACAATGACCTCTGACCTCTCTGTAGAGGAGTGTTTGTAGAGATCAAGAGTATCAGAAAAAATCTCGTGGAGTGCCTCCACAGTTTGCAGTCACTATCAGTAGAGCCTGTTGCTATTTAAACTTGAAGGACTGTACCACTGGGTCCCAGAGGCGGGGTTAGTTCCGGGGAGTTTCCTGCGGGGATGAGCCCTGGAGAGGGAGGGGTGGTGGGGATCGTGAGGTTGGATCCTAATCCCTCAGCCTTGACTGCAGCACGGCCTTAGGATAAACTGACATGTAGGCTTTGGACATATGAAAATGCTACTTGGACTTTAGCCCTTTTTTTATTTATGTTGGGTTTGTTCAGAAGTCATTTTATAGTAAGGGGATGCCAACTCTGGTAAGAAAACTTTATTTTTTCTTAAATGTTTGCTGCATTGTGCCATTTAATTTGTTGTTTTGTCAGAAAAATCTGTGAGGAAGAGAGAAATAATGTAGACTGAAAAAATACCTGTGGTGCCTTGATTTATTTTCAAGTTATATCTGTCATCATCATAATGTAGCAACAGTTATTTTTCAGCCATAAACATTACCATGTATATAAAAAAATGTGTACATCGAAAGAGGGACATTCCAGTCCATGAATACATTTTCACTTTGTCAACCTTCGATCACCCTCTTAAGATGATTTGCTACACATTGTACCATTTGTCACATTCTTCTGCTTTTGATTAAAGCTGATGCGTGGAGAGATGTGTAGGAAAACGGATGCTCTCATATCGGTCTGAAGGTCTTCCATTGCATGCAGGAAGAATCTACTGTCTCTGTTATCAGGATCTATTCAAAGCAGCATTTTTTGGTGGCGAAGCTGTTGGCATGAAAATATCATACGTGACATACTTGATAAGGCCCAGAATGGCAACTCATGCAAACATGTTCCTGACAAATGTATCTGACAGGT
This sequence comes from Coreoperca whiteheadi, assembly GCA_011952105.1. Lineage (NCBI taxonomy): Eukaryota > Metazoa > Chordata > Actinopteri > Centrarchiformes > Sinipercidae > Coreoperca > Coreoperca whiteheadi. The sequence goes on along the minus strand of CM022485.1, from coordinate 27,954,658 downwards.
TAGCAGACAGGTCGTCCCCAGAAATCACAGAGGCTTGTCCTTTGACCTCTCGAGGTCGCAGAGGAGCTGGGATTAAAATGAACTCACTGCTTTGACAGCGGAGTTACTCCACCAACAGATACAACACATGTAGTAGATGCAGTCTAACAGATGGCTTTTTTCGAAAAGAAACAGTACATTTGTAATATCCCACTGGCAATCAGACCCCTCACCTGGTTGCTTAGTGGAGCCCTGGTGGTGCAAACTGGTAAAAGGCCAGTAAGTTTTGTACCCGGACAAGCAATATTTATTGAGGAAATCAGCTATATGGTTATGCTAATGACACCATATGCAGTTTTGGATGGCCCTTACCGTGGTAGATAATTGATAAAATACTCTGCAGAAAACTGTGGGTTGTAGAATTTATTAATGATTTTGTCCACTTCCATACTTCCCAAATATAATTACAATATAATCCCTGGATGCCCAGATATTGGTGAAGAAAGCGAATACTTCCCTAACTCTCAGTAACTGCTGATGTGGTGCCCTTGAGCAGTGCACTTACAGCTGATCAAAGGAAGGCAGAGCAAGGCCCATGGAGCTGCTCTGTGCCCAGCTGTGGAAGAGTGTGGTTATGCTGAGTGAATCCCAGGTGACCGGATGAATCAAAATGAGGCTATACCTGGACAAAGTCTTCAACAGCTGGCCCCAGAGCAGCTCAACTGTTGTATCTACAGTGTGTCAGCGTACAGCTATTCCTCCAAAGTCTGTTACCACAGCATTATTGTAACTCCACAAGTGTGTATGGGTCCGTTTCTCTCTGTGGAACAAGCTACAGAAACTGATGAAGCAAAGACTACAGAGTTTGGCTCAGTCGAACTAATAAATGATCTGAGCGGTAAAAGGTCACTTGTGAAATTGAGATAGCTTTTTGTAAATTATGTTGTGACCTCTCTGCTTCCTGTTAAACCTCAGACTCGCATTGATTTTCATGATTCAAAGGGGCTCTTTGACTTTTCAACACTGGGGACGCTCTCAGAGGAAGGCAGAGCGTGACCTATTCAAACTCTGCACAGGCATGACTGCTGTTTTGACATCTGAATTAGTGTGTGTGTGTGTGTAAGGAGGGTAAGGGGGGTCAAGTTGATACATTGATAAACACAAACACAGATCAATAAGTTAGAAGAGAAGGGAGAGGGAGGGAGACAGAGGGGAAAAGAGCGAGTGCAGGCAGCCTCAGTGTTATGTAAGCGCCAGCTGTGTGAGTAAAGGCGCTGCAGCAGGATGATGAAAGCAACACCGCTCAACCAGACTGAGCATCCACGCTCTCACTTTCTCTTCTGGATTGTTCATGCATTATTCACATTACTAAAGGAAAGAGCAAAAAAAAAAAAAAAAAAAACACAGCATGAGACGCTCAGCTGACCATGATCACATCATGGTGCTGCAATTCTGCTCACTACTCAACAAAACTGATTAATGTATATATTTTGACACCAACATTTGGGATTTCAAAACCACATATCCAAGAGCAGCAAATACATTTCCGTGCTTCAGTCCAGACCCCGTAATCCACCGCTATGACTTACGTGATGAAACAATAATGTGCGGCAACAAGGGCAAAATGAAAAAAATCTGCAGTCTTAATCTGGATTAAATTACAGTGTTCGTCATCCTGGCTCCAAACCAGAACAGACAAACCAAACCAAACCAACCATCCACTCGTCAGATGGTAAGGCTCCAGTCGTTTCTGGATGGAGCAAGTAATACCCATGTGACAAGTAATGCCCATAGGAAGAAGGTAACACCCCAAACATTTCTGCGGGCGAAAAAATGTAATGGAACAAAATGCCATTAATTCAAAAAAATATAGGGAAACTTGAATCCTTAAAAGGCAAAATGTTTACATGTACACAGATTTTAGTCTTTTAGAGATATTCTGGATCAATGATAAAACACTAAATGAGGATTAAATCAGTCCTTTTCGTTTCCTCCAAATAGTTCCAATTTGAATTTCAAAACCCCCTGTGTTTCACGTTTCAAACATTACTAAATGATCAAACCACCAGCGTTTTTTACCTGTATTAAAGCTTAGGCTTCTCAACATTAAAACTACATTTCCCACAAACCCTGTTGCTTTTTACTGCATAGAGAATGTTGCCGCTTGCTTTTGACCGTTGGACTCTTTTTTTTCACAGCAATATTTAATTTGTTTGGAAATATGCAACACTAAAAGCTAAAAGCTTTAGATTGAGCGTGTTCTGGAGAAACAGCCAGGTCTTCCTGTTTGGTGTCATAAAGCATCCAGTTTTGGTTGAGATATTGATGTTAAATACAACACACTGTACCGATAAGGTATGTAAATGTTAATGGACTGTACTCGTATAGCGCCTTTCTAGTCGTCCAACCACTCAAAGCGCTTTCACACTACATATCACATTTACCCAGACACACACATTCATACATCGATGGCACAGCTTCGGGAGCAATTTGGGGTTCAGTATCTTGCTCAAGGATACTTCGACACGTGGATGGGGGAAGCCGGGATCGAACCACCGACCTTCTGATTGGTAGTCGACCCGCTCTGCCACCAAGCCACAGTCGCCCCGGTATCAGGTTCCTTGACGAATCTTCCACAACATGTTTAAAACAGTTAAAGGGCGAGTGTTTTGAAATAGTGGTCATCAGGAGTGTGTCAAAAGTAAGAGAAACATGTCCTGTTCTTAACGTGAGACAATGTCACTTTTGAAAGAAGGAATAGCAGTTTTTATTTTCTTACAGATGGAAACTTTAATTCTGTAGCTATAAAACGCACCCTTGGTCATCACAATGCATTTTGGGGGTTTTGCTGCCACAGCCTTACTTGGTCCGGTATGACCAGTAGCTTATGTTGGCTAATGTTCGCTAATATTAGCAAACTTTTAGATAGATGTTGTTGTAGATAGATGTAACTGACATTATGAGTCGGTTCCCTGACTGTATGTGGACTCTTCTGTGCTCGCCACTACGTTTTAGCATTTACCATAATTAGCATTTTTTGGATTTTGACCTTCATTCTGTAATTTCCACTGTTAAAGTTATGTGGCGAACTTTAAAGGTTTAAAGGTGCCCTTGAGCAAGGCACTGAAAACAAGTTGTCCTGTGAGCCTCCCAGTGTGAATGTAAAGCAGCAACAGCAGCAGCAGAGAGAAGTAAAAACTACTAAAGCACTAAAGCGTCTCTGAGTACACAGTTGTACCAGATTGGGCACAGGAAGGTTATCAAGGTTTGTTTTATTTTACAGCTTAACAATGTGAGTCAATTTCTAATGAATTGTGTGCTGTATTTGGCATTCAACTATGCAGCTTGGTTGTTTGTCCCAAAATGTTTGTACTATTCGTCGTCATTTGTTATCTCTAAATTTCAGAGGATCCAGCCACAGGCAAACAATTGCTTGATTTTGTAAGAATATGTGCCTGACTTCACTGTGCAAGTCATTTAATAATGTCAGCAATGCATGTGACAGCCAGCAGAAATCCTAAAGTGGAATGTAATTTGTGTTATCGTCTTCCTATTGGTGCCTCTGGCGTCTGGTCACTGTGAAAATCAAGATAGATCTGAATGTGTCACTGTTGCAGCAGTGCTATGTGATGGATCAAAATGGCGTCAGAGCATTTGAGCAGGGAGACGATGAGATTATCTGTTTGTGTGGAAGGACACGCAGCCTACAAGGGAGACTGGGAGTCCTGAACTGCTCTTTCCTGCCTAATGACACGTTTCAATTTTGACAAGAACAGTCCCCTGCATTTATTGACGACTTAAAGCACAATACAAGTGGTAAGAAATAACAAACAATTGATTGGATCGAGAGGAAAGGGAACTAATGCAAAGAAACAAAAAGCTAGACAAAACAGTCAACATAAACTGTGGGAGTGAAATTATAAATAAAGAAATGTCTTGCCTTTTTATGATTACGTTACATATTGTAGGCAAATCACATACTTCTAGATTTTGTCTAGGTTTTCTAGGACTTTGTCCTTGGTTGAGTTTCAAAGGTCATGATGTGCCCTTAATGTTTTTATAATATGAATGAAGCCCTTTGAGACTGTCATTGTGACTTGACTTGACAGGTCACAAGCCGTCCCAAAGAGGACTGTTGCATAGCAATGGTCTCAGCCCTACAAGTGCATTCTTCTTGGCTGTTATGCTGACAGACTAATTGTGATCTGTTGTGTGCATTGTGTTTTAGGTCCGGCATGCAGCACTGTGCAAGTCAAGGAAGGTCATAGTCTTTCACCGCAGCCCTTGAGGCCTTAAATTTGAGACCGAGACCCCTCAGAAGATCGTGCCACAGAATACCTGCAATTTCCTTTGGACACCTGGAATCCAGAAGACTGCAGCAACACTGAGAGCAGCTCGCAGCTCCTTGGGAGGATTATGCTTTTATAACTGACAACTTGAGCTTCCTCAGAGTACAACGGCTACAAGGCAACGTCAGTCCTGCTCCGCTTACACCCAGCAGGAACCATGGATGACCCCTATCACAACAACGTGAACCAGCAGGTGACAGAGGGTGGAGAATACACCTACACCCAGGATGGAGGCGGTCAGGACGGCTACCCTTACCAGACGAACTATCCTCCACAGGATGAGGATGCTGCTAGCGATGCCACCGAGGGCGCAGACGATGATGAGCAGATGTATGAGGGCGAGTACCAGGGCATCCCCCACCCCGATGAGATCAAGGAGGCGCGGCGGGCGGCTCGGATGGAGGCCAGGAGGAAAGCCCGTCAGGCTGCCCAGCAGGAAGAGGAGGAGGAAACCCTGCCGGAGCAGTACGAGGCCATCATGGAGGATTGCGGCCATGGACGCTTCCAGTGGATGCTGTTCTTCGTGCTGGGCCTGGCGCTAATGGCTGATGGCGTGGACGGCTTCGTGGTGGGCTTCGTCCTGCCCAGCGCTGAGAAGGACATGTGCATATCCAACTCCGACAAAGGATTGCTGGGTAAGAGACAGCGAAGGGAGGGAACACAGAAAAACTGAGGTGTCTGCTGGGTGTGGTGAAAGCTTATGTAGAGACCAGCTTCAGTTTTTCATTTCAAAATGACATATCCACCGTTAGAAAAAAACTTGACTTGAGAAGGGAAATAATTTTAATTTGAATCAATTTTATACTGTGGATAAAATAGTAAAATAGTAGTTGATAGTTAAAAAAGACTAAGAGTTGACAGCCACACTAGCCACTCACTGAAGCTGTACAACGGTTCTCTGTGCTAAATGCTAATGTAAGCATGCCAACATGCTCACATTGACAATGCTAACATGCTGATGTTTAGCTATAATGTTTAGCATGTTCACTATCTTAGTTTAGTGCGTTAGCATGCTAACATTTGCTAATAAGAACCAAACACAAAGTACACCTGAAGGTGATGGGAATGTCATTACATATGCAGGTATGTAGTTATAAACCAAAGTATTGGACAAACTGATATTTTGACCTTCAGATGGCGCTAGAGGAAAAGTCCAGGGATCACCAGAGTTATTAGAATTCATGCAAAGGGGAACATGAGCGTTTGTGCCAAATTTCATGGCAATCCATCCATGAGTTGTTGAGGCATTTCACTCAAAGTCACAAATTTCAACCTCATGGTGAAATTCAAACCTCATATCAGGGGATCACCAAAGTCAATAGAATTTATCCTCTGTGTACCATGAACGCCTGTACAAAATTTCACGGCAATCCATCCAAAGGTTGCTGAGCTATTTCAGTCTGGACCAAAGTGGTGAACCGACAAACAGCCTGAAATTGCCATCCCTTGGGCTATTAAGCTAGCATGGCTGAAAACTGATTTAGCAAACACATTTCTCCCAAACAGACAGCCTTTTGGAAACCTACAAGACTGGCTAATTACAATCATCTATCGAGAAGTTGCAATCTTTACCCAGAGAGGAGGAACTCCTCGGTGAAATGATCTGCTGTTGTGCTTGGCTGAAACGAAAATCCTGCATATGTTTGGCTCTTGATGGCCCATGGTTGCAGACCACTGCACCAGACAGAAATATCACCCAGCCGCTGGGACAAATTAGGGTAAAAGGCTTGGATCTTTCTAGGCAAATGCAAAAATGAAGAACACAACCAACGTTCTGTGTCCTAATAGAGTATGGGTCCATTGTGAGCCACCTGATTGAATCACTGGATAGTGAGCCTTGGCATTGGTACTACAAGTGACTGGAAGTTGTGGGACACTGCACCACATGTCAATTGTTTAATTATGTTCGATACCAGACAAAGAAATAAGAATGTTGAAAGCTAGATATACTGTGTATTAAGGATGCTGTGTCCTTTATTTTAGTTGCCTGCTAGCTTCACTTCCCAAATATTGTACCACAACAGTAAACACAGCAAAAAAATGATACTGAAATTTGTATGCAGCATAGACCCAACTTACTGGGAAATGTACCTTGAAAACGTCTGTTCCTCACTTTCTGTGCAGACAACTAAACTGCAAATTAAAGCCCCTCACCTTATTTCCCAGGCCCCGTGTGTAGCCAGGCGATGTGGCAGATTGCACATCGCTCATTTCATCTTAACAACAGGCTCCTGGGATGAGGCATTGCGAGAGATTGATGAGGAACCCGGTGGTGATTGTATTCAGTGTGTGTTCCCAGGCTAATATGGAGCATGTTGCTGCAGTCAGAGAGCCTGGCGGCCTGCAGCGCCTTGTGCAGACCTGTCAGACACGCTTCAGGCCTCTGACAGGCTGTGGTAGCAGGAGGAAGGCCTGGCGAAAATGAAATCACAGCGTCTGTGCGGAGCGGGAGGGGAGCACTGATCATTGACTGAGAATATGAAGTAGATCTGCAGAATGATCCTATCTGATTCACACTCATGCTCTGTTCACCAGACTCACGGGAGCAGAAATGTGTTTAATCTTAGTCTTGGATAGCAGAAAGACTCCCAAACCTTTAGTTGAAAACAGGAGGGTTGAAGCACTTACCTTTAATGGTGCTTTTATTGTTTAATCTATAGAGTGAAAATACAAGAGGCTTATGGTGGGGGACACAGTGCTGGAGAGAAAGAAGACAACATTCTGGCAGGTTTTAAATCTCAGGCTTGATGTGGTTGCAGAGATTGAACCAAGTATCTCAAGGAAATCGCTAAACTTGCAATGCGGTTGATGCATTTCTGGAATAACACTGGAATTGCAATTAAAAAGGTCATGCATAAATTATGAGGTGGTTTTATGATGCTTCCCGGCTGCTGCTATTTAAGGGATGATCTAGAATATCTTTGGTGCTTAGTGTTTTTGCACTGCGCACTCCCAGAAACCACATGTCAATCAAGCAAGATCCTTTTAATTGACTTTGACTTTTTACAGGTTTCTAGAGATTTTCTGTTAATCAATGACATGTCCACTGCTCATGCAAATGATCCAGCTCTTCCTCTATTTACCCCAAACGAACCGCTGTTACTGTTGCATGACGTGAGAAATACATCCCTTCTTGTGTACCAGAAGACTTGGTCCTCTGGACTGGTTTGCACCAGCTTGTCATAATCCATTGCGTGTAAAAGTTCTTTGTAGTTTCAAACGGGTGTTTTACTAAATTGGGTTGCACCATTAAAACTCCAGGAATGTCTTAGCTTGGAAGACGCTGTAGCGCTGTCTAATGAAAAGCAGTCAACAATGTTAACAGGAAGCGCTTTAATATCTCGGGCTGTAACTTCCACACATAATAGTTTTAGGGGTCCTATTGGGACATATTAAACTTAGCTACTAGCTAGTTTAGAGTGAGTGGGTAGTATCTGATTATACTAACGTAATCATTTGAAAGTCATTTGATAATTTAGTCTAACGATATTGGCATAATATTAAGTCATTTGAGATGCTGGTTGCTGTTTTACTTTTGTTAGATATAATTTAATGTCTTTCCAGTTTACATCATCATTAAACAGACTTTTGATCAAGAGTCAGGTCAGATGCGTTGACCATTTCCCATTAGTTTGCCTCTCCCTCTATCTCTTTACTTTTACTTTTACTTTTACTCTATTAAATCTAAACAAGTCAAATCTAAACACAAATTAAATCTAAACAAGTCAAATATGAGCAAGCTAACCGTTAGCTGCTAACCTTAGTTTTGTGAGTTGGTTCAGTTAGCTATGCAACAGTTACGCCTGGTTGTAAATATTAACAGTAATAACAACTCTATATGTAAGAACAAGTTTTGTGTAGTTTAGTTTAGTTCTGTGCAGCTTGTTTTAATTTAGTAATGCATAAAATGTCCACTTGGTAAATCCTTGTGTTGTAACTAGGTTAAGTCTGAGCTAACGAACAGCTGCTGCTCCAGGCCAGCAATTTCCTTCACTGGCTACAAATTCAGTCAGTTCTGTTTTAGTCAATTTCAGATGGAGAACATCAGAACGGACATAATAGGAAAATGGAGCAGATTATTACTTTAAGGCTTTTCACTGTTATCAAACCATTTTGGAAAAGCACTGCCAGGTGTCCATTGTTCAGTGTTTATAAAGCTCACATGGTATATTCTCTAACATGTTACCCTGCTGTTTAAGTAAAGAAATGTAGTAGTGAGCTCAATTTCTTAAATCTGGAATGAAACAGAATTTTGAACAACAGTGACAGTCTCTACGTACATAATCTATACATACAGTGCAGAAAAGCCTCACATCTGTTCATTATGTACACAGGGTTAAGGTTTCTTTAGAGAGTACATATTGTATGTTATGAATACATTCATTGTCTCTTCATGTTGATGTGCTAAATGCTCTAACAGTGCTTTCGCTTTTAATTCTACACTTTTCAATTCAAAAAAGAAAAAAAGATTTCTCTCGCCTCCAGGAATTCGGTGTCTGCACTTTGCTCAAGGCCGCTTTAACAGGCAGGTAGCTTGTTGCTGCAGGGGTTGATCCTGGGCCTCCACCTGAAGGACAGGCTTTCTAATCACAAGGCCACCCTGTCAACCTGTCCATGTACATATCAAAGGCATATACATGGCCTTAAGCAACAACTTGACCAAGACATTAGGTGTGGATGTGCAGTTTGGCGTGTGGAGCGCCGGAGCATTTGTATAGTCTAGTAATCCACAGGGAAGGCGCACACTATGGCTCCACGTGCTGTTAAGCTGCTTAGTCCCACTGTAATTAGGGCTGTGTGTAGTAAAAACACAGAGCAGACAGGAGGTATGGGTCTAAAGGTTTAAACAACACGGTGAAGAGGATGGCCAAAGTTGTAGGTTTGAGTCCTGACACCGACAGCGGGGAGAGCATAATACCCCTCCCAGAGACGTAAAAAGTACATAACCATTATTATCTGCTTGATGCAGTAATGGCCGGCACAGTTGGTCACTCTTAAGGGCTGTTGCCTTACAATGAAAAGAAATGGCAGAGGAGACCACCCGCCTAGCGCATGCTGGGATAGGCTAGACATGCTGTGACTCAGAGTGGGAATCTGCAGATAAAATGGGAGAAGATGAATTTTGCATGCAATCAAAGTAACAATAAAATGTCAAAAAAGAAAGGTCTGCTACGACAACTGGAGCAACACGTACGCCATGTGAACAAAGCTGAAAGCAGATTTCAAAACATGGACATCGTGAATATTGTGGAAGTGAAGCACTCTAAGATGCCTCAAAATCAGTATGACCTTTTACTTCTCAGTCAGCTTTCTGGGAATGCTATTATCGGCGTACGTGCATTTTCTCGGTACGTCGTTAGGAATATTTGGAAATGTTGCTCAGAGCACGCGTGTAAGGATGCGTCACACTGAATTACAGAACAAAGTGTGATGAGTTCTCTCTTCCTCTGTTCTCCGGTCCTGTGTTCGTTCATACAAGGGTAAAGGGAGCCCCCTTGTGGAAATCAGGACACTTCAGTTACAGATCTGCTATAGTTAATCCTTCCAATGATGTTTGGGTGCATGTACATGTATGCTGTGGAGCCTACACTGTCTTTCAGTGAGATCAAGTGCACATTATGGGAGTAAAACATGCAACTTGACTGTAAGTGTAAAGGACAAATGCCTCCAAATGAGGTTTGTGTTTGTGTGTGTATTTACAGGTCTGCTGGTGTATGTAGCCATGATGGTGGGGGCGCTGGTGTGGGGGGGTCTGTGTGATAAGATGGGGAGGAGGAAGTGTCTGATCTACGTCCTTACCATCGACCTGGTCTTCTCCTTCCTGTCCTGCTTCGCTCAGGGCTACGGCTTCTTCCTCTTCTTCAGGTTCTGCTCCGGCTTTGGGTGAGACACATTTATATACTGCTCAACAAAATAAAGGGAACACTTAAACAACAAAATTTAACTCCATGTTTTCCCTTTATTTTGTTGAGCAGTATATTTAACACTCATGTTCCCATGTAATGTCCGCAGGTCTCGCTTGAACAAAATACAACACAGACGGGCTTCGATTATGACTGACCTTTGTTGCAGATAATCCTTTTAGTGGAAGCAAGCGCATCTGTAACATTTAGGGGAAATTGCACGTCCCTATATTTGTATTGGAAGATATGTGTTCCAAAATAAGATACCTGACATTAAGTTAAATTAGTAAAAGGTAGCACTTTGATTAAAATAAACTTTGTACCTTTAGGAACAGCCTGATATAGAGAGGACGTAATTCAAGAACACCAGTCGACTCACGCACATTTACATTGTACGCTGCACACAAGGACATTTTAGTTTATTCATATAAACAGAGCATTTCTTTATTATACCAATTAAAAGAAGAGAACAACGCTCTCTTTGCTTGTTTTTAATTTGAGTTTTATTGCTGATTTCCTGCTGTCGCTAGCGCCTTTGTGCTGTGCACAGACTGATTTAGCAACTTTCAAAGACACATTTCTTGTGATAATGGATGCAGCCTGAGAGTACCCAGACCTGCAATATTGATGTTTGAGCTTTCTGCCGAGCCAAAAAAATACAAGGTCACCAAAATAAAATGTTCAGCTGTTGCTGATTCACTGTGATAATGAGCCCCATGTTAATCATTAACACTCACATCTGCAGAGGAACTGTGCCTGTTTTGCTGGCTTCACAAAACATAAAGAGCAGGTGGACTCCACACACCAGTAAAAGATTTCTCATCATAACAAAAGAAAATAGAGAAATCTTCTAAAATGCCAATGATTGATCTTGATAAACATACTGTAGTGGTATTGCTTGGCTGACCTTCATGTAATGTGATTTCTCTGCTGTATGTATACAGTTATTTTCTCACAGTTTATTTTAAACTAATTTTAAATAGGGAAACCTCACCGAAAGTCTTTTCTTTTCTTTTTTCTATAATTGTGGTCCAGGTATTGTTCCGGATAACATCTCATACATGTGACGATGATCAAATCTATTACTGTAAAAGAAGATGCCAAAGTTTTGAGTGGGCTGTAGTCCCTGACCAGTGCTGAAACTTCGCTATCAGCAGGCTCCAGCCATAAACCCAAGTTACAAAAAAAGTGCTGTCAACAACTTTCATAGGAACTATTTCTTCAGTTGAAAGTAGTTCAAAGGAAAACTGTTCACAGCAAGGTCTGTCAATCTTCCAGAATATCCGGGACATTGTGTCTAAAGACACATGGTTTTTGAGTCTTTAAATGTAATATTTAATGTTTTGAGCACTACAAATTCAATTCCACGTGTTGGGATGGAGGCAGAGACAGACGTACAAATAAAACAAATAGTATCTGCATAGCTAGATATCAGTAGCAACATACCGTGCGTTTTTGTGTAATTTGGGTGAACCAACCTTTAAAAAAAATAAATAGTACAAAAGATCTTGCGATTCCTCCCCCAGAATTGGCGGCTCCATCCCGATAGTGTACACCTACTTCACCGAGTTCCTGCAGATGGATAAACGTGGGGAACATCTGAGCTGGCTCTGTATGTTCTGGATGCTGGGAGGCCTGTACGCCTCCTTCACCGCCTGGGGAATCATCCCTCACTATGGTAACACACACGCTGACTCGCAGAACCACACACACACACACACACACACACACACACACACACACACACACGTACGGTCTGCAGACGCACATGGGGGCACACAGATTTATACTGTGAATAAACACAGAAGACAGAGATGATATACTCTGTGTTTCACTTTTTTCGAATTTTAATTTCACTGGAGGAGCATTTTGTTGTTTTCTTCTCAGTCTGCATGAACAACAGGATGTGGCTAAATTTATTTTTTACCTCCTCTTTGTGTTTGCTAATGTGTCTCACTGTGAGACGTTTTCCCAGCAATTAAGTATGAATAATTCACATTAACATAAGTAAACATTTTGCCACCATCAGGACTTGAAAAATAATTTTCTGGGAGTCTAAAATGAACCCACAGTTGCCTGTGTGTGATTGACTTTCAACTTTTGAATCCGTGCAATGTTTCAAATGCAAATGACTCGTGCAAAAATAGATACACGGCGCATAAAATAAGTTTTGCACATACAAAAGACAACAATAAAGATGTGTTTCGTTGCACTACAGTAATAAAGTGATCTTGAAATATTAACATGCTCTTTACTGGATGGTTTTCCAGGCTGGGGCTTCGCCATCGGTACAGAGTTCCAGATCCACAGTTGGAGATTATTCATTTTCGTGTGTCTTTTCCCGGCGCTGGCTGCACTTGTCGGGGTCATCTTCATGCCAGAGAGCCCTCGTTTCCTCCTTGAGGTCAGATCCAGTGTCACCAGATTTAAACCCAGAAGATTCAAATATGTGGCTCTATTGTCTTCTTCAACTGCAAAACATACAAACACATTTACAGGATTAGGTTAAGAATAACCACGAAAATATTGAGATATATACGCTCCCTATCCTGATATGCATTATGCCAGTGTATAGTATTAAACATCAAGCTGTGATTGGCTAGAGATGTTGAGTCATCGGCCACCACAGCTACATCCCACTGCTGTGCAAAGGTAGCAAAAGGCTGCTAAGGCGCCACCAGAACACCACCCACCCCTGTTTCTCATCCAGGACATTGTCAGACCTTTAACCACATGTGGTATTGTATTTGTATGTTACAGCAGGGCTGATCCAACACGTTCATATCACACACCCCCAAAATTATCACACATTTCCCCACCTGATAAGAGGCAGACCTCATGGGAACAGTGTAACTCAGCTGCATCTGACTACACTGCATGTAGGAATTAAACGTGCTATAAACCCTGAGAGGTTTCATGGAACACTCTTCAAATTGGTTGTGCAAACATTCATAGATGATAGTTTAAATGTGTGTGCGTTTTTTTTGTTTTTTTTTTCCCAGAATGCCCGACATGATGAGGCGTGGATGATCCTGCGACAAGTTCACGACACCAACTGGAAGGCCAAGGGGGAGCCAGAGAGGGTCTTCACTGTAAGCCTTTATTTACAACAACGCTGCTGTCTTGCCCGATCACTCGCCATCAGTGATCTAATTTAGTAGTTCATTAACTAAATAAATGGAACTAGAGGCTGTTACATCTCGTCTTTAGCTGTCACGAATAACATAAATGATTGCAATGTTCCATTCAACTGTAAGCCATGACAGCGAGCCAGTATGCACAAATGGGCCTTTTTTTTCACAGCAGACATTTTGACATGCCCTAGCAGGAAGAGCACAGGTGTAATTAATACCATTAACAGTGGCTACAGTGCATTTCGGTGTTCCAGGTCCAGGGCCCTGCTGTTGTGCAATAACAAGAAACTCAGCTTCTTGCCTTTTATTAGGTGGCCTAATGAGCTCCACGTTTAAATATCAGCGCAGAGAGTACACAGATGCCCTGAGAAAGACAGCTTGCAATTTGAATGATTACATATTCCAATGGGTCTTCATAGTATGTGTTTTTCTTTCCATATATACATCTTTTAATTACCTAATATGTTCTGAATGTCTGTTGAAACACGTGAAATGAAGAGTTGCAAGTTATTGTTCATATGTCCTCTGTCGCTGTGAAGGCCACCAACATTAAGACTCCACAAACGCAGGAGGATGAGTTCATTGAAATCCAGAGTGACACAGGAACTGCCTTCCAGCGCTGGACCGTCAGACACATGACCATGCTGCAACAGGTACACTACACTAAAACAGTATAGAAAATGAACTTTGCATTTGTCTTACTTAAACTGAACGTCTTGAAAAGTGCTTGCATCCCTTTGTTCCTGCAGACCTTACACGACTATCTTAAATTGTCTGTCTCTCTGACCCTCTTTTAGGTGATGGCTAACATGATGTCACTATCAGCCCCAGAGCTCAGACTGCAAGGCCTCTTCCTGGTTATTGTCTGGTTCTGCTTGGCCTTCAGGTAGCAACAATGCCATCCAGCTTGTACACCCTTATTGAGATTTGAGGCAAAAACATCCTAGTAGAATAAATTTATATCCCTACTGGTCGATTTGCATTCAAATCATGCATTTTTAGAATATTTTGAAAGTGGATATTTATAAGTCACTGGTGAGGTTTAAGGCCCAAATCATGAAAATAAAAATCATATTTCCTCACTTACCCCTGTGGTAGTATCTGCCTATGCGGATCATTTTGTTTTCATGTGCTCAGGTTTGTATGTTTCTATCTGTATCAGTTACCACGGACTGGGAGTGTGGTTCCCCGATATGATCAAATACATGCAGTATGAGGAGTACGAGTCCAAGGTCCGAGTGTTCCACCGAGAACGGGTCGAACGTTTTCACTTCAACTTCTCTCTGGTCAACCAGATCCACCGCGAGGGAGAGTACATCCATGACAAGTACATTTCCTCAACACCTCTGCTCCCCTGTTATATTCATATTCATGTTTATACTACTGCTTGATGAGATTGCTTTCCTTTCATTTAGGTTTGAAAACATTGAGATTAAGTCTGTGAAGTTTGAGGATTCTCTGTTTGAAAACTGCTACTTTGAGGATGTCAAGTCAACCAACACCTTCTTTGAGAATTGCACCATCAAAAACACTGTCTTCTATAACACAGGTATCATGCAAATTAGTAATGAATGATAGTAATAAAATGTTTATAGCACTTTTACACTGCTGGCTCCTTAAGGTCTGGGGCTCAATAAACTCCACTAATAAGAGGTATAAAATATATATTAAAACATTAATGATGCCCTGAAACAGTCATCTTAGTACTTTGCAATATGTTGGTCCTGTAGCACTAAGAGGAAAAATATTCTGTTTCCAGCCTAATGTTAAATATAAACCAACAACTGTTAGCATCGCCTCCTTTTGTATCCCTCCGTTCTCTCCAGACCTCTGGAAGGAAAAGTTCAAAGACTGTCGACTGGAGAACACCACCTTCCTCCACCCAAAGAAAGGCTGCCATCTGAACTTCCAGGAGGAGAACGACATCGTCATCTACATGGTCAGCTTCCTGGGAAGTTTGGCTGTGTTGCCGGGCAACATCATCTCTGCATTGTTCATGGACAAGATAGGAAGAATCAGAATAATAGGTGAGATCAGCCGAAAGGTTAAATGCAGTGTAAGTACAGTAACCCCGGACAGGTGGGGTTGGTTGTGCAGTTTTTGTCAAATCTGTGTCTTTCTTTCTAGGGGGTTCCATGTTGGTGTCGTCTGCCTGTACGTTTCTGTTGCTGCTGAGTTTCAGTCAAGGAGCTGTAATATGTTGGCAGTGTCTCTTCTATGGCACCAGCGTGGCGGCTTGGAACGGACTAGAGGTCATTTCTGTGGAACTCTATCCCTCCTCTAAAAGGTACAGTTGGAGCGCCTTGGTAGCCGAATGGTTACAGCGCATTCCCTGTCTCTGCCGACCTTTGCTGCGTGTCATTCCCCTCTCTGTTTCCCGTCTACCTCTGTCCCTATCCAATAAAGGCAACAAAAAAAAAAGCCCCCCAAATTTTTTTTTAGAAACATAAACTCCAACTCTATCCCACTGGTAAAAGGTCCAGTGCGATCTCTACCATAGCAGTTCATCTCTACCCCTTCCCTGTAAGGTTTGTTCCAATGAACCATTTGCTAAACCCCTCACCCAAACAGGGTTATGTTAAAAGAAAATTATAGTACGGGGCACCCTCTCTCTCCCCCTTTCCTGTCTATCTTCAGCTGCACTATAAATTAAGGCAAAAAATGCTAATAATAATATTTTTTTAAATAGTGTAACATCAAATCACAAAAGTCGTGGTGATGGAGTTTCAACCAACACACGGAGGTAGTATTAACTAATTAGCTTCTTTCCATGAAAACTGGTGCTCATTGGCTAGAAATGATACGCCTGTTGACATTTGTGTGAAATCAAAGACCCGTTGTTTCAGAAATGACTTTCGACTGGTAAAATCGCCTTCTTTTATCACTGTAAACTGCATGTGTGCCGTGCTCGAACAGAATGCTTGACAAGCATTTTTGCGGGCACACTTACAACTTTTGCATTTTTACAGTATTTTTTTTATTTTTTATTCTTGAGTCGGATAGCAATTCACTCTCACCAAGAAAAAACGCACTTGAAGTGTCGAATCATATTCAGCCCATCCATACGCCATGTACTGTTGTGCATCTAATCTTTCTCTGTCTTTCTGACTTCTGCAGAGGGACAGCGTTCGGTATCCTGAATGGCATTTGTAAGTTTGCGGCCATAATTGCCAGCTTCGTCTTTGCAGCCTTCATCGGCATCACCAAGATCATCCCCATCTTCCTGGCCTTCGCCGCCCTCGTCTGCGGAGGTCTGGTAGCTCTCAAGCTGCCCGAAACCCGGGAGAAAATCCTCTCTTGAAACGCCAAACTCCTGCAGCCTCCAGGCCTCAACCACAGTATAGCTATGGGGAAAGCGTTTTGGGAAAGTATCAGCTTAAACTGAAATGGAAAAGCCAAGGAAGGAAGGCCACACTGTGCTAGCTGTGTGTATGAGTCTGCCGTGGTTATATGATTAAAAATTAAAAACCTGTCTGGTTGCCTATGTGAACCTGTGGTTGCTTTTTATTCTCTCCGTAAGCTCCTCAGTCTGCCCAGCATTTCTGTCACATCCTATAAAACTTGTTTGTCATTTCTTTTTTATCATTTACTGCCCATCCTCTATTCACACACATATGCACACACATATGCGCACACACACACACACACGCACACACACACACACACACACACAGAGTGTAGCAACGTCTGTTTTGTCTAAGGTTTGTGAAAAAGAAAGATTAATTTGAGATGAAATTGTGTCTGTACTTGAAAGGTGATGTAGTTCATGTTACCATGTTGTGCTTTGACTTCATTCCCTGTTGGAAGAAAAAGGAAAGAAAGAGGACTAGTCATAACTTGAATTGGATTTGAATCCCGTTGTATTCACTGCCGAGGCTCAGCAGCGATTTTCCTGCTGGTGTTGTAATTGAGAAAAGAACACCTCTTTTGTTCACCCAGTCTATTTATTCTGCACTGTCCTGTGGTGTATACTGTATAGTCTCTAGTTCACATGTTGTTGCTTGGTTTGTTCTCTTTAGACATAAACCTGGATTGACCATTTTATTATATGTTGGAGGTTTTTTTTGGTTTTTTTTGTGTTTTTTTTCTTAATCCACAGCTATTCATTTCTCCCAAATGATCCAAATCCAACCTGAGCAGCCGACCGGATTCTCCTCCTGTTTGTCATCTTGCCCTCGACTGAGAGTTTGTGTGTGTTCTTAACTGTAGAGCTGTGTTCTGTAGGTGGTGATAATGTAGAATCAGAGTCTTATCCGTCACATCCTGCCATGACAAAGTGTAAGGAATTGTTCTGTTTGTTTATCAATTTATTTTTTTTTGTCTTTTTTCTAAAAAAGAGAATGATATAAACTGTTTTGATATGATGCTCTCATTTTAACGTTCTGACGAAGAACAGTTTTACAGAACTTGCTGCATTTCTGACAACGTGTCAAGATTTCCAAGGAGCATGTTACTTTGTTGGCATGACTGAGCTGTGTGTGTGTGTGTGTGTGTGTGTGTGTGTGTGTGTGTGTGTGGTTGTTATCCACCTGTCTGTGAATTTACTGAAACACAATAATCTGACTACCAATTCTATATTTGTTGTTGTACATACTGTAGACCTGTGTATATTAGTTGTAAAATAGTAGCTCCATCATGACTTGAATAAAGCTGAGGGCTTATGATCCAGTTTCCTGGTTTATAATAGATGCAGAATGTGCAATGAACTCATAAAACAAGTTATGAACGTTGACTGTTAAAGAATTTCAGATTTGACTTTAAGAAATACTTTGACATTCTGGGAAATATGAAGATCAAATCTGTGTATTAAGCACAGAACTAGAAACAGCTGTCCGATAGCTTAGCTTAGCATAGACACTGGGGGGAAAAGGTAAACAGCTAGCATGGCTTAGTCCAAAGGAAACAAAATTAGCCTACCAACACTGTGTTCAGGCAGAAAGCAAAGCAAATTATAGAAGCAGGGGGATTGCATACAAAGTCAATGATAAGCATAGACTATATAAAATGGAAAGACACCAGTTCGCCCGGGGTGGCACCAATTGACATGAACACGCATACGCACGAAAATGTTTCAACTTGAGGAAAATAACAGACAGAACTGGTGTTGGTGAGTTCTGAGTTCACTTATGGCGCTTTTCCATTACCAGTACCAGCTCGACTCGACTCGCCTCGGCTCGCTTTTCGCTCCGTTTCCCATTGCAGAAAGTGGCTCCACAATAGTACCTGGTCGTCACAGCGACGCCGCAGGAAACTGCCGCCACACACGCCCGCTACCCACACACACGGGACAATGGAGGAAATCGAGTGTGTGCTGTTTTTGATCGTCGGGATGTGGCTGTTTCTCGCAGCAAGAAGACAAACGTTGTCTCGTCTTCCGAGTTGCCGTAATAGTAACGGGTATATCATGCAATCTCTGGTCAAACTATTTAAAAATGGCGGGGGTATTCAGGATACTCCGTCTGGCACTTGCAATGATGATGCAGTGAATAGTGACGATTCTCTCTGACCAATCAGCAGTCTGCCGCGTTTTCACGTGACATTTTAGTATCGCCTCAGCTCGCCTCAGCTCGCTTGGAACCTCGCCGGAGGTGATACGAAAAAAAGTACCTGGAAGCAGGTACAGGTACAACTTTTACACAGTGGAGAACCAAACCCATTCGAGTCGCGTCGAGCTGAGGCGAGCTGGTACTGTGTAGTGGAAAAGCGC
This sequence comes from Coreoperca whiteheadi, assembly GCA_011952105.1. Lineage (NCBI taxonomy): Eukaryota > Metazoa > Chordata > Actinopteri > Centrarchiformes > Sinipercidae > Coreoperca > Coreoperca whiteheadi. Next base: position 27,935,586 of record CM022485.1, on the reverse strand, counting down.
CATTAGAGGCCGAGGTGAACACAACATGTACAGCCTGTTTTTGAGCTTACAGCTAACTGTGTACAGCTGGTACATTGGCGGTTTGGGGCAAATAAACATGTTCTAGCAGCCACAAATGATGCTTCATTATCTGCCTGAACACACAACAAATTAACACATTATATAGTGGGTCTGGGTCATGTGTCAGACTATTTCCCGGCTGGGCACCGTAACTTTTAAACTTTTGGACAGAGCAAGGCTAGCGTTTTTTCCAAAATGTTGAACTATTCCTTGACCTGACCTGACAACTTTAAATACATGTGATGCATAACATTAAATCACAGAGGATGTCATTAGGATATTTCACTGTTGTCTTCATGAGATGTAAACATCCCAGGGCTCATTGAGCAGAAAACATTCAAACTCAATCAGGGTTGTTCTTGCTCTGGAACAGCCTTGACCTCAGATTGCTTTCTAGAAACATGTTATATTTCAGGCATGATAGCCGTGAGTGGGAGCTGAATTTAACTGTTCCCATGTCAGTGGCAGCTGTGTGTCGGGCGGGTAGGCGAGGTGGGCTTGTAAAAACAATCGCAGCACACAAGTGGGAGCAAGTGCCGGTAGTAGGAGGATGTGTTTACTCTGGCTGAGGTGTGAAAGACACTCTGCTGATCCGTCCACCAGGTTTATCTGGATGTCAAACTAGAGGGCAGCCAACAGAAGACACACATATTGTCTTTGGAACTAATGCTTTAAAATGATCAAGTTTGACTTGAGTGAGATTTGGCCGATCAATCACTTAGATTGACGATGCATAGTTTTTTACCATAGTGGGTCTGGAATAATAGAATATTAGCAATATTCCCACCAGGTATACAGTCAGTTCCTGTTCCCTACCTCCTGTTTCAACAACCGAACTGGATTCAATGCATTCTGTTCAGTTGTTCTGTTGAATTTAGTTACGTCCTGGGAATGTCACTCTCTTACAATTAGAGGAAATTTACTGTCCACCTCCGGGTGACCCCTCCAGTTCCAGCTATGTTTCACACCTAGGGTGCAGAATGTCTCCCCCTCGCCTGCCACCTCACTCACTGGCATGCACACACACACTGAAGCTTTCAAGAAACCAAATATTACCACATAAACTTAAGATAAACCTCCTCAGGCTAAAGTGACACTGTATTTTCAAGTTAGATTTTATTTTTATTCGACCAGGGCTTAACGTGAAGCAGTCCAAGACTCACCAAGAGTAAAATGGTCCTGGCAGCAAAAAACAAAACACGTTTACTAACCTCAATACCCACTCAGCAGCGATTAACATCAGAGGTGTAGGCAGGAAACCACAGATCGCTGAATTTTGTGGTCGTTTTCACAGGGAATTGGGATGGAACTGGGAAATGTTTGTGACATCTTCATGTTCATGATGCCTCATCTTTGTTCATGTGCGGCGGCGACCTGACTGTAGTGGGCCCAGATATAAACGGGTGACAAATGAAAGGAAACAGCAACATAGCGTCTTACATTATTAAGATGTCGGGCCACCATGCGCCACTAGAGGACCTTAAATTCTCCTCGGAAACGATTCAACCAGCACTCTACTGGAGAGGTGATACACCATTCTTGCAAAAGTCATTCCCTCATTTGGTGGTTTGATGATGGTGGTGGAGAGCGCTTTCTAACATGCTGAATCATTTTCATATGTATCAAATCATTCAGTGAGCCCTCGCGTCCTGCATGGAAGCGTTTGCATTTGTTGTTTCTCCACGCCTTTGTTAATGTTTTTCTCTAATTAGCCAGATTATAAAAACCAAAGCCGTCTTGAAGTCTGACCGCAGCATTAACCAAAGCAGCATATTCCAACAGATTATTTCTTCTGTGCTGTGGTTATGAGAAAATGCTTCTGTCCAGAGAAACCAGTAACCGTGAAGGTTAACCGCAAGGGGTCAGAAGTCATGGTGATTTAACAACATTTTTCTCTGTCAAAACTCCAAGTGCACTCAGCAGACTGAACTCTCAATGGAGCAGTGGCAGAAATTTCAGAGAATTTTCAGAGTTCCGTTTCAATAAGCTATTGGTTATCTCCCTGTGAATGAAAAAGAACTGCAAAGCGTTTTTTTGTAATCATTTGTATACTGTTTATTTAAAAATGTAAATTAAATATATATAAATGTGTTACTACTGCTCACTACTTTGACAAGATTGTACACCTTCTGTGACCCTTAACTTTGTCGTTTCAGTTCTTTCCTCTGATCTTTTTTTCTTCACTGTATCACTATTTGCCATGACGCCAACCCAACGTCCCCACAGGAATGCTTGAAATGATGTTTGATTTTGATTCCATGCAGAGGGAGCGGACAGGAGGTCATGGTGGGGCTGATGGACTCTGGAGGCCCAGACAGGTGGCAGGCAGCCCAGCCTCAGAGCTTGCTGTGGGTGTGCGTCCACCCAGAGGTGCCAAACTCCCAGCCAGGCTCCCACAGCCTCACCTTGGTCAGGGTGACTGGCAGGGTCACACTGCGGGTTCACCCCCAGTTCACCCTGCCCTCAAGCTGACACAGCACACATCTTACCACTAGTTTGTTTAGGGTGTCATGTGCTTTATCTTTTAAGTTGATTCATATTGTACACCTCGTACACCTCACCGCCTCTCACTATTCGACCTGTTTTTCATTATTTAGGTCCCTGGAGCTGGCAGGGCTTCAGTGTTCTGGTCAAAGGGGCCCCAAGCTGAAGAACACCCTCTATAAACACCAGGCAAACCAGACAGCTTCCTGTTTCATCTGTTTGTTTCACTGAGATTTTTGTTTTTATTCGTTATCTGATTTGCTGCAAGCCAGTTGTCTATTAGGGATGATACAACTTTGATAGAAAAAGTATGTAAAGTGTCCACTGTGCTGAATAGGGATGGGATTTATGACTGGCTTGATGTTGAACAATCAGACTGGATGGGGAAAACAGTGAAAAGCATAGATTCACTGACTCAGCATTCACCCCATCATGTAGAATTGTACTTAAGCAAGTTCTCAACACATTTAACACTCCATAAATATTTAACTTGAGAAGGTAAATTTAGTGATGTTGCTGAAGTTGTTCCCCAATAAACAGCTGATTAATTTTGGGGGGGAAATGTCTGTATTTAGGGATTTATTTTCTCAAACATTCTAAATATCCCATTTCTAAAGTGTTCTAATTTGACCAACCAAACACCTTAGTTCAATACTGTCCATGTCAGATGATCATAATGCGCTTTAATACTGTGCCACAGAGCTACAAAAGGTGGAATCTCTGAAAATGACTTCTGTATCAAAATGATCAAAACGGAATGATCACTCTCCCTAAATAGATCGGATGTTGAAACCAAACCTTTTCTGCTGTTCTACACATAGAGAGGCAGAGGGTTGAGAAACACAGGTACACCGAGAGAGAGGTTAGCAGCCAGCATATTTTCCAGCATTCCGGGTTCTCACAGCCGAGGTGTGAAGTGACGCCTCCAGACTCATCAGTTCTCATCAGTGTGAAACCATCACGCCTCCGCTTTAACTGGATAATACAGGTCATTATGCTTCATTAGATGTATTTACATTTACTGCATTTACATTTTAGGACATCGGTTCCTTTCCAGAAGCACGTGCAACAGGAGCAGCAGTAGAAGAAGCTTCCCTTCCAAGATCAGGATAAAGAAAGTGAAGTGTCAGAGATCACAGCTCACGCCTGACTTGCAGCGACTACAGAATGATCATGCTGGTGAGAAAAGTGGTGGGATGTAAAGTGGAGGAGATGAAGAGAAGGGCAGAACACACTGATGTCAGGTTCAAGGTCGGTGGGAAGTGAGGCAGAAGAAGCAAGAGAAGGGAGTTTCAAACTACAACCAGGACAGGATCGTCTCTGCTCATTTAATAATAAGAAATCTCCTGACTTTACCTGTTTACGCACATCCCAATATATGAGACTCCAAGAATCATTGATAATGTTTCTCAGGCACAAAGCGGACAGTCTGCTGGCCCCATATTTGTTGTACAAAATGTTCTGCACTGGGATCACACCGACACTAAACACTCAAATAAACTCCCTCACCCAGTCGTCGTGCCTCCAACACGCACAAAACATTTAATCAGCCCCACGCCGGCCAAAACATAAAGAGTCACGGAGTGATTTCATGTAGCACCACTCGTGTTCATGTGGTTTGGCATATGTTGGCAACGCAGATCCAGAATCATTCATCTCTCCAGAGATGAAAATTGTGAGGAAGAAAACTTGTTCAGAGGTGAGACATACTACATAACTACAGTAGTCTTTAATAAAACTGTTAAGATTACAGCATCTGAATTCATCCACTGAATCTGGAATATATAATGGAATATAATTGCATTTTATTGTACAGGCTTGTTCCTCATATTTAGATCCTGAGATTATGTGCTTAAACCTTGGATTTGTATGCATTGCTTCTACGGACTGATATGTATTTGGTGGTAATCAATCTGAGTTTCATGTTTCTTTTTCCTGTGAATGTCACATTATTGGTGGTAGGGTTATATTTGAGACACGTCCACAAAGACAAGTTTATAAAGTTTATGTTTGGACACAAGTTGGAAACAATATTTGAACATCATCACTCACTTAATCATTTGATGGGATTATGGGAGCGTTAACTCAGTGTAAAAGGCAACCTCCTTCTATCCAGGTGTCTTACAATAGTTTTATTTTTGCAGTGTATGCCGTCTTCACAGTTTCCCATTATGGTGACCAGTGTCTTTGGCTTTAGTGTTAAAAAGTGAGTGCGAGAGAAGACGGATCATTCCAAACAAACCCAATCCTTTAAACATGTGCAAAATGCATCTGGGTTGCTTGTAGGGACAAAACCCCAAAAAGCAAAAAGTGTTTATTGTTTTGAGCAGGAGTCAAAATTCACACTCCTGTAGCTCCGCTTTCCCAGACACAGAGGAGAGGGAGAGGTGCTGAGACAAGGTCCCAGTGAAGGAGTGTGTGTGTGTGTGTGTGTGTGTGTGTGTGTGTGTTCAGGGGCCTCTGCTTTAGACAGTGATGGTTTGTGAGAATCTGCGGAGGTGTCACTTCACACCTCTGCGGCCTGGCCTGGACTTATAAACCAGTGCAACAGAGCTCAGCAGCAGTCACGGCTCCCAGTCTCTCCAGTCAGACCACTGAGGCCCTCCGCACAACATGGATACCTCCTCTGTCCCTCTGCTCGACTACAGCCTGCAGTACCAGTGGTGCTCCGACTCGGACCTCTCTAGCATCTCCTCTCTAGAAACCCTCTCCCCTGTGACGTCTATGGACTCCAGCTTCTCTCCTTCCTACCAGCAGCTGCCACAGTCCACTCCTAAGGCAGCCAAGACTGGATATTCCCAGACCCTCAAATGCTCGCCCTGCTCGCTCTCTGGACGTGGCGGGAAGACGGGCCGAGCTGCCCGGATCCGCAGCAAGCAGAGGGAGAGCGCCAGCGAGAAGGAAAAGCTGAGGATGAGGGATCTGACCAAGGCCCTGCATCACCTCAGGTCCTACCTCCCGCCCTCGGTGGCCCCCGCCGGGCAGACTCTGACAAAGATAGAGACTCTCCGGCTCACCATTCGCTACATCTCCTTCCTGTCGGCCCAGCTGGGCCTCAGCGACGAGGCGCTGTTTCAGAGGAGGGAACAAGGAGACACCTCGGCCAGTGATGCCTCCTCACCTGACATCCTGAGCTACTTCCAGCACGGCCCCATGGGAGGACAGGAGGCCCAGCTGCAGAACCAGAGCCTGTACACAGCCCAGTGTCACAGCCAGAACACCTTGCTGCATTCTGGGAGCTGTGGTTTTGGAATGGATCAGTACAGTGAAGCTCCTCAGAGAGACACCAGCATGGACACCATCCTGCAGTCTCCTCCAGCAACACAGCCCTCCTGTCAGGTATGTGAACATTCACTCATTATCAATGACTCTCTATATGTCCAAATCACACATCTTGCATCTTTTTGAAACGAAAGTTCAAAATGCTCATCACATTTCCTGTTGATTTTTTAATACAGATGTGCGGCAAAGACTTCTGCATGCCGTTGGTTCCCAGAGAGTATTGGGGTTGATTACTCCAACACTGCGCCAGCATCATCCAACAACAGACACAACCTACTTCTTTGTTTTTACTGCCTCACTGTGAAACGAGTAATTTATTTGAAATATATTTGCTATTCCACATTGTATTTATTTTGTACTGTGAAATGTTCCATGTAAATATTGATAAGTCTAACAACTATTTTTATTTATTTCTTTATACCACTATTTATAATAAAATATTAAAATGTCTCATGTATTCTCATCATTCAAAGCCTTGTTCCCATAATGCAGCTCAGTGTCTCTCATTCACCGTGCAGACGGGTCATTATTATGCGTGTTCTTCAGGTTTGGAAACTGTAGCTGAAAGTTAAAAAGAAGGGGATTTTTAAAAGTACGGTTGCTGTTTCAAATCCCCAAAGTGACACAAAATGTCGTCCTGTAAAATAAAGGGTAATTCCCTACACTTGGGATATACTCTTGAGCGAGGCACTGTACTGGTTAGCTCCCAGTGTGTATGTAGGCTACTCAAAAAGAATGTGAGGCAAGAAGGATCTGGTGATTAAGGGAAAATGCTACAGAGCGCGCTCTGCTGGTCATAAAGGCACCATGGCACTCCACACGATCAGCGGTGGCTTCTAATCTGGATGAAAAAGTTTTGTATTAATATTCTTGTTACAAAAATGTATCAAATGACAATGTAAAAATAATGTGACAATGTGAAAGGTGTCTCTGGCAGTGATGAACCTACAGAGAACTATTACCTGAATCTGCAGCTCCCCTTGGCCTTCATGGAACTTTGTTTTGGTTCACTCTCACCGCTCTCATAGCGTCGCTTTGGGCCGCAGCAGGCAGCTGTTTTCAGTGAAAAAGCTCCAAAAACCCACAGTACACTACCTGCTCAGCACCAAACGGCAGACAGACGCAGTAAGCAACCAGCTGGGGAACACAGTGGAGCATTTAGCAGCAAAAAGAGCCAGATATTTCACTCAGGAGTTAGATGGAGACCAAAAAGAGAGTTAAAAGAGAGTGAATATTGGACTTACATTCACCAGGTAGCCAGAAGCCCACATGAGGCTCCAGCAGTCTGAGTTAGTCAAAAAAAGTGGATATCTTCCAATGTTAGTCTTTTTAGTACAAAATTGCCTCTTTTTATACTATACTCCCACTGCAGAAGAACTCAGACTGCTGCAGACGTATATTCTCTTCAGGTAAACCTATGAAGACATTCTTACAGAAAACGAGGAGTGAGGATTTTGTACTCGATCACTTACATTAAGAGCGCTTTAGGGAGGGGATCTTTTAATAGGCCAGTTTGAACAGAAGGATTGATTACAGCAAGCAAGACCTGTTTCAATGTTCACATGGGCACCGGACTATTGTTTTAAGGCAAACTTGAAAAATTGTGAACCAATCCTTCCGTTCGCCACTGTTTCTGAATGTAGCATATGCATTGTATCCTATGTTTTACATGAGCTTGTGACAGTACAACTCTTCATTAAAGCTAGAGCAATTCATGTTTACACTGAGAGACATATTCAAACCCAGAATAATGCCAGCACCATTCAATTACATGGAAATATTCCAGGGGCGTCCTGGCGGCCTGACAGTTGAGACACGTACCATGTAGCTGCAATGTCCTCAGTTTGACTGTCCAGCAACTTGTGTTGAATAGCATCAAAACCCTCTGAGCCCTTATCTCTTTCCCTCACCTGATGTTTCCTGTTAGCATTTTCACTGTAAACCATCTAAAACAAATGCAAACTAAGAATCTTTTAAAAACTCGGAAATATTCCAGAGGTCTTGTGGACATTTTCCCCACAAATTCAGCCCGACTGGGCCTTCTTCACAGCAGACATTGACTTGCCAGTAGGAAAAGCACATGTGTTACTAATAACATTAACGGCAGCTCCATTCTATTCAAGCGGCCCAGGAAGCCACGGAAGTGTGACAGTCGGCCAGCATGCTCAGTAGCAGGACCCTGAAACTGAAGCAGCTAAATGGAATTCAGACCTCATTAATTATATTATTTACACCAGTGCTTTCCTTCTGTGACATGTCAACATGTCTTCTGTGAAAAAGGCCTATTGTAACTTTTCATGACTATTATAAGTTTTGTGGGTTTAAAACTTAAAACTTTTGGTCGCATGGTGTGAAAAGACTTATACACACATAACAACAATGAATACTTTGTATTGAAGGAAAAACAATCCATAAAAGATCCTATGACACAACAGGTTGAAAATATATGATATTATTTAACACATTCATGTTTTTTGCAAGAAATGTTTAATATGCTCCAACACAATTTAAAAAAACTGAAAACTACAATTATTCTACAGCAGATTATGCATGCTATAAATGTCACAGGCAGGAAATTATGCCTTACAGAAGCTGCACATAATGTGAATATTACTGGAATGCCATATTAGGGAACATGAATCCCTTAAACATGGGATGAAATTAGCAATTTGGAGCCACAGAGCCACAAGCCTCTCAGAAACATTATAGTAATTTCCTCTCTTATTCTGAAGCACGTGAGAAGTAAGTAGTCACAGGTTTCTTCCACAGCAGACCACAGATCAACCTCTGCCACAGGCTATCTAGTTTATTTAGTGTATCTTTGTTAATGGGGCTCTGCAAACACAGAGAGGTCCTTGGCCCCGCTAAGTCTAGACTACGATATAAGATCCTCCCTACTCTTTCCCTCTTTATCTCACCTACAGGCCTAATTACCTGCCAGAGCCAACAGAGGGGGCTTTAATATTCATAGAGAAGTGTGGATCTGCATAGCAGGCAGGAGAGTTAGGCCTGAGTGTTTAGTTTGCCACATACATGCAGTTCATTTGATATGCAAGCAGCAAACATAACACAAAGCCTAATATACTCACTTAGGTCTTTCATCACAGAAAAGCTAATAAACTCTCTGGGCTAAAAGGGTTTGGGATGAAAGGGCTAGCACTGCTGTGCTGATTATTCACTGATTATATGTGAGTAAACACCGCAAGAGCTAATAAGGATTAAGAGAAGGCAGATCCTCTCACCATCAGCCCGGGAGGGAAAGAAGACGGTGACAGCGTGGGGGGTACGACGACTCTGCAGAAGGTTTATAATGGAAACTAATAATCAGTTAATAGTTTATCATTTGAAACAAATAAAATGAAAGAGGTTCTTTCCCCCAAATATATACACATATAATTAACTACAAATATGTATGCAGAACAAAGAAATGCTAAATAAATATTCCTCAGTTTGTGTAGTGTAAAACTGAAAGGACCCCATCTGTTAAAGGTCCAAACTTTGATCAAGTGCTAGAACAACGTGTAATAAGGCCTATCAGTAATTTTATGAGTGTGACTCTTCATCAATTTATAGATACTTAGTGTTTGTATTAGATAAGTAACCTGTATGTTACAGAGCAACATGTCAGTAGGAGGAAACTGACGATTTGTACATGTAACAACAACAGAGTAATGCAGCTAATGGCTGAAATGACTGGGGGCTCAGCTGTCAAGTCTGGTGTCACCTCACACACTTTCCAACTCGAAACTAATTTTAAATAAAAGAACTAAACCAGCTTCAGCAAAATCAGTTTCAATGGCATTTTGACAATTCCCATCCTTGCCTTGGATATTTTTCCTAATGCAGACACCTGTTTTTCTTGCATTGCTGGGGTGGTGGAGAGCTGTGTGGGACTGTTTCACACGTGCTGCTCAGAGGTTTCACCTCGGCTGCAGAGCAGGAGTCAAATGTGACGCGGTGGTTTGTGGGAACGCTGCTCAGGACTGATATCCGCGGTCAACACCTGACAATCAAATACACAGAAATATAAGAGAGAATCCAGGGATCTGTTGTTACCTTTATAAATAAAAAAATACTGCAACTCTGCCAAAAGAAATTCATCGTGTGAATGAATAGAAAACACACCACTGCGTTGGATGATGTCACGGTCACAAATCACTGAGAAGGTCAGGACCGATTCTACGATGGAGCTGTAAAATAACACCATCAACTTTCGGTTAACATTAAAAACTCTCGGATTTACTTGATTGTAACCCTGTTCCCTGATAAAGGGGAACGAGATACTGCATGGAGCATCGAGTGAAGCTTTTGAAAGGGAACATTTAACCGCCGCACAAAATATAGCATCTTGTGTTTTTTAGTATTTGAAATTCACTTTTTGTTGTTTCAAACCAAAGAATCTGAAATGAAATGTACATGCAGAAAACTATGCACCATTAGTTACCCTATAACTTGAGTTGACATACTTGTATGCAGCAGTATGGGAACCAGGAACAGTATTTAAGAGGTCGGTGGTGAGAGAAACCGCATGGTGATAACATTTTTTGACAAAACAATAAAGGCCCAAAAAGCAAAAAAGGTGCTGTGGAAAGAATAAAAAAAAAAGTGACTTTGAGCAAAACGTCTGTACAGGCATCTGCTGGCGTTAACATAAAGTAATATAAATATAACGTTGCAAAGACGCATTGGTATGATGCATCATAATCATCATCTACACAAAGAATCATCGTCACTCCTCTTAACCGTCTCCACCAAAACCAACCTTACCTGTTATTGCACATTTTTAGCACTTCTCTCCAACATCATAATTCCTCAATCACAGGGACATTAACTGGGTTGTTTGTGGCGTTAGCGATTTAGAAACTGATGATTCTTTTTTTATTTTACCTTTATCTAAGCAGGTAAGTCCCACTGAGGTTGGAAAGCCCTTATGGAAGGGAGAGCCCGCGAGGACGAACTGTGTCTTATATTAAGCCTAATAAAAGACACAGTTCAATTCCTCAAATACAAAATGTGTCAGTCGCTGTTGGCCCATTCTTTCTGTGTGGATCGGGGCTCCCAGGCCAGTGAGGCCTACTGCTGTCCAAACAGGACGAGGTGTAAACTCCTCACACCTCACGGCTGCTCCGGCACACTTCTCCAGCCTGACCCTGTTAGGGCAGAAAGAAAGAGCAGGACTAATGAGATGTAGAACTGCCAAATTAACTTCCGTGTCTCATTAAACAACTGTTACTTTACTGTATATGAGTGATGGTGGGACATAGCATTGACTACTGTGTCTGAGAACTTTCAGTTACAGGGCTTGTCATTTCATTCAAAAAGCCATTCATAAAAAGCGGTATTGGATTATTGGATAATTTTGGTACCAGATCATTTAGACACTATAGATTTCTAATACAAACATTCCTCAGGTTCAGAGACAAACCAGTGACCCGGGCACAATGGCAGAGTCATCTTCCCAGGCTGCAGGAACGTATAATGTGAATTTGTCTATTTTATGATGCCCATGCGAGCTGCCAGGTCGCACCTTGTTCTGGAGCTGGCCCATTTCCCATGGGACCCCCTGGCCTAGGTGTCGGCCCTGTTCCCAGAGCTTCTCAGGACCTGAGGTGGCTGCCGGAGGTGCAACCTCACACCTCCCACCTCATATATGGAGCAACCTCCCTGGTCCTTCTCACTATTCTCTGCCTGCCTTACCAGCAACACGCTGACAGCTCACTGCTCAAGGAAGAGCTTTCAATCACAGCGCTGACTACAACTACGACTACAACATAGCTGCTATGGAGGTGTCCTACTGCTCTCCTCTCCAGCTTCAGGAGAACTCTTTCCTGTTTGACTGCGAGTCCCTGCTCGACAAGTCTTATGATCCCGTGGCCTACGATCCCACCTCGGACCCCGGCTACTTCAGCGCCGGTAGCAGCCTGTCTCCCACCTCTTCTGTGGACTCCTTCTGCTTCTCCCCCACCTACCTCCAGGCTGCTGGAAACGAATATGACGCTTTGGACGGTTTCATCTTCAACAGCCCCGCAGTGCCTCCTCTTACCCACGAGACACAGACTCTGCCAGGGTCCCGGTCCTCCACAACCACCCTTACCTCTAAAAAATCGAGGTCCAGGTATCCGGGGAAGAAGCGCCAGACAGCCAGCGAGAGGGAGAAGCTGAGGATGAGAGATCTGACCAAGGCCATGCATCACCTCAGGACATACCTGCCACCCTCTGTGGCCCCGGCCAGAAAGACCCTGACCAAGATCGAGACGCTGCGCCTCACCATCCGCTACATCTCCTACCTGTCAGCTCAGCTGGGCCTCAGCGACGAGGCGCTGGAGCAGAGGAGGCCCTCGGGCTTCGTGGAGCAGCCCCAGACCCTCAGTCAGTTCCTGGGTCAGCCAACTGCCAGCTACAGCCCACAAGAATCGCTGTGTAGCACCATGAGCACAGCCCAGCTGTCCTCTCTGCAGCCCTTATATCAGGTATGTACATATCATGGTCATATAATTCCATCAGTTTCAATAGCTTTTTAACTAAAGAGAATTTGCTTTACAATGTGACTTGTTTTTTCATAACCTATTCATTTGCAAGGGTTTTCCAGCGTGTTATAGCTGAATGAGTTCATAACCAAAATCTGTTTTCTGTTGTCAGGTTTCTAGTGGAGTTTGCTTCTCCAGCGGGCAGTACTGGATGCCACAGCAGCAGCAGCTACAAAATGTCACCTTCTCTGGACAGTGCTGAGAGATATGGCAATCCATCCACTCCACTATTTTCATTGCAACAATGACCTCTATCAATGATTTATAGACAAAACTCCTCATTTTTGTTATTTTGAACAAAATCTATTTCTGTGTTTTTGTATGTAGAACTGTATATTTATTGAGCTTTCACAATGTGAACAGAATAAACACTATTTATCAAAATAACCCCTGAGTTTGTTGCATTCATCCAAACTGTTTTTTTGTTGGTTTTCTGCTTCTGGGTTCATTTTTGCAAACTTCCATTCTTGTGTCCACTGACGTGATAGTGAGCTGCTGTTACAAAGAGTTTCCCCTCTGGGATTAATAAAGTATTTCTGATTCTGATTCTGATTAACAAATGAAATCATACAGACTTGGTGCTTGGCCTCCACTTCCTTACACAAACACTGCAGCTGTCAGCAGGACAATGATGTGCTAAACACGGAGCACATCCCCTCTAAAGTCCTTAAGGAAAGAACCCCACTGAGAGAAGTGGCAGCTGAACTAGGACCAGTTAAGTGGCACCTTTTCTATCCTGTGTAAACATGGCTGGTGGTTGAGATCCTGAGAGAAACCTTATAATAAATATCTGGCCCTGCAATAAGTTCATAAAGTTGGCCAATAATGCTGTCAAATTTTTTTTAATTCACTCCCAGTTCTGATCGTTGCTCCCTGTTGGAAGGTGTTTCTCTGCAGTGTCCATATGTAACCCAGAACTGAATATGGGCAAAGACATTCAGTGTATTATGTCTTAGCTCAGTCAAAGTGCTTTTTAAGTGTGGAGGTACAAAACGTCACAAAATGACAAAATAGTTATTTAAAATCTTGAAATTCCTCTGATGTCTTTGAAATGTTGACAGCACTCACAGTATTAAAACATATTTTCCACATGCAAAACCAGAGTTTGGTATGAAATAGTCTTTATTCGTAAAAAGGCTTAATCAAAACTATACATTTTTAAAAAAAAAAGGGTCATCACATTCAGAACATCTATAATAATACATTTGGTTCCAGCAGGATTAAAAGTCAGTAAAAGAATCTACATTTGAAAAAAATGAGTTGTGGAGAGTGTTAAACTGGAGAAGGAGCTTCACTGGTGAACCATTTATGCACCTGTTCCTTGTTCATGGCCACCCACTTCATGTTAGCCTTGGTTCTCTCCAGTGCCTGCTCGAGAGACGAGGTGGCCGAGCCGAACTGCCCTACATTGTCTTCTTTGAACTGCAGCAGCTGGAGAGAGGGGAGGTGGGGGAGTTTACTGGGGTTCAGTTCTGTATCTAGAGTACAACACTAAAAAGTATGTCAGCATAAACGGGTAAATAGGCTTTCAGAACATTTTCTTCACCACCATACCTGAATAACAATGCTTTAGTACACATTAGTCTAAGTATTAATACAGATCTACTCACAAATGATCAATGTGAAGTGAAACATTGGGCCATTACAGAAAACAACGACAAATATTAGAGAGATTTTACCTGCTTGTACTCAAACTCCGTGGAGAATCGTTTGGTCACTCCATTAATTAGTCTTCCAAAGTTAAATGATCCACCACCATAGCTGAAGAAAAGGCAAAAACAAGACAGGCTTTGTTGATTTTGCAAACAGCTACAGGCTGTGTAACCAAAGATGTTTGGTCGGGCACTTTGATAACAAGACTAAGAGTCGACAGCCATGCTAGCGGCTCAGTGAGGTTGCAGATCTAGATGCTAATGTTAGCACGCTAACATGCTCACAATGAAAATGCTAACATGCTGATGTTTAGCAGGTATAAGGTTTGCCATTTTCACCGTCTTAGTTTAGAGTGTTAGCATGCTAGCGTTTGATAATTAGCAGAGGATTGGTTGATGGGGATGGCGTCAGTTTTGCTGGGATTTGGTCATAAACCAAAGTACTGGACAAAGTAAAATGTTGGCCTGAAGATGATGCTTGTGGGAAAGTCAGAGGATTTCCAAAATCATCAGGATTCATCCTCTGGGCACCCTGGACATCTGTACCAAACTTCACGGCAATCCATCCATCAACGTAATAGTTGAGATATTTCACTTTGGACCAAAGTGGTGGACCAACACCACCAGACTAAAAATCCTGCTTACAGCACCATGAATACCTACATTTGTATCATGTTTTGGCTCCATAGCAACATGTTTAACCCTGAGACTGTATTTCTCTACCAGCTGAGTTTACTGTAACAGCCCCGTTTGATGGCATATACTGTGCATCAGGGAAAACTCACTCATTGAATATAAGGTTCCAGTTGGCTCTGACAAAGTCCCATGCCAGAGGCTGACCGATGGGGTTACTAGCAATGTAAACAATGGTGAAGGTGGCATCCTGCTTACGGATCTTCTCTGGGTCCAGACAATACTCCAGATACCTGAAACACACACACAGTGAGGACAAAACCCTAATGTGTAGAATTTACTGTTTGCGGCTGCAACAACAGTGTTTGACGTAAAACCCTCCAATGACCATTCTCTGATAGCTTCAGGTTAGTTATAATGGTAAAGTTTGGTTTTAAAGAAACTAAGTACAGATGGTCTTTGTTTCTTCACCATGCACTCAGAACATGCTGCAGAGTGCAAAATGACCTGAAGAAGAGCAGACACAAAACAATGAGAGAACAGAACTGACCTGTTCAGCAGCCATGGCTGTTTGGTGCAGGACAGCGCATACATGAGTTTATCGGCTTCTGAAGCGATGGAGGCCTTCTTGTACATGGACCAAGCAAAGTCCCACTCCTCCACTCCTCCGGCTGCAATTGCACTGCAGTACACTGTCGACTTCAAGTTGGGACTAATGCTGGAGCGATTGCCAAAGACGACAAAGAGTCAAACAGCAGTGGCCAGGGAAGGAATCAGGTAGGTCAAAAAGGAAATGTTTGATAAGGGTCCGACGGGATGGAAGGCAAAGAAATTACTTGAATTAAAATAAAACAACTACTGCATTTAACAAGTGTAGGAACATTTGAAAAATGATATGTAAGAGCAGTGAAATATGGAAAGAATGAAAGGAAAGCGCGGCGTGTGAACGTACTTGTTGTTTGCTGGGTTTTTCATCCACTCTCTGAACCAGCCAGTGGTCAGCTCCTTACAGCCTTCCACTCCAGTGCTGCAGGCCAAGGAGATTGCGTTCACCTGGTTGTACCTGGACAGGGACGTGAGATGATACAAGGGTCAGAAGAGTGTTCGAGGAGGGTCCAACTGCGGAGCTCACATCTGGGGACCCCAGGCTGAGAGGAAGAGAGTAGGATCTCCATACGTGAGATGGGTCACTTCCTTTAGCGGGCTTTTTTCTAAAAACTTAATTTTACCAGATTTGAAAATGGTCACTTTTCTCTGCTCAAGTAGTGTTAATGTCAATTTATTTGTCATGTAAAAAAATGTCTAAATATTATTGTTGTGAGTTTGGTAGGACAGAAATAATATCCTAAATTACCTAAAAAAATACAACCTGGTTGAGTTTACATAGAGTGTTGGAGAACAGGATAACATCATTTATGTTTAAAACCATGTGAAACCTTATATTACATTACACATTACATTATAAAATATCCTCTGGAATCAAACTGAAAACATAAAGCTCGCTTGTGTCGTCCCTGTCTGTTTGATTTTAGTGACATTTTTGTCCCTAAACTCAATCTCCCTTCTAAACGTATACATAGAATTTAAAAACATTTTCCCTACTCTATTTTTTCCACACCTTGCTAATGTTAAATGCTAACGTTAGTTACAAACGTCTTTATTAAAGACTGCCAGTAAAACCTGGCACACTCCGCTCTTTGTGTGGCTCTCTTGGATTTTTATTTCACTTATAGCAGATTTTTGACTCAGAAGACACTGTTACCCTCTCATTCTGGAGGAAAATTTATTTGATTTTAGCTTTTATACTATTGTGGAAGGAAGGAACCAATCGCATGCATGCAGGGCCGCCTCTCTCTTCCCGTTGGCTGGGGCCTCCTGACGTGAGGTCAGCAATTGGGCCCTCTTGGAATGTTCACTCCATTAAAACTAAATGTGTTGACTAAGGCGATGAGGTGAACAACGTGAAACTCGCTTGGCATCAAGTAAAACCCAAAATGCAGGTTTTCAGTAGAACTGCAGCGACGTTTTCCAGGAGCGAGAATGTAAGTGAAGAAGCACATATAAATTCAGGAGATAGAATATCTTTCTATCAAGATAAGAGTAAATTGGAGTAAACACATTAAAGAGATACTGGAGACAGGGACACAGCGTGGAGAAGATTGTGTGAGGTACAGCTTGGAAAGGTTCAGAGTTTTATGAGAGAGGATGGGTAGAAACTTTGGGATTTATCTAGTCTTTTTCCATGGGGATAATTCAAATTGAATCTAATCTACATTGCATTGATCCACAGGGGTATGGATCTCTACTAACAACAGGCTAGTCATGATACCATCATGGTTTGCCATGGACCAGCCTAATCCCGCTGCAATCACTGTCCCAAAGGTTACTATAGCGTGTATGTGTGCAAAAGAGTGAAGCAGACAAACAGCATGTTGACCGCCTTACTGGTCGGTGTGATTTTCTGGGATCTCTGTCCAGTTGCGAGTGAGCTCTTTGAAGTGGTTAAACAGAGGAGTGACCTGTTTCTTTATGTAAGCCTGAGGGATGAAGATGTACACGTTTTGGTTAATTTGTATTCCTGTTTGAAAAGGGAAATGTGTCATTCAGAAATCAATTTGCATTGCATAGGATTTTTCTATGTATATTGTTACATGATTAACCGTTCTGCAGTCCTTCATAAACACCTTTACTCAGCTTTTAGGATAATTCACTGGAATCAATTCATTCGAAGAAGTATGACAAATGTTGCCCATTCATCACGAACCTGCATGGGTCCATACACTTCACTGCGGTCAAACATGAGGAAGAAGTAGTCCAAGTTGCGAATGGCTGTCTGCCAGGGCATGTATTCGACTTCTTTATTGAGGAACTTGGTAGTCCTCAGGGCCAGAGTTGTGTTCACCATCGCTGCCCTGCAAATGGCACATACAATTGCTCAGGTCCCTCTTTCAATATTTGAGACACAATGCTTTGTAAAAAATATAGCCCCACCTTGCGAGGTTAAAAGCATCATCGATAACTTGAGCTCGGTTGATCACTGGAATGTCCTGAAAAGTGACCAAGGAAATGACGTGAGGAAATTGAGTTTGGGGTTTTAGATAGTCATTTAGAAACATTGCAGAAGTAATGCTGCATCGTTTCCAGCTGGAGGTGTGGTACCTGATGTTTGGAGCTCAGCTGGGTGAGGAGACGCTCCCAGTTTTTAGAGTCATAGTTGACTCTGTAGAAGCCCTTCATATTTATGTTGGCCAACAACCACTCATCAGTACCAAGAGTCATGTTTGTGTTTGTAGCTGTTTAGATGGAGATGGGAGAAAAAACATTGCATCCTTTTGTATTGTGTTCATCATCCTTGCAATGCTCTGAACATTCACCTGAAATAAATCCTACCTTCTTTGTTAAGAAGCCAGTACTGCTGCTCAGCTCCACCAGTCTTAAACCACGTAATGGGGACAAACCACTCATATCTAGAGCCCCATTCAACCAGCCATGCATATGAAGGTAAACACAGAGTATACAGAGAGAGCAGGTGAGTTTCTTATGACAGGGTTCAATATGACCTCATACAATATACTCAGCATATTCACAGGAAACATTAAAAAGGTTTTCCTACTTGAACTCTGAAGGTAAGTCCACTACAGATTCTGGGTCCAACAAGAAGTGTTTCTGGGTGATTTTGCCAGTCTGGGTGTTGATGGTGACCACTGGGAACCCCATCTGTAGGATCCAGCGGTTCATGATAACCTCCACAGAGTGGGGTAGCTTAATGCCAGCTTTATCCACTGCCTGGAAACAGGAACATTCAAATGTAATATTGTAATAATAGACTCTTCCTTGCTCCCTGCAGAGAAATTATTTTACTTTCGAAAAACAGTTCAGAGGGCAGCTATAACAACAATGTATATTTATACACGTGTTTTAAAACTATGTATTTATCTTCAATATTTCAATATTTCTTTAAGGTGCCATGACTTTTTACTTGATCTGAACTGACTTATTCTACTGTCAACCATTGATCATTGAGTCATAATGAATACCATTCAGATTAATTTTACAAATGTTTAAAGCGAACCTACATATCTTTGTTGCACAGCAGCGAATGTGGTCACAACTGGTAATGTCAGTTACACAGCAATACCTACCTAAAGTTTGCAAACATTAGCCACCATAAGCTACTGGTCATACCAAAACGGGTTGTACTGCAGCATCAAGTGGACTGAACTAAGCAAGGGTGTGTTCTATTTCTTATGAATTCAACTTCCAACTTGTAAGTTATTTCTTCTTTCAAATGTTACAAAATTCTTTTTACAGCTGCACTAATCAATATTTTTACTTAAAAATGGATCAAAAGACTCACACTACATGTTATTTAAATGTGAAAACACTGTAGCGAGCGCAGACTAACGTTACCTGCCCAGCACCAAACAACAGCAAAAAAAGGTTAGCGACTAGCATGGTGAACGCAGTGAAGAATTTAGCAGCTAGAGCCACATATATTTCCCTCAGGAGTTGGTGGAGACCAAAAACAGAGCTAAAAGGAGAGCGCATTTTCCATTTGGCGGGTTTCCATAAACAGAACTCCAAATGAACTGTTTCTCTATGTCTGCTGCTGGATGTTTAAATCGGCAAGCGTTTGCTAACTCATTAGCTAATATTAACTTAATAAGTAGAGATGTCACTGTTGTGTTTACAGCTTGTTGCACTGCCCCCAAGTGGCCAAAAAAGACCGATGGCGACCGCTTTAATATAAATTTATACTGTATACTGCACCATAAGAATAGTATTTAAAGGTGGGGTATGCGATTCGGAAGAAATACAATACCATGACATATACCATGATATAGAGCGAACAATGACACGGCATGTCAGGGTTTTGGTGTTAGGTTCTGTTAGTTCCTGTTTTATTTGTCTGTTCCCTCGTGTGTCTGTCAGTTTTGCTTCCTGTCTTTGAGTGTCCTGATTGTTTCCACCTGTGTTGATTTGGTTCACCTGCTTCTTGTTATCCTGCCCTACCTGTGTGTATTTAAGTTGTGGTTTTCCTTTGTTCTTGGTTGGTTTGTGATTGTATCTGTTTTGGTTGTGTTTGTCTGTTCAGTTTTGGATTTATGCCTACCTGTTCCCTGCCTTCCTTCCTACCTGTCCCCCTGCCTGTAAGTCAGTGAATAAACTATTCAAGTCATCATCCTCCGTCAAGCTGTCTGCATTTGGGTCCTTTCCCTCTCCACGTCTTTTGACCAAAAGATGTGTATTGGATTAGGGTCGCATACCCCACCTTTAATAGATTTCTATATGAAGCTTTATTATACTCATCTGTATGGTGGAGCACACTGATACACTGAAATGAGCACATTTACTGTAGTTGGATAAACTCTACAAACTACTAGAGCTATTGAGGAGTGTTAACTGTGTTTTACAGGTCACATCTGACAACTTGTGTCACTTCAATAAATAATATATTCACATTCATTAAAGTACACACTATTCATGAGACATATGGCCATGTGTAGAGTCTGATATGATGGATACGTCATAAGGTTTGCATATTATTAGTTCACATTCTAGCAGCCAGTGGGTTATTTTTGCAGTAAATTAGTCATTTTGACCAAAGGTGTTGAGAGCATTTACTTTTTAAAGTAGCTGTTCTGCAGAAATAAAGCAGTTGTGGTGATGGTGCTATCTTACCATTTGCAGGTGCTTCCAGAGGTCTGTGTAGACTGTGTTCTTAAACTTGAACTCCTCTAAGTATGTCTGTAGACAGATAATAAACTATTGGTTATACCCTAGTTGTCCTTTTGTGCTTGGCAAAATAGATGCAGATGCAGCTCAGTGAAATGGTGATATGATAACATTAACAAGATAAAATACTTTTTTTGCTGTCTTCTGGACAGTTTCACCACACATACAGATTAGACGCTGTACTCACATGGAGTCCTTGGGAAAAGACAGCTTCAGTGATAAACTCGGAGAGCATCCTGAGGACTGCCGCTCCCTGTACGGAGGATATTAGCAGTGTTAGTGGGTGACATGTCAGATGGGCTAGAATAACAGCAATCTGTTAATGATGATCAGTGATTCATTAGAAATTCAATTCTATAGTCCCCAAAGGGAATGTCAAAAGTCCTTGATGAAGGGAACCCAGGGAAAAAGAACAGTTTAATGGATTCTTTTTTTGTTTAGTGGGGGTCAATGTCTTGTTTAGTTGGGCTTGAAGAGAACAATACATTGGGGTAAGGAAGCTGTTATGTGTTGCCCTCAATTATTCTGCACCTTGCTGTATGTGATGGTGTCAAACAGTTGGCTGATGTGCTCTGGCTTCAGGATGTCCTCCTCTTTGGATGAGAGGGGATGGGAGGAGGCCAAGGCATCCACTGCCATCACACCAATGATCTCATTCAGAACTATTAAATCTTTCTGGAAAATACACAGAGAATTCTTTGTATTTAGCATTGTCTTCAATAAAGATGTTCAATTCATTTCCACATCCACGTTGTCAGGGTTTGGCTCAGCAGGGAAATATTTCTACAAGAGAAGTCCACCGGAGAACAAAACTCACCATATTCCACGTTGGTTCAGCATAGTTGGCTCCAAGATAAGAGACGTAGGTGGCAAACCCCTCGTTGAGCCACAAGTCATTCCACCACCTTGTGGTCACCAAGTTCCCAAACCACTGAGAGGACAGAGCTTCATTTTATTGTCAGGTTTTTAAACACATTTCAAAGCTAACCACAAATACTGTCAAAGACAAGATTTTTGGAGGGCTGTACACCATTGAATAGACTTTAGTGTGATACCATATGAGCGAGCTCATGCGAGATGACTGTAGCCACCCACTCCTTGTCTCCATTGGATGACACACCAGGATTATATAAAAGGGCGGTTTCTCTGTAGGTGATCAGGCCCCAGTTCTCCATTGCTCCAGCACTGAAGTCGGGAAGAGCGATCTGGTCTAAAAACAATTAGAGAGATGTCATTACAGTAGTGTAAACTTATTTACTTTCCTTGTCTTGGTCTGTGTGTGTGTGTGTGTGTGTGTGTGTGTGTGTGTGTGTGTGTGTGTGTGTGTGTGTGTGTGTGTAGTTCCTACCTGACTTTTTCAGGGGGTAAGAAGAGTTGTAGTAGTTCTCAAAGAATGCCAGTATGGGTCCAGTCTTCTCCAGGGCATAGTTTCCCTGGCCCTCCTCTATGGCCTTCTTGCGAGCCCAGATCCTGATCTAAACACAAACAGCGTTTTATTAACTAGACAGATAAAAATGGTAGATCAGAGACCTGAGCTGAGCTTTGAGTCCAGCAGAGGGCAGCATAGAAACACTCCGACCAACAGGGCAGAGCAGCCAACTGCAGGCGAGCCAACATCTGTTCTTTGTATTGGTAGTTGTAGTAGTGGAAGGTAATAGTAGGAGGGGTTATTAAAACTCCATTCATAATAACTAATAACAAATTGTGACTGCAAATTCACTTCAATCAATCATACAGTTAACCAACACAAACTGTTAAATCAGAAGCATAGATACACAATGACTAAAATTAAACCACTGTATGATCCAGCCAACCGAGCAATGGTCAAAACTTTCAAACTACCTGGTACACTGCTAGTTTCCTGTAATAGCATGGTTCACCATGTTTTGTGGGCTAATATCAAGGATCTAAATTCCCAGCAGGCCTATTACAACGAATGAGCCATGAATATCTCCTGGTAGGAGGAGGAAGAGCACCTCGGCCAAACGAGGTGGTCCTACTTGAGCTGTGATTATTTTGTTTGCTCTGAGGTCATGCCGACATAGAATTACTTCAAATAAGTTGAGCTCATTTTAATTTTAATGTATTTCTTTCTCAAATGACTACAGCAATACTTCCAAAAAAGTGGCTCCAATTTCCCTCAATATGCCATGGTTTTATACCCTCAAACTGTTTCAACCCCATTCAGAGCAGATACATTGTGCACATTTAATTCTCGTGGGACTCATGTTCTCTCACTAAAGCGCAGGCCCTGTTGAGCTCACATTATCTTACATTACTGGGGCTAAGTCAAGCTGTAATAGCAACACTGTACTGTAGCAACAGCAGATAGGAGAAGTAGTGGCAACAAATGCAGTATTAGAAGTAGTAGAAGTGGTACTGAGGCACAATGTGGTTCTCAAAGGTGATTAAGTAGTCACAGTTGGTTGTTCACTTTAACAAAATACTATTTGTCCTTGTTCCACTCTACTGGAAGGTCAAGGGTCAGAATCTGTTTCAACACAGCAGCTCACAGTACTACAGTGGCAATTAACTATTAAAAAAACCAATATAAATCACATACCACATGTACTGCAAAATATCTGGGAAACATACTGCAAAAAAAAAATAGTAATACTAGAAGTGTTCAAAGACCAATGAATGTAAGTATTAATATAAAAGTAAGATGTAATCAATAATTACCAAAACGTCTGCACCCGGTTTCGTCCCATTGAATGTAAAATCGCACACAACAAAAGCCAGTAAGTAGGTTGACATTATCTCTGTGGGTTCAAAGCTTGTCTGGATTAAATTCTGGCCCTCCACAGTGATGTTAATAGGCTCTGTGTGGAAAAAAAGACAGCAGGTTTATTATAAATGAAGAAATGAGGAGTAATAAGCTCATTGTATGACTATGGCACAATACAGCAGAGAATTTAATGCTTGCTGCTCCAACATTAAGTATTAAGTATGTCATATTTGACACTCCTCGGTTATTATTATTGTCGTTCTTGTAACATTGGAAAATTAAGTTTGAAGGTGAAGTTTGTCCCTGGCATAATTAACAAAATGTGTGATCACCACTTCATAAAAAAATCGTATCCAAATGTTGAGTGGTGGTTACTGCTTATAGCTGAAAAACTGTTTTTTTTTGTAAATGATGCACATGAAAGTGGTCGCTTTAAAAATGAAAGGTCTCCTATCTGATTCTTAGTGGCACCCATCAAAATGTACGTCGGGTTAAGGTAGGCTACATCACGTTAGTAGGAAAAATTACACATGGACAGTTTGCATTTAAAATGTTGCAGGCTGGAACAAGAACTTGCCGTAGTTCATGGAGTTGGATAGAGCCACAGTCTGATGGGGGTGCATGAGAGTCATGTGGAAGAAAGCTTTCATAGCGGGCTCATCGAAGCAGGGGAAGGCTTTCCTTGCATCTGTTGGCTGCATTTGAGTCGTGGCCACAACTCTGACAATAGCAGATATGAAAAAGCAATAATTAACACCCACATCTAATGTTAAAGGAACCCTCCACCCACCCTTACTTAGATATAATCCATGTTCCATTTCTTCTAGGAGTTATTTTGTAATTGAGTGTTTGTGCAGTTGTTGTTCTTTGGTGTACCCACTTTCCCTAAACCTTTTTTTACTTGTCCCTCCTTGCTGACACCTGCAATTTCAAGAATAAATGTCAGCAGGCCTTTTCCACGGTTGTTGTTTTAGCAAAATAACAGCAAGCATTTTTTGTTCCATTCAAAAACTTCCTTAGAATTCAAAATGTCTTGTGGTTGCATTGAATTATGTCTATTGAGGCTTACTCATTAGTACAAAATAGTGATGGTAGAAAGATGCTCTTGCTCTTTGATTTTTAGGAGCTGAAACCAGTGGAGTGGAGAATAGCTCTTACGAACATTGACGTTTAGGGGAATAAACGTTTTAATTCATTTAGAGATGCTGGTAGGCTGATTTTGTTACCTTTGAACAGAGTCAGGCTGTACAGCTGACAAGGTGTTTAAACCCTCATTACTATATATTAATATTTACACTTTGCTTAAATCCTCACGATGAAATAAAAAAAACAAATAAAATAAAATTTAAAAACGCAAGTTAAAAATAAAAAGAACATCATACTTTTTTACCCCATCTTCCATGTATTCACTCCTGTAGAATCCTCCCAGGTCGTCGGCCAACTCTCCAACAAACTCGGTGAAGAGCTCGTACGTGTGTCCGGCCTGCAGCGGGCTGTTGAGCTGGACCACCAGGTACTGGGTGGGGACCTCCAGCCAGCTTTTTTTCAGGCCGGGCGCAGTGGTTCCGCTGAGGCCCCTCAGCTTGGCATGGAATCCCTGAAAGGTGGTGAGGTTCAGCTTGTTGGAGTGGATGATGATGAGGTCTGTTTCCTTCACACATCTGAAGACCACCGCTGAATGTCCAGTGAAGATGAACAAGCCGTCTGCGTTGGGCTGCAGCCGGGGCCACAGGGTCACATTGTAGGAGATGGGAGCGAGGGACAGCGGAAGTCTGTAGCGCTGCCAGGGCTCCTTCGGGGTGGCGGGCGTGGTGGAGGAGGGGGTGGTTGTGGGGGATGTGGGGGATGTGGGCCCGGCAGTGGATGGAAGTGTCTCTTCATTCTTTGCCTTCTCCTGAGCGTAAACCACAGACAGGGCGATGATGGTGGCCACAGCACCGATGGCTGCAACCACACAGGCGACTGCCACCGATTTGCTGATGAAGACGCCTTTCCTCATGTCTCCACCCGAGAAGAAAAAGACAGAAGGGGGACACAGATTGCTATTTATGCCCTGCCTTGTTGTTATCAGCCCAAAGTTAATGGTTGATCTTTGGGGTGGGAAATACAACTGAAAGTCCAAAACACTGAGTTATAAAAAGTCCTTGAGATAAGAGAGTCCTCATCTGTGAAATGTATACCTGCATAACGGCCTGTGTTGTCTCTGTTTATTCAGTACTGTAAATTCTGTGGTAGTGGAAATACAGCAGAACTCTGTGTGTGTACAATTTGCAAATGTCAACTGCATGCAGATCTGGCTATCCGAGAGTGAAGAAGCCAGAGTTGTATAATGAAATGGGCTAAAGAGGGGTTTATAAAACATGAACTTTCATTTCAACTGTTGTGCAAACTCTAAATTTGATTTGGCTGACCAAAACAGTTGTGGCTTTAAGAAATGGAGATATTCCAATGGTTAAACTGAAAACATGTGGCGCCTATTCCAACACAAATGGCACAGAAATATCTTCCCATGACATTTGGATTTTGGTCTGCAAACAGAATAAGAAATACATACATAAACATTTTCGTAGATCGCACAATTAATCAACTCTTGCCCAATAACATGAAGTAAATCAGAAGCATCAGCATTCAACTGAGTAGAGCAAAATGGATGATGGACCTGGGGCCGGGGGGGGGGGGGACAGAGAAGGGAGAGGGGAAGAGGAAGGGGGGGGGCAGAGAAGAGAGAGGGAGAGGGGAAGAGAGAGAGGGAGAGAGAGAAGAGAGAGGGTGGGGGGGGAACAGAGCGACGGAGAGACGGGGGGGCACAATGCAAATTCAACATAGAATTCTAAAATAATAATAATGTAATGGTAGTGGTAATATTAATAAAACAACAGGAATAATAGTGATGATAATATTAGTAAAAAGACAAATAATAATTGTAGCAGCGGTCATTGTGATAGGAATAATAGTGATAATAATAATAATAATATTTATTACCCCACTAGAACACTGCGCTCTCAGAATGCAGGGTTACTTGTTGTTCCTAGAGCCTCCAAAAGTAGAACAGGAGCCAGAGCCTTCAGCTATCAAGCACCTCCCCTGGTGAATCAGATCCCAGTTTGGGTTCGGGGGGCAGACGCCATCTCCACATTTAAGAGTACACTTAAGGCTTTCCTCTTCGATACAGCTTATAGTTAGGGCTGGCCCAGGTGAGCCCTGAACCATCCCTTAGCTACGCTGCCATAGGCCTAGACTGCCAGGAGACTTACAATGTCACCTCTTATTACCAGAAAATCCCATAGCCCATAAAAATAGTCCTACCACTTAAAGAGCCACATCAAATGCAGACAGACATACAGATACCAAATTAGAGTATGATGCAATGACAGCAAACCATTTTCCTTTCCACAATACATATTCATACCTTGTATTTAGTTAGTTTTGACTGGATTCAGCGGCTTTTTCACCTGTTGATTGCGAAATCTGATCTTAAAGCAGGGTTGTCCCTCACACTGCCCCCGCTTTTAAGCTCATCAACTGCTTGTCCACTTGCGCCAAGAAATGTGCCAGACCTCTCATTTGAAAATGTGTCCTGAAGAGCTTCAGTTTGTGGCCAAAGGGGACTAGGCAGCTATTTATACCAGATCAGGCAAAATGTGCAACAATCCAGGGTGAGTCTGTCCAAGTGATGCATGAGGCGTGATACAGGATATTGCACAATCTTCAAACACAGAATATACAATTATTGTGATTGGAAGCTGGTCTTCAACTTGTTTTGTCTTGTCTTGAGGGTTAAAATCAGAATACAACTGTGTTCCTATAGTACTGTGCAATGTCAAGTCAAGTCAGTTTATTTATATAGCACAGTTTAAAAACAACCCGCGGTTGACCAAAGCGCTTTACACAGTAAGAAAAAGTACAGAAATTGACAAAATGACACAATGACAAAGACACCTATTGCCATAGTTAAAACACATTAGAAAGCCAGAGAAAACAAGTGATGGTGGGGGCTGATCGAAAATGTAGAGGGAGGCAGTTCCACAATTTGGGGCCTGGCTACAGAATACATTTACATTTAGCAGACGCTTTTATCCAAAGCGACTTACATATGAGAACATTCACAAACCGAAGGCGCAGCTTCGGGAGCATTTTTGGGGTTCAGTATCTTGCTCAAGGATGCTTCGGCGTATGGCTGGGGGATCGAACCGCCAACCTTCCGATTGGGAGGCAACCGTTCTGCCACCAAGCCACGGCCGAATAAGCACGGTCACCTTTACGCCTCGAACGAATATATGGAATAGAAAACAGGAGCTTATCAGATGACCTCAGTGTTCGAGGAGGAAAGTGGGGATGTAAAAGGTCACTGAGACATGCTGGAGCTAGCCCGTTCAAAGCTTTAACAACGAAAAGTAAGATCTTGCAGGGAACTCTAAATTTCACTGGTAACCAGTGCAGTTAAATTAATATCAGAGTAATATGGCTCGATTTTTGAGATTTTGTTGGCAGACGTGTGGCCGAATTTTGCACCAGGGGAAGCTTGATGGAGTAGTCTGAATGACTCCGAGATATGGTGCGTTGCAATAATCCAGGCGAGAAGAAATAAAATCATGGATTATTGTCTCGAAATCTCTAAAAGTAAAGAGCTTCTAGCGCACTAAAGGCGCTCTAGAAGGAGGTGGTGGTCTATGGTGTCGAAGGCGGCACTGAGCTCTAACAACATTAATATTGCAAAGTACATGTAGCATGTACAGATAGCAGCAAGTCATTCGTGTCACCTCCTGTTCCACGTAAGCATGAAGTGAAGTGACGGCTGGACATTAGAAGTGTGGCACATCAGGAAGAGCGCTTTCCCGTCAGGTTGAACAAAATATGTTCTCCCACTTCGTTGAAAATGCTCTATGCTCATCTTTATATTTGCCCTTAGCTGTAGAGTTGTCTGTTACGATGTTAAAATGATTACTGAAATTATGAAGGGAAGGTACAATGCAAAAAACCATGGCCACACACACCGAGAGGCTCCCCAAGCACGGGACACTTTTCCAAACAAGCATCTGCCGTTAGACCGTCCCTGCACACCTCTTTCATACTCTACGCCCGATCCCGTTTTAAAAATTGTATTCCTCAAGCTCAAGCCTAGCTACCCGGGTGATGTCACAGTCATTTTCTCAAAAGCCGCAGAAAACCTTATACAAGTGTTTTCACAGGCTGTGTACTCCCGTGACTTGTAGATTAACTTTGACATGCAAAATCAGTGGAGAGCCCCTTTAACCTTTTCACTATTTTCAACTTTATATAGGTCATGAAAAGTCAGTAAAACCTCTTATCAGCTCATGTTGTCACCTTGAGCATTTGCTTCAAACAGGCTGAAACGAGAGACGTTTCTCCTCCTACTCCATCATTGTACAATGATAGTGTATCAAAGTTAAGCGAGTACAAAATCTTGCATGTGCATGTAGGCTTTTGCATAGATTTGGCAGACAGTTAGTAGATCATGTAGTGCAATGAGTTATGGTCTAATAATCAACTTTAAAAAAGGACAAGAAGCCTAATAAAAATCAAAATTTATTCAGTAAGGTCACTTTTTACAATATCTTTCTCTCCTACCACTGAAGGGTAAATTGATTCTCAATGTAAAGATCTCCAGGATTGATAAACATAGACTTAACATGGAAGAAGCAGCAGGAAATGTTCATTTACCAGCGTTGTTAAAAACTCTCGCTCTTTGCTTGGCAAAGTCACATCCCATCATTATTAGGGTCACTACTGAGAGTCACAGGTTTCAGTCACTTGTAGAATCAATGCCAATCAACACTGATGCCGCTCGGGTGTTCTACAAGTGGCTCAATGCCTCACGTTTATGGTATAAATGCATTGCATACATCATAGTAAGCCGCAACATATAATGTGAAGTGTCAGGAAAAGGAAAGATGCGAATGAATGCCTTTCTGAGAGTAAAAATGAAAGTTAGGCGAGTAAAACAATCTTTTGTTACAATGGTTTTCTCGATGTCAATCACAGAGCTGAGGGTTCAACTTGTTTATTTACATCACTGATATACATGTGGTCCACTAGTCATCGTGTCTGTTCTGAATTTCGTGTACAGTGTTGTCACATTACACTTCTTTGCGCAACAGTTACCAAGAAAATTGGCTTGCTGTTCCTGATAGTTATAGTGATTCTCATTCATTATGTATCCTAAGTGTGTGTCATTTTGACTGCCTGTGTTTTCATGTGGACTCTTCAGTAAACCACGTCAGCACATGGGCTCTGTTCTCTGTCACCCATTTGATGTTGGCTGTGGTCTTCTCTATAGCCTGCTCCAGGGCCAATGTGGCTGAGCCAAAACCAATATGGAGGTTGTCTTCTTTGAATTTCTTCAGCTGGAGGGAGACACAATAAACAAAGACAAAAACCCAGATTTTTTTGCTTTTGTTGTCTTTCTTTCCCCCTAAATACCCTCAGGGAAATATAGTGTGTAATTCAGCGTGGGTGTGGGCTGCATACCTCCTGCAACTCAAACTCTGTAGAGAATCTCGTTGTGATTCCATTGATAAGATTACTGAAGGAAAATGATCCCCTTCCATACCTACAAAAAAAAAGAAAGAAGCCGTCCACTTTAAAGATGTAGGGATATAATGATGGTGATCAGAAGAAGGAAGTTGCGTAAATCAAGCTGTTAAAACGCCAGATAAATTTCCCAGGAAACGGGAAGTCTGAATATAAAGAATGGTGGTGTTGAAGGCTCATAACACAGTTGCAACATAATCAACACTTAATATGGTCATTCATGCTTCTTTGTCAAAGGCTCCTGACTATTTTTAAGCTAATTCTATCTTGGGCAGGCTTTGAAGAAATGCTTGCCAACTCAGCAAAATGGGTGAGTAAGTGAAGGAAAAAAAGCACCATGTGCACTTTATTTCTACCTAGAAATCCTAAACATTTTTGACTTTTACACTTAGCTGAGAGGTGCTTTAGATTCTGTGTATTAAATATTCTTCTGTCTTTAATTCATTCCTTGAGAGTGCTGACTGTTTTTCCAGTAAACCCTCCTGTGAGACATAAGCTCTTACTGCTGGAAAATGTAGCTCCATCTTGCTCTGACAAAGTTCCAGGCCAGCGGCATCCCCACAACGTTTCGGGCGACGTACTGGATGGTAGAGGTGGCGTCTTGCTTGCGGATCTTTGTTGGGTCTAGGGTGTACTCCAGATACCTGGTTTAACCAAAACTTTTTGTTGTGAAGAAATGGTTTCCAAATCACTATTTTAGTACATTTATTTCAGAAGAACATCTGGAGCATGTCAAAAGAGTTTGTGTTAGGGTTACCTACTATCCCTAAAATAGTACAGTCAATTGAGTTCTAAAGGTGTGTTCAGACAGAATGCACCTCAAATGGCACAGTTGAATGAAATTCATCAGAAAGATGCAAGAGGGCGTGACTAGATGCAAATGTCACTGTAGGTGACACGGATTAAGTTGAAGATTGATCAGCGCTGGTAGAAAATAAAACCGGTGAGATCAGCCAAAGTCTGAGCTGTCACACAAACACATACAGTTGGTGTGTATGTAGATTGATCAGATTAAGGAGACCATTCCCTGGGTCAATATGTGGAAATCACCCACCTACAGCTTATAGCCTTTACCCCTTTGAAACCTTTGCCCTCACATTTGTGGGCAAGTTAGTTTCCTTGACTTTAGACATTGATATCTCCACAGTGGCTGAACGGATTTTTACCATTCAAACTGCATGTGAAACGTCCACCTCCCTTCTTTAAAAATTTGAACTGCAAAGCCAGCCCTTGCCGATCTCTTACATAGGACCCTGGGAACACGTTCCCGTATGTTGCAAGCTATAGCTACAGCCTACGTCTGTACAGGGCGAATAAACACACTGCACAAACAGTCCAGCAGTTCAATTAGCATGAATAACGCAAGGAGAGATTTCACTAAAAGCGAGACTATGTAACTTTTGAACAACCACGTGGCACATTCTCCCTCTTTCAAATGAAAAGTTCAATTCATAGGCAATAAAACCCAATTGCGCTAATCAACACACTCAGGGGTTTTGCTGCTACAGCCTTTTTGGTCGAGTATGACAACTAGGTTTTGGTGGCTAATGTTAGCCAATGCTAACAAATATGAAGCCACATTACTGAGTCAGTTCGCTGACTATATGACTCTTTTCTTCTTGTGCCAATGTTAGCTCTACACTTTAGCATGTTACAGATACACATTTTAATGTTTTTTATGTGTCATTGTCCTGTAATTGTTACTCGTGGCCAAGGCCAATTCTTATTAATCAAATAAATGAGTGTCTTTGAAAGTACATAAAACAAGTGAAACAAAGTGGTCTGCAGGATAGATAGAAATTCTCCACACTTAAATAAATGTATCTGTTACTGTGTTGTGCATAGACAAATGTCTTATTCACAGAACACCCTGAACGAGGATACTCCCACAAATCTGGATGTTGCATGTACCTGTTCAAAAGCCAAGGTGCTTTGGTGCAGGCCATGGCTGCCCTGAGCCTGAAAGCTTCAGATGCCAGGGTGGCATTCTTGAACATTCTCCAGGCAAAGTCCCACTCCTTCACACCACCGAAGGCTATGGCATTGCAGTAAACTGTGCTTTTCAAGTTGGGATGGATCCTGGTCAACATTAAGGTAAACGTACAGTAGATTAGACGATGAATACCAAACACACAGGCTCCCACCTCACACACACAGCTGGTGTGTACATTGCTATATAGCTACGGCTAACGTTTGTACAGTTGTTTCACTGGCTGTATGGGACTAATTAACAGACTGCACAAACAATCCAGTCCAAAACATGAAATAACTGACTAAAATTGCTCCGTACGTACGGGTTGTCATGTGGATTTTCCATCCACTGTCTGTACCAGCTTTTGATCAGCTCCCTGCAATCCTCCACACCCATACTGCAGGCTATTCCAATAGCATTGATCTGATTATACCTGAGGGAGATATTTGAGAAAGTTGCGAAAAACTGCAATATAGCATGAAAATATTTATTATACGTGAGGCTTGTGGAAAATATAACAATCTAAATTAAATATTACATCAAATGAAATGATTATTTTCGCTTTAAAAATACATCTTCTGGTATAAGAATTCTTACTGGTCAGTGTGTCCTGTAGGTACTTTGGTCCAGTTAGCTGTAATCGTCTTGAAATGCTCAAAAAGTGGTTGGATTTGTTTCTTCAGGTATGCCTAAAATAAAAATATATCGGCAAGAGTTGTTATGTCTAGTCGTTTTGCACTTGCCCATTACACACTTCTCCTGTTAATATCAGAATGAGCAGTATCAGTATTAGTTGTAAAGAAGTATTAACCTGTAAGGCTCCATAGACCTCAGTACGGTCAAACATGAGGATGTAGTAGTTGAGGTTTCCCAGAGCTGACTCCCAGGGGATGTAATCTCTTTCCTTGGACAGGTATTTGGTAGTTCTCAGGGCCAATGTTGTATTAATTATTTTGGCTCTATCCAAAGGGAACAAATCTTTCGTATTCTTTGCAGGCCATTACAAAGTGTGAAGGATTTATTACTTGAAATACTTATTTTTCTTTACCTTGCTAGGTTGAACGTATCATCTATGATCTGTGCTCTGTTGATGATTGATAAAGCCTGGAAGAAATGACACACATGAACACACACATGTTAAAAATGTTCATGCACAGACAAGAAAAGCCTGTGTGGTGAAGCAAACCGAACCGCCACTTGTTCTGCCAAAGACCATGATAACTTTGATTAATTATTTCCTTATACAGTCTTGATGTCTTCCGTTTCAGAAACCACATTTAATAATGGAATCCTGGGATTCAAATTTAAGACCAACTGAAAACGCAATATCTAGAATTTAATTTGCCAAAACCAGCACATTTCTGCATAAGCACACAACTAATAAAAACTCTGAAACCCTACATGTGTGGAACAGGACATAGGGCAACAAATGAATAGTTAAAGTAAACAAAATCCAAATGTGTTTCATAAAACAGTTCTATTTCATCCAAACTTTGCCCTTTGACAGGCTCTACTCTCTAGGTCCATTCACAGCTGTAGAATGATAGTGCAAAACATATTTTTACTTGTTTGGCCTATTAGGATGTACACAACAACCCCACCCAGTCTCTACTATGTGATTTGCCAAAACCCCGAAACCCAGCATCCACTTCTAAGTTGAAATGAAAAATAAACTTGAACTTGAGTGGGCAAGTTTGGAACCATCATTAAAATGCATAATGTACATGTTACCCGTTACTGTATTTTATCTAAACGTGGACATACAGCACAAACAAAACCGCCACTGCAACCTTCGGCAGGTGAATGGGCACGTGACTCACGCGATGGTTGGTGTTGAGCAGGGAGAGGAGACGATCCCAATTGTCAAGATCATAGTTCACCCTAAAGTATCCAGACACATTGGTGTTTGCCAGCACCCAGTCCTCTCCTGAAACTCTCATCAGACTGTGGGTGTCTGATGAAAAATATTAAAGAAAGGTGTGCAAAATATTCAGTTAGCGCTATTGACCCGTGGTTGACTCCACTAATCTGGTAGGAAGTATTTTCATCTCTAGTATAAAGATCTAATATAGAAGAGCAGTGGGTGCTACTATGACCATACCTGTCTTTTGAAGGAGCCAGTACTGTTGCTGCTCCACACCTGTCTTCATCCATTTAATCGGGACAAACCACGTGTAACTGGACAGAAACAATGGGTAAAGACGGTGGAAGAATATTGTGTTTCTGGGGGTGGCAATGTCATGACAGGCTGTTGGTCAGTCTTTCTGTCAGACTACTGGATGGATTGCCATTACATTTGGTACATACATTCATGTCACCATCAGGATTAATTAATTAATTGTGATAACGTTGGTGATCCTCTTGCTTTTCATCTAGCGCCACCATCAGGTCAGAATTTCCATTTTTCCTATACTATTTTATTACATACACAACGAATGACATTCCCATCTGCCTCAGCTACAGTTATTGTAAGTACAGTAAGTACAGAACCTTTGTTGAGAGCTACAATATTTACAATATTATAACTCCAAAACCCATAGCTCTTTTGTTTGTTCTTCAACCAGTAGTAATTGTTTTATCAAGGTAGACATTCATCCAAATAGTGGCTGTTGCATTGAGGAATCAATTTCTTCATTGATTTTCTACATGGAATCTAAAGGACAAGGAAAAAACTGATTCCTACTTGAACTGAGAGGGCCTGTCCACTACAGAGTCTGGATCCAACAGGAAGTGTTTCTGGGTGATGCTTCCTGTCCGGGTGTCAATAGTGACCACTGGGAAGCCCATCTGAAGAGTCCAGTGGTTCATGATGTTGTGGACGGTGTGAGGAATATGCATACCTGGTGTGTTTTCAACTGCCTGACAACAAAAAGAAACACACACACCCAACGACACATTGCCAGGTGAAATCACGCACAACACATTTGTGACTGTAAAGCTTCTGACCGTACCGACCTGTTGGAGGTGGTCCCACAAGTCTGTATACACTGTGTTGCCGAAGGCGAATGTGTTCAGGTAAGACTGAGAAGAGAAAGCAGTTATGGACAGCAGGTCAAGCATCAGTAACTGTCAACACATTAACTTAGCTTGTAATCGCAATTTTAAAGCTGCATATGAATGCATTAGGCAACATGCGTGTTATTTACATTTACATTTAGTCATTTAGCAGACACTTTTATCTAAAGCGACTTACATATGAGGAAGACAATGGAAGCAATTAAAACACCGCAAGGTAACAAAAAGCATACGTGCACCAGAAACTAATCTGTTAAAGGCCAGCACAGTATAAAAAGTTAAGGATAGTTAGGTTTTTTTGTTTTTTTTGTTTTTTTTTTTATGAAAAGAGATAGAAAGGAAGAAGAAGTCAGTGATTGTCAGTTAAGTGTTGACGGTGAGAATCTTAACAGACAGAAACCCCTGCACACAGGAAGCGACTACTCATATATTCAAAGAAGCATAATCTTGAGTAATCTTCCGGTTTACTCACACACACACTTTGGTTTTGATCTGTCATACCCACCCACACCCACACACACACACACACACACACACACTGTGACAGCAGTAATTATGTGATGAGGCCTTATAACAAAGTAACTACTCACACTGAGTCCTCTGGCAAACACTGGCTCAGTGAGAAACTCTGAGAGCATCCTGAGCACTGCTGCTCCCTGAAAACATCAAACACAGAAACCACCAGAATTTTGTTGGCTTGATGTTTCCTCAGATAGCAATTACAACATCGAGGGCTGGGTTGATGGAAAAAAAGACTCAAAACTGAGAGGCATACTGAATATTTTCTGAAACAAAGGTGTTCTAGTTTTCTTGGGTGTCCTGGACATTTTTAAACAACAGATGAGATCAGGTAAAGCTGCCTAAAAGTGGACAATAAAAACTAAAATATGGGCTTTAAAATGATATCATTTTGAGTATTTTCAATCATAGAGGCGGTTACTCATAAAAATAAATGAACAGATATAGCTATATTGCCAATAATATTTTCGAGGGAAATGTAGGGGCAAAATTGTAAAAAATACAGTATTTCTGTAAATGATCCTGTGCCAGATACTGTATACAATTCTGACAGAGGACCAGACCTTGCTGTAGGAGATGGTGTTGAACATCTCGCTGATCTGAGCAGGTTCATTGACCTCCTCTTCTCTGCGGGACAGCGGGTGGGATGAAGCCAGGGCATCCACAGCAAACACCCTGTGCACGTCATACAGTACAATCTGGTCTTTCTGCAGCCAAGGAGGGAGGGATGAGTTAGGGCAAGTTTTCTGACTCATATCTCTGAGGTCATTAATCCGTCAAATGTAACAGTACTTCTCTACTTGTCAGGGCTCACTGTCTTTGAAGGTAGGCTCTTACAATGTTCCAGGTGGGTTCAGCATAGTCAGCTCCGAGGTACTCGACGTATGAGGCAAACCCCTCATTCAGCCACAGGTCATTCCACCATTGCAGAGTCACAAGGTTGCCAAACCACTAAAAAACACATGAGTGAGTTAAGACTGTGGCCAACTTTACCACTGAAGTTTGACTCCAAGAAATATAAAAACTGACTAAGCAGGGGCTTAAGAAAATTCCCAACCACAGAATTTCACATCACATATGATGTCAGGTTTTAAATACATCTAAAAGGGAACAGGGTTAATTTGTCCCCGGTTGATTATTTGTCATCTGCTTTTGCAAAGGTGTGGTTGAGTACTCTGGCTAAATTTATGTTTACAACATTACTGTGTTCTTTCGCCAGAGTGGAGGAAGGCCTTAGCTGAGTTTGAGTTAGCACCAAATGAACGCCCTGATTATAACCCCCTATTTTAACTTTAAAGATTTTTTCTTTTTCTTCTGATTACTAAAGCTGGAACTGATGTGATGTCTGCGACTTGGCTTCAATAGTATGGCCTACCATGTGTGCGAGTTCATGGGAGATTACAGTTGTAACTCTCTCTTTGTTTCCAGTGGAGGACATGATGGGGTCAAAGAGCAGGGCCGTCTCCCTGTACGTGACCAGACCCCAGTTCTCCATTGCCCCAGCATTGAAGTCAGGCAACGCTATCTGATCTGGGGAGGACAAGGACATCAGAAATCTGAAATTAAGTCTTAAATAGAAATGGACCAATGTCACACCAAGGAATGGAAAACATTCAGTATTTTAATGTTACCTTGCATATCAGACATCATCGAGAAGTTTTTCACATAATGAGGATATGCTGGTAAATTTAGCATATACCTGATCCACCAATTAGTGCTTGTTTCAATAAAATGTCAGTTGTTTGGTTGTCCCCAATCCACATGGTGTATTTGACAGAAGAAGACAGAAAAGTGAGCCTGAACTCTTGAAAACACGCAGTTTTGGTGGATCGTGACTTGAGTGGTGACGTGACTGATTCATCAAATTGACCTTTTGAAGGCATTGAGTCACTGTCTATGAGGTATATTTTTGCTGAAAACCAAGGTTTTTAAATGGAGCTTGGCTCAACAAAAACAATAGGGCATATTCGGCAAAACATTTATGCTGTGTTGTCTTGTCTAGTTTTTGCTTATTAGCCACACTAGCCACATGGCTCTAGGGATGGCAATGTGGGTCTGTCAGTCAGTTGGTTGGTCTGCCCACCACGTTTTATTTGGTCATTTATCTGTTCCCTCATGTGTCTGTTAGTTTGGCTTCTTGTCTGTGATTGCTGTGTCTCGTTTTCTCCCCTACCTGAGGGTATTTAAGTTGTGGTTTTCCTTTGTTCTGAGTCGGTTCGTCCATCATAGCTGTGTTGGTTCTGTCTGCCCGTTTGCTTGGATTTATGTCTACCTGTTAATTGTTTGTCTCCTACCTGCCTGCCAACCTGTTTATGTGCCTGCCTGTAAGTTGGTGAATAAACCGTTCTAGTCATCATCCTCCGTCAAGCTGTCTGAGTTTGGGTCCATTTCCTCTCCCTTGTTTGCCATCACTACCTGATATGTTGATGCAGATTTGACATACCTGATTTGGAGAGTGGGTACGTTGAATTGTAGTAGTGCTCATAGAACTGAAGGATCGGCCCTGTAACGCTGAGAGCATAGTCACCCTGCCTGTCATCTATGGCTTTTCTTCTAGCCCAGATTCGGACCTGCAAAGAATTTGACAGCTTTGAGTCCACAATAAACAAATTTAAAAAAGGTTGCATTCAAGGTTCACAGGAATATAGTCTATGTAATGTGACCTCCTGACCCTTGTGATCATTAACACTGGGTGTTTTAACTGCTTTTGGTCTATGATCCAAAGCAATTTGTATGCTGATCACACTGGTAATGTAAAAAGATCCAGCGAAC
Organism: Coreoperca whiteheadi; assembly: GCA_011952105.1. Taxonomy (NCBI): domain Eukaryota; kingdom Metazoa; phylum Chordata; class Actinopteri; order Centrarchiformes; family Sinipercidae; genus Coreoperca; species Coreoperca whiteheadi. The sequence goes on along the minus strand of CM022485.1, from coordinate 27,897,654 downwards.
AAAAACTTCTTACCAATAAATTGTTGTTTTGGGTTGACTGAATGTTAACAAAGTCACTGACAATAAATGCCAGCAGATATGTGGACATTTTCTCTGTGGGCTCAAATGTAGTCACTTTGACAGGCACGCCATCAATGACAGAGTCTGCAGTGTCTGTTCAGAGAGGGGAAGAATTAGACTGTGACATTCTGTTAGCATTAACAGCATCTAGTTTGTGATTTTCTTATAACGTGTCCAAGCTAGTAATTATTTACAATAAAACTCACACGTAACACATGTTTGTTTCTGTTGTTTGCTCTGAAAATCACTTTCATTACATACCTGTTAAATATCTTGTACCAACCACCATTTGTGTTATTTGAATTGCAATGAACTGAAATATAATTTTATTTTCAATCAGTTTTTCTAATCTTATATGATTTTACAATTTGTACTGACCCAGTTTCCACAGGTAATTAAGATGTAACAAAACTTTGAAAGGAGAGGATTTTTGTGTTTCTAAAACGAACCAATTTCCCTGCCGTTAGACAGGGCCACAGTGTCCCGGTCGTGGATGATGGTGACATTGAAGACGGCTTTCATGGCTGGCTCGTCAAAGCAAGGGAAGGTTTTCCTGGCATACGTTGCTTGCATCTGCGAGGTTGCGACAACTCTGCAAAATGTTCCAATTAAACATTAACGTAACATAGACATCCACCCAGCGAAATACTCCAAAGTCCCACCAAGAGGAACATTGGAACGAAAACATGAAAATCTACTCTCACTGTCAAGAGCAAAAATAATGGTGCACCATTATGCTATGCTATGTCATTGCTTACTTCTTCACACCATCATCAATGTATTCACTCCTGTAGAAGCCTTCCAGGTCATCTGCCAGCTCCCCCTTAAATTCAGTGTAAAGTACATATGACGCTCCAACAGTTAGTCTGCTGCGTAGCTGAAGAACCAGATAATGCGTCTTCACAACAAGCCAAGACTTTTGTATAGCGGGCGCAGGGGCTTCCCCCAGGCCCCTCAGCTTGGCATGGTGCCCATAGGAGGTGGTGAGGTTCAGCTTATTGGAGTGGATGATGATGAGGTCTGTTTCCTTCACACATCTGAAGACCACCGCTGAATGTCCAGTGAAGATGTACAAGCCGTCTGCGTTGGGCTCCAGCCGGGGCCACAGGGTCACATTGTAGGAGACGGGAGCGAGGGACAGCGGAAGTCTGTAGTGGTCCCAGAGCTCCTTCGGGGTGAAGGCGGTGGTGGGGGCTGGGGGCATGCTGGTGCTGTCTGATGCTCCATGTCCTGGCTTGCCTTGATTCTTGGCCCTTTCCTTGTCGTAGGCAATAGACAGAGCTATAATCGTAGCCAGAGCACTGGCCGCCAGTACAAGCATCCCGAGCCCCACGTTTTTATTGACATAGTAGACTTTCCCCATGTCTGACTCAGGAGGACAGAGAAGAATTCTGAGAGGTGTCAGTCTGTGTTTGTCCAGCACAGCAGGTCTCTTCCCTCCTCAGTTAATAGTTGAGCTATTAACATGGCAAAAAAGACATTTTCATAACACCTAAGGAGAAATGGAAATATGGAAAGACCTTGGTTATTTAGTCTGCAACTCAGTAGCTCTTAGATTCGTATTTGTCAAGCAATGGTGCACAATCAAGGCTGTTCAAAACTGGCATTGTAAATTCATTGTTACTAGGGTACTGTACTGTACTCTGCATTGCAAAGTCATCCATGCAGGGAGTCCCATGGAAAAGGTCTCAGTGATCAGTGGTGTAGAGTAAGGTTGCCAGTTGTTACCATCCTATATACACTGGACAACGTGAGAGCAAAAGGATGACTTAGCTTTCCTGTCAAATGTCATCCATATGATTCAAGAGAAGATATCACTGCATGCAACGTCAGCAATTAGAATCAGTTAAAAAATAAAGAACGGTCAAAGGTGGTGAAAATCAATTCTATCAGCAAATCAGTAAAGATCAATGGAACCCATTCCTTATGTGGAAGAGCACTCAGCACCATGAGAAAAATCTTCAGAAAACGGTGTACAAGTTAGGCATGTTGGTGGACAAATATAGTGACAAACTCAGTGAACTGACGTATGTCTATCATACAGCAATTATTGCTGAATTGATATGCGGATAGATGCTGGGTAATATCTATCATAAGTTTGTTAACATTACCCAACATTAACACACCTTGAGCTACTGGTCATACCAAACTGTAAGCAAGCAAGGCTGTAACTGCAAAACCCTTGGGTGTATTTAATTGAGCAAGAATGTGTTTTGGTGTTCATCAGTTTAACATTTCATCCACAAAAGGGATATTATGATATTTCTACTTTCAAAAAGAACATAGTTTTGCTGTAAAGGAATAGTTTTAATATAATATAAACATGTTTGGTAATACATTTAATCCCTTTATTTGTGTGATTTGAAAAATAACGATAACATTTTCATGGCTTTTTAAAGAAGCTACGCCAACACTCTGGCTCCTACAATGTACCCTTTGAGAATAGGCTGCCAAAAAGCATCACATTCAAGAAAATGATACAAAAACAAACAAAAGCGAAACATGATTGTTGTCAAAAGCTTATCACAAAGACTAGAAACAGGGGGAAGCATTTAGCTTGGCTCGGTCCAACGGTAACAAAATCCGCCTACCAGCACCGCTAAAGCTCACTAAATAACAAACATCTCAGAATCAGAATCAGAATCAGAATCAGCTTTATTGCCAAGTGGGTTTTGAGGAATTTGCTTTGGTGTTTTTGGTGCAAAACAAATATGAAGAAGTAAAAAGAAACATAAGAATCGTTACTATAAAATTAACAGATATTAATGAATGTACAAAACTTTACAGAATTACTGTACAGAAAAAGGTGGGGGCTGGTGGTATGATGACTCAGTGTCAGTGGGGATCCCGGGCCTTGCCTGAAAGTGTCTGAGACAGTTTGTGTGAAGGGTGGGAGGGGTCAGCCACAATCTGTCCTGCTCGCCTCAGAGTCCAGGAGCTGTGCAGGTCCTGGAGGGAAGGTAGATTGGAGCCAAACACCTTTTCTGCCGAGAGAATGACACGCTGCATTGTTGACCTTGGACCTTGACTGAAGTTGTATACTCTTCACGTGACGACAATAGCCATCTCCATGACAACTGAGCAAACTTTATCTGCTGATATGGACTGTGAGTTGTGGTTGTTGAAAGTCCACAACTCACATGCCTTAATTAATGATTTAGCAATATTTGCAATTGCAGACCTAACGTGTGAAACCCGTGTGCTTTTAGTAACAACTTCCTTTCTAATAAACTATTATATCTGCGGTCATGGATTTCTGACTCCATCAGTACTGGAGTTGTTAACAGTTGTTAATAAGTTGATAATAAATAGGTTTTGGTCAGGATGCGCTGCAACTCCTTTGTAGAAGGTAACAGGTCTTCATGATGATATGAAGAGTTACCTCAAAACACAATGTATGTTTGGCTGGAGGAATATACAGCATACGCCAGCTAAATTGCAATCATTTACAGTCTGTCAATCCAAACATTGCACTATTAATGGCTTACTCTGTATTAGCCTAACATTAATAAAGCATTTAGCTACAACTTATAAATCCCAGAGAAAACACAGTTTTCCCTTCACATACCTACTTGAGATTAAGAATAACTAAATTGATGGTCAATGTACAACCAATAGTGCATTGGAATAGTAATCTAAAAAACATATGATAGTGAGAGGCTGCAGATAAGATTTCGTTTTTTTGTTCATCTTGGCTGACCAAAGCTACACCCAGTCTATGACAACCTTGTGTGTAGGCATCTGTTTTTAGCCTGCATTTGCATACAGATAATTCTCCATTGGCTTATTATGATGGTAACAGACATCCCTTGTTATAAAGGTACAAAGCTTTTAATGAAAAAGTAAGGTTTTTATTATGGACATTGGAATTCCTATACATTCTAACCTGTCTTGGTATTTCAGCCGATTACTTTTTGTAGATAAGGCAGCAATAAATGAGACGCTCAAATATCAACATCTAGCAACTTAGACCAAATAAGGGGCAGCAGTGATAAGGCCCGCTTTATCAGGGTCATCTACCATTTTATTATGAAAGACTTTCAGGCTTTCAGGCACCAACAAAAAAAAATGTGAACTGCTATGTGAACTCAAAAGCCCAGTGGGTACAAAACATTTGGAAAGGATGGATCTGAATCTGATTAAAATCTCTGCAGACCAAGACCACAAGAATGAGACATTCTAGGATCTCTCTATAATACCACACGTGGTCTCAGCCATCTGTGTGTCTGGCATGCAGTGCCTTAAGCGATAGTGCTATAGTAATGCCCTGTGTACACTTACAAAAAAAAAACTATTTACCAATTTACTTTAATTATTGTAATTATATACTATACTGCCTTACAAATGAAGGGAACAGTAACTACAGAAGCAGTGAAGTTGAGAAAAAAGGGTTTAGAAAAGTTAAAACAAAGGTCTTTTTAACTCAGTTCTGACCAAATATGTAGTTACAGCAATTTGCTTTTGCAAATGACATGTACTTCTATTATACACTGTATATATCCAATAGTAAGTTACACCAGAAGGATTCTGTTCCAGGTGCAGTCTGTGCTAAAAGTAAAAACCTATTATGTTATTGTTTTTCGGGGTTGAAGCACAATCAGTCTGTGAAATCAGCAAGAAGGGGTTAACAGGAAAGTAGTGGAAATTAATCAGCATTCTGTTAGATGGGTCTAATGTCCCAAATGTTCCTTTAGGCATAGTTAAGAAGCAATACAAGCCAAAGAAACCACAAGCACTTCCCCCTGGCCAGCAGAGGGATAATCTTGAGAGTGGGAATGTTTATCTTTTGGGGCACACAGAATCACATACTTTCATTGAGAAAAAAAAAATTACAACAAAAGAGCCATGTGACCACCTCTGTACAATATGCCCTGTGTACGTGCATATCTCCTACTTGCATTTGGTTTGTAAATATAAATAGGAGTAGGCCAAGTTAGTAATAGCAGAAGTATTCTGCTTTTTGCACAGGACTGTGAATTTCTGGAGACACCTGGGAAAGACTAAAATTGGACACCTGCCTATAACTGTAAATCTTAGTTGGGCTAATATGGAGAAATACATCTGCAGCATGACACACACTCATTTTGTTCGCATCATTTATCTGTTCTCTCACACTTTGTCCTTTGCCATTTTGTCCACATGTCCTGCTGCAGCTCAATAAAGGACGTCTTATCTCAAGAATGTGAAGGTGAAATACCTTTCAGTACCCACACACACACACACGCGCGCTTTTGCACTATCGTTCTACCTGCACATGAACATGTGACCTACACTATCAGCTCTGTGTGGCCTGAGCTCCACACTGTACAGAGAAGCTTCAGCCAGCGGTAGGAGTTGTAAAGTTTATATCCAGTACAGCCCACACTGGACGTTAACAGACGTCCAACTAATCCACAGCACAGCCGATGAGTCACTCTGGGACTTTTGAGTACATGATGAATTATCTCCGAGTTAAAGTAACAACCTTTTCACAACTGCATTGCACAAGTGCTATTACGGTTTGCACACCACTGAAATAATGGTTACTAGCCTTCCTATACGGAGATCTTTCATTTGAACTGAGACCAGTGAAATCAAATACGGGGGAAAGACAAGCAACAAAGAGTCAACTGGCTGCTTTGTACTAACTTTAGAGGCCAAACTTCTTTATTGATCGTGGATTTTCATAAAACACAACCTCACAGTGGATACATTCTGTCTATACTATATTCATGCTCCATTTGTGAACAGTCAAGAATGAACCTTTTGGTTGCACATGGATTCTGAGAAACCTTCTTCAGTGGAAAAGAAGCAGTGCAATGTTGCACCAGATGCAAAAGGCTGTAAATCTAATACACAGGCTATTACAGAACCGTTGCTGTTAAGCAAAACGCAATTTGCAACAAAAGGCGTGACATGGCCTGCGGCATGTTGGATAAATTAACACGTCAAACACGGAGTAAACAGTACATACCAAACCCCGTGTAGCTGGATGTCCACTGCGAGCCCTGCTTTTTAGCCTGCATGAGAGGCAGACGTTGAGCTGGAATGATCCTGGCTGATGTGAAACACTCACAGTCTGCATCTGCGGGGTGGTAGGTGGTGAGACTTACCACAGGTTTTTCCTAGGGATGTAGGGAGGGAACAACGCCCTCATTTTCCATAGAAATAACCAAAAACAAAACGAAAAAAATCCCTAGAAAAATGAGAGGGAAGGGGGGCTGAAAGAAGGCAGCTGTATCAACAACACTGCAAACTCATTGTGGTTGAGCAGAAAGAAGTCACTGCATATGAGCCGCAGAGTAGCGTTCGGGCCATTTCGCTGCAAGTTTCACAGGATGTCAGTTGAACACAGCTTAACTGCTGACACCTAGGGAAAAACTCCAAGTCGTCGTGAAGGAGTCGGTGCGCAACAAAAAACAGCCACAGGGATTTGCTTTTTCATTTATTTAATTTATCTTGGCAAGGAATGTCGTTGACACTGACACATTTGTCTTCGTTGAGAGGCTTGACAGGACTTAATGGTAAAACTCTAGCAGAGTATGTCTCAAATGACAGCCTGAATCCGATTCTGTGACCACGAAATACAGCCAATAAGACACAAACACAATTTCCACAAACACTAACATGAACCAAAAGATGTGAAAGCAAGTCTGTTGCCTCTCTGAACAGATGTTGGAACGATACTATCACAGCACATTCAAACTTGGCCGGAACTAAACAGCATATTATTCATAAATCAAGAGGATGCCGGAGACACGATATGTTACTGAGAAGGAAAATTAAACTGTGACAGGAGCCAAGCAGAGGAGTCTAATCCAAGTCCGTATGAACGCACACTTGGAACGAGGAGATAAAGATGTGTTTGAGTAATTATAGACCAACACGAGAGCCAAAGGATCGTATTACTGTGAACTGTGCCAAGTCCAAAAGCTCACTCTACACAGGGAACATTAGACAGGACAACTGGGGATGAACGTCAGAGATTTAGAAGAGTTGTGCAAGAAAATACGCACTGGACCAATACAGCTCACTTTGCTTTTGATAAGAGTAGGAACTCAACAGGACAAATAAAAATAAAAAACAAACACACGGAATAGCAGAAAATACATAGATATTAACATTACTCTTGATGCTTTTATAGACTCAAACTTTACATTATTGTGCAAATCTTTCAACTGGAGTCATCTGTAAATTGTATACAGTAGAACTCAAAAATAATTTCCAGTTTATCTCCCATTCATGTGAAAAGAATGAGGGGGAGAATACGCTGCTGTGGTTCCCAAATACATATATAAAACAGTTTTCCCCTGTATTAACAACAGAAGTGGGTGGAGGGGAACTGCAGCAGTAGCACATCAGCCCTGCAGAGCTCAGCCGGAATGCCGCTCAGAACGGGGAGAGGCTCGGCACTTTGATGTTGATGTCTCCGATGTTGATGTTGCGGGGAATCTCGGGCAGGTTCATGTTCTTCACAGCAGAGACGGCGCGAGCGGGGGCCGCCGACAGACCTCCCTGTCAAAATAAACACAACACGGAAAACACCTTTAACGCCACTGTGCGAGGAATTCAAAAGTGATTATAGCGTCTTTAAAATGACTGGCATATGGCAAACTGCTGCGCGCCTGCTGTCGTTCATTTCCTGAAAGTAAGCATCCTGACCCAGTCGTTTTGCATGTTTTAGTCCACTTACGCTCAAATGCATTTACCCAACGACAAAATAAAAAGGATTCGGACATGAAAGCAACAGGAAGTTAGTCTGACTGAATTGCCATTTAATTTCATTCAGCCGGTCTGACACTGTATTTATGTTGAGGGGGATTAGTTTGCTTTGCCCTAATCAAATCAGCAGCAAGTGACATATGCGTCCTGCAATCGACATTTTCAGTTGACTCAGAAAGCTGCGGGAGCGGTTGCTTGGAGCAGTTAACTTAATGTTTTCCACAATGATCAAAGAAACATGTTGATTTAAAGGGGAACCCCGCTGATTTTACACGTCACAGTCTGTTTACGGGTCTTGGGGAACTCTGCTGCGTATGTGAAAAAAGGGGCCTTAAGCCGCTTGTGGCTCCAGGGGGAGCTGCGTAAAGTTTGATAAATTGAATGTCACTTGAGTCAGCGTTGGTTAGAGCTGGAGACGGCAGGTCAGATTATGTGTGGCGTTTAAAAGACGTGAGCTCACCAGCCCTCTGCAGCCCGCTCCTAATCTCTGGCTAGCGGCTGGAGGATACGTTGGCCACAACTCTTGTCTTTATTTTTCTTTCGTCATTTTTTATTGAATCTAGCTAGCTAGCTTTGTAGGAAGCTGACATCCCCGTTCTTAGCTACTAAGCTCTGAACACTAGACATCTACGAATCCGAGATGTGGGCAGCGATTCAGAGGTCTGGAACCAGGCTGACAATGCCGGTGATGGATGAGTCTCTACAGAGTCGAGTCTGATTTTAATAGAAAAGTGAATTGTAGCCAGTGTGGCTACCTGGGAAGCAAAAGAAACACATTCATCTATTTTAAAACCTATGATAAAGCATAAAAAAAAATGGTCAGCCCTAATGGGACGTTTAAAAAAAGTTGCAGTCTATGGCCTAAAAACATGCAAAATCCCTGGCCTGGTCCTTTAATGTGACTAACAGACTGACCTCTGACTTCTCCATGCGGTTCTGCACTTCGACCTGGGCTACGATCTCATTCATGTTGGTCTCCAGCACCATGCCTCCCATCACCACCTCCTGCAAGATATAATGGACCTGCAGGCAGACGCAGCGCAGCAGTTAATACACGGCGGCGGCCCGCGCACCACTGTGCGCGTCAATTCGGCCGTTCAAACTTGGTCTCTATGCATGCTTCACCACCAACAACAGCATCCACAATGAACGCACACAGATGCCACAGTTCAGTCCTTTACAATCCCGTCCGCTTTAGCAACTCAGTTCATCTCTGTGTCTTTACACCAAATGATACAGTAGGAATGGGAGAGGTCCAAAATCTAATGTTGGAGAGTTCAGTCTCTGGAACGTAGCTCTCGCTCACGGCCCGTTTGGAGGACAGCTTCAATTTCTCACAAGTTTAGATTTGTGAATTCCTGGGGGCAGAAAATATTTCGGGGGGGGGGGGGGTCTTTAATTGCAGACCTACTTTGAGGCTAAGGATGATCAACTAGAAACAATCATGCCTGGAACAGATTAGAATAAGGTATAGTTTTCCATAAAACTGTATTCCAAAATGTTCTCTTTGCGAAACAATTGGATTACATCAGTAAGAGCAGCATGAAGTGACACGAGGGAAGGAAATTAAAACCAGTGATGCGGCCTATATCTGTAATGTGTTGATCTGGATACGTCCACAACAGACTAGAAATATTTAGTTTGTTTTAAAATCCTGCACGTGTGTAAAAATCGCAATTTTACAAATGCTTGTCGATTCTGTCCAGCTATGGGAGCCTTCTGAGAGCAGGAGGTTCTCTCCCTGGTAGAAATATTTCCAAGTTTAATCTTCGCACACTCTTCAGGCCAAACCCCACTGCACCACCGGACATCAGTTACCTGCTGGGAAAGTTCAATCTATGCCCATGTGTCTGATTCGATTCCAGCAGCACTTCTAGCTCTGCTCCTGGAGAGTTGTGGCCTGCAGATATACAGAGCTTCAGTCTAACAGGAGTCTGCAATTTCTTTTTTGTTTGTCGCCATCTGCAACAGCTGCGTGGTAAGCAGATTCTGTGGTTAGGCATTTAACTATCCCTGGTGCTGTCACCTATTTGTTTTCGGCGGTGGCAAGGTAGTCAACCTCACTGCCCTGCGTCACCACTGTTCTAACGCACGTGGTAACGAGTGACGTCATGGCTAGAAATTACTAGTAAATTACAAACTGATCTTGAGACCCTCTGCTGCACAAGTGAGAGTGTGGGAAGGCGTTGTCTGATGTCTGGCCCAGTTCCAACTCTTCCCAAAAGCGCCGAACGTTTTAGTCTTCAGTCGCCACAGCTGGTTTAAAAACGTGTGTTGTGCTGCGGGATGTGACTTCATCTCAAACTCTGAGTACTTTTGGACTGATTCGAGCCGGTACAGAGCAGCTGGCGTGCACCCTAACAGAAAGAGAACAAAGCAGGTGACTGCTAATTTTATCCAGTTTACAGCATTTCTGTCTTGCTTTTATTTCAAAGCACTTTGAGTCCTGCGCCTGTTGTATGAAATGTGCTATTTAAATAAACTTGACTTTTCTCTCATGCACGTCCGAACTGAAAATGTAAAGAAGAGGAATTTCAGAGCTGCAGAGGCACTCTTTCAATATCTACTGTAAAACCCCAGGAGCCCTGTTTGCTTTAGAATGTCAGTAAAAAATGCTGGGCCCACACGCCCAAAAACAACTAGATCTGTTACAGAAATGCAGCTGGTCCGGGAAAAGCAGCTGGCTTTATAGAAAATACAAAAACGCATCACTAAGTCGCACATTACCACAAGCATGCGTCTCTACAGCCCGTGCATGAATGCAAAAATCCCCTCCATCGGAACCTCTTTATTAAATATGGAAAACAAAATCATTTCTTACAAACTGCCATTTTGGAGTTGGCACACGTATAGCAAACATAACGGAGTAAACACGCAGTTACTTTCGACGGTTTATGATGAAAATAACAGACTGGCTGTTACCTCAAGCTACATGTTTCATGGTACAACAATTTGCCAAGCGTCTCTTGGCGACTTTGGCCAAGTTGGACCTTAAACTCATGCACACATATGAGGAGGAGAATGAAACAGCGTGCTTCGAATCGATTCCGGCCTAACCTATTTACTTGCATAAAACCAACGAAGGAGAAAAGAACATGCTCTAACCGTGGTTCCCACACCTTCTTAAACATCAAATTCAAGGACTTTCCAGGTCCAGGACCCTCAAGTTCATTCTCGGAGAATTTTGAGAACGAGAACTAGCAGGCTTTACGGAGGCTCACAGACAGCAATTCAAAAGCGAAAGAGGCTTGAATGTGTGAACACGTCGTCTTCTTCTTCTTCGGCCACTGTGTCACGCCGTTGTTCCAAATGTTGTGAATACAATATCAAAAGAACTTCAGTTTCTATTCTTGCACAAAATGACCCATGTGCATTTATGTCTATTTTCAAAAACTTCCAAGGCCTTGATTTTTTTCTTTTTTTAATCCCCCTTTCAATTTACAAACTTTTCCAGGATTTCAAGGGCCCTTGGGAACCCTGTCTATGGTAGAAGCTGGAGAGTTGTTGCCCCGCTGGCTTGTTCGGACCCTGGAAAGCGGCGTCATTCGGCAGCTCATGCTGTGCTGCTGTCAAAGGTACCTACCTGCTTGCTCCTGAGCTCAACACCACGGCACAAACAGCAGCAAGAGAAAAGCCCCCCCCCCTGTCCCCCGTCCCCCACTCACCTTGTCCATGTGGAATATGAGGTCCAGTTCACAGACGTTTTCAAAGCATTTATCCAGCGTTTCCACAAACACCTACAATGAAGAGGATTTAGACTGTCACACATCCCATTTCTCAAACGAAACCCACGAGTGTAACGTGAACCCACGTCAATGTTATCAGGTAGGGAAAGAGATCATTATTTGAGATCACGATTACATTTGAGGCCATAACAAATGCTGCATCTCCTCCGGGATTTGTATTATTGTTAATTTAAAAAAATGCATAACAATGAACTTTATCTGTATAGCACCTTTCATGCAAGAAATGTGCTTTACAACAAAGTAAAGAGTGGCTTCACATGGAAAACATAAAAACAGGCATAGAATGCCACAATTCATGTAAAATAAGATGAAACCCTCTTGATGACACTATCAAAAATCAAATCAAATTCAAATGAAAGGCACATAGAATGCCTAACATGAGATGGGTAAGAAAACCAACTAAATAAGAAGAAGAATGTTAATCAACAGGACCATAAAAAAACAGAAAGCAGCCTCACCAGATTTCTTGTGGGACACTTTAGGAGCTGCTAAAAGAGCGGCAGCGGAAGACCTGACAGTTCTTTTCGGGACATAAAATGAGAGGCCGCCGCTGATGTACGAGGGCGCTGGACTATGTGAGGCTTTGAAGATTAAGTAAAAGGACTTTAAAAATCGATTCTAAAAAGACACAGGCGGTCAGTTCAGCGGTGCGAGCAGAGGGGTAAACGTGATCTCTCTTTTGGTTTTCTTTTTTCTTTGTATTGGTTAAAATCCTGGCTGCAGCGTTCTGAATGATCTGTAATCTCCCTAAAGACTTTTTAGGTGAGACCAGTAAGAGGAGAGCTGCAGGAATCTAAGCGACTGCCAATAAAAGCGTGCATCACCACTTCAGCGTTAAAAATGATCCCATTTTGTTCCTCAGATGGAAAAAGGATGTTTTCGTGACCTTGTTAAAATAAAATTAAAATCACAGACTAAGACCCCTCCCGGATCAGTACCAAACGCACGTTTTTACCCGTCCTGATGGAGGCTCACCCACCGGCAGATCACAGAGAACTGATGCATTCGTAGTTAGTGGATCTAATGGAGCCCCAGCCCTGCGGCAATTTCTTTTCAGCTGGCAAATAGCAGCGGTTTTCCACCAGAAACCTCGTTGGTGTTGAGCTCAGGGGGTTGATAAACAGCCACCTGACTGCTGAGGTTTAATAACCAAAGCTAGGGGTTCAAAGCTTATAAAAGCTCAAAGTGACAATCGGAGCAGGCGAAGTCATTAGAGAACATATTGGCGGCGACTCCTCCTCCTCGTTTGTCTTGTCTGCAGGAGTAAAGAAAAATATGTATATATATATAAAATTTGGAGGAGGTGACTCAAACAAATACGGCAGATGCAGTTGAGGAGCGCCAACATTTGGTTACAATTAAAAAGAAGACCATGTTGAGAGATGACATCATTCATTTAAAAAAACTCTCACTAGAGAGGGATCTGATATTCAAAAGTAAAGGCAAAACTTCATCAGGGCGGGGCAGTTTTAACAAGGTACTGCGGATTTCTGCGATAGTGACGTGGCGGTTTTGCAAGGCCGGCGTGTGTTGCGCACCTGCGCAGCGCGTCAGCAGGAGTTCATTGTGCGAGAACGGTGTATTGCGGCGATGGGGGACAACAACGGGGATTTGGGAAACGCTACTCACGACAGTCGAGTGCAAGCGCAGTGGTTAATAAGTCTGTGGAATTGGTGCGTAAAGCAAAGGGGGTGCTGGTCCGAAGCTGCAGGGAGTCGGTGGTTAGTGCAATGACTTATGTCTCACGCTAAACATTTAAAAAAAAACAAAAAAAAACACAGGTTTTGGGATACACGGGTTTTAAATAGCATCCCACTATCAATGGCAGCATTAAGAGTGAGACGGTGTGGGTGGATCAACACAAACATTTGCGTTTAAGCATCGCAAACATGATCCTTTTACGGGTTATTCCTGCTTTTGTGCTGGTTTGGTCACTGTAATACTGGGGAATAAGAGTGTTGAGGAGAAAGTCACCCCCTCTTCTGTGAATTTCAATCTTTACCCCCTAGTAGGTGCTTTTTTTTTTTTTTAATGTTTTATTCCACGTGCCATAATTTCCCTTTACTGATGTTACGGGATTTGTGCTGATAAAAATCTGATGTCAGTGATTAGTGGGAGGACCGAGACGGCTGACTCACTTACTTTCGCTCCTAATACCGATGTTCCTAAATAACTTGTTAGGGCCCTAATTGTTTTATGTGTGGATGACTCAGGTCTCTAAAGTGCTGCCACGAGTGCAACAACATTCCCACACATGCAGCTTTCAGCTCAGATAAAAAATAAAGACTGTCAGCACTTCACGTGATCACTTAGTGGAGTTGTGTGTGCAGCCTGTCTCTGCGATATCAGCGTTTCCTCATTTACATTTTGTTAGAACGTGACTGGTCTTATCCAGAAAGACTGCCACTGAGAACAACCAGCAGCGTGGGGTTTCTATTTCTAGATCGCCAGCAAGGAGAATGAATCAAACCCAGCACCATGTAACGGAAAGGAGCTTGTTAAGGAGCTCAAGGAAGAGACCGAGCGGCTTCTTTTCAAGCTTGGACCACTGTATGTGAGCAAACAAGAGGGTGATGTGGGGGGGGTTTAAGTTGCAAAACCACACATTAAATATGCCTCGGAGGCAGTCGAAGAACGTGGACGCTGACCTGGATCAGGTCCAGAATGCCGAGCTCACTCTCAGACGAGTCCACGCAGAAGACAAAGTAGAGGGTCGCGTAGTGCCGGTAAATCAGCTTGTAGTCGGAGCCACCGATGAGACTGCAACAAGGTAAACAGAAATTTAAAAAAAAAAAAAATGCGACTTTACAAGGCAATCCAGGTCTAGCTTTATGTGCAATTGTGACAGCAGGAATGAAACGTGGTCATACAAATGCATGTATGCTGCCAACCTTAAAAGTTGGGAGTCAGCTATGTAAAGGAGTTGATTAGAGCAATGAAAAGACCCAGGCTGCTGTTGAGGGTTTGCCTCCATCTAATGGTTTCAGCCGCGCCACTGCATCTGCAGTCGGCTGCTCAACAGCGGCTCGTCTTGGCTGCCAGGCGACGCCAGCTTCTGTAGTACGCATCTCTTCCCTCAACACCTAACTGACAATCACTAACTTCTTCTTCCTTTCTACCTCTTTTCAAAAAAACAAATCAAAACTGTGCTGGGCTTTCATCGGACTAGTTTTGTTTTTTTTTTTAGAGCATTTTACATTTACATTTAGTCATTTAGCAGACGCTTTTATCCAAAGCGACTTACATATGAGGAAGACAATGGAAGCAACTATAACAACACAAGGTAACAAAAAGCACAAGTGCATCAAAAAACTAGTCTGATTAAAGCCCAGCACAGTATGCAAAGCTAAGGATAGGAAGGGTTTGTTTTTGTTTTTGTTTTGTTTTTTGAGCAGAGGTAGAAAGGAAGAAGAAGTCAGTGATTGTCAGTTAGGTGTTGACGGAGGAGATGCATTTTCAGGTTCTTTTTAAAAAGGTGGCTACAGAATCTGCTGATCTTGTAGAAGCAGGCAGATCATTTCACCAATGTGGAACGGATCCAGAGAAGGTGCGCGAGAGGGATTTTATTCCTTTTTGGCATGGTACCACCAGACGTTGTTCGTTTGCAGAGCGCAGGGGTCCTGGCAGGAGCATAGGTGCACACATGCATTTTGTTACCTTGTGTTGTTATAGTTGCTTCCATTGTCTTCCTCATATGTAAGTCGGTTTGGATAAAAGCGTCTGCTGAATGACTAAATGTAAATTGTAAATGTAGTGACTCCAAACCAAAGTGGGAAAGCCCACAGCAGTGGCCCAGGGCCTATGGTAGTCAAGTCTTTAAACGCTGTGTCAAACTGTCACAGGGCATCATAACTGAAATTCCAGATCTGCCTTTATGTCAGAGTGCGCGCGCGGCTGGGGAAATAAAAGCGACGCATGTTTTGCACCTGTGTTTCGTTTGCTCTCTTTGCTTGACTGTCGTCATGCGTCAGGTAAGTTTCTCATCTCGCCAACGTACGACGTCAAAGTCTCCAAATGTCCGTCATCCCTCGTGTCTGGCTGTCACGCCCAGTCAGTCTTTCCGTCACAGAAATCACCACGTCAACGTTTCAGCCGCAAGCGGGCTCTTCTGGCCGTAGCGCACCGGACGCACACGCAGTATAAATACGCGCTTCGTTATTCACGTGTCGGACTGGGATCTACTTGCCTTCCGCCCTCCAGGAAGTTGCAGACGTTGTCGTCTCTTTTGGACACCAAATGAAAGGTCTCCCGAATGATCTGCTGCTGCATGTCCTCCGCCTGCAAGAAAACGTGTCACGCAGTGCCAACCATTCTAGGAGAGGAAGTAAGAAATGCCCTCCAGTCATATTCTGTCTTTAACATTTAGTGGGCTGATAGAGTAGAAGTTGCACAAGGACCTCGTGGCACCAAAACTCATGTCATCAAACTGATTAGCCTTCCATGCACTCTGAAACCCCCCACTCCCAGACAACAGGTACAAATATGTTACTGCATCACCGAGAGGGGCCGATGTTTAAGATGAGATCCTTGAGAACCACCAAGTATCTGGTTACTTGTGGATCACAGGTCGAAAATGTTTCAATAACTTAAAAAAACAAAACAAAGAACAACTCTCCCAACAAATCGTTTCTGTCACATCATAAAGTAAAGGGCTCCAAATGCACCTGCCTTGCTGAACTCAGCTGTGACAGCATCGGCCTAAGCAACACGTACTGGAGACGAGTTGTTGTTAACGATCCCTAATGCTCACATTCAAAGTAAAAAGGCCAAACGTCGCTAATACGAGCTAACTAACGTTAGGCCATCGAGCAAGTAGTTCCAACGTATTTGGATGAAGAATAACAGGTTGCGTGTGTTTTATCTCCGCGAAATCGTACCCATGGCTAAAGTCCACCCGTTTAATACTGCCGAGAGACGTGTACAATATGTTATAAAGAGGTGTTTGCCTGAATGTAGTTCGGGGGGGGGCTGACATTAAAAAGTGGCTGGATAAAGCTATGTGCTTTGTTGGGTCTCACTCCCCTGTGCTACACCACCGCAAGCTAGCAGCAGCTAACGTCGTTTGTAAGTTGAAATTTGGTTATTGACCAACGTTTCAGACCACACACACACACACACACAGAGATCGAGATCTTGGTGACATTCGTGGTGGGGATGATCACGCACAAGTTGACCAAAGTGAATCCAACACTGACTGCTAGCTAAATGAGTGAGGACACTAACAGAAAACTGTTTTGAACAGCAACCCCCCCCCCCCCCAAAAAAATACTTACAAAATACTGATAGAATCGGATCAGCCGCGGTTTCCCGTGGTTGTTAAATATCAAGATTGCTTTAATCATATCTTTTCTTCGGCGTTATCAAATCACAGTATGAGGCAAATATTAAAAAGTTAAGACTTGGACAGGGTACACTCCGTTAGTCTGAGCGCTTCTCGGCCTCTCTGCTGCGCTCCGCTGCCGGATGACTGAACCACTTACATCCGGTTGCGTCTCCACATTCATCAGTCGACCACAAACACCTCCAGTCTTTTTGTTCCGGCCAGGTCACCGAGTGCGTGTCATTGGCAGTCGATGGTGCGTTTATATTGCGCACTAGTATTTTGTTAACGATCCGGTTTTTGGGCTATCCCGGTTATGTGTTTCGCATCTTATCCAGGTTTCAGAAACCTTAACCCTAACCCTTATCTCGGTTTTGAGAAACCTGGATATGCTACGTGGAGTCCTCAAATAGAAACCAGGATAATGTGGCATGAAGATACAATATTAACGTTCCTGAACATTCTCTGTTAGTGCAGAAGCAAGGCAGAAGTGCATGGTGACTGAGATAAGGATGGCGTTCCATGGAAACATCATAGCCCACATAAGATCAAAACCAGGATTTGGCTCCAAACTGGGAAACTAATGCACATGTAAACGCACTCATTGAAACGTGAGCCTTGATTCTTTCATTCAAATGTTGTAAATGTCTCTTGTGTAGCCTATGTGAGGTGAAATGTGTATTGTATACATGCTATACACGGCCTATGGCGAACAATCAGTCAGAAACACCCTATAAACCCTATCACAGTTCAGACATGATGTGTTGGACAAAATGTGGCAGGATAAATGGCAAGATAACTGAATTCACAGCGTGCGTTGTGGCTTAAATTCACTCAAATCAGCATCATGGAACATATACAGCATATGAACTGAACTGTGTCCCTGCTTCGTGTATACACATTAGTGGAATTGTTCTTTTGTATGTCTGCTAATTCTCAAAAACACACTGACATGACACGTGTTTGGACTTTAGGTGCCATAAAACATAAAACAGGAGCCCTGTAGTAGAGCAGTTTAGTGAAGCTGATAATTATTTAGTCTTTGCTGAGACAGTTTTTGAGGCTATGTGTAGCGTTGTAAAGTCAATGTCCCAGGGAGCGTCAACACTGATGAGGGTTTACGCAGTTTCTCCTTTTCTGCGTTTTCCCGTGTGTCATCTCGTCAGAAGTTCTGAAACTTTCCCCCGCCGCATTACATAATGTTGCAGTCTTTGTGACTAATGCACCAGCAACTGAGGCACCACGCAATTACTGGAGTCTTTGTACCTTTGGCGGCTGCTTCACGCTGCCTTGAAATCTCCCAGCAGTGATGTCACAGCAGCTGCACCTTTCTTTGTTGGGATCCTCAGTAGTTGAACACTCTGATCAAAAGCAAAATGATGTAACGTAGCTGCAAAAGGCCTCGAAAATCACTGTACACGTGAAACATTGTATTAGGCAAAAGGATCAATGGTCACAAATAGACCCTCACCAGCACCCTTGAAGGAGGTATTTTTTTTTGTCTCAACCACATTACAAGCCATGGCCTCCTAAATGGTTGAATGAACACCTCTGACAGTGTCCATAAATAACAAACATTATGAGCTTCTTCACCAAACTGGTATGCCTATTTACAGTAACACTGTAAAGTGTTTTTGAAATAATTCTGTTATGGCTCAGCTCAGCCTGTTGCTGTTCTGACAAATATATCAGTCGTGAGGTGACTGAAAATGTAATATCATCATCATTTAACAACCACATAGTGTCACGTTTAAATTGACAGTGTTCTGTGAAAAAGGATTGTAGTTGTTATAATGAGTGGAATAAGAATGTAGTAATCCTCCACACTTTAGTCATGGTCTTGAGGGAGCTGGCGGGGAAACTACATGACCTGGCTGTCGGTAGTGCGTTTTATTGGTCTTTCTACGCACTTTAGATTCTCCAGTCCACCTCACTTGTATGTCTTTGGTGAGATGTGAGATGAAACCCAAACAATTCCCACATCGACAGAGTCTACATTTACCTCCTGGGCGTCGGTGTGATAAGGCCAACGGTGCGGCTGGTCTGCCCCGTGAAACAAAATCATCACGTACAATTTTGTCACGCGTCTGAAGGCGGTAGGCCTCTTTCCAGCGAAGACATTTTGACAGGAAGAGCGCCGGTGTGAGTGATCCAGTGAGTAACGGCTGAAGTGAACGTAGCGGCTTAGTTTTGACAGCGTGCATGCAGTAGGCCTATGCATGGGCCATAGCTCGCTGGGACACTTGACTAGAACGGAGTTAATGTTATCAGTGACACCTGTGTTTTTCCTACTGTAACAAAGGGAGGTAGAGCGGGTTGTTCCCCACCTCCTCCTTGTCCCCCTGTGGAGGTGTCCTCGGGGTAAGACGCTGGACCCCCTTATTGGCCGGCAGCCTGCGTGGCAGCGTGTGGGTGAACGAGCGGCAAAAACCTTGCGAAGCGCTTTGGAGAAAAGCGACTTTAAGTTAAGTCTAGTTTACAACTCAGCAGGAGGTCTTTAGGCCTTACATCAAACACTCTGGGACACTGTCTTTCCCACCATATTTAAAATGCAACACCAGTGACGAAAATCTCTACGTATTCATATACTATATGACAAACAACAAAATCAAAGAAGTGGTGTTTTTTTGGAGATATATACGTTTTACAAGTTTTGTAAAATGTTCTATTAGTTTATTAATGTTAGTTTAAATGTGTTTTTGTTTTTTTAACGGCACATATGAATGTGTTTGTTTAATGCAGTAAAATGGATGATAAATGACTATTTCCTTTGCGGTTTGACTGGCCCATTTTAACTGAAACTGCTCATGCAAAATAAGTTGGCACGACTGATGTTTCAAGAACTGTACGGCCTAAATAATTATATCTTATTACATAATTTCAACACAAAATGATCACAAAAACACATGGAAAAGGCATATATGGTATTGTATTATTGTCCCAAGCGATTTACCAAAAAGTGGCCCAATTTAGCTGATAACACCCTACTACGCAAAAATTCCATGCAAGGCCACTCTTCTACTTTTGTGGCTGTAATGATTGTGGTTGACACATGACGAATCGTCTTGCTTTTTTTTATAACCCTGCTTCATCAACGGGTAAGTACAGACCCCCATTCTCACCAATGTCCTGCTACACATTAACACACATTCGCACCTGGGCGCTGCCAGGGAACCACCCCCAATGTGATCTGTTGACTGGTGGGCAGCTCCACAACAGATGATGGCTGAGGACGTTGCTCAAGAGCACCTCCGTTGTGGTAATGATTGGAGGTAAGTCCAATTTAAATCTCAGCACCGTAGAAGTGTGCTAAATAAACCGTAGCTGTAAAAATAAAAGTTCACGTTTAGTGCTCCTGAAGAAGAATTTACCATGAACTGTTTGGCTGCAGGATTCTGAGACTATAATGCTGTAGGCTGTAGTGGTGGTTGCCAAAGTGTATGTGTGTGTTTACACGTATTCATGTGTGCTATATATCGAGAATGAGAATGTGCCTTTCTGTGAAGGGCAGATGATACAACATTACTTTTGTGAGGACCGATTGCTGTGTCATCAATAAAGACCATAGAGCCTACATACAGAAGGATCTGCAGTTTAGGGTGTAGACAGGTGTCTAATTCTACACAATATCAAGCCTTACCTGAGGGGGGTTCTTCAGACAAAGCTCCCAGGTCTGTGGTCTAAAGTCAGCCTATCTGGGGATTCTTAAGCCACAACTACACCACTAAACAGGTCAGCCGACATTCTGTGCTTCTGTGTGGTCGGCCCCAGCAACATCAAAATGTCAGACCCCATTTCCTGTTCTGATTTCATATCCATTATTTCTCTGTTCTACATTTTTCATCATTAGTGCCTGCGAAGCCACCTGGGCTGTTGTCTGCATATCATCTATTATTTCCTCTCTAAATTCCCTTCCTCCAGCATGAACACAGTGGAAAACAAACAGACGCTCATTAGCATGTGTGACCCGTTGGTGGTAAACAGGCTTATTTCCACATGAGTGCAGTGCGAGAATGGATTCCACCGGGACAGACGAGGTAGGTGGGCCCGCCGGCTGCCTTCATGGGGACTTTAATAGGGACTTAACAAATGCAAGTGGACAGGCACAACATTCTCTGGCACAGGGAGGTCATGTTGGTACAGTGAGCACTTGTTAGAGGGTGACTCACTGTATTTGGACTCTTGGGTGGCCACTGATATTCACTTCATTTTTAATGTGCATTCTTTTTTTCCCCCTCAGTGCTAATTGTTGGATTGTGACGGATGCCGAGTGCTGTCTGCCAGAGCTGAGGTAATGTGTGGCGTTCAAATAATGCCTCTGTGCTCTGCTCTGTGAAGTGATGAAAGCGGCCTGTAATTACAGGGATAATCAAAACTGTCAGGGGCTCTTCTGTGGACGGTTTTGTTTACTGTCTGCGTCTCTCACAACATCACAAGCTGCTGGCCCTCCACTTCCTCAGCCTGGGCCCTCAAAAAGATCACTGCAAATGTACCTGTCTGTGTCTCAAACAAAGTAAAAGTCAGTGTGATTAGATGAGTTGTTTTAAAATACCCACATGCTGTATGAGGGGAGCAACTTTAACAGCTCTCGCTTCCATAATATTCAGCTCCCACAGCTATGGTATGATGTTATTTCCCCTCTTAGTTTTTAGTTTTGTGGCTTTTCGTTTTAGAGCTCAATGGTCCAAAAAGGAATACATTAATATTTTCATAGTTTTCTTTCAAATTAGTAGTAGTGTGAAGTACAGAGTACGGTCTAGACCTGCTCTATGGGGGAAGTGCAATGAGATGAATTGGCCCTATATGAATAAAATAGAATTGAACTGAAAGGTTTACCCTTCCCTCTTGTTGTTATTTTACTGTGGATTAGAAGTGTGCAGTTAGTTCCGCTCCCCTCCAGATGGCAGCATTTCGGCGCTTCAGCGGAAACCCAGAGGCCAGTGTTGTTGCTACCAAGCTCCGCAAGACACGACTACATGACAAGATGTATTGTAAGGGGCTAATTTTACAAAATGCTTGGCTGTTTATGCTGTAAAAAAATCATCCATTGATTCCGTATCCCTAAAGGGGCTTTATTTGAGTAAACCCAATTTTAAAATGTGTCTTGATTCTTATGATATACAATTACAAAGGCAATGCGAGTCTGTGATTGTATTAGGTTTTTTAAAAAAATATAATATGAATTCTATTACGGTACATTAAAAAAGTTAAATAGCCTAGCGTATCATAATGTAAAATCAACTATGATCACATATGATTTATGTCTACATAACAATAAGACCGATGTAATAGAGACACTTGTAGGTTAATAAATGTAGGCAATGATATATAAAGGGGCGAGTGATATTTGCAGGCCTCGAACACTCTATACATATAAAGACACACCTGTGGCTGCGTAGATTGGTTAAGAGTGTAATTACAGGCTGTGCAGACAGACACGATCTTTGTATGGGCAGCCCTCCGCTGTGTGTTAGTGAGCAGCAAAACAACCCGAATCCTGGATCCGCATCCCGGTTTTCCCTCAAACCGCGTCGTAAACAGAGTCGCTACGGCGTTGACCAGAGAGGAGTAGGTAAGCGCAGAGGGCTCACTGTGTCTACATTTCGGATCCGTTATGGTGACGGAGTGGAGCTTCGCGGAGATGTGCACAAATGAATGCGTTCGTCAAACTGGAGAGACACGTTTGTTTATGGGCTACTGGTAGATTAATGACGGCCCACTTTGTAACCCCCCCCGCTTCTGTGTTGTCCGGTGTGAAGGTAGAAGAAAATATGGCGCAGTGAAATGGTCCTCCAGTGTTAATGATAAAAGTAAGGACACGTGGTGTCCTTGTCGTTTATTCTCTCAAGGTAAACTGCTAACACACAGAGACAAAACTGACCTTGTGATGAGTACCAGACCAGTCACTATGGTAACGGCTCTCCTGTGGTGACTAAACTGCAGTAAGAGCGACGCCCACTTTCACAGACTGGAAGGCGGGGGCAGGAGCGCGAGTGATTCATCTTGTGAAGCGGAGACGATCTCTGAGCACGGCGCCGTGTTTATCGTGAACACGGCAGACTGCAGACTGCACGAAGGAGACTGTGTGTAAACCTGTACATTAATCCGTCTAACTACGCTGCCCGTTCGGCTATCTATCGACGGAGGGCATTAGATAACCAACGGACTTGACCTAACCCGGAGCAATAAGGTCAAATACTCCATTTTCCGTTGATGTGACGGCGAATTACAGCTACCACAACAACGCGGTGTGTGTGTGCATCATGAGCGGCTGAGGAGGAGGAGGAGGAGGAGAAGAAGAAGAAGAAGAAGAAGAAGGAGGCTGCGGTCTGAAACCAGATTTTATCTTGGATATTTAGAAAACAGCGTCGTGTCGTTCACACACGGGGGCTGTGTTTCGATTTAACATGTTATTGTATGCCCTAGACCGTCTCTTTCCATCCCAGTTTTAAGGGGGTGGGGGTGGGGGGGCCCGGCTGAGCCGTTTTTTTAGCCTCCCGAGGATCCTCCAGCAGCGGGAAGTTGAACGTTTTTCCTCCAGATATGGAGTGTGAAGATGCGGATTACAGAGGAATCCCCGCCGCCAGTTTAGCCGCATTGCTTCCATTGAACACATCAACGCGGCGTGGTTTCTGGCAGGAATAAACAGAACTATGAGTACCCATTTTCTGGCGAGAGGAATAAATCGGTGATATTTTTTTTTTTTTTTTTGAGCACGATTTGACTCCCCACTAGGAAACGTGAGAAAGCTATCCTGCTAGCCCGTATGTAGTAGCTGTTAGCTCCATTAGCCGGCTAACAGCTAAAAGGTGCTGGCTGGATATATATATATATATATATACATATATATAAAAAAGAAAGCTTTAAAAAAAAAAAAAATAAATAATCCTGACCAGCTTTTGCCCACGTTTCCTCCCCGCAAACATATTTATTTACAGGATTTGGGAGGATTTACTCTTCCAGGAATGAGGTCTCGAATGGAAAGGAGCCGCTTGACCTTGTTTTGGGGTCTGATGCTGGGTCTGTCGTCCTGCCTCCGGCCCGTCACCGCAGAGAGTAAGTACTGCTGCTCTCCCTGCTACACACGGGGAACGGGGGGGGGGGTCCCTGCTCCAGTACTATTCAGATATGGGAAACGAGCCTTCGTTACAGTGTAAACACCATATTTTACAGTATACATTACGACTGCATTGTATATTTGTATATAGTACGACACAGCGATTTCATATAACATGTCTGCATTTAAGGCGAACATGTCAGAAAGATAAGTGTTTATTGTTTATAGGGAAGAAGAAATAAGGTGTTTCTCAGAATGCAGGTATGTGGCTATAGGATAATAGAAGATTTGGATTGACATTAAGCCCACTGTATGGAAAGTGTATCATACTTTATGTTTGTGGTGGAAATGTAATGTTATGCCAGTGGGCAAAGCGTTTAAATCCTTTTATGCTGTTATGGTTGGGGGGTGCAAACGTGTGTAGTTTAACTTGGTTTTGGTGAATGCGGTGACAGAGATTGTAGAAAGTCTAGTTGTATAATTTTTTCAACAACACACCGCAAAAAGAACGAGTCCGTTTATGTGTGTTGGTAAATACATTACCATGACTCAGCCATTGGAGAAAGTCAAGTCAGGCTATATATACACACACCACATTGTCAACTCTGAGTCACAGCGTGGTGAATTCGAATCAACGAAAAGTATCTGTGAGCTCAACAGGAAAAAAAACCCCCCTGCAAACTCAAATAGCATTTGAGAAATAAAGAGGTAGGCAATCGAGTTTAGGTGGGCTGCTCCTCCTCTGTATCCAACAATGTGATATATTTATTTTGTACTGAAGTGAGAAAAAGTTCTGCAAACTGCGTGCAATCATAAGGCAGTGGTCACCGCTTGTTCCTTGGCAAATTCAGCTCTGTGTAGTAGATTAGACATTTCAACACAAAACCAACAAGTACACATTGACACACACACACACACACACACACAATATTTATTTTTTAAGCGTTGTAGGTCACAGGAAGTGTTTGTCGTTGAGGTGAAGATGTGACTGTTTTACAGCCTGGTCCATTCAGTCGTATTTTACTAACTTTCCAAGGGTTCTGATGGAGACTACGTGGTGAACGTACCACAGTCTTCACTGTCAATTTCAGGCATTCGTTTTGCGCGTCGGTGTTCTTGACAAAAGGTTGTCCATTTCTAATAACGCCCCCAGTTAAGATTGACTCAAACCACAGCATTGAACTCTTATTTGTCTAAAGGGTTCACTGTGCTTTTCTTAGGCTGTTCAGAGTCATTTATTCTCCTTGACCTAACAAACCTGGGGATACCTTGATCTTGGAAATATTTTCATGAATACCAGCCAGCTGCAGCTGTGATGATCAGGCGCTGCAACATCACGCAAATGATGGGAACTACGGAAGGCCTGAGGTTATAGATTGTAACCCAAAAATAATCCATTGAAGTAAATACTGCTTTGAAACATCTGACAGAACTTTGAGAAACACCAATTGGTACCGCACAAGTGGCTTAGTGCAAGGAATGGTACTTTCTAGTGACTAACTACTGTAAGGCAGCATATTGAAGCTCACAGCTTCTGTCAGCTTGCAAACCTTCCGATTTAATGAATTTAAAGCTTCTCTATTTTTTTTTCAAATTTTCTTTTTTATGTGTTGCCACCTGAAATTTTTCCATGTCTCCAGACTCCAGCTATACTGTAAACTAGGCTCCCTGATTCATCCCATTCATCATGACATGTTGAGGAGGGGTGGGCTGGGTGCTTGAACTGGGGTCTGGGTTTTAAAATAGAACAAGCCAAAGTACATTCGCAGGCAAAACAGACTAAGTTCTGTTGATTGGAAAGAGTGAGGAGCTTGTGAACTGTGTGTCATGGGGTTTACTGTTAGCCCCAGTGGTCACAGGACAAACCTGGGAGCAGCAGAGAGGTTCTCCCATCGAAATCCTACATTTATTCTCGCTCCGGTGTGGAGCTGTCTAAAGGTTCCTTGTGTGGCTAAAGTCTAGGCATTCCTGCTGGTTTGCTGTATCAGCTGGGACTGAAGGGCAGCTGGTGGGCTTGAGTTGACCAGGTTCAGCTCTGTTGCTGCTGACACAGCCATTCAGGTGAACCAAACAATCTGTCAAGAATGTTCTTTTGCTCAAGCGTCCCAGCGCATTTCTTCTCACCTTGCCTCTCATGTGCAAAGGTATTTATGATACCGCCCCCCCCCCCCGGGCATTCTGTCATTACCAGGATGGAAGTGGGACGTAAACAGACTAGCGGCAGTGTATGAAACACCAGCTTAGAGGACGTATTGCTTCCTATTTCCTGTCTTATGGGGCTTTTAGTGGATTTCCTCTGATTGTCTGCGGATAGTCTGGGTGCTGTAGCCAGCTGGGAAAAGGTTATCAAAAGTAAATATGTGATCTGGAGGCTCATCAAAGCTGCAGAGATAGGCTTGTGTACTCAGCTGTTTAAAATGTGTCAGAGTAGGAGGAGAGGCAGGGGGAGTTATTAAGCCGCTACACCTGCTATCGGTATTTTCATTTAGCTGGCGCACAAGATGTACATTTCAATCCGAAACTTCTGTTTAGTGTCGTCACGAGCGCGGTTTCAGGAGCGGTCAGTTCCCATGAAAGGTGGCCATGCTGGCGATGCAGTGAGGCCACAGAGGGTGAAGCGCCGAGGCTCTGGTGATGTAACGTCACCAGGCGGTGTGTCTTTTTACAGGCCCGGGTGTTGGGATTGTATTAACAGGTATGCAGCTCGCTGAGGGCTGCTGACCGTGTGCACTGACAAGTAAAGACATAACAGCCATACCAACACGTGGCCTGCTTTAAGTCACACCAAAGGCATTTTATCATGGCTCACCAAAGGCTCCCACATCCTCATTAGAGGAGACTTAAATTCTCAGCAGAATTGGTCAAAAAGCTGAAAGTTTTTAATCCTGTATTTTATGTGAGAACCAAATTATCCCCAATTAAAATGCCAAATGGAAAGAAAGGCGATACAACTTTAACACATTTTAGCAGGGCACGGCTACACTACAGCCCACAACTCCAGGGTACTTTGAAATTTACGCCACAAGCTGGGTTGAAAGAGGCCAACCTTGGGAAAGAAGGTTTGACATTGGACATATTTGTTGTCCGTGGAGTTTACAGTGGTAGAACATGCTATTTGGGGGAAGACTTATAGGACAATCTTAAACTTGTTTTACCCAGTTTACTAACTTTAATTTGCACAAATGTTTTCCATGTTTTTCCGTGGAGAGATGTATGTCTATCTGTCCTTTTTTGTGTGTTGGTGTCTGTTGTTACTTTCTATAAGTAAGGAATGTCCTCTAGACGCTTACCAGTTGGTGCAAAGAGGTAGATCTGTGAGGTGGCATTGAACTGGATGATAGTATAATGTAGGGATGGCACCTTTTTCTCCTCTCTTTACGATCTGGAACCACCGCTTGTTTTCAATTTCCTAAGCACATTGGGTTTAAAATGTAACATTGACTGTAACGAGTGCTAACTCTCAGTTTTAATTTGAAGGTATTTTCATCAACATCAGATTAACATTGAATAAACCGGATATATTTTTATACACAGTCCCCCTTTTCTAGTTAACATAAACTCAAATGAAACCCGCATATTTACTAGTTGGTTGGTGAGTCGTTTGTAGTTGTTAGCTGAAGACTTTGAAGTTCATAGACATCAGCAGGTCACTTGCCCTGGTAATGAGCTGTCAGCCCTGTAGTGCAGCCACCTTCACTTGTTGCTTCATGTTCTGTGTGCAGTTTTGAAAACCAAGATGTGAAATATGATGTATTGACAAATATCTAAGCCACGATTACAATCTAAAAGATGGGAAGGAAAAAAGGGAGTGTGCTTCCCTTGCTCTGAGCTGCACTTCAGGACTGCTGTGAGATCAGGGATTTTTAGTACCCATTTCATACAGGAGATGCTGGTTTGACCTACGTCAATGTGTTAGTGTGAAATAGGAACATTAGCTTGAACCCATCTTTATGTTTTCTTTGTTATCTTTGTGTTGGAGAGTTGCTCACTTGTACAGAAACACATGTGATTTCTTAAAGTACAATATATTTCTGAAAAATAGCTGCATATTTCCATTACTTCCCCAAATGGGAAAGTACACACTACGTTTCTTAAAGTAAGTAGGAATATTACCTCCCCCATCAACAAGTGACTGATCACTATTTTGGGGTGTTTCATTTGTTTAATCACTTACCTGCAGCTTGCATTATTGCAGTGTCATACAATAATAGCACATCTCATTCTGTGAGTAACTGAGCTGCTGTACAGTGGTTTAGAGTTTAGAGCCACTGAGCTGCACAAATAAAAGATCCTGACTTGTGAGATACCATGCTTACAAACACGAGTTTGACAATTTTTAACAGAAAAAACAACAAACATTTAAATTAATCATTTAATGTTCTGATCCAACAGTAAATGATTACTGATTTGTTAAAGCTAAAATCAGAACCCTATGTTTCTTTTGAGAATATAAAATATAGCTAGTTACAGGTTCACGGTTGGCAACGGCCTCAGCCTCAGCCTCTTCAGGTCAAGGCGACCCTCGTTGTCTTTGTAAAAGTGAGTCTGTAGTTAGTTATTTACGCGGGAGGACGCAGTTGGCGTTGGTTTTAAGCACTTCTAATTTACGCTTCTAAATAATCCCGCAGACAGCGTCACTCACGCAGCACCGACAGCTTCGTCAGTGGTGAGCAGTAGTCAGACGCCCAAGTCCAGCCCATTCTCCATCGGTAGACGAGGGACCATTATCAGTATCAGCATCGTATCAATGAAGTCCTAACGATACCTACATGCGTCGCCGTCAGTCTGTGTTGAGAGGTTTGGGTAAACTTGCCGCTGCCAGCACACCTGACCTGGATTTGGTCAGGCCTATGGCTGTGGCTCCAATGAGTTTCTAGGCCTAAATTCCACAGGTAACTGTCTACACTCAAAAGTGTTTTTTCTTTTTTTTTTTTTTCTTTTTTTTAAGAGTAATTCTGACAGCTAGAGGAAAAAACTTCCAAGGCTTCGCTTTCAGGAATGATCAAGCCTTTTGCCTGTAGTCATAGGGATTCAAGAACGGTAACCATCTTATTTTAGGTATGTCAACCCTTGTCTTCAGAAACAGGACGGCTATTTAAACCTGCAATGCTTAATTATAACATGTTGTAAATAAGAAAGCAACTAATTACCTTTCCCAAGCCTCTGTGAGTCACACTCGTACAGTAAAACTTTATAGACCTGCATTAAAGTAGTAGTGTGACAACCTGTTAGCTGGCCGGTGTGAGTTTTCCATGACTCACTGCCCTCCAGCTTTTGAAGTCTAAATTCTTCTCACAGTGATGTGCGATAATGGCCTCCATGTTTCTGTGGGTGCTGCTGGGCCTTCAGGCTAAGTATTGTTTAGAGGCACAGCACACAGGTGGGAGTAAAAGTTGGAAAGGCAAACCGGGTCGAGTGTTTGAATAATCCGAACCCGCATCAGGAAAACTTTGGTAAGGCATGATGGGGATGACCGGTGATGGCAGAGGCCACACAGAATTCAAAGCAGTGCCCCTTTTTAAAAAAACAAACAAACCTTTCTTTGTAGTTGTTTCAGTTCATTGTATCTCTTTGTCTAAATAGAATCAGAACCTACTGTCTCAATATATAACGAAGCACTCCGCAAGAGGTTAAAAGCAAACCAAATGTAAACCAATCTATTTTACACTGTACATAAAACTGCATAAATACATGTTTTTACAATTTGTTTGGCATGGAAGGGCAGAGAACTCTCCTTTGTTGCCTGTCCTTTGATCAAAGGCCCGGACATTTTCCCTGCCGCCGTACACGCAACTTGGGACTTTTCCGCGAGGGGGCGCTACACTGCAGTTACAGCTGCCGTTCTTATCCATGTTGTCAGCATGGCTCGATGGATGGCAATGTCTGTCTGTCTGCTGGTCTAAACTGAAACACCTCGACAACTGACTATTGGATACATGGTCATGACATTTTACGCAGTCATTCACAGTTCCCAGGGGATGAATCCTACTGACTTCGGTGATCCCCTGACCTTTCATGTAGCGCCATTAGCAGTTCAAAGGTTTCACTTATCCTCTTAAATATCTCAACATCTAATTGATGGATTGGCACAAAATGTGTTGCCTCCATTCATTGTTCCCTGTCTTGTTGTTCCTTCAGCGTCACCACGAGGTTGACATTTGTGGCTCTGAGTGAAACGTCTTCACAACTATTGGATGGACCGTAATGCACTTTAGCACATAGATTCAGGAATGAACTGTAATAGCCGTTGATTTCTTTACCGTCATCACGCTCCATCATCAGTTCAACATTTTAACTTGTCCAGTATTTTGATTTCTGCCTTAAAATCTGCAAAAATAATCCCACTCCCACCAGCCTCAGCTCTACTCTGCGTTTAGTGCTAATTAAACCCATTGTGAGCATTTCCAGCATGGTGGTGTTAGCATTTAGCACAAAGCACCGCTGTGCCTCCCAGAGCTGCTACCGTGGCTGTAGACTCTTGTTTCATGAGGAATGTTGCTGCCATAGTCCTCCACGATCCACTTTGTACTTTTGTTTAACAAGTTGTTCTATCACGCACTGTATTTAACCAACCGACAGTGTGTACGTGTTTTATGGATGATGTCTTGTAGTAAATTAGTTTCTAAGGCCTTTGATGTCGTCGTATTGCGAAAGAGAAGACGGTGAAACACAAAACTGGGGTCATTTAAGGCGGCCACAAGAACAACAATAGCCTGAAGGCAGAGCAATGTAAACTTGATTGTGCCGTTAACCTCAGCTTGAATAGAACCTGACTCAAGTACTATTTACTTTGCCGCACCGCGTTAAGCTGGCATTGAAACTGAGAACTGCAGGGCAAACATGTTCTGTCAACAACTGCACAGCTTAAGTGTACTGTCAATATTTAAAATATGTATTGGAAGGTAAACATCTCTTTTTGTAAATATCCCCATTTCAGGGACGGAAAGCATTGTTTTATGTGGTTACATTGAACCGCTATTTATTGTAAATAAATTATGAAATCTCCAAATCCCTTGTAGGAACGTGTTCTCTTGTAATGGTTTTGCTGCTCTGCTTTACGAGAACAGGCAGCTGATTTAGCCGAGACCTCACATTGTGATGATGGAACTGTTGTCCCTGTGGAGCGCGTCAAATAAAAGCGTACAGCTAAGATATAAAGGAGAACGGAGCAAATGAGGTGTTAGATAGTTACATCACTGTTGAATTTGAATACGACCCCTCACCCTGTCCTTTTTGTCCCCCCCCCCCTCCTGCAGTCTGTGGACCCAGCATCGACATCGGCAACGACATCAGTGAATTCAGGCGTCTAGAGAACTGCACAGTGGTGGAGGGCTACTTGCAGATCCTCCTCATCGGTGACAAAAACAACAACGTCAACCAGGAAGTCTTCCGCTCCCTCAGCTTCCCCAAGCTGACCACGATCACGGACTACCTGCTGCTATTCCGGGTATCCGGCCTGGATAGCCTGAGCACGCTTTTCCCCAACCTCACGGTCATACGCGGACGAAACCTCTTCTACAACTATGCCCTCGTGATCTTTGAGATGACCAGCCTGAAGGACATTGGCCTGTACAACCTGAGGAACATCACCCGCGGCGCCATCCGCATTGAGAAGAACCCCGAGCTCTGCTACTTGGACTCCATAGACTGGTCCCTCATCCTGGACGCAGAGTTCAACAATTACATCGCTGGGAACAAGCAGTCCAAGGAGTGCAGTGATGTGTGTCCAGGCATCATGGAGAACAACCCGCAGTGCAGAAAGACCATGTTCAACAACAACTACAACTACCGCTGCTGGAACTCCAATCACTGCCAGAAAGGTAAGCTGCCTGTCACCCATGATAGCTCATCTGGGATTTGAATTGCAAATAGATCACGCAGAGAGTTCAGCCTTTGGCCTGGTTTGTGTAGATGTGAATTTGGGAGTGTGCGGAACGGTGCTGTGCCTACAGCTTCTGGCCGGCTACCTGTCACTTTAACTGCTTTAGCTGTTGTGTCTTGGCTGGGAGGAAGCAGGAAAGCAGGCGGATGTTGTTCTGCATGACTGACTTGTCTGCAGATCTCAGGTGTTCATCCACGTTAAGGAAACATGAAGAAAGAGCTACGCAGACGTTATCCGTTAAGTAGGGCTTCACCTAACAATTATACTTTTTAACGATTATTTCTCTGATTAGTCGATTCATCTAATGACTCATTTATCGATTTATTTTAGAGATTTTTTTTTTTGATTACTCTTTTAATATAACAATTAATCTACCCAAAATGATTATCAAAAACTTCATCTCATTAATATTTCAATATTTTATTCAATCATTTTCTCTTAAAAACAAGCAAATGTAACAAGAAACCAAGTTTGCACCGCAGGGCATTATTCTGCAACAAATCTTTGTCTATTGAAAATATTCTAATATTTGAAAGAATAAATGAATATATTACCCTAGGTTACCATTTTAATTCTACTTAATTAGTTTTTACTCACAAACTACTTTAATCTGCTCACTTTGCTTTTCCCTTCTGTATGTGTCTGCACTGTTGACTTTCTTTGTCAGTACTACGTTTTAGAAAGTCGCCCAAAAAACACAACTCCCCTTTTGAATTTTTTATTTTTTGCCCTCGATTCCATTTTCACAGCAGCAGCAGGTGCATTTATAAGCTTTTACAAAACAACGGCGTAAGTAGTTCTACATAAGCAGGAGACTCTCTGTGTGTGTTTCTCTGCAGAGCATGTGCGACTGTCAGTAGACCACCGAGGAGGGGTAGAGCGAAGGGAGATTGTGGGCGAGGATTTTGTGCTGCAGTTTGTTCTCCGGGGCAATCCATGCTTTGATGCAGCCATACTTCATTGTGACGCGACGATGCCCGATCATCAAGTCGACGTAGTTCTGTAATCGATGATGTCGCTTACTTTGATGAATCGCCCCAGCCCTACAGTAAAGACTGCGACTTTGCCATGTCGTTGTTGAGCAAGGTTTTCGGAATGTGAGCAACTACTGGCTGTCAAATGTCAACATCTGTTTACTTGTATACAAAACAGCTCGTATTTTAGGGCGGTTACCTGGGGTAACGCAGTCTACTGCATTTCTCTCAAAAGAGGCAGCAGCTTGCATGTGTCTTGTGACGCTTATTTGGTGCCATGAAAGGTCAATTCAAATGTTCTCATCTGCCTAAACAAACTGAATTAGTGGAGTAAATGCTCCAGAGATTAATTAAACTACTCGAAACACGATGGGTGTGAACTCACCCTTTAATTTTGTGTTTATGACTGCAGCGTTTTAGATGACTTGTTTTGCTGGTGCGTTTCAGACGATGTGTTTTGGCTGACTGAGTGTGTGTGTGTGTCTGGCTGAATTGTTTCCCTGGTGACTGGCGCCTTGCTGCAGACTCAGCATGTTGATGTTTTCAGTCTTGTGACATGGAACTGTTGCAGGACTGGCCTGGATTGCATGCATGTACGTACACAGTGTCATTGTCATCAAACACACTTGAAGCGCAGACAGATGCAGGCCTGCAGAAATGTAAGCAGACTTAGTACAGGGGTACGAATATGTGCGACATACGCAAATGCTCCTGGCCTGCTTTGTGGGTTGTCAGAGTGGCAGAGTGTGGGCATGCTGGAAAAGAAGCCAGGAGGTGGAATATGTCGGAGGAAGACATGGATGGATGGAGGGGGTGTCAGGTGGAGGAGCAGAACTCTGTGCTGTTAATCATTTCTCTCGTCAGCAAGAAAAACTATGGAGATCAACAATAAAATCTAGACCCCACCTCTCCTCTTTGTCTGTGCCAATGGGCATTAGACTCATGTAAAAAAAAAACAACAAGATGGTGTCTCGCACCCAATAAGAAACAATTAAATTTGGGTAATTTAAGCTTCCACTATCTAGGGCTGGGCGGTATATTGATTTTTTATTTTTTCTGCAGTATATATGAGATATAAGATGAGACAATACTGTTTACTTCGATATAGTTTCATGTGGCATTAAAATAGCCTTCTTAACCCATTTCTTCTGTAAAGCTGTGCCCGTGTTTGCATCTCACAATCCCGCCCCACTCTCCCTCTGCACACAAGATATGGTCCCGGTTGCAACAGCGGAACAAGAAGGCTTTAAATAGCTGCTAAAAACCATTGACCCAAAACTCCAGTTGCCCAGTCGCAACTGCTTTGCAAAAGAAGCATTGCCTGAAATGCACATTGAGGTCAGAGACAACCATACGGACCGCCTCGCTAAAGTGACTCGTTTCGTCACATCCGAGCTCTCAGTGTTTCCGCTGGTCGCCGCTGAGGGCTCGTTACGTTCTTTTAGTCGGTCACGAAGTGCGTAGCTAAGCTCAGGTTGCAGTATATTAGTTAGTGAAAGGCTGCGTGTTGTGTTTGCTGCTACAGAAAAGAAAAATACCAAGTCCCTGTTTAGGTAACGTTACCTCAACGTCTTCTACTCCTCACAGCAGAGTAGGTGAAGACTGTGAACAGCTAAGTTAACTAGTTAGCAGCAAACTTTATGAGTGATTTTTATTTTTTTTCTCTCGCTGTGGCAGAAAAAAATCACAAGAGAAAACGCGATCAATCATCTGATGGCTCTGATTTCTCTACCTGCGGTTGCCAGCTCCGCAGCTCCAAAACGTATTTGGGAGCCCTCCAATTTCAGGCTGTTTTAATTGACTTTAGCCTGATTCGAAGCTGGATTAATATTACGGCTGCATTAATGTGTATGCTGCCTTTTACTGCAGTGCATCATATTCCACAAGATCATATGTATGTTAGAGAAAATGTGTATATCGAGATAGATAGATAGATAGATATCCTATATTGCAGGATACCTCAACAATATTGAGATATTATTTATAAGTCCTATTGCCCAACCTTACCACTATCTCTGTGTCTATTTATATCCTCAATAAAATAAGCTGCCTCGTTAACATTGCAAGAAACTGCAACTTGGAGATAAAGTTCATCAATTTTAGTATTTAGGCTATATCGTGTGAGACTTGGCGTTGTTTGGGATTTTGGTCATCCTGATATTGTAGCTTGAAGGTTGTTCCTTCCCGACTTGAGGCCGCAGTAGAATGCAGCTGTACAGTTTGTGACGTTATCTGGCTGTTAGGATGATGGCATGAAGGAATCGTGTCCAGTTCTAAAAGAAGCAGCCAGTGGTGCAGAGGAGGTCAGGTGTAACGGGGGGGGGGGGCTGTGAAGGGCAGGAAATAGATTTGGATATTATTTTTACTAAATGCCTTTTGGCTAGTAGTACGTCTATTACCAGTGCTAGTGTGACAGCTGCTGCTACTACTATTTCTCTTAACTACTGCCTCAACTGCTAAGCCATCTGCTGCTGTTGCTGCTGCTGCTGCTAGTATAACTACTATTATTGTTGCTACTCCCACTAGGAATACAACAGTTCCTAATGATACTGCTTGGTCCACCACCGCTGCAACTAAAACCACTGTCGATACTACTGCAAGTACTAGTACTGGGGCCACGTTCTTCTTGTTTGCAGCTATGTATGATGTCAGAGCCCAACAGACACATGCACGCACGCATCCCTCGGGTTACCACAGGGGTTTTGGGTCGATTAATCCCCGATTCACCCCTCTCGAAAATCGGAAGGCGAAAATCTGGTCCAGGACCGTGGTCAGTACCCATGTTCAGAGCAGATTATCTGGTAATGTGAAGGGTTTACCGATCCAGTCTTAAACCTCCCGGAACTGCTTGCATGCTCATCGGGGCCGCCCATGATAATATCAAACATATTTCATATTTAGGATGTAAAATCTGGATGATTTACGCCAGGACTTCCCAAGCAGGACCACAATAGCCAATGAGAGAGACAAGTCCAAAAGGAGACAGTGATGCTGATGGTGAGCATTCTAGCCCTTGAGGCTAAAGTTAGCTAGCGTGCTACCGGTGACAGATATTAAAACAGTTAAAATCTCGCTTCCGTGTTGACTGCGTTTCATTTTCTCATCCAGACTCATGCCTTCTACTTTAGTTTTTTCTCACTGCAAAGCCTTACCTCAGCAGGATGTTGCACCATGTCAGTCTCCGTTTTGTTTACCGCTCACGTGATATCACGGGGGGGGGGGGACATTGATCTCTCTGGCAGGATAATCTTAAATCTTTATAGCATCCTGTAGTGTGTGATGCGCCTTTATTTTCAAATCTTGTATTGTGTGCATGTTTGAGACACGAGCGAAGAAAATCTGAAGTTTGTCCTTATGTGCCTGATGCAGCCCGCCACACAACAGTATTCAGCCATGATTTGTGTGTCAGGTGACGTTAAAGGACTTTCCTCACGGACAGTCAGCCCACTTTCTAGTTTGCCAAGAGATGCTGTTGTTTTCATGTTAGCTATAGCAGCTCCTCTGGGAAACATCTGGTCCTCTCTGGCTGTTAGCCTCGCAGCAGCAACTGTAGGGACAGTTTGCTAACCCACAGCGAACGTTAGTTACATTACTTGCTGTGTCGTTGTTCGCTCTATGTCAGGGTATTGGATTTCTCCAGAATCGCATACCCCACCTTTTTTTTTTTTTTTTAAAGTGGTGTCAGTGTGTGTGTGGGGGGGGGGGGAATCCTTTTCTTTTAACTTAAGAAATTGTATATTATAACCTCAGAACTCTCAGCAGAATGAATGCAGGTCCTTCTCCACTGTCCCAAGACATGGGGGTCTAGATAACATCACCACATTTGCCCCAAAGCCTCATGGTTGCACTTTGTCATATCTCAGGACCTGACTAACTGGACGGACACTTTTAGGCATGACAAATGTGTTTGTGTTCAGTTGGCATCCTCCTATCCAAAAGGTCGACATGTTTCATTAAGTCAGTTTAAGTAGACTAAATATAGACGGAGTGGGGGAGTGACCCTATGAAGATGCATAAGCAGTTAACTGGGCTCCAGAGGGAGCGTGTCAGCCAGGGCAAATGGGCCATCATCTGCCGCTTGTTTCAAACAGAATGGATCCCGAACCACATGAGCACTTCCGCTCTCTCGACAGAGACTGCATTGTTGTGCTATTTAGTAAGTAGTTTATTGGAGAAGTCGGCTGGTTGTAAAGCCGGGCTTCATTACAGTGAGGAACCCTGTGTGTTAGTTGTATGTAAGCAATACAAATAGTATATCCTGATGCCGCTATACTTAGAATCATCTATGTTTACTTGATTTGCCAGTAGCCTTAAACACTGTGATCATAGGGGACCATATTGTGACGGTTTTTATTTGTCTCTTCTGATAACGCCCTGTATCAAGCTTCAGTGCTCTTATCTGGGATCTGTTGTTTGAATGTCTGCCTTGCTCGCAGGCCTTCTGCTGTGCTGGCATGGGAGTCACCGTTTGTACTCGGAGGCATTTTATTGCCAGAGCCGGTCATTCCTCAGATCAATAAATGACGGACGCGCAAAGTGCTAGCCCTGTTTTCATTGAGTTAATGCAAAGGACACGCTTTTCAGCCCTGAACTCATTCGTAAAACTGTTCGAGGGAAAAGAGGGTTCAAAGCCTGTTTCGTCCTCTGGGAAAGTGGAGTGTTTTTCAGTCGTGCTGGTGGGGGCTACATTCTCCCATGTTTACTTCCCTCGTTTGTGTTTTTGGAATCTGCTTCTGGTGTTTTCGTCTCGTTCATAACTCATAGGCTTCTTCCAAAGAAGAGCCATGTTCGTGCGTGCTGGGAAGCAAACCCACCGTCTCACTCTCTCTCAAACACACACACACACACACACCCGCACACACGCTCGCACATTGAGCAGCATGGGGGATGTTTTTCCGGTGCTTTGTATGGTCTGAGGAGATGAAAGCACATCATTAAAGTACAAAGTAGGTCTTCAGGGATTTACTGGAAGGAATTTTTGTCTTTTGTTAACCCCTGGTTGAAAGGATTACACATTCAACTAAAAGTATTTTCTTCAGGGTTGTTGCTCAGTCTGCCACTAAATTAATTTACTATACTTGACGTGGCAGTGTTGTCTCATTTAGCTGACATGTTATCCTTATGAGACAGTGGACTTCATGAATGACCGTTTTGTTTCTCTAGAAGCTGTTAAAAGACAGACAGTTAAACAACCTGTTTTTGTGTCCTTGTGAAACAATATCTGTGTGTCAGTCAGCTCAAAAACAGTATGGAACAAAGTAGTTGGTTGTCGTTTTCATTGTGAGCGGTGGCGTTGCAAGTCAAGATAAGAATCAAGTAAGGACACAGATTTCTAAACGGAATGACTTTTATGTGTAGGATGACTTGCTAACAAAACATTGGTTTACAGTTTAACTCAGATGTAAAAACACTGATCTGTGCTGACTCAAAGTTCTTGATCACAATGATATGGTACAATAGATGCATATTTTTACATCACTAACGTGACAGAAAGCCCACATAGGTACTCACTGTAAATCACAATAGCGACCAGGTGCTTAATCTCTTTTAATGAACATATAAGAAAGTAAACATCGTTTCTGTTAGAAATATCCTGTCTTTTTAAACGAAGGCTGGGTCGATTTGTATCGGCCAATATTAGCTCGTTGAAGATATATCTATATGGTGTATATGTTGGCCGATAAGTGACAAGAAATTGATATGTTTAGCGGTTAAGAAAACACAGTTTACCCAGCAGCGAGCACTGATACATTTATGTTGCAAGTGTGAAATGCCACACTAAGTGCATATTTTTGCCACAGTTTTTATAAACCAAATTTAAGCGGTCATTGTGAAAAAGGTTCTGTAAAGTTATTTGTTTATGCTGTAATGCTAAAAAAAAATTACCATTGTTGTCCGACGTTTAGAATACTCGAATACCAATACCGTCATCCGAAAACGTGATGAGTGTGAAAGAACAAATATAATAAACTTCCATACACGTCAAACAATGTCAAGCCAAATATGAACACTATTGAAACAATGTGCTTGTTAGCAGTATCAACCATAGACTGTATATAAAGATGGACGACATGACAGCTCCCTAAAAGTGAAGCCAAAACATCTTGACCGCCCTCTGGTGGCTGGCTGCAGTACAGGTCAGAAAGGTTCAAGTGTTTCGTTTTTCTGCTAAGTTTGGTTTTAATTTGCTTTAAAAAGGGGGATTTACACAGGCTCCAACTCCGATCACCACTGGGCAGCCAGTGTGTGTGTGTGTGTGTGTGTGTGTGTGTGTGAGAAAGAGAGCTAAGGAGAGTCCAACCGAGAGAGTGAGTGAGTTGTGGAGTCAGTCCCAGCCCCCCTCCCTCTCCTGTTTTCTGGTTGGTTTGGGATATGGTAGATCCAGTGCTTATTTACCCAGTGCTTCTCTAGGGCTAAATCTGAGGCCATTTTTAAACCTATATTTTCTTAATGTGAACTAGCCTGTTTTCAGTTTCCACCTCACTGATGTTTTTGGGGGGGGTTTATGCTGTACTTAAACATTTCTGCTCTCTCCCAGCATGTTTGAGGAGAGGTAACCCGGGTGGACATGGGTTGTGTTGAGGTGCTGATTTGGTCTATAACGCGTTGTGTTGTGTTTAGGGTTTGGGACTGAGACGCACAGCTTCATTGATGAACTTTCTGTTCTGTTACTCCTATGTGAGGGTGATTCGGATGTAGTAGGGGGGGCAGATATCGGCTTTAGGGGTCGCGCACAGTAGGGCTGCAGCTATCGATTATTTTAGTGATCCAGTATTCCGTCGCTTAATCGAAAATAAGACCTAATGGGTTTCAATTTTTAGAAAAATCGATGTTTTTACTGCTTAAATTGTATACAATAATATTATCTGTCAAAACAATACGTTCAAGTGCCATATTCAATTCTAGGTGTTCAAATAAAACATGTTCTAAAAATGCAAAAACAAACCCCTTGTTTGCTTTTTAAAAAAAGGTAAATATACTTACGTTGAACCGTGTAGTTCTGAAACGTAAGTACAGCTCAGGGGTAACGTCAGCCTTTACTGTCGACTTTGTGGCATTTGTAGGAGGCAAAAACGAGAGGACAGGAACTGCGACTCTTCCTCCTCTTTGTAATGCGCGATGTCACATCGCACCAAAGACGCCCCGGAACGGTCTGTGATCACACACACAGCGGAGCGCGTTGTGCGTCAGGAATAATCATCCGTGCGAAACACAGTGCGCTGTATGTAATTATATGGATTAAACAAAGCTTTTTTTGTAATCGAGTTACTCGAGGAATCAATTCAGCCCTAGTCACATACTCAGCCACTTTTTCTCATCCAGTTTTTGCAAACGCAAAAACAACTGACACGGCGGGACCGACGATGTAACAGGTATAGGGTTTCTTTAATGCCGTAAGGTCAGCTGAGTAGGTTATGATAATAACGACTGTGATGTCTTGTCTTT
The DNA here is from genome assembly GCA_011952105.1 of Coreoperca whiteheadi. Classification (NCBI taxonomy): domain Eukaryota; kingdom Metazoa; phylum Chordata; class Actinopteri; order Centrarchiformes; family Sinipercidae; genus Coreoperca; species Coreoperca whiteheadi. Next base: position 27,857,468 of record CM022485.1, on the reverse strand, counting down.
GTTGGAGGCGTCGCCAGATGTGTGACACAGATGTAAAAATGGCTATTTCACCCTTGGATCTAGGGTTACGCCTAACAATTATTTTCTTTTAACGATTACGGCGTGTCTACACAGAAAGCTTTTCAGCATTTTTCAGTCCTCCGTCTCACGCTTGTCGAACAGGAGCGCAACCTGAAGCGTATTTTTATGCTTCAGGACTATTCCGTTTGTAAGTACAGTGATTGTGTGTTGGGCTCGGAGCACTGCCAACATGTGGGTGACCTATACTCAATACTGTGTCTGATCGCACAGGGAACCGAAGCTCACTTTTGTGCTGGTTCATAGTTTTGACCATTGAATCATAATCGTCGCGGACACGTGACGTGTTTAGCGCAGGTAGGTGTAAGCGTAGAATTGAATTGAATAGATCAGTGCCACTGTCGCCGATATCCGATCCAGAGGTCGAAGCCAGTATCGGACCAATATCCGATATTGGTATTGGAACGATGCATCCCAGTGGCAGACATTCTAAAAGCAGTTATTGATCATCAAAGCTAAAATCACAACATATGATGATCCACATCGAGTCATGCACCCCTCACCCTGACCCAGAACCCGGAGGCTGTCAGGGCTGGTAATTATAGGGACTGCTTTGTAAACCAGGCACATCCACGACTACTTTTAGTGAACAGTCACACCCATCCCAGGAATTCCTGGAAGAGAACATTACTGGTTTGGCTGTTTTGAAGTGCCTACTGTAATTATGTGGCCTTTAATTGTGCTCTGTTAACACCGTCAGATCGGGATGAGCTGCGACCGGGGACTGAGATGAGTCTCTTGTTTGTGGATTTGAGGCTGGTTGGAATAGTTGATGTATTGTTATAAAGGCTCATTTTCCATCATTCCACTCTGCCGTATTCACAATGAAAGAGAGAGAGAAAAAAAAAAGGGCAAAATACTTTGGCCTTGTCGGAGGTCGACCAGAGTTTTGCGTTATGTTTTGAGTGTAATTGGCTAACCAGTTGCCTGTATTTGTCAGGGAACAAGCTTCATATAATATCAAAATAGCAAAAAACATAAACAGTTAGTACATTTTATGGAATTTTATTCATTAATGATTCTGTTCTTTTTCCTTGTGTCTCACCCGCTATAGAGCAGTTTTGAGCGGGGGGAGTGTACGATGGGCTGGGGGCTGTGCTGCCACTTTGCGAGCACCCACACACACAAACACAATAGATAGCAGCTTAAATGCAGGCTACTGATTTGAAGTTTTGTTCTAGTAACATGGCAGAGAACCCTCTGCTTAAAATAAAATAATCCATGTAGCAATATACCCTTCGTTGCTACCTGTCTCCAGCTAGTTTTGGTATAAAGTACCTGGTGAACAAGGTCCATCCAGTCGAGCAAGTTATCAATCAAAATTACAAACTTATAAAGCAGTGATGTCCTACGGGTTCAGTCTGTTGCACCTCTGATCACGCCAGGCATCAGTATCTTCATTTCTCAGGTAATGTATGAGAACAGGATGGCTTTGAGAATCTCAGTTTATCAAAGTAAGCCACGTCAAGGTGCAAAGCATCCAGGGCTTGAATTCTGGTTGTGAGGAGTTGCCGAACATGTTTTAAGGCTGCCAGAGAGGTGCCGCAGGTCATTAACACAGCCAACCATGCCAGGCTGCCTCAAGGTAAATGGGAATCTTGTACTCGGCCTCCTTCACCCTTTCCATCAAATTCCAGGGATTATTATTGTCTTCCTGTGCCAACCAAACATAAAGACTCAGGAATGTAGAGAAATCCTTCTGATGCAGCGTTTGGGTGCGTGTGCTAGGGGTGGACCGTATCATCTCGTTCACGATGATACCGGTCTAATTTTTAATACGATAAAAAAAAGTTATATCGTGATAATGGCAACATTCCGACTTGTTTACGTAATGACATCGTGCCTTTTTATGCGCAGCAGCAGCGAGCATCGCTGAAAGCCAAAGCAACATTGCTACAGGCGCTGTGCCGCTCCACCGTGGAGGAGCTGCTTCAGTAGTGTGGGAGTGGTTTGGTACCCAAAGCTCGAGCAGTGTTTCAAGCAAGGTGAGCAGATTAAAGTAGTACCGGATAATAAGGTGGAGAACTAAGTAGAATTAAAATGGTGAAAGAACTTACTAGAAATAGTCTCCTGTATTCTTTCAAATATTAAATATATAATATTTTCAATAGACAAATGTATAATCGTTTCTTCTGTTTTACTGGATTTTGTCATATCAAGAATATCATTATTGCAGAAATAGCCTGAAATACGGTGATGATATTTTAGGGCCATATCGCTAACCTGCAGCACATGCACTCTCTTATTTGTAATTAGTATATTTGAAAATAGTAGTGATCCGTCAGTGGTCAAGATTGTCTCTTTATTGACTGGATTTTGACTTGTTCTCGCAGTACGTCATATTGTTCAGAGGCTCAACCAAACCGAAGAGTACATGTTGTGGGGCCTCATATTGTGTGGGGGGGCCCATGGCCACAGAATACATGTCAGAATTTCAATTGACTTTTGTTTCCCATTATAACGTGCCACATACAACTGAACTTTAAATGTTGCATCGTGGCTCATATTGTTTTGTTTTTTTTAGCAGCCAGCCTGCCACTCATCAGGTCTGGAGCAACCAACCAGTCATGGAAGAGATGGGGCGTGGCCAGAGCTTTGTCTGATCACCTAAAACGCGCAGATGTGCAATGTCTTTTGAGCTCAGTCCGCTTCCTGCTTTCCCTTCAGTGCCGCCACAGCTCAAAACTGAGCTCAGCACGTGTTGCTCGCATGTTCCGTTGCAGCGACTCACGTTCATCTTTTGCTTTGTGTACAATTTGGTCAATCTGTTTGCATTAGAAATTGCTTTTTAAATTATTTTTTTCTAGCGAGATGCTTCCACTGTACTGTTACTGTATAACACACATGCAGACACACAAATCACCCAAATCAAGAGTTGTCTGTATCCTTCTGTCTGCATTGTGTTTACAGTGACATTTCTTGGGGGCTTAGAACCTCAGTCTTGACTGATAAAGGCATGATGTGTGTGATTTCTTGCATACACTGTTGCATACAGTGCACTGGACAGCACAGAGACTATTTGATAAGGTCAAACCTTCGTCACTGGGTACGATTTCAAGCCTTGTTGTTTGACCTGGACATAGCGTTCCTTGTGTGACATTCTCTTATTGTGGCCATTGTTATTTCTCTGCAACTCTTTGTCGTCCTGGAACTGTAGCCACATGTGATATCTGTCCTAATCCTAGCCGGTCATGGAGCTGTAGGTGTCAGGAAGCAGCCAATGCGGTGGCTCCTTGTAAACCTCATCCACCCTGTTATTGTCTGGCCTCTGTGGAGGCTCTGGGGACCAATGTATTTGATTTGTCTTGTCTCTTCCAGGTCAGTCAGCAGGGGATGCCAGGAATTCCATTTATCTGTAGTTATCCTGTAGTGTCAGCCGATCTGACAGGTGTTCTGAGCAAGTTCCACAAGGTTAACTGTTGGCTCTGTTTGGACTAGCTTCAACAGAATATTTTTCCCCATGTTGTTTCATATGCTTTGACTATAATGTAATTACAAGGTCTATGATTTGCCTAGCTGTTCTGGCACCAAACTGGTGTTTACTGGCTGTCTCGTTTTTTTTGGTTCTTGTTTTGTCGTGGATGAGGAGATTTGATGGAATGACCTGAGTAATGTTAAAGTTGTATGTAGAAAGGTTGCTGGTTGTTATGATAGAGCTTATTGAAATAATCATTTTTAGCCTTGTATGGTCACCAAACTAGAATAGTGTTTTGCACTGTATGGAAACATAGTAGGCCTAAACATCGTCTCTCTGGGTGGAATTCCAACTGGATAATGAAAAGAACTATAATAGTGTTTGCAGGAGGGGAGGGGGTGATGGATCCTGTCCTTTTTTCTGGACTAACAACTCGTACTTGTTGGTCGAGGTGCCTCCAAACGTATCAAATGGAGGTACAGAGCTGACAAATGGAGGTGTGCTGTAGGTTTGCCGCGGTAGTCTGTTACACTCGTTTTGCGAAATGAAACCCATTTAGTTAATTTTCGCTTAGTAGCGCCACTACACTCTACGACGGACGCTGCTATTATAAACTGAAAGTGTTTGCGCCGTGCAGCAGCAGCAGCACAGAGTCGCAGAAGTCAGATTTCACTGCATCACGTGATGGGATTAAGGAGAGTTGACTGACAAGACGACGGAGCAGCGGTTCCCTAACCCTGTCGGATGAACCTCAGTACCCCTTTATTGACACCGCCATTTCTTTCAACCATTTATCCATTACTTTTAGCTGACTACATTTATCTATTAGTTTCAGCTCCCTACTTTTAACCATTTATTAGTTTTAGTGAACAATTTCAACTGTTTATCGGTTACTTTTAGGTAACTATTTTAGCTGTTTATCCTTTGATTTAGCGATCTACTTTAACCATGTTTTTGTTACTTTTAGCTAACTATTTAATCTCTTCATTTATTACTTTATAGCTATGTGGATATATTTTCTTATTCAATTCCAAGTTTAATTCATCATAATTTGATCAAATGAGTTAGCTACTCTACAATCCTGGGGTACTGGTTTGCCGGCTGGGTATCATTACTGTGGACCATCACATACTACAGGTATGGACCTGTATTCATGCTGTCACATGACTCAGCAACGATCCACAGTCTCAGGGACTACAGCCCGTCTTGGTATATAATATTATGAGGTGACAGACAGTAGGGCCTTCAGAGCCCTCTGTGAATCCCCTCTGAGCCAGAAAAGACATTCCAGCAGCGTTCCATCACTAACAGGAATGATGATCTGAGAGTGCTTCACCTCTGTTAGTGTTTTCCCCCTTTGAACGGACTATAATTATCGACAGGAAGCATCAGACCACACATCTCCTGTGGGACGTCTCCTCACACTGGGAGGAGTGGAGGAAGGAATCCAGCAACACTGTGCAAACTACAGCTCTTTACCTGTACTATACAGCTGGTGCTTAACAGGAATAGGGCCCGCACTAGATATCTGATTTCACTTAAAAGTGTAATAAAGCCTTTTGGGATGGGAAAACCCTTTTTGTGCATTCATTTATTAATTTAATCAGGACTGGATTTAATGAAGCTGTTTCAATGAGTCATCTATTTGGAATCCAAAAACAGCCGATGAAAACCATACCTCTTCCGTCCTCTTTCCAATATTTGCTTCTGTCCAAATGGTGCACAAGTTGTGTCCAATTTCCAAAATGTCTACCAAATAAAATGTGAAACCCTTTGCATTCTCACCAGTTAGCGTTGTGAGATTGTTCTCAAGAGGGCTCGACAAGATTACACAACTAAAAGAAGTCCTGTAACACTGGTACTCTTTGTTATTATCTTTATAACGATTTTGATTGTTCGTAGTTTTGGCAGCCCAAGCACAAACATGGCTCTTTGTTTTTGCCTTTATTTCTCAAAGCACTTTGTGTGCAGCCTGTTTTTTGAGGCTGGACTGACCGGCAGGTTGCCGTGTCTGCGGCTGTCTAACGCGGTTGACCAGCTGAACCGACCGGCTGGTTGCGATGTCTGGTAACTGTTGGGAGGCTCAGGAGGTGAACGGGACAGTACCGGTCAGCCATGGAGAGCTGTGAATGGACTAAATGAATGGAGGTCTTTGTTAGTGACGCAAGTCAGCCTGCAGACAACGCACACACTACTGACTGACTGGTTTTCTGAATGACACTGACTGAACCTACACACTGACAGACTGTCTCACTGTAACTGAACATGCTTTGTGTGAAACTGGAAACACAGCAATATTGTTGTGTTTTCTGTCCATCATCAACTTCACGTTCAGTCTGAGGAGAATGCACTAGTGCTGTTTATTTCCCAATTCAGCTTGAGTTTGGGAACACACTGGGAGTGTGCGGAGTAGGATTACAGCGGTATACCGGTTTCATGGCATCCCATGGTGTGAAAATGTATGGCGATCATACCGTGTGCATTTGCTTATCTGCGGTATTGGAGCCAATCCCCCGCTGGCATTGTGCAAGAGGCGGGGTACGCCCAGGACAGGTAGCCAGTCAATCACAGGGCGGACCCAGAGGGACAAACAACCATTCACGCTCCACATTCACACCTGCAGGATATTTAGACACATGCATGACTTCGGACTGTGGGAGGAAACCCACGCCGGCACAGGAAAGAACATGAAGAAAAACAAAGCAAGTGTGGAAACATCATTTCTGAGTTCTGTACCTGCTCATGTTTTCTGTAAAACAACATGCATAATCTAGACCAATTAGTTGACATGTTCATAAATGTAAAAGGAAGTGTTGGTTGGGAAAGGCAGCTGATGCAAACATGCAAGTTTGCGTTTGCGTGTTCTGATTCAGGGAAAGAAAAAAGTAAAATAAAAAAATAAAAACCCCACTAAATCAAATCCCACCTGATTAAACCTGAGGGAAATAAAGAGAAATTCTAGATACGACCCAAAACCAGTGGGTTTTCGATCCATTTGAGTTCGGGCTGAGAGTCAAAGCTGTAGGGCACATCCAGTGAATGAGGCTGAATGTTGATGAATGAAATAGTGCAGATCAATATTCTTTTGTCTGCTGGTCAGCAGCAAGAGAGACCATCATGTGTTGTGGTGAGTGGTTAGTTCATTTTCAGCATGATGTTTTGAATAGAACATCTTTGATATTACTTTTAGACAGTGAACGGGAGAATCAACAGGGACTGCATAATCCCAATATTGACTACTGCCATTTCCATCTACCTTCCTAATCAAGTCAAGTTATTTATAAAGCCCCAAACCACAAGCTTGAACTTGAAGATTTTTTGATCTTGAAAAACTAAAAATGGAATGGGAAGGAAGAAAGTGGAAAATCTTTATTTTTTTCTTTTTTCTGTGTTATTTTTATTTCAGTATATAGTATTTGGCTCATCCACCTCCTCTCTACTGCTAGGCAAAACCAGTGTGCTTCATTTTGTTTTTTGTTTTTTCTGTTAAAATCATGGATCATGTAAAATAGTTAAGTGATTCAAAAGTTCTAGGCTATTTGCCAAGTCATAAAGTAGAAATCTTCGAAGTGCGGTTTCATATGCAGGTCAGTGCGCCTTTTTGCTGATCTATTGAGATGGCAAAGACTGGGGTTATGAATCAGATTAAAAGGATGCCAAATGTACTGTTAAGACTCGTTTGTCCTTACGGCACAACTCGGGGTTTGAACCCACACTTCCCGAGACGTTAACTGATGGGTTTCCGGTCGGCACCGAATCAAAGCCAATACAGAGCTCGGTGTTTTTGAATGTACTCTGCGGTCATCAGTCTAGACATCTGCAGTTGCCTGTTATTGTTGTGCTGTGCTGCTGAGTAGTATACACTGCTAAAGCCTGGAGCGTCATCACAGCAACTGTGTGTCTGTGTGGGACATCCTGTCCCTATCACCACGAGGATGGGGGCTGAAAACAAGGATTAACAATTAGAAAGGCTTTTAATTCTTAGTTGATCAGCTGATCAAGCAGAGAGAGAGAGAGTGGGAGAGAGAGAGTGAAACACAAATCACAATTCCACTTTCAGCGCTTAACCAGCCAGCAAGATATTTAGAATCATATATGACCCTGAAGTCCTATTTTATTCTACGTAGCTGCTATACTTAATTAGCTGAGAAGAAACCACCCAGGCATTTTCCTGCTGTTTGGATGGTGACTGGTGTGAGTTTCCCATCCTTCCTTCCTGCTGGGCTGGTATTTCTGTTTCCCTGGAAGCCCTGTATCGGCGTTTTGGCCCACAGCAGAGATCCTTATCCCACAGGGTGCTGTGTAATGACAGAATTGAAAAGGTGAACAGTTTTACTGCGTGGACACTAGCAACTGCATAACTACTTACAGTAACTTTCTACAACCCGCCCCTTTGGTTTTCTAACACGCCTTTTCGACCAAAGGAAGGACACAGGAAGTAATAACCTATGAGGATTGCTGTATAACAAAATTAACTAACTAAAGGAACAAAACGGGCTGCAACACTACTTAGTTAGGTTTAGGAAAAGATCATGATTCTGTGTTTCCCACAGATCCAACGTCAATGTGTGGTGGGGGGGGGGGTGTATGTAATGAAAATATGACATAAAAACAATATACCTGTGTATTCATAAAACATTTTTAGTTTGTTTTAAATTTGTATTCATGCAGTTCACTGAATTGTCAAGCAGTAACGACTCTCCTTTAATTAATGTCCGTAAATAATTTGTCTGCTGACCAGTTGACGGGTGTTAAAAAGTCACGATGTTACACACTCCAATTCAGTAGGTGGCGGCATACACCTTTAAAGCTGGTTTGTAGCCCGCAGGTAAAATCAAAGAAGAAGAAAGCTGCGCACATTTGAATAATGTCGGGCTGAAAACGGGTTCGGGCTTTTAAAAAGCTGCCAGTCAAAATGTACTTGTCGGGCTCAGTCCTTGTCGGGCCTAGCTTTAAGGCCCGATTACAGCTCTAGGCTAGGCCCCGCTTCCAGGGATGATCCTGTGTGTGTGTGTGTGTGTGTGTGTGTGACACGTGAGTGACACACACGGAGGGAGAGCAGGGAAAGGAAATGCAGCTGAATGAATACGATGGGTTATTTAAATCGACCAACGCAATGTGTGGCGGCCGGTGTTGAATCGGTGGCGCACCGCCACAAATTAATCTGTGTGGGGAAACCCTGTGGTTTGAGTTGGAATAACTATTTCCTTATTACAGTCAACATTGATTATTGATTTCACACAGGAAGTTAACCCCCTGGTGTCCTGTGGGAAAGTCCTGCATGTGACCCATTACTTTTATATTTGATCCTTAAGTACACTTATTAGCAAATACGTCCGTAGAATTTTGAATTTTAGAATTTTTCAACTTCTTGAGTTGTGTTCAGGCTTGAATTGATTAACCTTTGATTAATATATTCAAATAATTTTTCAAGGGTGTTTTTTAGTTTCTACCCCTGTATCTCCATCTTTAAACCCGTTCTCTTCTCCAGCTTCCTCCTCCATGTCCACTTCCTCTCCTCTTCTTCCACATTTCCCCCCCTTTTGTAGTTCATTCTTTCCCTCGTCCATCCTTTACACTTCCTCCTACCTCTCCGTCTCCTCCCCTCGTGCTGCAGCTCTGCATCAACCTGTCTCCGAAAGGGCTGTAAGGAGGGTAAAAGCTGGGATCCATTATGTTGCAGATGTCCAGTGGAATGCTGATGTACACTGTATGTACCCATCACCCCCACCTCCACCGCTGTCCTCCCTGTGCTAGTCAGTCAGTGAGTTGTGTTTAGGAGGCTACAGACTAACAGCTCCACCCTGAGCCAAACTTCAGGCACACATTATCTCCTTCCTCTGCCCCTGCTTCCTCTCTCTGCTGGCCCGAGGCCGTACATTATCACATTGCAAAATTACACCTTTCCAACACAGCCCCCATCACTCCATTGCAGGGGTCAGAGGGCGGGATGGAGTCGGGGGGGTGGCGGGGGCTCGGAGCAGAGAAAGAACATTCTGTGCCCGAGTGAGCACTGGTTGCCTCCTGCTGAGCACAAACACCCTGCTAAATGGTTGCTGGGACCACACAGTCGGATGGTTCTGATTGGCTTTCCCGTCAGTCAGGAGGCTGGCTGGAAGTTCATCTCATGGGCACTGCCCGATGATGAGTACTTTTATGTATTTTATTTATTTGTGGCATACGGGAAGGACAGTAGATTTCTCCCAACGTCTGGAATTCACATGTCACTCCGAAGGGAATGCCTTTGGTAAATGGAAGAACGACTGGTTGATCAGAGTGCCTAAAGGGACAGTTCACCCCGAAATCAAAAACACATATCTTTCCTCTTACCTGTAGTACTGTTTTATCCATCTAGATTGTTTTGGTGCGAGTTGCACAGTTTTGGAGATATCGGCCGTATGGAGATGTCTAAATTTATAAAAAATATAATGGGACTACATGGCACTCGGCTTGTGGTGCTCGAAGCGCCAAAAAATACTTTTTGGAAAAACTCAACAGCAGTGTCTCTTTCCCGAACTCATGACCCGGCCACTCAAGATAATCCACAGACCTTGTTGCGAGCAGGCACATTGTTGTAACCCTACTGCCGGCTGAGACCGAGCAGCCCCTCCTCTCTCTCCGAGCGTGATCACACCTGCAGCAGAGGCAGACTGAAACTGACCGTCTGTGTTCTTCATAGTTGGATGTCGGGTATATTATTTATTTGCCTGACATTTTAGATTAGTTTCCAGTGAGATATTACTGAGTGTATATCGACTTTTCTGTGTAAATGGTAAATGAACTGCACTTGTATAGCGCTTTCACACTACATATCCCATTCACCCGCATTCACACGCATTCATACGCTGGTGGCAGGAGCTCACTGCCCACCAGTGCAGGTATTCATTCACACACACTCACACAGGCATCGCCCTCGGGAGCAATTTGGTATCTTGCTCAAGGACACTTCGACATGTGGGCTGGGGGAAGCCGGGGATCGAACCAACCTTTCCAATTGGTGGACGACCCGCTCTTCCACAAGGCCACAGCTGCCCCGTGGAAAAAATTACTTATTCATTTAGTTATGTCTAATCCTGTTCATAATGTATCACATCAGAGAGCATATGTTTTTCAATTAGTTTTCTTGCTAATGTCTGAGTGTACTGTGGAAAAACTACATTCTGTGTTTTTTTGTTTTGTTTTGTTTTTAATTAATTTTGTCATGATAATGATGTCAAATGCATAGTTTTTAGTCAAATAACATCAGATTTTCTTGGGAGGACCCCCAAACCCCACGTCCCCATTTAACTTGAAAATGACCCCCACCCCCACCCTGGACCCTCTCCACCCACCACAGTCTCTCAAAATCCTGTGGGGAAACACCGCAACCATGAAAATGTTTAGTGGCACTTGACGGATGTCTGGTCGCACCCCTTGGAGCGCTGAAGGCATTGTGTATTTGGATCTTATCAGCATCATATATTTGGTCAGAAAAGTGTGGACTGACTGCAGCATCCGCAAAGTCTGTAGTTCAGTGTGACGAAAAACAATAACCATTCCCCGTGAAACCAAAAGACTTGATCACTGGCAGTTTGTTTGGGATTATAGCTCAAAATGGCTATTTTTCCCTCTGTATTTCTCCCTTGGTACATTTTGACAAACCAATGCACCAAAATGACTGGATTATCTTGTATTTCACACTTTTCAAATTCAACTGTGCTTTTTATTTCAGCCATTTTTGCCAAAAGCACACTTCCTTAAGCGTTGAGCTCCAAGTTGGAAAAGTAAAAGATCAAGCAGATGGTTGGAACCTTTCTGTTGTGTTTCAGGCCCCGGGAATGACTTCCTATTCCAATTTGACATCTGTTTTTTATGAGGTTTTTCTTCAAAGCGTCCAGCCCTTTCAGCATCAGTTTACTCACTTTGAACACAGTAATACAACAAGCACAACTTGCAGATATCCTGACTAAAACATTGATTCTGGAGCCATGATGGGCAATCACTGAAATATAAGAAGAGGAGTAGCAGGAGGCATCGTCTTGGCCCGATGTCTTCAGTTTGTTTGACAGAGATGGCAGAGGGAACATGCTGCAACGTGTTTCAGTGTTTTATCGCTCACCAGCCTATAAACAACACATCATTTCCCATAACTTCACTTTGTTTGGTTGCTGTTTAAACACAGCCCCTGGCTAACCTAAGTGGATGACATAATCGAAATTACAGTGTTTTTGTTCATCTAGTTGTTTCTGGTTCAAACACCCAGTCCTTTTGTTTGTGCCTTACAGGACGCATACTCACCAACGCACACAAATAATTTCAAGCAATAATTTAAAATGTTTCCATAGCAATTAGTGTTTGTGTCTGTGGGAGATTTGAACCAGTCAGCTTCTGTCTGTAAAGCTGGGTTAAAAGTTGATGCTTAATTTACTGGGGATGATGAAAGGTGTGTGTCAACCCAAGTGTTTCCCATGAATTACCTTAGACTGTGGCGCCTCTAATTTGTCCCGCAGCGCTCTCATGATGAACCGAAAATATTTGTACACTTCTCATTAACATGAAAGCTCTCCAACGTTGTGTTTTTGCGCCGTTGATTCAGCAAAGCTTCTCACTCCCAGTCAGTCAGCACCTCTCTCACACACACAAACACAGCCGACGGCAGAGCTGGCGACACCAGGTGAAGTGAAGGTAACGTTGTACTAGAAAAACTAGAAAAGCGCTATTTCCACCTGCTTTGTCTGCAGTTCTTGTTGTTGTTAGAACCACAGCGCGCTTGTTCATCTAATAGCAAATTGTTACGAACAAGCTAAAGCAAAAGCTGTCTGTATGTAGCCTAACTGTTAATGTTAGTTTACCACGACTAAGACCGGCTGAGGCCGAGCAGCCCCTCCTCTCTCTACAAGCGTGATCACACCAGCAGCAGAGGGAGACCGATACTGACCGTCTGTGTTCTTAATGGTTTGATGTCGGGTATATTATTTATTTGCCTGACATTTTAAGATTTGTTTCCAGCGAGACACTGAGTGTATATAGTGAGTTTGCTGCGTAGAAAATATTATAAATCAATTCTAATCCGATTCTGAATTTATTCTTTAAAAAACAAGAACGAGAGTAAGATTCGAGTATTGATAAAGAACCATGCTGAGAAGAGTACGGATGAGATACAGGTAACATCCTGATGATACCCACCCCTACACCCTGACTTTGGGAGGATGAGCAAATTACAGTTCAGATCCCTTCATTATAAGCCTTGTTTAACCAGCTATTTTGTGATTTATTATTTCATGGTGCACAGTGCGATCACTCACAAAAATGTGAAGGATGACTTCAGGACATCACGCTTATTTCATCAGAGAGCATATGCGATTCAAATTTCGGAGAGGGGCCGAGGTCCACCCACCACTGTCTCACGAGATCCTGTGGGGAAACGCTGTAGTGGAATGAGCTGCTTTAGGATTTGGTTGCTCTCCACCTCCATCAGGCTTGCTTTAAATTCCGCTGCCGTAGAGACGAAGGCCGCCACGAGGTGTGACTCCGTTCTGTACTGCACCTAGGCCGGTCCAGTATTTTCCTTCCGGAGCTCCTCAATCAGTTTCCCCTGTCATCAATTACAATATCCTCTTATTTAGAGGGACACCACAGCAACTGGAGGAGTTATTTGTAGCATTGCTCGGCAGAAAACCCGGAGCGGAGAGTTATTTGTCCCTGTGGATCTGGGATGAACTCTGCTGGGCTCAGCACCAGCCCCACCCGGCGAACAACGGTGTTAGACAAAAGCTGTGACAGGTTGCTCATTGGATTTGGATTTGTTAGCTGCACGCATAGACAAAAGAAACATGCGTTCAAAGTTGCTGTGTGGATTTGAAGCAGCCTGCACAGCTTCCACATGGGTGCCTGTTTTTAACGTGTGTTGTCAGTCACTCTCCACTAAATGCAAATCATATGTTCAGGACTGAAGCCAATAGCGTCATGCCAGAGGCTAATTCAGCCTGAGGACTGACTGGTTGGGTTTATTTGTGAGTTTGCTAAAGTAGGGAGATGCCCCTTTACTCTGGGGGCAAATTGTGTGTGTTGGTTGCCAGATGTGGATTTGGAGTCACAAGAACAGGGACATTCAGGCAGGTATTGTCCGCGATACCTTAGACTCTAAGGAATGCCTCGTGAATGAATCGTATCTCGTTTGTTCAATCCGTGCAAAAAACAAAGCGCGGAATCGTCATGTTGTGGTTTTACAGGGAGTTCTGTGCCCGACTATTTCTTGGCCAGGTGCGGTCATTTCCTGGAGTCTCCACGGGTTGCCTGGCAACCTCAGGGTGAAGCCGTGACTCCAGTAAATGACTGGTCCCGGCCAAAAAATAATCCAGCACATAACCCCACCCCCACCCCCCGTAAAACCACAATGGGTCTTTTTTTATACTTTCGTTTTTTGTACGGATTAAACAAACGACAGACAGATTTTCTTTCCTTTGGACAGAGCCAGGCCTGAGACTCGCTGTCCCCCCCTGCTCGAAGCTAGACTAAATGGCTGTTGGCTGCAGCGTCATATTTTCCATGCAGACATGAGACTGCTGTCAATCTCCACATCTACCTCTTTGCAACAAAAGTAATTGGTGTCTAATCTCCCAAAATGTCAGACTATTCCTTTAAAGAAAAGCTCTGGTCTAGATTATATTTCCTTTCAATGGAGAGCTTTTCAGCTGTCAGATTGCTTTGCTGATTTTGTGTGGCTGTAATATGTAAATACAAATATCAGAATCAGACTGGAATTAGGGGCAAAAAAGACATCGTATTAGTATTGGACGGATGTCCTAATGTGTCTTTATGTCAATGCAAAATAAAAACATCCTGGGGGGAAAGTCGATATTTGTATTTACCTGCAAAAAAGGTATCCTACCTCCTCTCTCTCTCTCCCCCCCCCCAGAGTGCCCAGAGAAGTGTGTACAGCGAGCGTGCACAGCGGACGGCGAGTGCTGCCACCCTCAGTGTCTGGGCAGCTGCACACTCCCTGGCAGGGACACATCATGTGCAGCATGTGTGCATTACTACCACCAAGGACGCTGCGTGGCGGACTGCCCTCCCGGCACCTACAAGTTCGAGGGCTGGCGCTGCATCAGTGCCGAGCTTTGCTCCAAAGTCCACCTCCCCGACTTCGACAGCTTCATCATCCATGGTGGAGAGTGCATGTCTGAATGCCCACCTGGTTATATGCGCGCCGCACCAAACAGGTGAGCTGCAACCCCCCCACCCCACCCCCAACAATAAATAAAAGTACCTTTTATTGTTGGCTTGACATCAGTACCAATTCCACACCCTGCTAATAGTTTCCATTCTAGCATTTCATCAGGGCAAAAACTGAATACAATACAACAGCTACAGTAAAGGCCAGTTAGTTTAGATGCACGCAAACAACCCGTAGTTGTTTGGTAAAATAATGGAAGCTTCTGGTTAAACCTCGGAATCTCTCCTAGACATCATTTACCTTGTACTGTCAAACATTGACGTACAATTTTCAGGGACAGAACAAAAGAGATTAAAGGTCAGCGGAGAGAGATACAAGAATTTAGAGAATGAACGCACGTCAGTAAAATGACACTGTACAGCTACCCTCTCCTGTCTCTCTCTGTCTCTGTCTCTGTCTCCAGTATGTTCTGTACAGCCTGCGATGGTCTGTGTGATAAAGTATGTGAGGAGAAGGTCATCGACTCCATGGATGCCGCTCAGTCTCTCAAAGGCTGCACTGTTATCAAAGGCAACCTGCATATCAACATCCGCAGAGGCCGTAAGTACTGCGGCGTACCGCGGCAACGCTACAGTTAATACCAACATTTCTCCGCTGCCCAGAGTGACGATATGTCAGTATTAACTGCAACACATGGTAACACTAGGTATATAGCTGTTGGTTTGGGATTTAATGAAGTGGTATTCAGCAAAACGCTTACAAAAAAAGATGTGAAACTTAGGGAGTTCCACAAGTAAAAAAAAAAAAAAAAAAAAAATCAAATGCCGGGATACCTTGAAAATAAACCCCTTTTTTTTTTTTAATATTTTTAAAAGGTCCTTTAAATTTAAATAAACCCCAACACACTGTATTATATATTTCCCATAACTT
>CM022485.1:27800379-27841116 GCA_011952105.1 Coreoperca whiteheadi | reverse complement strand
TATATATATATATTTTTTTTTTTTTTTACTGGATAGCGATCAGGGCATCCCCAGAACTAACTGCAGCGTGTCTGTGGGTGTCTTTGTGTGTGTTTAGACAACATGGTGGCAGAGCTGGAGAGTTTCACAGGTTTGATCCAGAGGGTGACCGGATATGTGCGGATCAGACATTCACACACTCTGAGCTCCCTGGCCTTCCTCCGCAGCCTCAGATACATCGATGGAGAAGACCTTCTGGAGGAGTAGGACCACACACAAATGCACAGAAATTGAACTGCACGATCCAAAAGCCATGTTTTAGCCCCAACAGCTCAAAGCGGAGTTCAGTTCTACTCTTGTGTTCTCTTGAAATATCTTTTACAATAGAGCAGAGTTTGTTAAAGTTTCCAGACATTGTCTGAGGGAGGCCCACAGGCTCAGACTTTGAAAACCCCTCCTATAAGATTCTATTGAGTAGTAATTTATTGTAGTGACTCAGTACTTAACTCCTTAGTCAATAGACTGGACAAAATACTGACTTGTAGAAAAGTCTGAATCGTTGTTACACCCGTTGCCGTGAGAGGATTCGTCATAACCAAGGACGTTTTGACTGCAAAGGGTGCCAGCTGGAAAGTATTTTATGTAGGACAGACCTGCTTGTTTTGGGTTGGTGACTGTAATATCATCACTAAAAAATAAAAATAAAAAACACTTCAGTCTCTCTTTTTAACAGGAAAAGTAAATATACTGACTGCAGCTAATGGCAGCCTTTTTATTTTATTTTATTGTAAGACCTTGAATGCAGCATAACTTCCAGCGTCCAAGGACAGGTTCTCTCAGGGTCACAGTGAGGCCTTCGCTTCCTCCTCCGTCTGTTTCTCCTTGAGTTCACAGGAATCTTACTGTCCCAAGGCCCACATAACAGTCATTCCTGAATGTCTGGGTGTAACCCAGTGACTCATAAAAACTGCCCCTCGCTTCTCCTTCTCCCTATCCATCTATGTCCCCCTACTGTCTAACTGCTATATGGGAGGGTTTCGCTTCTGTATTCCCTCTGTCTTTGACCCTTCATTGTGCAGTTTTCCATTATGCACTGAAAATAAGGCATTGTCATTGTTGGGAAAGTTGACCTTCAGCTTGGCATGAATCATAATACACAGAATAACCCAACACAGAAGCAATTATACAATGAATGTAGACTCGAGATGCACATTGTTGACTATCATTTGTTCATCCTCTCTTCTTTCTCCCCTTAAGCATGTATGCCTTCTCAGCATTTGACAACCAGCAGCTGCAGTATCTTTGGGACTGGAAGCAGCACAACCTCACCATCAAGGCAGGGAAGCTGTTCTTCAGAGCCAACCCGAAGCTCTGCACATCCGAGATCCGCAAGATGTGGGAGAAGACGGGCATCCAGGGCCGCTTTGATGAGAGCGATTTCCGAAACAATGGCGACAGAGCCAGCTGTAAGGGTCACATGAGCTTCGGGGTGAAAACCACAAAGATTGAAATGCCTGTGGTCCAGTAGATGTACAGGATTTACTGTATTTTTACGAACGGTTTGCAAACACCTCCTCTGAGCCTGATGCCACATGTCCGTATTTACTGCACTGCTTCGTCAACAAGACTAATTGCGGCACATTTTAACAGAAACATATGGAAGTACTTTGATTTGACTGCTATCACTCCCTCATTCCTTTCTCCGTAGGCGAAAGTACTATCCTGAAGTTTAAGTCCAACAGCACCAGCAGTACAAGGATCAAACTGACCTGGCAACGCTACCGCCCCCCCGACTACAGAGACCTCATCAGCTTTATCGTCTACTACAAGGAGGCGTACGTTTCTCAGATTCACCTCCGTTATTGTCTGCTTCCGCTCCTCAGGCTGAGTACCAACCGATTGTAGCCGTGATAGGAGCTGGAGCTCGATTCCTCCAGCTTATCAATCGACTGGTTTATAGGCAAAAATCTGAGATCTATTGGAACCTGATTGATTAACAGGACTTTAAATACACTGAACAACAAATAAATGTAACTAATTAATAGCCACATTTCCATCTAAATCTGGTGTAAATTTTAAACAAATTTCTAGAAAATCTGCAGACGAAAATGAAAATGAATATGTGTTTCCTATAGAATGCCATTTTGTTCCATATTAAATAAATATGCCTATGAAATAGATAAATTAGTCAATATGGTTCAATAAATAAATAAATAGGTTTTTATTTCATAATGCCATTCATAATTTATATCATGGGACTATTTCATAGTTCCACATTTCCATTTGTTAAATAAAAATTAAGACGTCTGTTTCCATTGTTTATGCGCAAATTGAAAATGTGCATAAAAGCGGGTGGGTGAAAACACTCGGTGTTTTCTAATGCTGTTTAGAATTTGTTAACAGAAGTGATATTTGTAAACACAAGAATAAAACGGGTGTATATCAATTATGAATACATCAGAAGGCAAAGTCAGTCTCTGCAATAACTTACGTGAATATACCTGTAATTAACATAGCCAAAAGGTTATGACTATAATGGCTTTAACCGTTTTACTCCCAGGCCGTACCAGAACATCACGGAGTTCGAGGGGCAGGATGGCTGTGGCTCCAACAGCTGGAACATGGTGGATGTGGAGCTGAGGCCGGACAAGGACACAGACCCCGGAGTTCTGCTGTCCAACCTGAAGCCCTGGACGCAGTACGCTGTATTCGTTAAGGCCATCACACTCATGGTGGAGGACAAACATATGCCAAGTGCCAAGAGCATGGTGGTCTACATCCGCACCAGCCCTTCGGGTAAATATCATTTAATTGGTCACCAAGTTTACAAGCAACCCGTTGTTAAGTTCAAGGTCAAAGGTAGCAGGCTGCATTGTCACAGAAGATATTACAAACATTACTGTGACCCAAGAATGATTGCAAATAGCAGAGGTGCTAAAAGAGTGAGATAGAAATTTAACAAAGCCTCAGCGAAGCCCCTATTAGCCTGTAATGAAAGAGTCTTGAAGCGATACGTTTTCATCTTGCATACAGTAAGTGACTGTAGGTCAGATGTCATTCCTTAATTCAGGTGGACAGTAAAGGAAGAACAGTCAATAGTGGTTTTAGTAGTGCTGGAGCTTCAATTCACTTGCTTCACTATGATATTAACATTCAGTGTCACAAGAACACACTTTGTAGCCGTGTTTCCATCAACATATTTTTATGGGCATTTCGAAGTATTGTATTAGAAAAGGTTGATGGAAATGGCTAAATTCGAGAAAAACATCCTCAATTTTGCAAAATTACGCTCGCTTGAGGTGGTTTTTTTTGCCTTTTTCGAAAAAGAGTAAATCCGTTTTAAGGGGAAATGGAAACCCCTTTTCCCAATAAGTTCTGATGTAGCGAACATTTAGCTTGCATAACTGATCAGCCGTCTCTCTCATGGCCAAGATGATTGTTTTGTTTTCTTATTCTTCTTTGAGGTTGATTGGCGGTTGGCAAACAACTGGTTTTGTTGGTTTGCGACCTCTACTTCTTCTACTCTGTTTATTACAGCCATGCAAACGTAGCTTATACTGCCAACTTCTGACAAAACTACGCTTTGCGTAGCTAATTTATTCTCTCCAAACCAGTTAATGGAAACGTGCCTAAGTCCCATTTTCTTTTTCTTTTGTTCTGTATATGCGACATTTCAAAAGTTTGCTTCAAATTCGCTTATCAATTAGATGGAAACACGACTACTGACTGGAAAATGTCTGTTCTTATTAGGGTTGGGCCGATGTAAAGATGTTCAAGCTGGTTTAATATTAAGCGAAAGACTGGACCGGTATACCGATTTTTACCACTAGGTGTCACATGTGACTCAGCTGTGAAATATAATGCGATCCCATAAATGCAAGTGTTGCAGGTCATTCAGATTTCCACAATACGGTCCTGAAAATGTTTCACAATAAAAGCCTTGTTAAGAAATCTAGGGTTTCTGTCCACTTAAAGAGGTTTTAATTTGAAGCAGATGCAGGATGTGTCGAGTTTGTATTAACAGCATAATGCAGTGACTTTAACAGGGCAAACAGGAGTGGATCAAAACGAGGCTTCGTACTTACCCTTCAGTCTGCTGCGTTACTGGCTGTACTGACAAACTGTAGCTGGCTAGCTACCTCGCTAACATAGCAAACAGATGTGATAAGCATGAGTGACGTGACGGTTGTCAGGGGCAGGGTTATATTGATAAGGGAAAATGATTGGTTCATCTTTTATTAACTTTAGAACAATGTAATTCACAAACTAGTTACCATGAAGACATTGGTTGACTCTGCACCTCCGGATGCTCAGCTGTGATGCGTACATGTGCTGCAGACAGCGCTGTAAGAGCAAAGGCACACCACATTTCCCATCATGCAATGCTGGACGGAGTAGTTTTTTAAGTTTGCCGTTTTATGGCCCAAAATGCAAATGTCACTTTATGTTGGTGTTTGTAATGTGTGTGTTCAGAACACGCCAGCTTATGTTATGTTGGTAGTTGTCCTTTTTTTGTGTGCTGGTTTATAGTTTTAACCATTAATGAGGTGGCTGTTAACATTTCTTGAGCCCAGCTGTAAAAAGTCACAAAAGATTTGACATCGCTGAAAGCCGCTTCTTGACTCTTTTTAGTGCGATGACAAATGCTGGTTCAGTCGGTTTGCATAAAATCAACCCGGTTTAAGCCCATAGCCCGGACCGTCAAAACCAGAGACCAACCCAACCATCATTCTTATTGCTGCTTGTTTTTCAAATAGTGTGATAGCATTTCTGGATGTAATCCAGTGATGGTGTAAGGAGATGGAGAAGAAGACTGTTTTAGTAAACACAGCTGCAACTCAAAGAGATGGCGCAAAAACTGATTTACAAAAAACTATAATATAATTAGATGAACTGGAAGACTGCTTTAAATAAATCCAGCTGCACTGTAAAGCCATAGCAGCGTTGTGATGTCAGAGAATCACATGTGCACTGGCAGACTGTACATCCCAGCCTGAAGGAGAAAGGCATATCCAAGCAGCCGCAGAGCGACACGGATCAGAACAATTTAGTTTCTTGTCTCTCTTTCAGCGCCCTCCATGCCGCAGGATGTGCGAGCGTACTCCAACTCATCCACACAGTTGGTGGTGCGTTGGTCGCCACCTGTCTCACCAAATGGAAACCAAACCTACTACCTGGTCAGATGGCAGCAACAAGCCGAAGACAGAGAGCTGTATCAGCACAACTACTGCTCTAAAGGTACACACACACACACACACACACACAAGCACAATTCATACGCTGTATTGATAGTTGTGGAGTTACAGAGTACACCTGTCATGAAACACGTCCTCTGCTTGCTCCTGCAGAGCTAAAGATCCCCATAAGGATTGCTGCCATAGGTGTGGGAGACCAGGAAGAGGACACCAAGCCCACTAAGCCAGATCCCGATGGGGCAGACAAAGGCCCCTGTTGCCCCTGCCCCAAATCAGTCGAGGACCTGGAGGCCGAAGCCGCTGATGCCTCCTACCGAAAAGTCTTTGAGAACTTCCTGCACAACTCCATTTTTACACCAAGGCAAGCGACTCATCGTCATCATTGTCTCATTGTGTGGCACAGGTGTGCATTGGCCATGACAGCATTTAACTTCATATGTACCCCTTGTTTTGTCTAAACAAGATGATGATCTTGAAAAGAAAATAGTCTTTCCCTGCCGTTAAAGGTGGCGTATGTGATTCTAATTCAGTGCACGTCTTTTTTTCTTCTTTTTTTTTGGCAAATTCAGCGAATATCTCCTCACGGTCCTCTAGCTGTCCGTTCAGTGTGTGTGCGCTGGGGGGAAAAAATCTGGTGTTTTGTAAACAAAGTAACTCGGGCTGAGCCACACAACACTATTCCAGCCATTCCAGCCATGCTTTGTGTGTCAGTGACGCTAAATGACTTGCCCGCGGACATTCAGCTTACTTTCTAGTTTGCCAAGATGCGCTGTTGTTGGGATGTTCGCTATAGTAGCAGGAGAGTTGTGAGCGTCACTCTCTGGAGCTGCTGTGCTGCTCTGGGAAACCGACTGGTCCTCACTGCATGTTAGCTCCACAGCAGCAACTGTAGCGACAGTTTGCTAACCCACAACCTACCAATTTTCTTCCTCCTTGTAATTCCTTTATGAATGTATGTACACATGAGCTCTTTTCTGAATGATGTGTTGGCTTCTGTCTGATTTAGGGAGTCAGCCTTCTGCCGCACACTACAGACATCTGCATCACATTACGTCTCTCTCTCTTTGTCTATACACACACACACACACACACACACACACACACGCAGAGCTTGGTCCAGGTGATGTTAATTAGTTCTCAGTACGTTCTTCAGATGAAAGGCATGGATGTATTTACTCCTTAAGATGAAGAACAGGTCTCATCACATTTCCTGCATTTCCCTTTCAGCTAACCTCAGACCCCGACGATGTGCGAACCAACATTCATGTCGCCTTGTAAATTGGACCATGTCTTTGAACTCTGCTTATGTGCCTGTTACATACATACACGAGGCGTGTCCACGTGCTGTTTGAAACATTTAGAGGAGGAAACTTATGCTCGTTTACCCTGAAAAGAGAAATGTAATTTAAGGTGAATAGGTCAAGCCCTTAAAAGGTTTGACACATGTACACGCTACCAAACACGGACGTTCCATGTGTAGCCCATAGACTCTCTCTGCTGCAGCGGAATACAGACACCTGAGCTTGAGTTTACACATTCAGGTGATTTCCGAATAAGCTAACACAACCATCGGCTACCAAGCTGCCCATCACAATTCAGTGCAGCCTGCAAACACCAGCCAGTAACTTGTCAACAACCCACCACGAGCTAGGTGCAATGTTTTTGGGGGGGTAGCTTCAGTGTAGTGAAGCGGCATTTGTGTAAAAGAACTGGTAGCTTAGCTCACTACAATTTGCAGGTAGCTTGCCAAACACTGGTGGTGTGTCACATACTGGCATGTAACTGCTCGTCAAAGCTCAAAGACTTCAATTAAGGCCACATGGCAATGAAAACAACCAAGTCACTCATAGACTGAAGGTTGAGGGAGGAAGGATTTCCAATAGCTCTGGGATCATCACCATGGAACCCAGGAGACTGAAACACTACCTCCTGCAGTATGTCTTTTTGTTAATGTTACATTTTCATTTTCCTGTTGCCAGTTTCTTTCAGATGTTCCTTCTAGTATTTGGGGGAGGAAAAAGAACTCCTAGCAACTGGTAGTAATTTGATTGTATTGTCGTGATGTTTCCATGCTCATCTTAAAACTGTCCTCTGTCTTCTCTCTCCCAACTTTATCCTCCCTCCCTCCCTCCCTCCTACCCGTCTTGTATGTCCTCTCTTCCTCTCACCTGCAGGCCACCGGATCGTCGCCGTAGAGACCTCTTTGGCGTAGCCAACTCCACTCACTCCCGCCGTAACCGGCTGCACACCAACAGCACAGTTCCTCCTCTCCAAGCCGCTGGTAATGGCAGCACCGCGGATGTGGAGCCGACGGACAGAGAGTTTGAGTTTGTGGAGCAATCAGTGACAGAGCGCGAGCTGCAGATCTCAGGCCTGCAGCCGTTCACAGTTTACCGCATCGACATTCACGCCTGCAATCGACAGGTCCAGCGCTGCAGTGCCGCAGAGTTCGTCTTCTCCAGAACCAAGCCTGCAGGTCAGAGGAAAAATGTGTTTAAAAATATAATACATTCTGATTAAGATATCTGACTACCACTGTAGTGTAAGGACAGTAGTCTTTCCTGCCGAAAAGCTAATGGTAGCTGGGGAATTTTAGGATTAAGGATTAGGATGAGCGCTGAAGATGTTGAAAAACTTGCTGGATACACGAAGCTGTTGCAGGAATCAAACCTCTGACCTCTGCGTTCACGACGGTAACCTATTCTCCCTGCGGTTCTCCAGAAAAGGCTGACGACATACCGGGCCCAGTGACGTGGGAGGGCCACGAGGACTGGGTGTTTCTGCGCTGGCCAGAGCCACCTCACCCCAACGGTCTCATCCTCATGTATGAGATCAAGTTTAAACTGGCTACTGAGGTAAGACAACATCTGTACATCCACAAGCCACCTCACTGAAGACCGGCTGTTTTTGACAATGAATTAAACATGTTTATTCAGATTTGATTAAGCAGCACTGTCCACATCAGAGCAAAATGCTGGTTGACTGCCTCTGTCTGACCAGTCATTTAGTTCAAACCATACATTTTTTTTGCTTGATAGACTAAATTAGTCTGTTGTCAAAAGTGACTCCTTGATCTCTGATTTTTGCTCCTGATAAAGAACACATATTTTGTTTACATTTTTTGTATATTTCATTATGTCCATCTAATGAATACTCCATACTACGTGATGAAAATGTCTTCTTGTTGAGGCCATACTTATTATTAGCCTTCACCTCGGACTAAATATATCAGTAGACCAAGCCCTCCTCTAATTAATGGATGCAACATTTAAGCGTAACCTAATGGTCTGACAGTAGTGCGAGGTAGCTCCTGAAACACAAAATGTTGAATTTGAAGACACAGTTTTGGTCACGAACTCAAGGAAAGAAGTCAATTCACAAAGAATAGATTAACCCAAAAACAAAGAAACTGATATGTAATTGGCAACAATTGCTCTTACAAGTACATTGACATTGACCAATCAAGTGATCCAACCCTAATACTTATTAATCATGAGGGAGGGAGTCCGCCGCTGTAAATCCTGTCCTTACTATGTATTGCAAAGTAACGATGAGAACCAGCAGGTCTTGGCTTCTCTTTTGGATTTTTATAATTCTGTCTATAAATCCGCTTTCTTTTTTTGTTCGTGTGTGTGTGTGTGTGTCAGACCGAGAAGCACGAATGTGTCTCCGGTCAGATGTATCAGGCCCAGCGTGGCGTTCGGCTGTCCAACCTCAGTCCAGGAAACTACTCAGTCAGAGTGAGAGCCACGTCACTGGCTGGCAACGGCTCCTGGACGCACACTCTCGATCTCTACGTGGCTGAACGTAAGACGCACGCTGTCATGGATCATCAAACTGCATCCCTCCTTTGTATCTGTACACACATAACAACACAGCAATTATGGTAACTGTAATAATTCAAGTAATCAAAGTGTTTGACCCAACAGGATACGAAAACGTCCTCTACGCGATGATCTTTGTTCCTATCGCCGTCATCCTCTTAATCTGCTTTTTGGCCGCAATGCTGGTGGTCCTCAACAGGAAAAGGTGTGTGTTACTGTGTGCTGTAGTTATATGTGTAGAGCACACCACTTGTTTCATTGGAGCATTGGCATAACACAAATAGAAACAAAGCAAATCATACAACGCAGAATATCATGTTGCAAAAATATAAGTGTCCCCGACCTGAGTAGCCTAGACTAGCCTAGCCAAACCACCACAACAGACCACCACAGACCTTCAGAGAAAACAAGGAAACCGTATTAGAAAAACGCATAGAGGACACCTGGTGAGGACGGCCGAATCACAACCCAAAGCAAAATGTGTCGACCAATTATAGTCCATAAAACTACGTGGCAAATGAAGCTAGAATTTTCGCTGTTTTGTGATTGGCAACCACTTGTATCTGGTTTTACCATGTAACATTTAGGTGTTGGTGTTTGCGTCGAAATATTAACCTTGAAGAAAACATGATGACCATGTGTTTGGAACACTGGCAGACAATGTAGTGGAATAAAGAAATCCCTTTATGCAGGACATTATCAGCTCCTGCCATGCTGAAATAGTTCTTTAAGGAATAAAATAAGTTGTCTGCAAAAATGTTTATCTTCAGGATGTGTGTGTGGGGGGGGGGTTGCGCATGTGTGTACAAGTGTGTTTGTGTGTCGGTAAACACTTTTTGTCTCGGTCAGGAACAGTGACCGGCTTGGAAATGGAGTCCTGTACGCCTCAGTCAACCCCGAGTACTTCAGCGCTGCAGAAAGTGAGTGTAGATGTGTGTATGTGAGAGATGCAGTGCACAGCTTTTCTTGTTGCTGTCCGAATAAGTGAAAACATCTATGCAGGGTCTTTAGTAACACACATTTATTCTTTGCAGTGTATGTACCAGATGAGTGGGAGGTGGCACGGGAGAAGATCACCCTGAGTCGTGAGCTCGGCCAGGGTTCCTTTGGCATGGTGTACGAGGGCTTGGCAAAGGGCGTGGTCAAAGATGAACCAGAGACCCGCGTCGCCATTAAGACTGTCAACGAGTCGGCCAGCATGAGGGAGAGAATAGAGTTCCTCAATGAAGCCTCGGTCATGAAGGAGTTCAACTGTCACCACGTGGTATGTACACACAGACGCGCACACACACACACACACACACACACACATATCAAGATCAAAGAGAGCAGCATGTATACATGCTTCATAAAACAAAGACATGGGTGTCAGTCAGTTCTTGTGGCGTGCTGTGTTTGGTGCAGGTCCGTCTCCTGGGAGTGGTTTCTCAGGGCCAGCCCACCCTGGTCATCATGGAGCTGATGACTCGAGGAGACCTGAAGAGTTACCTGCGCTCCCTCCGTCCTAAAGAGGTACTGTCTGACTTATAACCTGCATCGGCGTCGTCCCACCAGGTCGCTGCTGTTTGTACGTGGGTAACTGCGTCGGAATGATCTGATTGTTAATGATCTGACACGCAATTTTGTTTTTCAGTCCCTCGAAGCGGAATTAAAATTTACCTCCAGCTAGTCTTAAAGCCCCAACCTGCACATGTGCAGTATTATTCACAGTTAGCTGGGTCATGACTAAGGTTGCACAATTCCAGGAATATTGAAGGTGGAAAATTTCCATGAAACTTAATGGGAATTTGTGGGAATTAACAGGAATATAATGGAAATATAGGTTTTTTTTTTGCTCAGGCTGTATTTGCCATGTCAAATGCAGATAGTAAGAAATCTTTTTGCATAGAAATAAAAAAAAACAAAAAATCAACAATTCTTTTGAGTTGAACTTTAATGAAATGAATTCAACCTTCATTGAGCAACAACAAAAAGATTTATCATTTGAACACCCGTAACAATGCAGTCAGACTCGTCTCCATCAAACTCTTGCCCCAGTGCATGCTGGGACGCTTCTTGACATGCCTACCTCATATAAATGCAATCAATGTGACCACAATTGATCACCTTATGAATTTTCATACCTTTTATACATAGATGCAACAAGAATCAGTGGCCTGTTTTGTTTATTTTATTCTTTATAGAACACTCTATTATGTGGTCAAGAAAAGGATTTTATATCTTAAAATACAGTATATATTCTAAGTGAATTGGTAGCCTGTGGCTCAGCTACAGGACGTTGTTCTTTGTCTGAGAACTTACTCTCTCCCATCTGTCTGTCTCCAGCAACAGTGGTCGAGCCTGTCTCTCCCTCCTTTGAAGAAGATGCTTCAGATGGCCGGGCAGATCGCGGACGGCATGGCATACCTCAACGCCAACAAGTTTGTCCACAGAGATCTGGCAGCCAGGAACTGCATGGTGGCCGAGGACTTCATTGTTAAGATAGGAGGTATGGGGCTGGAAGGAGGTCAGAGGTCACTGACAGCTATGGAGTGGAAGTGGGAGGGAGTTGGGAGCATGCTCATTAAGTGAAAATGTCTAATTATCAAGTTACTGGACGACCAAACCATCAGGGTAACCTTAATCTAAGGAACGGGAACCCTCTATGGGCCAGCGCTGTAGCTCCGTCAACACGTTATCGTCTCCAGATCCAGAGCTGACCTCTTCAGTGTGAATGCGATGCAAGTAAACATCTTGTTACCAGATTTATTTCCGATCAGAAAATAGAATCTAACCCATTTTGAATGTGTAACCTTGTTGAGTGTGAAACGACAATTATGGTAACGGCGTAATTTTTAAAGGTCTGCAGCCACGTATAGAGCAACCAGCAAAGCATTATGCTTACTGCAGTAATACATACGTCTAGGCCTATAATGTCAGTGAAGAGCGCCCTCCTGTGGAATATAGGCCCACACAACAAGACAAGTAATTTACCCCTACCTTTTGGTTGAAGTTAGAATCATCTTCATCAAATGATTTTGACGAGGTTTCTTTTTTTGATGCTGTCAATGCTTCACTTTCTCTTTGTGTGTGTGTGTGCGTGCGTATGTTTGTGTGTCTGTAGATTTTGGCATGACCAGAGACATCTATGAGACGGATTACTACCGCAAAGGCGGCAAGGGTTTGCTCCCTGTCCGCTGGATGTCACCCGAGTCTCTGAAGGACGGAGTCTTCACCACCAACTCTGACGTCTGGTAAGCAGACGCACACAAACGCAAACAAACACATATGGTGGCCTCATTTTCTCGGTTTACTGCTTCCAAAAATAGGTTCCGAGTATGGGCGTGATAGTGGAAGACACACTGATTCAACCCCGTATCTGTCTCCCTCTGTGTAGGTCGTTCGGGGTTGTATTGTGGGAGATCGCCACTCTGGCAGAACAGCCCTACCAAGGTCTGTCCAATGAGCAGGTGCTCCGCTTTGTCATGGAGGGCGGGCTGCTGGAGAAACCACAGAACTGTCCGGACATGCTGTAAGACACCCAACACACACGCAATCTGCAGCTTTCACGCCTTTCGATATACATGCTAATGTCCTCCCGTCTTCCATGTTTCTCTCTACGTTGCTAGTTAAATCATATGTACCCACTGTTTATTCACACAAACGGCGACGCAGCACTGCTGTCCTTCAGCCCACGGCCATTGGGATTTCCATACCACAGTGCTGATTGCATTCACGGCCCTTCTGTGTGACACCGCGTGCTCTTGTGTTCACCGTGATGTGTCTGTTCTTAATATGAACCAGCCCAAGTATAAATCCACATCAAAAGAGTTGTGAGCGTGGCAGACAACTTTGGCCACCAACCGCAAAACATTGTGGAAGCATCATATGGGGAAGTCATGAGGCGAACAAATGTGAGGGCACAGGGTTCTCTAACGGCGATCATTTTAAAATGCGTCGTCCATAAACACATTCTTAAACATAAACATAAAATGCTTTCAGAATAATTGCAGTAGGCTGTTGAACAATTTTTTAAAGCGCCGTGTGGTTTAATTCTTAGCTTTGCATTAGATTTTGACAGGTCTGTCTCCTCAACTCCAACACAGTATCCATTATAAGCAATTTATTCAGCCTTAAAAGAATAGTTTGACATTTTGGGAAAAATGTTTATTCACGTTCATGCTAAGAGCCAGATGGGACGCTTGATACCTTTCTCATATTTGTACGCACACTGTTTAGCCTCAGCCAGTAGCCACTTAGCTTAGCTTAGCACTTGAAACAGGGATAACTAGCCTGGCTCTGTCCAAAGGTAACATAATCTACCTGCCAGCTCCTCTAAAGCTCACAAATTAAAATTTTATATCTTGTTTGCTTAATCTGTACACAGACTGAATTTTTCAGAGTCGCCTGTGCCCTTGGACACAGCCAGGCTAGCAGTTGCTGCCTGCTTTCAGTCTTTGTGCTAAGCTAAGCTATCCAGCTGCTGGCTGTTGCTACATATTTAGCACGCAAACATGAGAGTGGTATCAATCTTCTCATTTAACTCTCAGCAAGAAAGCAAATAAGCCTTTTTCACAAAATGTCAAACCATTCTTAACTATTCTAATACTGCTCTTTAATCTTGCTTGCTGTCGCTGAACTCCAACAATTAAAAACTAATTAATTTAAATTTTTAACAGTAGTCCTATAGCGCAACCAAAAATGGTTACGCTAATCAGCGCACATTATTATATGTGCATTCAAATAAAGCTTTTAATCACAGATGAAAGGGTGTGTTACAGATGTCAGCATTTGGTTTAGAGCACATGCTGTTGTTCTGTCTTAGCCAAAAATGCAGCATTTTCTTTCGTTTGAATTTAGGGCTGCACGATATAGTAAAAAAACAGAACTCATATTGCAATTATTTTGACAGATATTACGAATGCGATGTGATTAACGATTACACAATTTTCATTTTCGCCGGAAAAAAAAACTATTAAAATCCCGACGGTGTGAGATTTGTTGGGGTCTGTACCGAACAAACATGTTTTCTTACATCTGGAGAACAAGATTTGTAGGCCGGGGCATCTCTGCAGCACTGAAATACTTATTCTAATGCTGTTTTTGTCACACATTTGACCTTTTTTATCAAGAAATTACAGCTTCTGTGATTTGGATATTGCACTTGGTCATGTTGTGATTAGGAATTTATATTTCTATTAATTGTGCAGCCCTATTTGAAATGATTGAATTTCTGTCAGAGAAAGTGTTTGGGACATTTAATGTAACATAAAGGTTGCCATCTTGGTGTGTCACGGCTTGTCCTATCTGGACTTGATGTAGAGCTCTCTGGACCCTGGTGAAAGCAGCAGCAGCTCTGTGCTTCATAAACAAGAAGTAGAGGGGCTACATGCAGCCGTTTTAGCAACAGAAAGCAAACATTTGGCAAAAGTAAATATTGGCTTGTCGGGAGGAAGGCACAGTTCCTCAGGATAGTCATTGCTACAGGAGGAAATGTTGTTGATGCAGACTGAGCTAACCTGTGTGTGTGTGTGTGTGTGTGTG
Organism: Coreoperca whiteheadi; assembly: GCA_011952105.1. Lineage (NCBI taxonomy): Eukaryota > Metazoa > Chordata > Actinopteri > Centrarchiformes > Sinipercidae > Coreoperca > Coreoperca whiteheadi. Next base: position 27,826,595 of record CM022485.1, on the reverse strand, counting down.
TGTGTGTGTGTGTGTGTGTGTGTGTGTAGGTTTGAGCTGATGCGAATGTGTTGGCAGTACAATCCTAAGATGCGTCCAGCCTTTGTGGAGATCATCAGCAGCATAAAGGACGAGCTGGACCCATCTTTCAGAGAGGCTAGTTTCTTCTACAGCGCCGATAACAAGCCGGTCGACGCTCCGCAGCTCCACCTGGACAAGATGGACAACCTGGATGATGTTCCTCTGGACCCCCCTTCTTCCACACAGCCACAGCAAACCCCAGTCCCCCAACAGACCCCACCCTCCCCGAGCTCAGAGGCTCCACCCGCCCCCTCGTTAGCCCCCAGCTCCCCTTCGTCTCCCTGTACGTCGACCGCTGCCGTGGACAAGCAGCCCTCCGGCCAGCAGGCAGCGAACGGGCTGTCGGGGGCGGGGCTCGGGACAGGCTCAGGCGTCATGATGCGGCCGTCTCTGGACGAACTGCCGCCGTACACTCACATGAACGGAGGACGCAAAAATGAACGCGCCATACCTCTCCCGCAGTCCTCTGCCTGCTGATTGGACAGAGACACCCACCAGACTGCAAACCCTGCCACCTGATGTCTCAGTGGGTGGGATTTTGTGTTTTTCTTTCTTCTTCTCCTTTTTTTTTTTTTTATAAAATCACATACAGCGAATCGATGTCCGCCAGCTGGGTGTGGCTACTCACAGGAAGGTGGCGAGAACTGTCAAAGTCCATGTTCTGCTGTACCCCCACACACTTTTTTCATATTATTCTAGTTTTGGTTTCAACCAGCTGGCTGTCAGACGTGACACTGCCCTTGCTGCTGAGTGGGAAGACCAAAAAAACAGTGAAGAAAGAAAAAGATACAAATCATTTGGGGAGTTCCCTCTGTCTCACTCTCTCTTTATGGCTGAACTTATTTTATAAATTGTTGTTTGTTACTTTTTTATATGAATTTCCAAATGGGAAAACAAGATGTTTAGGCCTTTATAAATGACCGGTGTTTTGGTCGCTTTTGGGCGGGCATTATGGTGAAACTGTTAAGCATATCTAATGGAAAAAAAACTTCAGAGGGGTCAGGGTCCCCCTTCGGTCATTCAGTAGTCTTGTTGCTCTGCAGGCTGGGTGTCAGCGTAATGCCGGGTCAACAACTGCGGAAACAACCAACCAGAGGGAGAACGGTCAAATTTGCCAAAATTGTACTTTTTGTCAAATTCTCTCTTCTGCATTCTTGCCCTGTAATTCTCCGAGAAATGGAAGCAACAAAAAAAAAAAGCACTTTGATCGGCTACCACGCCATTCTTAAAATCGGTGATCAATGATTTATTACCTTCCCTCTACAGTCCTACACTACTCCTCTGTTGCTGTTTGATATCTACAGCTAGTGCACTCTATCAAATTAACATTGTGGACCTTGGTTACATCAGTTTATCAGAAATTGAGCCACATCCTCTCACAAAGTGCTGTTCTGTTACGGTTTAAACGCCAAATCCAGTCAGTAAAGAAGCAAAAAAAAAAACCCAACTAAATCCTTGAGCAGGGAAGAGCATAAAGAGGAAAACGAATAAGAACACTATATGTATAACGTCTCTCAATCGGGGTTTGCGCCGAATTCAGAGCAAGTTCGTTGTTGTATACAAACAGGTATTTTTTTAGACTTGTCATTAGTCTCCAACATTTACAACATCTCTACGTGGGCGCAGAGCATTTATGTACGCACCAGTTGTTTGTGTCACTTTTCTAACTTTTATACGGTTGGAGACATTCATCATGTACAGAAAGAAGCTGCTATTCTTTATTTCTCTTGTGGTTGTAATATAGTTAATATCTATATATATATATATAAATATATATATATATATAAATAAATAAAAAGAGAAAAAACTCCTTCAGGTTGGATCTACGAACGTTTCCACTACAGTCCATTTGTTTAATGTAATTGTGTAAAGTGTATCTGAGCTGGTTTCGTTTCTGTGTTCGCGTAAAGGTACGACAGTTTGCCTTGTGTTTTGAAACACCGGTAACTTCCCCTCCCATCTGACTAGAGGACATTGATGATACCAATGACCGTCAGTGTTCTCGTGTTCTCTCGGGACGCCTCGACCTCTGTCCCCTAGGGTATTTACGCGTACTCAGAGGTCAGATGCCAGGCATCACTGCTGAGTACCCACTAAATCTCAGGTCAAAGAGAAAAGAAAAATCCTTTTCTACTTTCCTTTTCTTTGTTCTTCTTACCTTTTTTTGTGCTGTCATACCTTGAGACATCCAGCCTGGTGTGTGTTAACCTTTGTCTGATTTCATGTCCCTCTGACACTGTTAATTCATTTTCTTTGATCATTAGACAAGAGCAGTGTTTCTAACAGTCTGAAACCAGAAGGGGGTTTTCCAGCTTTGGATGGGTCCTTGCACTTAATGTAAGGAGCCGCAATACTGACAAAATGTAATAAAAGGTTATCAGACATGTCCAAATATAACTGAATACTTCAATAAATTAGTTAGTTTATCGAGATAGATCGGAAAAGAAATATAAAGCTTCATACTTTTCCTTCTTCCTCTAGTTAGTATAAAAAGACTTAAGCTTTTTACTTTTTTACTTTGCACACATTTGTCTGTTCCCTATTTCCCCCCCCATTTGTTTTAGCTAGCTACCTAGCTGAAGCTAACGTTTATCATAAAAGCACACCAGCAAGTGCACGTGACGTTAATCATTCATATATTGTACTGCATACCGCTGTAGCATGAGCGTATAAATTATTGTAACAGCAGCTAAAGCATTTTAGCCAGCAAGCAAATGCTAACCAAGCTAGCTACCGAATGCTACTTGGAGCTTTTTAAGTTTAGTTCTCTTATGATGAGAGAAGAGTAATTAAATGACATGCTACTGCAAAAATGTTAAGGATAGCTCAACTCAAAGTCCAAGACTTATTTCCATTCTAGTCCTTGATGAAGACAAGAGACGTGCACTTTAAGATGAAGCTAAAAGCACGGCGTCTGTGGACTTCCAAGTAGCGTTAGACAGCTACCTTTGTTAGCACAGTTTAGTTTATTGCTGCAGCTAGGTAGCTAGCAGACAAAGCTTGGTTTCCATGTCTTCAGCTATCAGTTTTTCAGGTAAGCGAGCTAGCCAGACGGTCTCCGTTGCTGCACTGATGTTGCACACACATACAAACCTTGGACCAGTGGTCTGCCTAATTACACATGGACATGGCAATACCGTTATCATACAAGGAAAAAGGGAAATTAGTGGGGAAAGTACAGAGTAGATAAATGATTAAATTGGTGCCAAGAGCACAAGGAAAACTAAGGATTTGAAAAATAAAATTAGCTGATTAAAGAGGAGTAAAATAAAGTTTTAGGAAGGATAAAGCCACACTCTCCATTTTGATTATTTAGCTCATAGTATTACTTATCGAGGATTTCAGTTCTGTTTTTGACGTGTCTGACAACTTGTGAAATTTAGTCAGTTTCAGTGTTCCTTACGTTTGTGCTGTGTAATAACACTGGGTTCGAGGTACAAGTAAATGCAAAATAGAATTTATTTAATGTAGCAGTGAGCCTTAACTTATTCTTCTGAAGGCAAGTGCAAAAACCTGTCTGTAGAACAATTTCACTTTCTGCTAATCAACCCCTCTCTTGAATCAAGGGTGGTTTTCTGTATGCTGCTGGAGTAATCCACATTATTTATCTTTTTTTTTTCAACATAGTAACTTGTTTTTAGACCATTTCTGAAGTTAAATTGGGTTGAGAAATAAGTGGAATTATCCTGCAGCACTGAGAGATTAGTTTGATGCTTTTAGGAAAGGTATTATTACAAAACTGAGGATGACACTAAGAAAGGATTCATAATGGGGACAAATGCTCATAAGGCTCTTCTCCACTGCCGAATGTGCTCTTTTTATTAAAATGCTAAATCTAAATTCAGAAAGACACACTTCATCGGAGAACTAGCTGTAACTGCAGATCCCTGTGCTGATCACCTGAGCATTACTATGGTTTATGGAAGAACACTAAAATATGAAGACGAGTACGGAGGCCCTCGTGGAACAGATATTAAAGGCTCATTCACCTCAGAAAGTTTGAAATCCCACCCCAGATGTTCCTTGGTTATTTTTGTGTAAATCACTGTACAAATTCCCCACAGGTCCCCCCACCCCACCCTCTGATATTTTGACGCTCTTTTGGGGGAAGGTTTTGTTATTCCTTCAACCATCCATCTACCTCACTTCTTTTTTTCTTTTTTTTTCAATCAATTTACATGTACAGAAAAACAAATGATCTCTGTTGTCCGGCTGTAATGACGATCTTACTGACTGCAGTTTAATATGGTCAAATTCAAACCACAAACCAAACCAAACCTTTCTGGAGGAGGGGGAGGGGGCACAGAAACAAGATCGCCAGTAGGGAAAACAAAGGTCTATTTTATTTTGCGATTTGTTGTCAAACTGCTTGTAGAGTCTAACAGCAGCTGGTGAAATTGGGGACAAATTGGTCTCCCTCACCTCCTCCCACTGTCCCTGTGTACGGCTCTGTTTTCAAACCGTCAGTTTGAAGTGTTGTCCCAGTTTGTGCCTCTAATGTATCGCCATAACATTCAAGTCACATCGCTATGCATCCTTTTTTTTTGGGGGGGGGGGGTACCTGGTGATCTTTGAAAAATCATTTAACAACACTTAATGCTGTTTTGAAGGTATTTCCAGAATCCTTAAAGTCCCTTTTGCTGCACAAAACAAAATATGGAAAGGATATGTGGAGGTGAAATGTGATACATTCGATCCCAGAGAAATAGCAAGAGAAAGCGGCGTTCAGGCTTGCAAAACTAACTAACCAGACAGAATCTTTTTTTTTTCCCCATCCAGATGATTCGAAAAGTCGTTCTGGAAATACCTTCAGAACAGTAGTAAGTTTTGGTAAACAACCTTTTGGGTTTCTCTCTAGAAAAAACATGAGAGGCACAAACTGGGGCTAACAGAAAGGGTCAGGTCGAAATTAAAATATGGTCTTTTTAAAATCCATGTATGACTTGTTAAATTGGTTGTTTGTTTTTTTTAAATCATTAGAAGGACCATGCTTCTTTAAGCAGGACGTTATTACCACATTGAGTCTTTATTTCTGGTTTCTGTTTGTGTCTGGAAAAATCTGTGCTGGTTGCTATGGTAACACGTCTGGTAACCGAGGAGCTAGTTAATGATGTTTTGCATGATTCCTCCTCCTTCGTGCGTTGGGTGACAGAATACGCTTCAGGTTCTTTACTGCCATTACGGGACTTTGGCCTTGTTCCCTGTATCTAGACTCGTTGCCCTGGTGACCAAAATCCCAGTAAAAAGCCAACTTACTCTACTCCTTCTCCGTGCATCTTCTTCCTCCTCTAACAAAGGCAGGTTTGTAGTTTCAGGCTGGGAGCGTCTGTGATTTGGGTTCTGGTTAAGAGTGTGGCGGTCTTGTGTCAGTTTGTACTGATGTGATGAGGTCAGGATGGGTGTTTCAGTGTTTGTGGTCTGATTTTTGCCTCACTTTTACCACAGGAACACCTCACAGAGCGGACTTAAAATTGAACAATCCCCCCCCCCCCACACACACACACACACACACACACACTTTTTTGTTACACTAATGGCCAATCTGTTACCAAGATTTTGATGTGTGTAAATTATTCATAGCCTTCCAACTCTTGTGTTTCTATTGAAATGATCTGTTAGACTGAGGTTTCATTTTGGTTTTCTTTTGTACATGCGCTTGGAAGACGTTTTTCTGTACTGGGGAAAATTATTGGCTGAAGGAAAAGAGAATGTCTGTTTCCTTTTTTTCTACACAAGATTTAAGATGAATAAAATTGTATGCAAACCGTTTCACTCTGCCTGTCTTTGTTGGGAAGTGTGTATCATTAGTGCTGCCACGTTTCCAACCATCATGCCAGTGAGGGTCAGAGGTCCACCTCTGCATGTCGTTACCTGAACGGCTTGAAAATCAGCGGCGTCCAACATTTGTCTTCCAAAAATAGCTGAATTCACTTTTTGTTTTTGTTTTAATTGTTTCATGGGTGTTGGAGGCGCGCAGGTACAATAAAATGTAACTAAACCTTAAAACGGGATCCACAACAGAATGGTGTCATGATGTAGATCTGGTCCTGGCTCGTGAAGAGACACAGTGGGACATCCAAGAAGATAAATGCCCTTTTACTCGACTGCTGCTGCAGTTACAAGTTACTATGTTGCAGAATAAGATGGCGCCTATACAAACAAAATATAAAGTCACCGTAAGTAAAGTAATAATGCACATTTTTAAAAGAACTTTTACTTCTTTGGTATCTAAATGCAACTTACTGCCCATACTACCATACTTATCTGAATGTAGGAGTTTTGTTTTTATCATAATGCTTTCCCATCACAGTTTTGTTAGGTGATATTACTGTATGTACTCTCTTCCACACTGGGAGGAACATATTCAATGATTTGGGGTTATTATCTTAGCAGCCTCCCAGGAGGAATAAAACTATACTATGAAGACACAAGGTGCACTGAGGGAAGTGGCACTGTACATTGTGTTGGGGAATGTTTTTTATTTCTATCTTTTAGACAACAAGTCGGTGTTGGCACAAGCGTATGACTTGAAGGCAGTGGTGGAAGAAACATTGAGATCTTTTACTTACCGTAAGCGAAAGTGGCAATAACTCAGTGTAACAAATACAGTCTGTGATTACAAGTAAAAGTCCTGCAGTCAAACTCTCGCTTTAGAGCAGGTACAGACGTATTATTAGCAAAATGTCCATAAAGTATCAAAAGTAAAAGTACTCCTATGTCCCTTTTCAGTGTGTTATATTATTAGAATGGAATTACTGGTGCATTTACATCTAAGCAGCATTTTATTTTGGTGGCTGATTGAGGCTGAGCTCATTTTAACTGCATTACATATGCATCATATTTTATAAGATGATCATAAAAATACTGTAATGTACTGTTTAAAGTCTTAATCTGAAAAGTAACTGGCAACAATGGCTGTCAAATGAGTGTAGTGGAGAAAAGCAAAATATGTCCCTCTGAAATGTAGTGGAGTTCAAGTTCCTTTAAAACTTTACCTACAGTACTTCTCTACCTAAGTAAAGGCTTTACTTGCTACTTTACGCAACTGCATGCATGCCATTTATGATGCAGTTTAACGATATAACAGCAGGTGACAGCGGCGCTACACCAGCAGTGTCGTGTCTGCAGTGAATTCAGAAAGAGGGGAAGAAGAAGAAGCTGCTGCGTTCGGGTGTGACCTTTGGTCAGTGACGTCTTACGTTGTTTACGACGGAACACTGATGCCGTTCAGCAGCCCCTTACTTAGTGATAGCTTGTGTGCTTTCGCAAACATTGGGCGGGCCATGAGCATATGTGTGACATAAAGTACGATAAAAAAAAAAAAAATGGTCCTGCACAATTAAGGTAAATAACTGCTTTCTGTGCTCGTTGTTATCGGCCGTGGTGTGCTAATAGCAGCGACTTGGCTAGCATGCTGTTGGTGCTAAGAGTGACAGGCGAGCATAATGTCAGCTAACGTCAGTTAACTGAGGTTAGTTTGCACGAACACAACGCTAGCCACAGGCTGCAGTGTCTTTTGTGTCTGTAACACAGCAGCTCGCTCAGTATGTTAGTGTTACTGGCGGTAAATGTAGCCATGCGTCGCCTGTTAAAGCAGCCATTGCCTCCTTCAGCAACATCGTTCGGTCAGCTACGCATACAGAATCAGACACTTCAGTTCACTCTCCGATGTGTCACCATAGTTTTGCAAATGAACTCGTACGCCCCTGCCGTGTGTATGGCTGTGCACCATTAACTAGGGACTATGTATGATGCAGAGGCGTAAAACTTGCTTGCTAATTAACAACAGTGTTTGGTTTTAATGAGCCTGTTGCATGCTGTGTTGTCCTGGTCTGTTCTTACATGCAAAGATCCAACATCCCTGTGTCCTAATGCCTCTGTTCATTCGTTTTTCCTTCAGGAAACAGTAATGCCATAGTGGAAGCAAGCACTTTCAAGTCCCCTCCACTGGGGAGGAGAGGCTTCCTCAGAAATGGCAACTGAACTCCATGAGACTATTTTCATGGCCAAGCAGGAGCGCCACAAAAACCTGTTTCTTAACTACAGAAACCTGAATAATTTCCCCGTAGAACTGCTGAAGGATGAAGGCCTGCAGTTTCTGGAGAGACTCTACATGAAGAGGAACTCCCTCACTACGCTGGTATTCACACAGTACACGTGGAGTTTTGCTGCGTCAGACATCACTGATACAGTTAATGGTTGTCTTGTGTAAACATAAATGCCTGACAGAACATGACTCGAGACCGTTTTACTGTCAGAGGGTCCGTGCGCTCTACAGAAACGGGCAACAGGGAGCAGGTACATTTCACAAGTTTATTTCCTGTGAACTTTAGTATCGTTTCTGCTCTCTCTCTCTCTCTCTCTCTCTCTCTCTCTCTCTCTCCACCAGCCTGACAATCTTGCTCAGAAGCTCCCAAATCTAATTGAACTGTGAGTAGTTTTCTTTTGAAAAAAATAATCAGAACCATTGTTATTTGACTGCAAAGAGTTGCCCCGTTCGTTTGCCTTTATGCTAGTCTATGTTGTGTTTATTATTGGCTGATTTTAATAGGACGGGTAAGTGGTGAATCTTACTGGTCCACTAGATGCTGTGGCTGTGAACTGTGAAAATATTTGCACTGAATGAGGCTGTCTGCTGCGTTCCTACATTGTAACTCCGACAGACTGTTACACTTGAATGTATGCACAACAGTTGACTCCGGAACACTGACATTAACCAACGAGATATCAAATAGTTTGGTCTGTTCAAATGTTAATATTTATTTGTTTTTCCATTTAAGGTATTTGCACTCCAACAACATTGTCCTTATTCCTGAAGGTAAGTCCTCTGTTGTGTCATAAAAATGTGCCAGTGTCTACACAGATTCTTTTTGTTGTTGCCACTTTGCTGTCACCTAACAGCATCTGAATCCGTTGCCGCCCCACTTTGCGGGCGTCTGTGTGGTCAAAGACACATTGCTTTGCGTTTGTGTTGTTTACACAAGACTAAAACACAGATTCAGAGCGATTCAGCAACATTTGAATGTGGCAAGAAATAGCTGGTTCAGGTGCAATTGAACACAGGACTGCTAAGAACCTCTCACAGTCTATGAAAAGGATTGAATGAAACTAAACAAGCAAACCAACAACCACAGTAAATATAAAGATGAGATACTCAGGCTGTAGAAATCATATATAACAAACATTGATGTATTAATACTGACATGACGTAACATGATATAAACTGGTACCTTTAGTAAGACCTATAGTAGAGCGGAAAGCTGAAGTCACCCTAAAGGTTATTTTTAACATAGCCTAGGGCCAGCTATCTTAAGTTAGTCTTTTGACCATAATTGGGCCAACTGTGGTTTGATCCCCAGCTATTGGAAACCTGGCCAGACTCCAGTCATTGGACCTGAGCAATAACGCCCTCCAGCTCCTCTGTCCAGAGATTGGCCGGCTCAGGTCTTTACGGCACCTGAGACTGTCCAATAACCAGCTGAAATGCCTTCCTCCAGGTAAAACACAGCGGCTGTCTGTCTTGTCGTTATTGTTCCACAGTGCTCTCTGAGTCCAGGTTTATTTTGTCGCTCCAACTATGAAGTGAACAGCTCAAATAAAATACTGGTTCTTCGGTATAAAAGTGTCGGCTCCATCATAAATGCACTGAGACAAAAAACATCTAAAGTGTGTGGGTGCATCAAAGCCTGAGTGCAATAAAAGATGAGAGTTTAGAGTCAGCAGCTCAACAGCACGAGTGTCTAAACATATTTATACTTTGAGCAAAGAATAAAGTCAAATTGCAAATTTAATCAACAGTTTAATTTCAGTTACATTTCCCTCTGTGTGGTCTTTCTTGGCATGTTTGCCAGTGACTGTCCATTTGCAGTGGCGAGAATACCAACTTTTAACGAGTTGTAAGTATTTTATGTGCCAGCAGAGGGCAACAGAGTTACTCAACCAAACGGACAACCAACGGGGAAGGAAAGCAGCTCCTCCGTGTTGCAGAACAAGGCGCTGACAGGATTATTTCCTGTGTGTTATCAACACAACATCATTTTGTACGTGATTTGAATGCATTGGTGACATTTCAGCGTTATACTATTAGTCGTGGAAGGCGAGAATGTAAGTCTGTTTGTCTGCTCACAAACGACTCCAACGTGGAAAGGCACGTTTTGGCCATCCTGTTGTATTCTAAGCATCTTAACACATCTGTTCGCCTACTTAAGATCTTTTGCGATTTTGATTTTTTTTTTTGTCATGGTGCTCGATGCGCCAAGAACGTTTCATTGCCATTTAAAGCCCAGTTTAGAAATTTGCAACGTGGTAACTGTGCTAAAAATACTGACTGACAGCAAAAGGTCACAGGTATGATCACCCCAACAGCCTGTCTGACTTAATCCCTTTTGACCTTTCCTCAAGTGACGGAATCCTCTCGCTCACTGTAGGTCAGTATTAGGAGACGTAAATGTGATGCTGAGAAACACACAGGTTCCAACCTAAACATCCGAGTGTTCTTCCTTGGTTTCAGAAAACATGAATAATAATGCTGCTGTTAGTATCCATTTAAAATGACAAAGGATTTAGGCAACTAAAACTGTAAAGTTCCAAATGACCCCATTTAAAATAGACTTCTGTGCTGTTTTATTTAGCGATTTGTTGTCTGTTTGTTGTTGATGTGGCAGAGGCCTGATTTGGAAAGACTGGTTCAGGCTCTCTCTCTCTCTCTCTCTCTCTCTCTCTCTCTCATATATTCATATATATATATATATATGTCTGTCCGGCACCTCCAGCGCTCGGTGATCTACACGACCTGGAGACTCTGGACGTGTCGATGAACCAGCTGATGTCTCTGCCAGACCGGCTGCACCGCTGTGTTTCCCTGCAGAATCTGACCGCCGACCACAACCTGTTGAGCCACGTTCCCCGGCAGCTCTGCTTGCTCCACCGCCTCAACCAGCTCTCCATGGCCGCCAACCGGCTGACCTTTCTACCGCTCGGTCAGTACACCCCCTTATCTGTGTGTTGCCATAGCGACGTAGATATAGCGAGCGAGGGGATGTTAATATCGGTGTGTGTTTCAGATCTGGGGAGATCACGGGAGCTGCAGTTTGTGTTTGTGGACAACAATGTGGACCTAAAAGGCCTTCCCTCCTACTTGTATAACAAGGTCATCGGCTGCAGCGGGTAATACCCATTACCAAACAAGCTAACGTTGATCTAGTTTAACATAGTCGAAGTTGTATTCAGTTCATTTGACTTGAATCAGTTTGATAAAGAGCAGTATGAGATAGCTTAGACATGCATCGATTGTGTAAGGGAACAAAATGACAAAAACAATGAAAACACCATAAAATAAATGCAGTTATATGATGCTGCATGTGTTATTTAAAATAATGACTTGAGGGACTGTATCTGTGTGTGGCTCCCGTACAGGTGCAGCGTGTCAGCCCAGGTGTCGGAGGGGGACCTGGGTGAAGCGCTGAGCGAGGCTCTGGTCGGGCTTCCGGGGGAAGTGAAGGTGGTGGGCTCAGAGACGGAGAACGTGGTTCCCCTGGAGGAGCTCGCCATGAGAACCCTGCACCGCATCTACCGCCACCGCCCAACAGGTGAGGAGTTATTCACCCCGTACACCTGTATGTATGTATGTATGTATGTATGTATGTGAGGCCAGCTGTGCCTCACTAAGACATCCACGTAATGTTTTGGATTGTTTGTTATTTGTTTATACTGGGCAGCTCCCAGTGTCCGTCGCTGGCGATGGGAAAAGCGTTTCCAAGCAACTTGGTTGTTAATCAAGTTACAGAAAATCCCTTTGTTTGACTGCATAGTTTTACGACTATACTTCCTGTACTGTTGTGTTTTTAGACCTCAACTTGCTGCCACCCATCACGCTCCCGAGGAGCCTGCTGGACCTGCTGCAGTTCCCCCTGGGACACTGCCACCGTTGCAGTCAAGCCATGTTCACCATCATCTACCCCAAACTCTTTCCCCTCCGTGACACCGCTTTGGCAGGAGTGCACCGCAGGTCAGAACAAACACACCTCCATTTCCTTCCAGGCCTTGCCCACAGAGCAACTACTGACTAGCGACAACTGCTCACAGATAGGATGACGCTACAAATCTTGTGTCATATTTGCAAATGAATCGTTCTCAGCTAAACATGCATGCTCGTCTTTCCAACGCTTTCTCCTCCCTTCTTTCCTCCGAAGGACGACGGTGAGTTTTGTGGCCTATTGCTGCTCCAGTCACTGCCTCCGGACCTTTGACCTCCAGGGATGATGTCATTTTCTTCGCCCTGTACACATTCGCTCAGGAGCTGCTGAGTGGTTTCCAGAAGGTGACGGACAATGGCTCGTGATTTGTGTGGCTGCGGGAGGTCTGTGTGCGTCGGTGCAGCAGCTGTGTGCTGGATCGACAGTACTAAGAACCACGGAGACGCAGCCTGTGTGGATGTTTGGCGGGTCAGATGATTGACGCACGGCTCGGTCAGCAACGTTTTAACACACTTAAGTCAAAGACTCAAACCTACGTGACGTTCCTGAGTTCTAGCAACTCGGAGGAATGTATTCCTGTGTGCGTGGTGAGCGTCAAAATAATAACTCACCTGTGTGAACAGTGCACCCATGTGCTCGTTCAGCTAGCTCTGTCTAGAAACTGACAGTATTAAACCTGAAATATTTCATTTTTCACACAGAAATGTATTGTAGCAGCAGACACATCCCAGTGATTGTGGAGTCATATTTGAGGAATTAACATTTGTAGTGCAGTTTGTTTTACTAATTAGTGAAGACAATTTGAAGGGTTATAATTTAAAAGAATGAACAGAGTCTGCTGCCATTTTCAGCAGCACTGAACAGCAGACTCTGACAGACTTGTTAGAGAAGAGCCTGGCACATTAACTCTAACTAATGAAAAAAACTACTGTTTTTATCGTTATATCAAACGTAAATTCACTGTGTAAAGTTAGCAGGCAAAATGATGAAATTGTGGCAACAACCCTTTAGAGGTTTAACGTCTGCAGACGCATTCAGTTTGAAGCCAAAGCTTTATTTCATCGTCTGAAGGAAGAACAAGGTTTGCACACCTCCGAGGCACCGTCTGATTCTCTTGTTGAACTGACGCTTGTGTGCTAATGTTCATTACTATATTGTACAATTCTAATTTATCGTTGGCTTTGATTGTGTCGCGTTTGGCAGTAAATGTTGACTGATGTTTGACTTTCAGTGAATTTGTGTCTTTTCTTTTTACACCGAAGAGAGTTTGTCAGCGTGCATGGAAAGGTGTTAATGTGACAGTTGGACATTTGCATGTTAAATGCTGAAAAGAACACTTAACTGTTTTCATATAAATATGAAATATATTATAAATGCAGGTCACAACAGCTTAGGTTTTCTACTCTAAACCCCTCCGATTCCCTTGGTTTCTCTTTCTTGGTGTCCTCTCTGTCCGTTTCACAGCAAAGAATGTTTGAATGTATATGTGTTTGGAGCAACTACAGTTTCTCAGCTAACATCACTGTCAATCAGCGACATGTAGTTGTTAGTGTCAGTAGGTCAGGAGAGTCAAGCTCTTTGGCTTCCCTGCATGTGGGATACAGACCTAATAAACATCCTGGCAACAGGAAGCTGTTGTGCCAAAGAGCCTTGAGCTAAGCTTGCCAGTGGAGCTTTGCTTAACTTCAGTCTATTCCTCTGCCTTACATACCACCTATCTTCTGCATTACATGCACCACGCTCCTGTTTAGTCTTACCTGCATTCCCTCCCTGCCTCATATTTTGTTAATCATCGCCAGCAGTTCTTTGACACGCAGGGTGAGATCTTTATAGATACAAGACTGGCGCATCTATTGCCTGGGCACTGTTGAACTGCTGGCGTGTCACTCTGGGACAGCAGATCAGCTGAGCGTCATTTAAACGTAAGTACAGTCGTTTTCAAATCAGGTGTTTGGTAAACTGTAAAAAAAAAAAACGGTTTTACTTGGATTGATGTCACATTTCTGGCATGGTGACGTACACCCGGCTTCCAATGTCCAGCAGTATAAGGGAATTCTTGTTAAATGTGTATCAACGCATCTTTTATCGAGGCTAGTCAACTCGGAGCACATCCTTGTTGGTCACCGAAGGTGCTCTGGAAAGCAATGGCCACTTGAAGCCTAAATACTGTGATGTATGTGTGTATGTAAGTGGTAATAGAGGAGGTAATTGTGGAGCAGGAAGGACAGCGGCTCCATTACCAGGATCAATGGCGTGTTCAGATGAGTGTGAGGCCATGATCCTCTTTGGCTGGTGCATCAGCTCTCTGCCTTCCCTCTGGGACTATCACATCTCTGCATGCTCATATAAAAAACGTGATGAAAGTCCACATAAACACGTACGGTCTGCCCCCCCAACATGAGTACAGGACAGATCAAGGAAGCACACGCACACACACACACCAACCAGTCCTAACCTACAGCTGATGTCATCCAGGGGAAAACTAGACATGATCAGTTATTGTTCAGCAGGAAGCATCTTGTAGGCTGACTATGAGGGGGCATCGGTGCCACCTGATTATGGGAGAGCAGGTGAAACGTTTGATTCTTTCTTGGTTCCCGTTAAATCTTTCGCAATCGTGACGGACACGTGAGGTGAAAAGAGGGGAGAGATAAGTGTTTTTTTTTTAGACTTGCGATGCGTGAGAGATATTTTTTTTATTCTTCGAGTCAAGTTTCTTTTGCAGTGGCAGATTTATCGACACCTTAGAGCAGTGCTTCCCCTTCACCAGCAGCCCCCGCCATGCCACGAATGTATTCATTTGAATTGATAAGCTGGATGTTATTTAGCTTAAATATATAATTGTGTATATTGTTTTAATAATGTTTTCACACAATTGAACTGTCAATGTTGGGTGGGTTTGGTCAACCATTTATCCATCACTTTTAGCCATAAGTTATCTATTTCAAACAATCCACCCATTGGGCTTTTAAGGGATTAAGCATGTATTTATTACTTCCAGCTCTACCAACTGTTTACTTTTTGGGAACTATTTTAACTGTCCATCCCTTACATATAACTATTTCAGCTGTTCAGTCATCACCTTTAGAGTTCAGGTGTTACAGCGGAGCAGTGTGTGGATATATATACATACTGCATATATTTTCTGTTCAAAGTAGTTGAGCTTCTCTACCCTCTGTGGCACAAGGTAACAGTGGAAAGAGCTAGAAGTGCATGCTGGGCTAAACTGTATGTAACTGAGTATTATGAGACACTCTGTGGCGTTTGGATACATCATGCAACACCACAGTCATTTCCTGTGGCGAGTCAGGCAGGGCTGAGTGTGTGTGTGGGGGGGATTAATAGATTAAGCAACAGCTGACTCAAGTGTTGTTCAACCTGCTGTAGATAACATGGACCGTGAAATGTCACATCATGAATACAAAATTGTGATTTGGGGGGATTGTCTTCCTTTTGATCACCTGCTTCAGTCCCCTTTGCCTAAAGGCCCGTTCTCTTAAACAATCCGATGTTTGGGAGTTATGTTAATGTCTGACCATACGTTGCAGTGTGGTATTCATTAAGAATAATGGGGACTTCTCCATTCAGATATCTGCCTCTGGTGAGTATGATGTGTTAAATCAGGGTCGGAAAAGGACGATTTATTCACAAAGGTCTTGTTGAACCTTTTCAGACCTCTGCCACAGTAGCAGCCTTGCCGTCTGTAACACACACACTCACACAGAAACTGCTCTCAAATGAATCCTTTTTTTTTTTCTCCACTGGATGTACTGTGTTGTGCATACATTTGCACTCAGAGGGATTTTGAGAGCAGAACACCCAAGGAGAGAATTCAGCCCTGCTTCAATCAATGGCAGTCCAGTGAGATGCGTTGTGCTCAGGCTCATCGCTGCTGGATCATCCATTTGGGAGGGAGGTCTTTAATTGATGGTTTCTTCAATGGGCTGGTAATGACCTGAGCCACACGTGGAAAAGGCCGATCCAGCTCCCGTAAAGATCAGACCCACTGTTGATCCGGAAGGGTTAACTGGACGTTCGGCCGTCGAAGAAAATGCCTGTGCAATGTTGGTCTTCTAAGGAAAACAGATGACGGAGGCCACTGGAGAGAGGTGAGCGGAAAGAAGAAACGAGCAGCCATGCTCTCTCCCCCTGCACCAGTGATGAGCATGAAGCAGGCAAATGCGTTAACTGACAAGCGGCGGTGAGGCGACCAACAGCTGCTGATAGACAGAGCGGAGGAGGAGAACGATGAGATCATCGCTCCTTGCTCTTTCTTTTCCCCAGCACGTCTCTCTCAGTCTTACATGGCCCCTCTGACAGGATCGTTCCACAGTCACACCAATAATTAAGGCACTGTGTCTCTGACCTTTGACCTCCTTAGCACGGGCTGTTTTATCCAAGAAACACAATTCTACGACTGTGGCACATACCGTATGGACTTTTGGCGTGGTATGCACATTTAGCTGCAGGTAGGAATCATCTAAAGACATCATCTGAGGGCCAGAGGTCCCGTCATTAGTACTCTTAAGGATTTCCATGAAAATGTTCTGCCAAGAGTGAAGCACCAAAAGGCGGTGGTTGTAGCGCTTTCCCCCGTAACGTTTTAATAAATCATCGATCACATTCAGTTCATTCTGCATCTGAGTTTCCCTGGACACACCGGCACTGAATGAACTTAAAAAATGAAAGTCTTGAATGTCTTACTTCTTTCGCTTGGTTTCTTACTGGGTATTTTTGGCAGTAGTCAGTATGCACATCTCATGCCTTGGGGCAGTATCATGGATTTGATTACGTAAAGTCGAGGACTCCGGGGGCAAACAGCCGTATACGCTGAGCCTTTCTGTCAGGGACCCATGCACGCTCATGTGTATGTTCAGTATGTGCACATATGCCTGCACACACTGGGATGGCTATTAGTATGCTCTAGTGCTGTGAGCAGAGCATGGACGGAGCTGGAGTGTGATGCGTTTAAGGCAACAGGGGAACAGGAGATTATTACTGCTGTAATGCAAAGCTTGTTTGTCCCCTGTTTTTCTTATTTTGGGGTGTTGGTGGTTTTGTGTTTATGCAGCATTCCTGCTAATAAAGAGTTTCTTGAACTGAACTGAATTCCAATGTGTTGAATTAAAAGGGAAGACATAGATGGTAGAACAAGCCACACATCTTTTAAAAGGCCATCAGCCACCTGTGGGTCGGTGTCTCTCTGCTGGAAATGAGAAGTAGTAAGTGATGGTGGCGCGTGTGTGTGTGTGTGTGTGTGTGTGTGTGAGAGTGTGTGTGTGTGTGTGTGTGCGTGTGTGCTCAAGAAGACATCAGTGGACATCGGATGGACTGGAGAAAATGGAAGAGCACTGCGCACACTTTGACTCTGTCTGTCTTTGTCCTTCACAACCCAAGATTTGTGGTATCTCTTTATCAGTCTCTGTCCTAAAAGCAGTCATTTGCCTTCACACAATCTATTATAATTAGCGTGTGCTCATTTGACTTCTTTGTCATTTATTTGATTTTATCAGTAGGCTATTGTTGTACTGCCAATGAACCAATGTCCTGTTCTACAGACGCCTGTTCGAACCTTTGTATTCAACAAAAATGAAAGACAAACTAAACAAAAATAAAACCTTGCGTCCACGCCCTCTGACGTGGGAGGGCGCGGCCATTTTGTGAGCGCCATCAAACTCAGCGCAATGAGGCAGGAAGTTCGGGGGCTTAACCATCAAATTAAAAGCGACCAAAAGATGTAAACGACACAAATGTGAATGAAAAAATGTTTAAAATAGACATAAAATGGTGTCATGTTATTAAGAAATAAAGCACAAACTTTTAAGAATAATAACAACAGGAATAATAATAAGAATATAGCCTAGTAGCCTAAACTGAGGGTTGAAATGGTACAACTATAATATGAAAATATTCATTTACAATAATATGTCCATTTTTTATTATTAAAATTCTAAATAGATTATCACATAAATCCATTTGGGATGAAATTCATCACCTGGAAGGGAGGGAACTGTTGCTTGGGGGGTATTGTTGTTGTGGGACAGTGGATGTTTGAGAGGTCATTGGGTGTTTTCGTTAAGTCTTAGTTTTAAATGTCTTCAGAGTGGGTGTTGATTCGGGTTAACTTCCAGTGATTGAAACTGGCGAGGGCTTGAAGAAACTCAACATGAAGCCATCGTTTGTCAAAATATCTCATGGTACACTTTCCGTCATCCTGCTGTGGTGGCCAAAACTCTCTTAAAGGCCCAGTGTGTAGGATTTAGTGGCATCTAGCGGTGAAATGGCAGATTGCCACAATTTGAATATCGCTCGCGTACGGGGGCCGCGAAACTCGCGAAAAACGAGAACGGCCCAATCTATGACTGGTAATTGGTTTGTCCGTTCTGGGCTACTGCAGAAACATGGCGGTGCAACATGGCGGCCATGGAAGGGGACCCGCTTCCTCTGTAAATAAAAACGGCTCATTCTGAGGTAACGAAAACACAACGATTCTTATTTTCAGGCGATTATACCCTAGTGAAAACATCCATTTCTGCCAATAGCTCCTCCTAAATCTTACACACTGGACCTTTACAGGTTTTAAAAAACGGTTGCCGTGTATGTTTTATTTTGTAAAACATGGACAGGAAGCGTCTGATTTCTCCCTCCGTCACGCTTCACAGTTGGAGTGGAGGAGGGCGGAGTGTCTCCGCCGGGGACAGTCCCGCTGAGTGGAGCCGCAGCACGGACGGACATTTTCATCCTGTATCGAAACAAATAGGCAGAAGAAACTTAACGAGGTAGGCGTGACTTGTTTTTTGTTTTTTTAGCCTATGTGTGTTTTGTTTTAGGCTACGCAGTCGGGTCCCCTGTTAAAAAGACAGAACAACGAAACAAGTTGTAAATTGCTCATCAAATATGTGGCTTTAAAGTTAGGCTGTTACAGCTTATCTATCACAGGAGGTTATGTCTGCTGCCTTGTTAAAGTTTTCTCCAGCTACTGTAATACTGTCTGATGTTTCATTTGTCTTCTTGATTTATAAAACCCTGGCTAGTTTAACAAAGTCCCCGAGGTCTCATCTGAAGGGAAAGCCAGTATAAATGTCGACGTTTGTGGCGCGTCTGTATCCTCGGACAGCAGCCCGGTGTTTGGATGGGAGCTTCCGTCCTAAATACATTACAAGATTAAACGGGTTGCTTGTTGGAAGGGTTGCATTGAAGGACGAGGCAGCCTCTGTGAAGTTGCCTCTCGTGTTTCTGAAGGCTTGCTGCGGGGGGACTCGCGCCTTTAAAGCCCGTAGCCGAGCGCGTGAGCTTCAGCACCGCGGACAGCTCCGGGGCGCTCGCAGAGCCGCTCCGGGTGAGCGCGAGCGGCCGGACAACTGTAGCTGTTATGCCATTATGCGTATCTTCGAGACTTTATTTTCCTAAAAACAGCCTTCTCGGTGCTGTGCAGAAGTGGATCTGGTTTGTGAAACCAGGCAGAATGAGGCAGGTCACTCCATGCGCGTCAAGACAGCACGAAAACACTTCACGCAAGCTGATCTGCGCTGTAAACAACTGGAATGATTTCCCCTACGTTGTCCCATTTTGCCAGGCTTTATTTGGATGAAAAATTCAGATGGACATTGTTTTGCACGGTCACTTAGGTTTGACCCCCCCCGCCCAACTTGAAACTTAACGTTTCCTACGTGATCAGAGCCACAGCTCATTATTGGCCTTCTACAATTATTAATGTGGGAGAGGTGTGTACTTTGTGGTGGAAAGCGCTCAAGGCCAAAGCCCGCAGTTTGGCAACAGTTTAGTTCCTGTGTCTCCACGTGGGGATACAGGGACACAAAGTTGCAGCTCTGACTCAGTGAAGCCAGCATTTCTCCTTAAAAAGAATGATAAAGGCTAATTTCACAAAATATTCTTAGACTGTGAAACCAGAAAATAAAGCCTTGTCATCCTGTGTGAATATGAGAAGTGGTTGGTGAAGAATAGCCTTTAGTTTGACTTTTCCGTAGTCGAATCGAGGGTCTAAGGAAAGAGGGTGTCCTATGTTATACAGATTGTAAAGCCCTCTGAGGCAAATTGTGATTTGTGATATTTGGCTATATAAATAAAACTGAATTGAATTATTATTCAAGGCAGGACTTGGTTGTGGAGCCCAAGTCAAATCATTTGATTAATAACTGTTTTATTTCTAGAAATGAACTGAACCTCCGTTCCAGGAAAAAAGAGCACTATACAGACCTTTGCCCCTCCCTGCTTCCCGTCCTGCCACTGTACCTGTGTTAATGTCAGCGAGGACAAAGAGCTCAGGACGGCTCTAAAGCAGATCAGCACGTGTGCGTTGTGTTTGTTTGGCAGCCTGCTGTTATTTGTAACCAGGAGTAAACAGACCGATATTTCAATGAGGGCAGGAAATGACCGCAGAGCACTCAACATTCGCTGACATCTCAGCCACCTAAAATACATCCAACGCTATTTCGACCTTTGCATGCATTTTCTTGCTAATATATGTTGCGATTTTTTTATTTTTTTTTGTCCAGTGCAACAGTAGGAGCAAGCCATTTCTGAAATTTCTGCTCCAGTTTACTAGAAAGTATTTTAAGACCAAAAATACCAATTAAATCAGCATTGAACTGGTTGTGCAGTAGAGAACACTTCAGTGAGTACAATGTGAAGAGCACTGAACTCTGAAGTGAACTCTGGCTGCAGCTGGTGAGTTCTTCTACGCCTGGGTCAGGCACTTTAAACTTCTAGCTAGCTGCTGGTGAGACAGGTGTTTTTGGCTGATTCTCTCTATAGTAAAACAGCTGAAAAGCCTCTTGAAACCTGTTCATGTTTGGATGGCACACCATTCATCCAAATAGACTCGCTGTAAATATCACAGTGTGTCATCCGAAGTTAATTCCATTCTTTCTGGGAGGCACAGATGTTTTCAGAAGCCCTGCAGGATGTTTTGGACTCACCCACACAGTGTGTATTTAGAGTTTAAGCATTTGTGCTACTTACAGAGGTGTGAACCTGAGTCACATGACTTGACTTCAGAAAAACAAAAGAGACTTGCAACGGACTTTAATACCAATGACTCGTGACTTCTATCTAAAAACTATCCTCCCCAAGCGTGAAGGTAAATAAATGATGTTGGAAAAAAAGCGAGCAGTGAATCAGTTCTCCATTTTCCATTTCCGTCACGTTGAACGGGCCTGCGGGAAAGTTGCAATTTTGCAGTGTAGACCAGCAGACTGACACATTCTTATTCAGTATATGACCACTCGTAGCGCTATGGAGCAATGCCCTTACAAGTGGGTCTCCATCTTGTTTGTATCGTCCATGTGGATGCACACGCACGAGCATGCTGCTCGAGCAATACACATCCCTGCTGTTGGTTTCACTTTATTCCGCTGATCTACAAGGAGTGGTAATGCGCCCCAAACGTAGAAGTGCGCCAGCAAAGGCAGTGAAGAAGCACACCATTAGCAAGTAACCGTGGATGTAAACAATGCGTCCTTTTGCTAATTTTTTCTGAGGAAGGATATGCATGCACCAGAACTCAGGATACACACCATGCACTTTGGCGTTTCTTTCTTTGGTGTGTGTTTACAAGATATCTCCACAGGGCACCTTTAACACGTGCACTCTGTCAGCTTAAAAGGCAGCAAACCCTCATCGGGATGTGAATATAGTTTCTTGCACTGAACAACCCATCTTTCCCTTCACGGAAACAGAGACAGACACACACACACACACCTCTGTAGTCTGATTCTGATACTCCATCAATGAAACAGATCATTTCAGATGTTTGAAACTGTGATATGTTCTCCTCCTATTGATCAGGATGACATGGCGGCTCTCTAGTAACCTGATTCCACTGGTACAGTAGCCACACTCTGTAGGGATGCTCATCAGCCCCCTCTCTTGCCCCTAAGGAGAGGATAACGTGTTTTCGTTGTTGTTGTTCAAGTCTGAACAAGACTGTGAAGTGGCAATAAATGTATGAATTTTTGTTTGCAATACTAAAATCCGCCAAAATTTCAAAAGACGACATAGTTTTTCTTATGGAAAGATCTGCTTCAGGTCCTTCGCAGCCATTTATGTGCTTGTTATTTGTGTGTCTGTTGTGTGTGTGCAATAATAATGCAAGCAATACTTTTTTACACGTCTTTGTTCACCCTCTATGTCAAATGAATGCATAGACTACAGCGTGAGTAGCTATATATGTTTTGATATTTACTGTGCAATTATATATATGTGTGTGTGTGTGTGTGTGTGTGTACAAAGGCACAGCATGTACAGAAAGCACGTTGACAGGTGTCCAGGTGAATGTGTGCAAGCGGGAGGAGAGAGGAGAAGAAACCGTGGAAGGGGGGTGGGGTGGGGGGGGGTGTAGAGTGTGTGTGTGTGTGTGTGTTTGTGTGCACTCTAGGTTTTGTGCGTGTTAGTGAGAGCAGAAGTGAGAGAGACGCTGTGAATGACAGTGAAAGTGAAAGAAAAGAGAAAAACATGTATGATTGAGGGAAAGTGAAAGAGAGGGAGAGGGGTCTGTGTGTTATGTAAGTGCTGTGAGGCATCTCTCTGTGTGTGTGTGTGTATGTGTGTGTGTGTTCTGTAGGCCTACAGATTAATCCAGTGGGTTTTATCCTCAGTGAATGGGACAGTGGGGCTTTGCAGTGATTTCCCTGCAGGCCACAGATGATTGCTCTGAATCTCCTGTACGTCTCACACCATTGTGTGTGCCCGCGCACCACTCTGTGTGCCCGCACACCATCTGTGAACATGTTGACGCGCAGTAAAAGTTGACAGATGATAACATTTGAGAAGATGTCTGTAGGTGCTGCTAAATGCATTCCTTTTATAAAATACCCACTGTAATCATCCCTCTGACACGGTCCCAAACAGTTTCTAAAATGATTTGAATGTGTAGTTTTTGATGTGTGTTTTTCCTTTCTGACTGACCACTCCACCTCTGCACACGTCTGTCTTCCCGTCCGTCCATTCCTCTGGTTAATCTGCCTCTCTCAATCCCAGGCCTCTCTCAATCCCAGGCCGCCTACCAGAGCTTTCTGCCCGCCTGTCCTCCTTTGGATTATATAATGAGGAAATGTCAGAAATGCAATCTGCTCCGTCATACCCGCTCAGCTGAGCCAAAAATGCCCGAATGCTGGGAACCATTTGTCATGTGGGTCTCGTAATCCTCCGTCACAGCGTAGGTGTTAAAATCAGAGCCCGGCACCTTAAATGGTACGTTTTTACACTCGCTGCCAGGTGGTCAGGTTGTGACCTTGTACCCCTTTGCTCTGTCACTGTGCGGCAGCTGCATGCAATGACTCTGGGAAATAATAGTGCTATATAAATGAGCCCCTAGGGTCTGTGATCATGAAAAATAAAGGTTTTGGCTAATTATATGAGAAGGGTTTTGCGATTAGTAACAGCTAACATGTCCATTTTAGTGGCATTTCAGTGGAAAATAGCACAAAGATGACATTTTCAGGCATGCTCTCCTCGGCATGCATCTCCGCAGCAGCTTTCTCTCTGTGCTTTCTTCTCTGTCTCTCCATGTGTCTCCATAGGGAATGTTTTAATTCGGTGACGCCATATTGTCACGGCAGCGCTGTATGTGCTTTTCTAGCCTTGTTCCATTTTCAACCACTGTTCCAACCACATTCAACCACTGTGACCAACCTGGATGGAAATCGGGAGGCTTGATTATAAAGCTGTAATCTGAACTATACCTGAATCTGATATCCATCCTTCATTTTTGAGTATTTTGAATTTAAAACCTTTTAAATTAAGTTTTTATAGCATGGTAATATATAGTTAAATCCATCTTATACTATGACATGCGTAGAATGCTTCTGTTGCAACTACAGTATCTTAAAAATGAGAGTCTTTCTTTCCCTTTATCTTCAGATTAGCCTATTTGAAGTTATTTTAAATGCTGGTCGTCTAGTGTGCACATTGTGACTGATTGCATCTAGACTACAAAGAATTCATCATATAGGCTTTACCATTTCGCTGTCTGATTCGGAAGTTAAATGTGATCCCAAATGTGATAAAGAATGTCCGCAAATTGTGTTTTTATGCCTCCGGAATTGTTATATTAATGCATTCAGGACCATGACAGGTCACGACAGAAATGAATAATAATAATAATTTTGTGTCGAAGCTGATCAAACAGGGATCTTCCCCTGACAAATGTTCAGGTTTTTTTTTGTGCAGGGAGACTTTTTATTTTATTTTACCATCACTGTTAAATTTTCATTCTAATATTATATTTACTTGCATTAATAGCCACCAAGTTGTTTTTGTGTGTGCATGTGTGTTACACTGGTAAAGCATGTTAGCCCATTCATTTGCATACCAGTATGTGTGTGAATAAATGGTATGAAGTGGTGGCTGCGCTGTCTGAATAGGTTCTCCCTCAGGCTCCCGTCATGCTCTGTGGCCCGGTCACTTCTAAACTCAAAAAGTGACTAAACCAACATATAGTATAGATCTTCTGGTATCATGAGCAGGGATGTACATCCAACAACTCCTAGACAAGGAGTTACAACAAGGAAGGAAGCGATGAATGCTGACCAGATTAGGTTTTCTATTAACATAAAGAGGAAGACACAATGTGTTTTATACTATTTAACTGAAGCAATCTTTAACTAACCGTGACCTTTTCTGTTGCCTCAACCTAACCACAGATGGGACTCAGGATGCGAACCCTGGCCTCTGGTGTCAAAGTGCAGCGCTTTGTACGCCCACCATCCACCCTAACTACCATCCCTGGAACTCCAGCGGGGTACATAAATGTAACGCTTCATTCATTCGACAAACAAAAACAAACCTTGCCACGGAACATAATTCAGGCAGTGGTTACGTTGTCACCACACCCCAACGTAATTGGGAAAACAATTTTGTGCTTATATAAACATAATTTCGAGGAGACGGGGTTGAAATCAAATGTGGTCACTGTGTGAATAAAGTGAATGGATGAAACCGTTAATCTCTCAGAGCCTGAAGAGAGACGCAGCAGGAAATGAAGACAAACAAAGAAACAGGAGCTACAGGAAGTGATACGCTGCAAAAATCCTGAACCTGTGTGGATGTACCTAATATAATATGACGGTTGTCTGAGAATGGATGATGTTATATATGAAGTGTCAGCAGGTACTTTACCCTCCTGAGTCTGTATGACAAGGCTGATTATATATATCGCTCTGCTTGGTCCTGACCAGGCAGGTTCAAAATCGACCGACAGACTGACCAGGCATCAGTGAGTAGAGCCGAGTGCATGCAAGAGCATGTGAGCGTGTTTGTTTGAAGGGCATCCGCCACTCCATCTTAACAAGAGCCTGTCCGATGCAAGGATGAGTGTTTTTTCCAGGAGTAAGAGTAGGATCTACAGGGATACACAACTGCGTGTGTGTGTGTGTGATCTGTTGAAGTATATTGACTGCAAAAAAGCAGAAGGAAATCAGTCCAGGGCAGCGCAAGGAGTAAGATAGCTTACAACTTTCAGGACAGACTTTTTGAAATATATTTTCAAAATGTATTCTATAATCTGTATGGCAGGAAAATGAAGTGTTGATATTGAGCTGATGGTGCGCTTTTGGTTCTGAGTTGCGTCAGGGACTTGGACCCTGGTATACCTGCTTGTAGGTCTAGTTATGTTTAGGACAACAGCATCAGTTCAAGTGAGGGCTGATTCCGTCTCAGTGATGACATGGACGTAAAGTGCTCCAGGCAGTAAGCATTGCCATGCTGTCCTACAAATCCAAATGTTTAGTGTGGATATCATTGTTTGTTGTGCCTCAGATCCATGTGAACGCAGTTATTTACATCCCAAACAGACAATGAATGAAGGCAAACTGTTCACCTTACAAAAGCAAATTGTGTCTGCAACTACAATCTCCAGTGGTATTATGTAAGCATGCACCTTTGGAACCATTTGGCTTCATTTCTGAGAGTTTTTTTGAGGTGCATTTCCTCTGTTAAACCAGGTTGGGACCCCAGATGGTCACAGTAGTATTATTAGATGCGTTCAATTAGGAAAATCTATGAAAATAAATGATGTACGCGGGCATACTCTGAGACCAACTGCTGCAATAACAATGGAGAGCTGGAAAGGGTAGAAAATATAAAAACCCAAGACCACACATACTGTACTGTACTGCATATGAAGAGCCACTTGCATGTATAGGTGTGTGTGTGTGTGTGTGT
>CM022485.1:27740362-27800354 GCA_011952105.1 Coreoperca whiteheadi | reverse complement strand
GGTGTTGTTGGGGGGAGAGAAGGGAGCCCCCCCCCAGAAAGGTGTTTTTTTATAAAATATATTGGGGTGGAGGAGGGGGGGGGGGGGGGGGGGGGGGGGGGGGGGGGGGGGGGTGAGTATGGGAGGGTCCAACATCTTGCCATATCAAAGCAGAACCATGTTTCATTATTCACTGGATAGAGCTAGGTCAACATTATTCATGCAACGGCTGTGTGTGTGAGTGTGTGTGTGTGTGTGAGGCATGTCGGTGTAATAACTACAGAGATTATTATAAAGCCATTATTATAAAGTTTCGAGCGGCACTCTGGCTTACCTACTGTTAGGAATTCAGGAGGAAAGATAGCATATAGATGGAAGGCAGGAGGTCAAGCCTGGTGCAAATAGAGGAGGGAGAGAGAGAATTCGAGGATGATAAATGTTCCTGAAAGAGATTTCTGCCCTGTCTTTGTTCAAAATCATTAATATCACCTCACGTACCTTCAGTGCCTTTTGTGCGAACACTGCGGAGGGAAGAGCTGTGCTTTTCAAGAATAAGAACGAAAAACCAAATCTCACTGTGTTGAAATCTTTTTCATGCGTGTTCTTCCTGTAGGGTTGAATTGTTGCTCTACTCCAGAAACCCAGTGGCTGCCCAGCGGTTCACTTTTGTGCCTTTCACTTCGACACGACCAGCTGTGCTCGCAATGTCTGCAAAGGAAAGGAGCATCACAGAAACAGCAGTGCTAATTTTCAGTCACAGTCCGCAAAAACAAATGCATGAAAGAGAGAAGAATTGTACCAGATATCCTAAAATTCCTCCAGATTTAGGTTAGTGCTTCTGCAAACCCACGAGAAACATATAACTGACAAGCAGACCTGGTTTTCCTGACTGGGAATTTCAGTGCAACCAGAGTGTCCTGATGTCCTATTTCCTTCACAAACAGTTGCCTATCTCAAATGAACAGGGCGCTTGATTGATAGCTGTCTTTTTGGTTCACGGTCGAGGCAGTTTATCACGACGGTGTGGCAGTCTGCTACAGTGAAGTATGCTAAACAAGCGTGACTTTCGTCTTTTTCATCCTGCGTCTCTCCTGAATTGGTCCTGCATGCAGTGGACAAGTGAAGCCATATAGAAGTTCCCTTCTATGCATTAATTAATTCTTCATCCAGGATCAAATCTACCTGCAGGTGTTTTTTAATTCTTACAAAACGAGATTTACTGTAAATTAGCACTTTTAACCAAATCATGACTGTATATGACTTCTCTTCATAGTTTTTCTCTTTAGTCTGATGTTAACAGAACCCCACAGAAATACTTTCTATGGTAGATGATATGAATTTAGAAAATGTGTGTAGTCTTGTCTGCTCAGTAATGTTGATGGATGTCCCTTTGCAGTCATCTCTGTGGATTCAAATCCTTTGTTTTACCTTTTCCAGTGTTGTTAGTGCTACTCATTGGTGGCTGTTTAGTGCAAAACGCTGTTACCTGATTTAACTGAGAAACAGGACTCAAACGAGGAGGTCAAATGTCACTTTATTGAATCAAGTGGAATGGGTAGGGAGAAAAAGCCGGGCAGGCAGTGAGGAAGTGAAGGTACTGGTGGTGGAGACGACACGGCTGTGGGAAGCGTGGTTGGCGTGGCTGAAGCAAGCGTGCAGGGCAGGCAGGCAGGCAGGCGAGCAGTGATTCCCAAGACACAACAAACACAGGTTGGCTGAGGGGTGGCTTCCACTGAGGTGGAAACAGCAATCTGGGGATGAGTGAATGAAGAACTGGGGTAGATATACTGCTGCATGATCTGATGGGAGGCAGGTGTGCTGGCTGAGCGGAGTGATTGGAGGACGATCATCAGGTGAGTGGGAGCACAGGAGAGCCAGTGGAGGGAGGAGCAGCCACGCCCATGGGGAGACACACACACAGACAGGCGAATAATGACTGGCGACTAGGGAATACAGAGAAACTGTCACAATTGAAACACAAAAACTCATAAGCCCTCCCACCATCTGCCCCTCCTATCAAATCAAAGAGCCTGTTTTATTTAAACAGGAAATCAATCGCATCTTAAATGTCCAAAAAAGCACTTCAGTAATCATTACAAAATATCAGCAGTTACAATACAATCACTGAATGTCAAGTACTGATCCATTAATACACTGAAAACACACAGTACTGTTGATCCTATATGAATGTGACTGAAATCTGCAGGGTTGCGTCCTTCATCTATCAGTCACATCAGTATGTAATAAATAGTTTTTCATAATTATGTACAAATTGCAAACCTTTCTACAACCAACAGTTGAAAAGACAGTACTGTCTTCCCAACAATGCTCCTCCATCACTGACAGCTCTTCCAGTGTTTTGTTTCGTGCCGTGTTTTCAACTGAGCTTTTAGCGTTTTCAGAGTGGAACTTTCCATTTGTATGCTTTGACAGGATTTTCCTTTGTTGCCTGAAATAGCTCGTCGTTGGATTCTTCCACAATTGGGGCTGTGTAGCTATGTGGTAATCATGTCAGCTATGACTGCTAATCCAGTCGCCTTCTGGAGCTCTGCGCTACCACGCTCCATTCACGCGCACTTACCTAGGTCGAATGATCTTTACAACATGACATGAGATGGTAGCCTGTCTGCTGTGCTGGTACTAGATGGCTTTGTAGGAAGGACAGGATGGGATGATGGATGTGACAGACAAGGTGCGAGGCAAACAGAAAAAGTGGAAATGAATTCTGGACCTTTTTAACCGACAAAAGAAATGTAGAACGAATGACAGATTTAGTCCACATATAAGCAGCTGGACTTTTCACTGTTCAGTGAGACAGATGGGGATTGGGTCCAATTATAAAACACAACAATAAAAATGTCAATCCTTTTGTCACAGTGAATGGTGAATATGCTGCTGTGTTCAGGTTCTTACCTGTTTTGCTCATTAAGGTCACGTCCTGGCTCTTTGCTAACCTCATCCTGTCATCCTGTTTTGGTGTCTCCCTTTAACAGCTTTCAGGATTTATGCTATTAATATTCGGATCAATAATTCATCGGTGCCCTTTTAATGTCTCCATTTAAGTCAGTGTTGTCCCATCATGCTTGAATTTGTTGCTCATTTTTCTTTGATGAGCTGATTGCTGTGGTTTTTTTGATCCGCACTTCTAGACATCACTTTTCTTTTGTCCTTTGTCCTCATCCTGTAGATGGAATGGTTTCAGGCATAATGGCTTCTAATGCTGACTATCCTGCCCTAAATTTGGTGCTGCAAAATGTACCACCTCCTGTGAGCCAGATGATTTGACCTGGTAAAGTCCCAATTGACACCAGCTGTCAATAATCAGCTGCAAATTGAGCCATTACAGTGCTATATGAATCAGCTACAGATGAGGCATTTATTTATAGGTGAATGGTGTATATTACTACCTATATCTTACCTAATATTTGCTCTCATTCTTTTTCCTGGACATACAGTGCAAACTTTCATGGACATAGAGAGCAAGTGGAACGGGAATGAAGTGAAACAAAGGAAGCAAGAGAGAGGAGATATAGTTAGAGGAGAGGGTGTGTGAGAGAGAGGAAGAGAAAACAGTGGAGAGTAAATCCTCTTTCCCTGCTGACTTTAATCTCTCCACAGGCTGAGCCTGGCAGTTCAGGCCTTACAGCAACCGTCAGTCGAGATGAGTGACAGCCAGCGGGGCCGCAGGTGGGGGATGGGGACGGGCGGACCTCGCGTTATGTCCTCGCGTTATGTCCGCTCGACTGTGGTGTGTCTGTCTGTCAGAGGAAGTGACTTTCAGAGTGGGATGGAAGGACAGCGGAGAAGGCGAGAGAGTGAAGAGATGAATTTTTTGAGTGACAGTGTGATGTGAAACATTTAACAAACCAGCTGGAAAAAGTGAGTGACCTGAAAAAGGCAGTCTGTTGTTGTGGATGTAAATGATGTGATGCTACAAGTAAAAATCAATCGGTTTCTCTCAGACTTGCCGTTTACTAAAGCGCTGCAGTGTTGTGTGTCTTTACTCCGAAGCCCAGTTGTAGCCGAGAGGAGCTCGCTGAGCTAACATAAGCACACGGTTTTTTGTTCTTTGTTTTGTTTGGCCCTAAACTTTTCATCTAGCGCCATTATGATTACAGACAACACTGATGGGTGAGCTCAGATGTGTTAAGGTCACAGGTGACCATTAATTATCCAATCAGGGACAAGTGGTGGGAGCACACAATTCCCATACTTAGCATACAAGGGAATACAGAGTTAACAGAGCATCCTGAAGACTAAACAGCATCACCAAGAACACCCAGAATAGATGTTGTGTACGGTAAATGCTTAACTTAAAAGAAGATATATGTTCAGAACATTTAATTGTTAATGCAAATACAGACTGGACAAAAGATAAGTTGGAATGTCGATCATGATTTTGATAGATTGAGAACGCGTGACAAAGACAAAGAGTGGTCGGGGTCAATATATGAGGAAACGAGAAAACGAAGCTGTGCTGTATTTGTGTGCTAACAGGAAGCAGCTCCACTGCAAAGAGATAAGCAATCAACAATTGATCTGCAGCACAGCAGAACATTACACTGGAAAAATGAATGTGGTGAGGAGGAAAAGAAACAGCATGTGACAGCACAGGTCTGAATGTTATTGACTGAGTGAGATGACACAGTATTTAGTTGCTATTAAAGGTTTTTAAATGTACTGTGACATGTTTCATTACAGTACATGACAAGTACAGAGTTTTCTTTTTTTATGGAACATGCATCACTGGATCATCAATACCGTTGCCACTGAAAACACAACCCTGGCAAGGCTGTCATCAAGTGGGCATGAAGTAAGCATGGCAATGGATGTGATCAGTCTTGGTTTGTTGCCATTTTAAAACTTCATATCCATTTTCTAAAATGGAGCAGAGAGATAGGATAATAACCTGAATAAATCTACGCACTTCTTCAAATGAATTGAATCTGCGTTTAGACTCAACTGTTTCTTGTCCCACCTAAAACATGGTGGACTTCTGTTCAGTTCATCCGCGTATTTCCGTCCCGTCCCTTCCCTTTTACAACGTAAAGCCTTGTCTCCTGTGTATGGTTCACCTGTAATGCAGCTGATCTATGAACTGAAGCTTATTCTGCTGTTGTACTCCTTGAAAGGAGCATTGTATTACTGCGTCAGCCAAATGGCTAAAATATAAAATGTAAAGTGCAACTTTGTACCAGGCATGGCAGACAAACACACACACACAAACACACACATAGAGAGAGAGAGAGGGCATGAAAGGAGAGTAGCACTTTGAAAAGGCTGGGCTTTTTCCCCCTCCATCTCTTTTCCCGGCACATGTTCAATTATTAATCGCCCTGACGACTCCACTGGGATGGAGGCAGAAAGAGACAGACCGAAGGCTGGCCAGAACAAGCAGCTACTTTATCAAACATCCAGCTGTGACTGTAACTGACCTTGTGTCTATTCACCTCAGAGACCTTCTGACAGGGACTGATTGACGGATGCCTCGGGCTCGAGCAGAAAACTACCTGTTTAGGTCTTCAAATCTGGTACATCAACAAAATTCCAAAGTTTTATGGTGTCATAGGAAGACTAAGTGATCATTAATGGCTTCAAGCACTTGCATAACCCAACAATTCCACATCAATATCATAGCAACTTTATAGTTAGCCTACTTTTAGCCATGAAAACCTGGTTTTGGAATTGACAGTGTCCTCCTGCAGCCACAGCGCCTGATTGAGTCCAAAAGTAAGCGGCCCCTTGGTCCCATCACTGCACTGTATATTTCAGTAGATTAGATTACATAAAGCTTTAATGATCCCCGGGCTGAAAGCTGCTGGGTGGTTAATTTATATCAGCCACATTAGAACAAAAGCTCCTCAATATGATTTGTGCATTAGAAACAAAAACGCATTAGACGCACAAATGAGATCTGATTGGACTTAAAAGTCGTAATTGTTCATCGAAACAGCAGCAGAGGGCGGGAGAGAAGGATTGAAGGGAACAAAGGGACCGAGCTGGTTTCCTTCGTTCCCCTCAGCCCTCGCTTCCTTCGTCCCGACCAGCAGCAGCAGCATGAAGCTCTGTCAGCCTGCAGAGTTACAGCCACATACATTTTTCATGGACCATACCTCCAGCTCTACTGTGTGTGGCTGTATGAAACACTATCTGGCAGAGGAACAAAAATAGACCCTTGTCTCTGTCCTGATACTTTTTCTTCAAACCATTAGAGTGATGGAGCTCCTCCCTCGTTCATCTCGATTTACTGTTGATCCCTGATGAGGAAATTCAGGGTCAGCAGGGTGGAGGGTTGAGCTCATGTGTGCAGCAGCAGTATTTCTGCTGTAAACAAAATCAGAGCCTATTTACCCACGGCGTTTTAAACCGTAAATTATGCATCACTTGTGCTTATGAGGTAAGAATTTTGCCTTTCAGTCAACAACTCTGTTGCCCTTTTTTTTTAATCTCAAAATCTGAAAACATTGTTTCATCTCTTGTGCTGATGGTCTTTTTCTGTGCTGCTGGCAGTAACTGAGCAAGTATGGCAAAAGCTTTCACACTTCAATATTGGCCAACTCAGAGAACTTTACCTGCATTGAGCCGTAATTCCTGCCTCCCAAAAAGTAGCTCTAGTTAGTGTAAAATGGTGCTTTGACAAGTGTGGTGCAGAAAGAGGTCAAGTCTGGTGTTAAAAGCTCTTCACTGTGTTGCTGAAGGACACTTTGACAATAGCTGCTACTTAGAATGAATGAACCGTTGACCCTGCTGTTACAGAACAACCTCTCCAACCGCGAGATGAATCCGACAGCAGATGGGGACAGAAAAACACGGGACTCTCAAAGATAATTATGTATATATACTAGATGCAAGACAGATTTTGTGTTAATTTTACAACACAGGGTTGTATAATGAGATGATGTTTTGTAGATCCCTTTCTGCTACTCAAAAGAACTATATGCCGTAGATCAGTGAATAAATAATAAGTCATAGAAATGAAAGCTATTTTACATGGTGGAGTGCTGAGGATGAATTTAGCAGTCCCACAGTCTGAGGGAAGACGCTGCTCTGTAGTCTGGTGGTACGACAGCGGATACCTCTGTGTCTCTTTCTAGACGGCAGCAGGGTGCACAGGCTGTGGCTGGGTGTGGGGGGGTGGGCTGGGTGGGTACCGTCCTTTAATATCCTTCGGGCTCTGCGCAGTCACCTCACCTCACGGATATCACTGATGCTCGATAGGTTGGTACCAATGATCTTCTGAGCAGTTTTAATCATCCACTGCAGAGCCCTCCGGTCCTGGGCCATGTGCATCTCATGCCAGTTTGTGATATTTCCAGTCAGGATGCTTTCTGTTGCTAATCTGTGAACGTTAACAAGAACATGGCACGGAAATGTTGCCTTCTTTTTTCCTTAGCTTATTCTGAGCTTTCTTGACCAGGACGGCGATGTGAGAGGACAACATCAGGTTCTCTGTGATGCTGATTCCCAGGAACCTAAAACCATTCACCTGTTCCACCTCATCTCCACTGATGTAGACAGGGGTGTGTGTCTTTGTCTTCTTTTTCCTAAATTCATTGATCAGCTCCTTGGTTTTGCTGACATTGAGCAGTAGGTTGTTCTCTGTGCACCACTCTGCAAGATTTCCTCCCGATACGGAGTCTCATCGTTGTTTGTCATCCTGGCCGATGATGGTGGTGTCGCAAATATCACAACAGAGTTGTCTCCATGTCGGGGGCTGCAGTCATGGGTGTACAGCGTGAACAGGAGGGGGTTGCTCCAGTGTTGAGCACTAGAGCGGAGGAGGTGTGACCGCCAATCCAAACTCTCTGGGGCTCTGTTTGTAAGGAAGTCCAATATCCAATTACAGAGTGTGGTACTCACTCAGTTCCAATCAGTTTCATGGGGGAGATTGTGTTGAATGCTGAGCTGAAATGAACAAGCAGCATTCTGCTGTAGGTGTTTTTGTTCTCAATGGTATATTCCTTCATTTGTTTGACAACTGAAGCTTGACGTGACCTCAATAGCTCAGTGACCGCTGAAGTCATCACAAGCAGCCAGAAGGATCAGAGCTTTGCTGCCTTTAAGATACATTAGTGACGTGTAAATGTGTTGTTTCGAGCTGATCGTGGTGTATCTGTGGTGCTGTTTTTGTCTGAATGCCAGCTAATGGCACAAAATCTTCTGATTCTTGCTTACACTCCAGGTCACATGCTGTACAAAGCAACATCTATCATACAGCTTTATTTTGTAGCATTGTCGGTGCACTAACCTCCCTCTCTCTCTTTCTCTTTCCCCCTCCCAGTCTCTCTTGTTTGAGGTCAAAGTTCAACAGTCATCATGGCTGACGAATCAGACATGCGCAATGAGCTGGCCGACCTGCAGACACGCGCAGACCAGATAACCGATGAGGTACAGTAGAAGACACACACATACACACTTGTGTACACCTGAATAAACATGCTTACATATTCACGCACACACAAGCGCTGAGGTTTAATCCTCTAGTATTGAAAAGAAAGATAATACATCACATTATATTTTTCAAGTAAATGCAATTTTATATTTTGGGGGAAATATTTCCTTCCAGGCATCCATAAATCTACCAGCGTTTATGTGTCGTCTAGTTTCTAATTGTGCACCTTGATAACATTTATTTCATTTAACAAAACTCCTTCTAATATCCTCAAATTGTGCTTGTTACATATTCATTATTCATCTCAGTAAGAATTTGCACATCTAACATCACATCTGAAAACATGCAATTCAATTGCTATGTACCTACTTTTGTC
This sequence comes from Coreoperca whiteheadi, assembly GCA_011952105.1. Taxonomy (NCBI): domain Eukaryota; kingdom Metazoa; phylum Chordata; class Actinopteri; order Centrarchiformes; family Sinipercidae; genus Coreoperca; species Coreoperca whiteheadi. The sequence goes on along the minus strand of CM022485.1, from coordinate 27,791,607 downwards.
AAAAGAGAATTGAAAACAAGAATGTAACTCACAGTGCGCTTGCAGCCAAAGTAAGAAGCACAACAGAAAGCAGAAAAACTGAGAGATTTTATTTTAAGGCTTGGTCAACAGCTTAAACTGATTTTGGCCTCTGACATGACAATAACGATGTGATATAAGGACACAAAAAAAGCCTCCAAAGGCTGACAGACACAGCTGCTTTAATGTGCCCCCCCCCCCCCCCATTTAAGCAATTTGTCCTCTTTGTCTCGTTCATCAAGACTGTGCTTTTTTTGGGGAAGGGAGAACTTTGGCCCTTTTTAATGAGTTGAGAGGAGCTCAGTAAAGAGCAGATAATTCTGTGCAGTAGAATAATAGAGCAACTCAAATGGCCTTATTAAACATTCATGAGGAGATAATGCAAGGCCAAAAGGCTTTAACGGATGTGACGGGAGGGAAGGAAGGGAGAAATAAGGAAGGCAGGGATGGAGGGAGCAACAGAGGAGCGAATTAGGAGCAGGAGATGAGATAACAAAGGGGAAAGAGTGAAATGAGGATTAGGATTAGTTTTGAGTATTTGATTTAAGAAATTTGGAGGGATCCTGCAGAGGGTAGAAATCAGATAATTAATCCTGCGATCAGAGGAGAGAAGAATAATAATCAAGGCTAATTATGTGACTGCACACCATTAATTTGCCTGTCTACACATTTGAATATAGCATTTGTTCACCTTTTCAAATTGTGTCTTTTAGACTCTTAATATTCCATCTCAACACGCTGAGATGTCTTTCTTATATTCGTTCCAGGCGACGTGCACTATACCTGTATCCGCCCTCTTGTGGACTCTCAGCTAATCCTTTGCCCTCTCTTTGTCTCCCTGTAGTCTCTGGAGAGCACTCGGCGTATGCTGGCTCTGGTCGAGGAGGTAAGTCCAGAGATCCAGTGACACACATAACACAATCAGCCACAACAGAGAGGGAATAGGCCTGATTACACAAATTTGTTGGCATATACCAATACCCGTCTCTGGCTAAAAACATAAAAATGGAGCCCAGGTTGACTGCGGAGAATATAATCAGAGAGTTGTTTTTTCTTCAGCACGTGGTTTAACTTCGCCCCTCAACTTTACGTTTGAGGTGCGTCAGCTCATGGCGCAGTTCTCAACCGTCAGTCTGCATCTTCAACCTCAACGCGAGTGAAGAGGAGAGACCGCATTGAATGCATTGAAGAGTCTCCAACGATTCCGTAGCAATTATTTGAAGGGCTAAATACAAACGTTAATCAGCAGGGGAGCGCGGGAATGAACATACGTTTATTGTGCTTCACCAACAACCAAACAACTTCACAGAGTAGAGTAAGATCAGCAAACATTGAACTTGAGTTAACGTATCAACAAACCGGGTCTTCAAACAGTAACGGCACCAACAGGGAAACGTTAAACACTTCCTCTATCCCGTGAAGCAAACATCTCACAGGCAGGGGAACGAGCCGATAAAATGACAGCACACATGGCTGCACGTGGAGTGGGCAGTCTGGATAAAATCTTCCATCACAGTGTATGACACTATCCAGCGAGGGAATTAGCACTGGGTTATACTGACAAACTCAAATAATATGATATTGTAAAGCAAATTGCCTATATATATATATACTGATAAATAGTCGTATCATATGGGGGGCAGCACTATTGGTGCTTTAGGAAACACTGTCAAGATCATTTGTAATGTGAATATGTTAACCAAACTACTAGTTGTGTCCATTATTTTATTTCACTGTAGTGTAACCTAGCCTTAGAGACCTGGAAAAGAATATTTGTTGATAGAATGATAACCAAATCCCAGATGATAATGAATTACATATCATTGCATGAATGTATTGCATAACAAGAAATGTTGAACATGTGTTTAACATACTGTTTACATTATTATGGTTCAAAACTTTAAGTCCAAAAAGCTACACCTTTTTTTCCCCCAGTGTAAGCTGTTAAAAAGGTTTCCTCCTTGTGTAATGAACTGCAGCTTGTTTCTTACCATTAGTTGGTCAAGCGTTTGAGGCAGGACACTGTATCAGCATGCCAGGAAAAGCTAGCATGAAGTTAGTTTTGTATTTCCGAGCCGATTTAGCTGTTGCTACTGGCATTAGATTGCCATGAGCGTGTGTGGGGCCTCTAGTTGCTGCTACTTGCTTCAGAGCCCTGCTCAAACCCCTGGACCATTCACCGTGTCTTAATGAGACAAAGCCATGAGGGACAGCGTGGGACCTGAGGCTGACCTAAACGGTGACCTGCTCGACAGACTGAATATTTGACCTTTGAAGATAATGCCAAGGGGATGCAATTTGTTCGTTTCAACTGTTAGTCTCTGATTTGAAAATGTCCTGTGGTTTGTTAGTACAGCGTGTGTATCCTTGTGATGCTCCCAGATGGCGGTTCTTGAGTTGAAACCAATGAAAGACACCGAGACAAACAGCGACTGTGTCGTGTTTTGGCTCCTCTTATCCTCTCTCGCTGAGAACATGCTCGTTATCCATCTCACCAGAGAAATAGGCTCAATATAGACCGCAATGTAGCAATAAGACAGCACGGATTATGGATGGGACTCAACATGCCTCTTCATATAATACAGTAAATATTATGAAACTATCTCTGGGTTTATTTGAGTTTATGGCCTGAATATTCTTTCCACTTGAATTTTAGCATTCTAATGAAGGTCAAAGCTCGTCATGTGACAAAGTGACTTTCATGTAGGTTTTATTACGCCATATGTTGCCATAGTGGACCTGCATGCAGAATGGCAACAGAACAGAGAGGTCGTAATGCCTCTGCGTTCCTAGAAATTAGAAGAGAGAACGGTCTCGTCTATAGTTGTCCTAATTTACTGACTCGCTATCAGTGGTACCAAAATTAAAACCAAGTCTGTCATTGAAATGTTTTTTTTTAATTATTTGGTGGTGAACGGGATTCTGTTTCTGACCCTTCCTTCCAGCACACTGTGAGCATGTGCTAATACGTCATTACCTCTGTGTTAAAAGGGCTTACATTGTGCTTAGACTAATTGAATAAGTGGAAAGCAGTCAGAGCAGGGAGCACACTGGTCCGGTGATCTCTCTGAGATCTCTCTGTGCAGTGATACGTGCTTGTTTAGGCCTGTCCCGACCCAGTAGACATAGTTTACTAAAAATATTAAAGGACAGTGATGGCACTGAGTTTAAGCTGTCCCGTGCTTCCTCTGTGAAGCAGGAGCAATACCCTGATTATTACCTTCACCGCTTATTATTATTCATTATTGATTAAAGGCAGGCTATGAGAGAACAATAATGGAACTCACACAAACAAGATTTGTGTTCAATTTAACTTGGGTGTGGTGGGTGCTGGTTGATGTCAATTTGGCAGCTTGTAGCAAAGCTCAAGATGTTCATTTAAGCATTTAAGTCCATGTTTTCAATGACAGAAAGTAGTTGAGTAGGTCAGTAAATTCAACAGTGGTGTCCTTGATCAGATTTGCTTTGCTAGAGTTCTTTGTGCCTTTTCCTTGCTTTCAACAATGTTTCTTGCTCTGGAAAACTCTTCTTCTTCATGACGTTTGCTTGAACAACTTCATCAAATTCCTCTGCATGATGTTTCTCCATGTTGAGGTCATCGCTGATTTCGCTCTTACCACACACTTGGCATTGTGTGGTTTAGCTTTCTACCCTCATTTAGCATAAAACACCTCCAGCAGTGGCGACTGTGATGTGTAAGCTTTACAGCAGGTCACACGAAGTGTGTTTATACAAGTAGTTACTTGATTTTTCAGGACAAATTGCTGATGGTGTCCAGTGTTTCTATCTAGTCTGACTAATAACTGTAAATAATAATATCAATAACAAGGGAATCGACGTATCCATAAAATTGAAACTAAGTGAAAAATTTGCCTGGCTGTAAATGTAATTGACACATTTTCAAAAAGAGAAGAGCTTAAACTGATGACTTCACTTTGAGAATGAATGTGATCAAACCCTGCGGTGACTGTCTGGTTTTTGTCCTTTTGTTTTGGTGGCACGCTGAGACCATAAAAAATTAATTAAGGTCAATGGCACAATTACACTTTATCAATAATGGGTTTATGTTGTGACAAAATGTCCCATCTTGAGTGCTACACAAGGATATTTCGACATCCATAACATAACAGTGTTTTTAATCACTAGAGAAAGTAAAAGATGGTTAAAATAGCTTTAATCCAACCCTTCCCTCTTCAAGCCTTCTCTCCTCTTCTAGAACTTTTCTCTTACATGATCCTTTAAGGCTCACACCCACAGTTACTGCGCTGCAGCGCTGACTCTTACTCTCTTTACTCTCTGAGCTTAAACTACTTTTGTACTCAGTAAGTTGCTCTGGTAGAACTCATCAGCCTAATTCCCAAAATCTAATTGTAAAATCCATGCAGAACATGCATCGTAATATCATTACGCGTGGATTCTCATTTTAATGCGTGAACTTACGTTAGAGAGCAACACTGTGCAATCGGTTTTTACAAAATGCATATTTAGCAATGCAAAATCTGAAAACACTATCATAAAAACTAATAAAATATATTTCTTTGTTTTAGTTTGAGGTTTAGAGTAGTGATAGTGATACTGGCACTGTCGTTCTGTTGTATGAATGTTATAATACAACGGTTGTTGTTATAATATTTTAATATCCACCTCTGTAGCTGAAGAGAGTATCTCCTTAGATACATTTCTTTGGATATACAGTATTTAGTGTACACACATATTACTGTATTAACTGATGTATAAAAGATAAAACACTGGAAAACATTCTTTTTTATCGGTTTATCACTGTAATGTCTATAAACATACAACAATGTCAGTTAGCGGTCAGACTGTAGAAACACTCACAGTGAGTGATGTATAGTTTCCTTGTCTCACGCAAAATGTGACCCATTATTTCAGAGTTGGAAGTGACCTTTATTTTAGATAGCAGGAAACATGAGAGGGTATCTTTCACCATCAACTGACTGACACGTCCTGTGGTGTAGGGTTGAAGTCTGAAGCTTCAGGACTGAGGGCATTGCTCAAATTTAAATGAGCTGCTTCTGCTAATTTGACGGAATCTGGATCTGTGTGCTTATCTCCAGTGTAAGATGCAACGTGTCGCACGGTACAGTTAGCAGCCTGGGTGTGTGTGTGTCTAACAGGACAGGTCTGACAGCGTAGAAGATTTACGAGTGCCTGTTCGACTGTGCGTTGAAGCTGTCAGTCATGGGCTGTGAGCAGAGATAACATGATATCACACACAAACTGGCCTCTGTCTTCAGATTTAGTCCAATAAAGGAATATTGTTGACATTTGTTTGAAATATATGATTTTCATCACATTTTAAATGGCATGTAAATAACTGAAAAGTACTGTGTATGTTTTACACTAGCTTTTTTGCCTCTAAACAAAGCTGATCAGGCATGGTTACCATTTCTACTATTATAACCTACATTTTCATTGAATTGTTTTTTACTGATGAACTATTTACATTTAAAAAACAGCAAACAGTTTCAGTCATACATGCAAGATCTATGGATTAGCAGCATAATTCTTATGTACCGTATCAAAAGTGTATCCGCATTGGATGTGGTGTAGTGAATTATTCTATTGGAAATGAATGAACTTTGTTGTGGATCCCATTTGATACATTTTTCTGAAAAGGTTTTATCTGGAAAGATCCCGAGATATTGAAGTTCTTATAAAAACTGTTATCTTCACGCCAGGCCTGCAGGGAACAGAAATGAGAAACCACTTGGTGGCTCAGAATGAAATGTGGGGAAAGCGGGTGAGAGCGATGCAGAAGCAAAAAAAAAGACAGTTAGACGGAGATGAACATAAGAGGGACGAGGAATGAGATGAGGCGAGAGTGAAAGATAAAACACAGAGGTGGGTCTGTGAAGGACTGAAAGGCCTAAGTTAATGCCTCTGCGGAGCAGGGAAACGGGAGATCTGTTTTGATGAGCAGCATCAGACATGAAGTGAGAGGATAAATTACACAAGATGGACGTGATAGGCTGTAGGCTGTTATATGACTAGGAACCACTACACTGCCTCTGTGAGAAAAATATAGACCTTAGTGAGTAATCCAAACCACCATTTGAGTCTTAAAACCTTGCATTTCTTTAAAGACAGAAAAATCATAAGGTATTTTTCAGCTTTAATAGGAGAAACAAGATTTAGACTGGAAGATAGATTTTATGACGGATATTTTGTTGTTGCGCTGATCTAGACCCAAGGCAAATGGTTATTCTCTGGGGGACGAATTCATTAGATGCTTTAGAGCAAGACATTTTGGGACATACACTTATTTTCTGTCTTGCTGAGAGTTAGATGAGAAGACTGATACCATTATCATGTCTGTGAAATAAATAGGAAGCTACGCCAGCAGCTGGTTAGCTTAGCATAGAATGAAGACTGAAAACAGGGGGAAACAGCTAGCCTGGTTCTTTCCAAAGATAATAAAATTCTCCTACAAGCACTCCTAAAGCTCACAAATGAACACATTATATCTTGTTTGTTTAACACTTACAAAAAAGTTGGGGTTTTACAGGTGTAACTTCCCGAAGTCTCTGCTGGTTGCCTGGCAATCTTACGGTGACCTCAACACTTTCACACACATTTATCAACTAATGAGCTTTTAATGTGGTGGTAGGTGGATTTTATCCCTTCAGACACAGCCATGCTAGATGTTTCCCCCTGTTTTCAAGCTTTATGCTAAGCTAAGCTAATAGCATATAGGCTATTTACTGGACAGATCTGAGACTGGTATCGATCTTCTCCTCTAACTCCCTGCAAGGAAGCCAGTAAGCGTAGAAAAACGACTTTGACAGTTCAAGCTAATGAAACTGATGAAGCTAATTACCTTTCAAGCTAATGAAAAATTAATGAGCCTAAAATGCATTATATGCGTAAATGTTTAAAGTATGTGAACTGACACTGTGTTGTTTACTTTGTTGTTGTCAAATGTTTTTTTATTTGAGCACTTTGACCCATACACATGAGCACATAGATCCATACAAATACACATGCAATTCGATCGCAATATGCTGTTTTTCATTTTCTTTGAACATATGTATATGAATTAATAAATTACTAAAAACATCAAATATCAAAAAACAACATATATATGTTACATATAATAAAATACAAAATTAAATTTAAAACGAGAGAGAGTAAAACTCCCTCTCCTAACCTATCATCTCTAATCTGTGTTATTCACTTTAAAATGCTCAAAATACTAAAATATTTCTAGGGACAGTAGATTTTGGATAGCCGCAAGAAGACAAATTGAACAACTGAAATAATCGTCACCTTACATTGCCATTCATCATCATCATCATCAAAACTTTATTCAGGACACAGATGCTCCAAAAAGACATACCATTACAGACACAGACACTGCTGTGTTCATAAGGTTTGCAAGGAATGTACTGTACATGGACATCTTATATCAATCAAGCAGATTTGTGTTTCCCTGATATCACCTCAGGCAGTGGCTGACCAGTAGCAGGGCAGACGGTGGACATGTGGCTCACACTGGTGCAGTCGTCTCCACAGGGACGGCATGAAAACAGATTCCAGGAGACGGCAGAGTGGACATAAACAGACCTCTTGCTGTCTTTATTGGTCTTGCTCTTTTTTTTCTTACTCTGTTCTTCTTTCTATTTTCTTTCCCTCAATTATTACATTTTCTAAATCCCCTCCTGCCTGTATTGCCTTTAACGTTTCCTGACATCATTACAGGGCAAAGTGACAATGATTGTGTTTACTTGAAGGATCGTAACGGATACAGACACAAGTACAACCTTCAGTCTTTAAGACAATATAGGTTTTGGGGCAGAACACAATTGAAGAAAAACATTAAAGACAGCATTACATCCTACTATATTCGTCAACTAAATATTCTTAAAACTCACAACATGTTCTGCTTTACACTAGTACTGCTGCTAAGCCCAGAAATGAGGATCAAAGAAAGAAAGAAAGATGAGTTTAAAATATCCATCTCTATTAATCTTTTGAACATTTGTCACCACCTTCCATGTTCATTTCCTGGACAGAGAATTATTTTGGGAGAAACTGCTAAAAACTCATCAGGCCCTGACTGGAGACTGTGTGACTCACTCTATCACAGCAAAGTGTGAATAAAGACCTGATAACGTGTGCGCACTTAACTAGCCATACAGAAAGATGTGATGTCATCACATCAGACTATGCCAGTTGGCGTGGTCAGATATCCTGTCCTGTAGTTCAGGAGCCACGACTTCCCTCCCATGTCTGTGATTTCCCATGGTTCCTAGTCTGTAAACAAGCTGGGTTTTAGCACATGTGCAGTATCTGCAAATATTAGCTCTGCGGACGTTTCCGTGCTGAGGATTAATTATCATTTATTTGTCCACAGCGCTCACGTAAACAACTCGCTGTTGATCCTCTGACTCAATTTTGAGTTATCCAGAGAAAACTTTCTGAGAACTCATTGATCAACAACAATTTAACTTCACACTGATATAGATCCATGGCCACTGGCAGATCTCTTTTGATTGATACTACTATCAGTGTCATGTCCAACTGGCCTCCAGCACTGGTCTCTGTCTATCACTGCTCCAAGAAGGTCAGAGCACACTTTGATCCAAAACAGCCGATGCATAAACTGAACGGCCTTTGGTCTTTAATTTCTGGTCAGAGGAAGCCTCTGGCTCATGGAGAGCACAAAGCTGTTGTTTAGTTGCGTGCGCGGCGGTTAACGTGGTTATTGTGCGTTCACTGAAGTGTGAAATTATGTGATGGAGCCCAGCGTGTGCACTCAAAGAGAAACAAACGGCGGTATGAGTCTGCATGAATTTTCATATTTTTGTGTGTGCTGTGCTTGTGTGTTTGTGTGGGCCAACTCTGTAAGCCAAATCAGAATGTTACATTACTGGAGCTTTGTCAACAAATCTCTCTGGTGCCAGCCCAGTGAACATAACGGATATAGCACATGCCATTTGGTGGACGAATTTATCCCAGGAATCTGTGCAGGATCATGCATATTTGTGGCATTTTGAGTTTTTCTTATCTTCTTATTGGGTTTAGGAGGTTTGCAGTTTTCTCTTATGCCCGATTGTTGATTAGCTGGATGTAAGTCTCTCTCTATGTGACTCATGCTTCTGTAGAAATAAACTTGACGGGCAGTCCCAAAGGGTCTCGAATTAATGTGATATATATTGCTCTCTTTCTTTTATCCATACAAAGACCAAAGCCCAAAAAAGAGCAATTGTTGTCATTTTACATTTTAAATTTAGAGGTGTTGTTTGGTGGCTTTTGTTACCTTTGGACAGAGCCAAGGTAGCTGATCCCCCGCTGTTTCTAATCACCTGAGCTAACGGTCCCCTGGCTCTAGCTTCATATTTGGCCCACAGATATGAGAGCGGTATTATTCTTGTGTCCAGTTTTAGGCAAGAAAGTGAATAAGCGTAGTTGCCAAAATATTCCTTTAAAGTCAAGCTATTGCAGTTGTGCCAAACAAGATCAATCACAGTCGTGACTCACAAAAGTGATTTCAAATGGTAATTGGACCCACGTCTGCTGTCCTGATAGCTCTGCTTTGTTCTGCTCTGTTGCCCTTCACTGATCTGTCACATTCCTCTTCCTCCCAACTTCTCTTCCTCTCTTTCTTTTTTCATCTCTCTGTCTGTCTGCTAGAGTAAAGATGCCGGCATCAGGACTCTGGTCATGTTGGATGAGCAGGGAGGTAAGTCGATAGGGAGAGAACACTAAACACTATCTCTCAAACACCTGTCTTCACTTTTAATCTGCTCTACTGATTCTCGCTTGCAGCTATTTTATGCTTTATAACAGAGTTGTCATCAGCAGTATGTCCAGTATGACACTGTAGAGTCCCTGTCAAGTTTACATCCCAGAGGAAAATGACCTTTATGGTTTTATAATTACTAAAGCAGAAGCACAGTTTATTTCTTTGTGAGCTTCTGCCAAGTCCTTAAAAGTGACCTGAGCTGCAGTCTGAGCTAAAGTGGCTAAAATTATTGTACTGGATGTGACTGTTGAGCTAGCCTTCTGCTTTGCCTCCCTATAGAGCGTTGCAGGCCAAACGTATTTTTGTAGGCCAACCCGAAAGTTAGCATCGCCCTGGTTCCCTCGACAAAAAGCCAATAGGATTTTTCCATTGGATTTTGGATTACTGCAGAAAAAAAAAGATCTGTGGCAAACAAAAGTTTATGACACTTTCACGTTTTGTTCACCAAGATGATCTTCACAAATGAATGCCACTTTTATGATTTTTGATGCGTAAATGTGATTGCAAGAAGTAAAAAGCTAACGTAAGGTTATAAAAATACTACACCACGGTCGCATGACTTTAACATCACCACCACTAAGCTTCCAACTTGTAATTTGACTTTGCGCGCTTACCTCCTCTACAAAAGCCTTTCCTCTTAGCGTGGCCTAGAATAGTTTGCAAGAGTGTGAGTATAAACCATGGATGTGTAATACATCACATAAACTTGACACAATGTGGCTGTAAAGGTGAGCTAGTGAGTAGATGAGTTTCCGTGTTCGGTGTGTTTAATGTCCCAGACAACCTCTGTACTGTAATCTCATTCAGCCACTTGTTAGCAACCGCCTTTTTTAAGACGCGTAAAGGCTTCAAAATGTTTAAAATGCAAGATTGAGGTATTTACCGACGTATTTTATGTCGTACAACAAAACATGAAAATCTCTTAAGCTTGTGTTAACCACAGACCTTATTTCAGGCATCTAACCAAAAACCCATTGACTTTGAGACGAGGGAACCATAAGTGCTAAAATGCTAACTCATTTCTGGGTTTTAGGACTCATTCCCGCAACGCTCTATTAGTACATGTCTGTGCTTACTGCATTTGTCAGACAAATACATGTACATTTAGTTAATCTAACTGATATGTTTAGGCAGTAGAACAAGGACATAAACCAATTTAAAACAAATGCATCAATGCTTTTAATCATGCTCTCTGAAACCTGGTTCCCGTGTTTTCCAGGACGCGAATTTGCAAATCCTGCTATGGCGAAGGCATGACCCACCCTACTCTGCCTCTGATTGGCTTAGCCTGACGATGACATTTCTCACGTAGCCCTCGCTGAAAGAACACAAAGTTTTTACCGTTCTGCTATCTTCGGAAAATTTGCTCAAAATTGTTAGGCCATAATAATTTCTTCTAAATGCAGTGAATTTGTCCACAGAATAGGTAGGAACCTAGTTGCCAAGACTCAACATAACAATAACAGCAGATCTCCCCTTTCAAGGATCAAGGCCTGCCATTGATTCATCAGACCTCGCTAATTACTAACTACTAATTAATAAAAACACTACAATTAGTGTGTTCTCCCCATTGCAGTGGCCTACACTTTCACTGGATCTTGTTAACAATTTCGATGTAATAAAAAACTTGAACAAATGTACTGCACTTAGCAATTTTGAGCTAATTTGCCAAAGACAGCAGAACAGCAAAACCTGTGTTCTTTCAGCGAGGGATATGTGAGAAACGTCGTCAGGCTAAGCCAATCAGAGGCAGATTCGCAAATTTGCTTCCAGGACACCTGACTGACTAACTGACCGAGAGGTCAGCTGGTAATAGATAGACTTGACCATTATCCTTTGTCTGAGGGGAAAGAATGATCAGTTTGACCGGTAAAGACAAACGCATCTTTCTCATATTCCTCCACATCCTCCTCAGTTCTGCCAAAATTGTAGCTTAGTGCACCATTGAGGGGCACTCCACTAATTTGACTTGTCAAAGTTTGAAAACAGTTGTGTAATGTCCTACATGATGACAAATGTAGGATCCAGTGTTTTGAAGCTGGACACATATTATGGAATAAAAGTTTGGATCGCTTGACCTCTGCTGCATTGCATCCATTTTGACCATTTAAAAACAAAAAATCCCTCCTTTGTTAGTCTCACGACTTTATGGAAGTGTAATAATACATTTCTTGCATGCTCTTTAAAACATGTTTAGGTGGTTTTTGGCTTTATCCTTCACGCTAAGATAAGCAAAACAGTCACAATGACTCGCACAAATGCAGAGAAACGTTTTAGTTTTAGTCCATCCGTCTCTAGTTTATATCAGAAAAGCTGCCAGTGACTCTGACAACATTAGGGATGTACGCTCTGAGAGAAGGGAGAGTTCATGTCACCCAGGAGGACTTTGTGTGATGGCTGTGGTGAAGCTGTGGAAGTAAAAGGCCTTGTGTATCGCACAGTGCAAACACACATGTATATTTGGTTTTTTTTGTTGAGTGATCCAGTGTTTACTGCCATACCAACCATTCCACAAATACAGGTTTGTGATAGAAAAAAGCTTCTCTGCCTCAACACATCCAACTAATTCAAAACGGTCTGCTTTAACACTTGACTGACTCATTTACGTCAAACTAAATGAATTATAAATGTAAGCATTTTTTAACCCCCCCCCCCCATAAAACCCGCTATTGGCTTGTGCTCAGCTCCATGCGTGAAAGAGCAGCCTAATTGGCCTGTCAAAGGAACAGATAGCCTGTTTCCCCTCGCTCTGCCTTCTTCCCTCCAGAGGAACGGCTGCCACCGTGCACAGCCTGCTGCTAGCTGTTAGCACAGGACAGCAATCAATTCACAGATTTAAATTACCTCTGCCTCTCAGCAAACGTCCTCGTAACCTGATCCCCCTTCTGTCTGTGGCTCTTTCTGTCTTCCTCTTCTCCTCTTCTTTTCTCTGTTTCATGCTCCTTCTCTTCTTTCCCCCCAGCCCCTGCGCTCTCTCCTGCCCTCTACGTTTTGCTTCTCCTGTTCCTTTGCCTGGAGATCACGTTGGGTTACAATAATGATAACGCTTTTTCTTGTCTTCATTCGTTCAATCTTTCCCCCTCTCGTCGCCTACCCCCTCCTTCTTGGTTACATTGACTACTGAACTATACAAGCCTCGGCCGTTGGAGGTTCGGACGTATTTGCCATGTTATTTACATCAAGAATTCCCTCCCGAGGCGTTCCCAGGCCAGCCGAGAAACGTAGTCCCTCCAGCGTGACCTAGGTCTTCCCCGGGGCCTCCTCCTCCCTATATTGCCATGAAAGAAAAAAAAAACTGGGGTGTAACTAATCCCTCCGCCCAATTACACGCACACACATGCACACGCACACACTCGCAGGTCATATATAGGAGGACATTTGTCATTTCTTGCCGTGATGTATTTCCTGTGGTGGAGGTCTCACTGCAGCTAATGAGTCCCTCCCTGCTTGGCTGTTGCATGCATGTTGACCTACATTACGCCTCGGTCAGGGCTGGTGAATGGCAACTCGCGACATTTTAGCTCCGAGCACAAAACATTGGTTTGATTGTAGCTCCTGCAGGTTGAAAATGTACAAGAGTTTTTTGTTCATAGTGATAAAAACCTTAAACTGCCTTAAACTGATAACTGTAGGTTGCGGTTTTTCCATCTTTCTTTTTCCCACGTCATCACGGGACACTGTTGGACCATTATGGCTTGTGCCATGTGACTCTCCTCTTTTTCTGTTAGTCTTGGATCAGTGTTCCGTGCTGACAACCAAAGATTTACTTACATGCCATTAGTTAATGATTTCAGAAGGTGGAACGTACAGTTTAAGGGTTATATCTTACAGAACCAGGGACTTCAAGTTAGACTACTCTCCTTTTTCAATTTGTTCTTTAAACGATATCCTCAATGTTACTTAACTTGAAAGCACAGGACTCTCCTGGATAATGTAACCATCCTATAGCTTTATGTTACTGCCACCAGTTTGAAATGATTTCAGTTTAATTTCGGAGAAACCATGTTTTGTCCCACATTTTGGCATGGCGGACAGCTCAAAATACTACATTACCCATGATCTGCGGCCGCCGTTGCCACGGAGAAGAAGCTAGTCAGAGGCACGAATTAAAGCTCTAACAAATTCAAAACACTTCGTCGGTGCATTCGAGAACAGAGCGTGGCGCCATAGATGATTAATTAATCCAAAACTGACCCAGAATTTAAATCAGATTTAAGCTGCAGGTTGTGTTTTCTCAACACTGTCATCTTTAGCTTTCTCCTACCTTTAGGGACAGCAAGTTCCTTCATTTCATTCATTTTTATCACCTGTGTGTATAAAAAATGGGAATATAATAATAATATGAGAGATCTGATAGGTTACTGCAGACATTTTGACATATTACTGTAAGAAAATCACATGTGTAAACAATAAAATCAATGAATTCCATTTAGCTGCTTCACTTTGACGGGTCCTGATATTGTGCCTGTCACACTGTCAGGGCTCACTGGGACAGAGTCATCATTAATGTTTATAGTAACACCTGTGCTTATCCTACTACGACAGGTCAAGATGTCTGCTGTGAGAAAGCCCTATTGTACTCATTCCCCGTCCATTTGTATCGTTCTGCTTTCCAGTTGGTTAAAGCAGCGTCTGACTATGAGAGGGCCGGGGAGGGGGGGCCCTCACCCTATAATCCTCAGGTGGAGGGGAGGAGGCAGGTTACGTCTGGCCTGGCTGAGGAGATAAAAACAATGTCTCTCGCTCTCTCACGTTCCTCCTGTGCTCAATCCCTCACTATGCCCGGGATTACTGCTGGAGGCCTTTTAGTTGTCGTGTGGAGCAATTTGTTGGTAAACTCCACCTACACATAGTAGATTTCTAACTTACAGTTAGCTGACAATTCATCTTAACATTTCTCCTGATCCTCTCTCCTTAGCTTTTAAGATCACTCTGTTCTTCGTTTTGAAGAGTCTGCTCCATTTAGCACTCGTGTCTATAGATCTTGAGCCAGTGCTATATGTGTCCTCTGCACTGCAACATGACTACTCAAACCTAAAGAGTTTTTCCTCGTAGACAAAATGCCCCCTTTTCCGCTGATGGAGATTACCCCGTCCTATAACCATTAACCAGCATTCAAGAGGATCTGACCTTGAATCAGTGCTTTTTAAAGTTCTGCGGCCATCCGAATAAGGAAGCGTTGGGGACGTCATGTGCCTGTATGATGCCTTTCACCACATTCATTTCATGATTTTTATTAATTGATTTGTTCCTCATTCATTTATTTGCTTTTAATAACTCTGCCTATCACATTTTCCTATCAGTCTCTTTCACTCTCTCTCTCGCTGTCATCTATCCCTGCTCCCAGTAATGTGCAGTAGTGTACAGACAAAGTGTGCAGAATTAACATCGTCATGCACAGATGCGGTTTTGGATGAAGCACACTGCTACTGACGCAGGTTATTGCCACTGCCACTCAGAGGAAATACATACTCACAAAAGCAATATGTCCCTTTGGATGGAGGTAGGAAACAAAAGCTGTTGGAACCGTGTGGAATCCAAGGGAAAAAACATCAGTCTGACTGTGTCAAGAGAAATACCCAGCGACTCTTAATGCTTGTTGCCTGCTTTGCCTTCTGCCAAAACATGTTGCCTCTTGCACTGTAGCGTAGCGCGCCAACAGCTCGAAAAACAAACCAGTCAAATTTATTTCACTACTCTCATGCCTTTGTCCTCACCAGAACAACTTGATCGTGTGGAAGAGGGCATGAACAAGGTGAACGCAGACCTGAAGGAGGCCGAGAAAGATTTAAAAGATATAGGACAATGCTGTGGTCTGATATGCCCATGTATTAAAAAGTAGGTACCGGCCAGGAGCCCTGAGCTCTTGCCTGTCCAGTGCTGGTGGTGGTGATGTCTGATGTCTCTCTTGTCACAGTCAATGTCTTTTTTTGTCTCTTCTCCTTTGTTTCTCCTCTCTACTCCCCTCCCTTCCTTCCACCTACGACTTCTTCCTCCTCTCTTCTCTTATGTGCTTTCGTTCTTTTGCTGGGAAAAATTACAATGTGTTGGTAATCAGAACAACTGGAGCGCATCGAGGAGGGGATGGACCAAATCAATAAGGACATGAAGGATGCAGAAAAGAATTTGAACAATCTAGGACAGTTCTGTGGTCTATGTTCATGTCCCTGTAACAAGTAGGTGCTGCCTGTGTTGCCTGACTGCATGTGTTTCAGTGCCTGCCTTCCTGCCTCTCTATCCATCTGCCTGCTTCTGGTGTATAGAGCATGGTGAACTGTGGTGTGACCAGTCAGGCCCATAGCCACAACCACACACTCTCTGAACAGGCACCAGCACTGCATGCGTGTGCGGGTGTGTTTGCTTATTAACACTGAGATGAAGTGAACATGTGCGCATGCATGAACAACACACACATCTGCACAACAGGTTGGATGGCACTTTACTCGCTCTCCAGCCTCCGCGGCTGTTGTCCTCAAAAGCCCTTCATTCCACATCGGATGAGAGATTCTCTTCCCGCATGTAGCAGCATCAACAGGGATCTGGGCCAAGGCCAGCAGACAGCTTAGCTTAGCACAGAGAGTTCTTAGATGCGATGATCGATTTATTTATCCATGAATGTATGCTGTATTCCGTACATTTTTCCGACAGTACACATAATCTGGTTACATTGTAAGCAAGCCTTAGTATAGGTCAGGGTGTTCGCTGTACTGTAAATACAGGTGTAATTGGAGTGATACAAGATGTTATCTCATCACTTATTAACAGTCCGGTACCGTAACTTTATAATCAAACACAGTAAAAATGTTAAAGTGAAGAGAGCTGTTAAAATGTTTAACTCACTCTTTAACACACCACC
Source organism: Coreoperca whiteheadi (assembly GCA_011952105.1). Taxonomy (NCBI): domain Eukaryota; kingdom Metazoa; phylum Chordata; class Actinopteri; order Centrarchiformes; family Sinipercidae; genus Coreoperca; species Coreoperca whiteheadi. The sequence goes on along the minus strand of CM022485.1, from coordinate 27,774,964 downwards.
TTTAGCACATGACCCTCAGATTACAAGTTGTACCTGTAGGATGCCTCTATTGGCTCCTGCCTCCTTTCCCTGAGGACTATCCTGCCTAATGAAATATCATAAAAGAGTGAGGCTTGTTTTCTGAGCACACTGAACATCGGGCGCTATCATTCTATTATTTAAGCTCTTAAATCCTATATTTGTATGCTTTGATATGAAGGTGGATGGATTCTCAGTGCCAGTTTTGCCAAACTCCTGTATGATCTGTTCTCTGACAGCCAAACTGTAGCCACCGCGTCCTGTCTGAGCATACTATACTCTGGGACCAGTACTGTACTGTATACAGATGTCTATCTCAGAGCTATAGAAAACACAAGTGGCTGACAAATGTTCAATGTCTATATTGGTTATTTTGTGTTGGGTTGGCAGCAAGATGTTTCTCAGACATTCTGCTGTGAGTGAATGAAGTGATGCCTTGATGATTTACCAAATGCAGTACTTGTAATACATTATATCTAAAGTCAGGTATTAGTGTAGAAGTGTTTTTTTTGTCTTCTTGAGGAAAGGCTTAAGCAGAACCAAAAAACCTTGATTTTCTGTGTTAGATCTGACGAGGAACTTTACTATTTATTTTTTCTTTGCCTTCACTGTGCACTACCACATTTTCTATGTATCCATTCTGGAGATTAAATACATCAGTAGACATTTTAACAACAGACAATTCTTTTCTCCAAAACAGGGCTGAGCAGGATCTTGACAGTGGCATATGTCACTAATCTGCTTTATTTGCATCACAGCCGTCATTTTGTAGGAGTTGGTGTCAGTTTTTGTTGTTTCTAAATAGTCACCATGTGATTTTGGATTGAAATTCTTGTTTTCTGAATGAAGGTACATTAGGACTTTGCTGCCTTCATCTGGCCCATTTTGGCCACGCTTTCATATGTGATTGTTTTGGGTTCAGATCTTGTCTATTCTATAGCTCTTTGGTCCTCCCAATCATGAACCATTTGTTATGTAATCCTGTGGTTATGTCACGTGTTTCATCTGATCTAGACTCTTTATATGGGAGCCGTGGGTCAAATAGCATAAGAAACGATAATTCTTGCTTGTTATGAACTGTCTGGGGCACCTGATGGGTGTGGTTTACCACCTCAAGACAACAATGGTGCGTACGGTAGTTGTTTTTCATTGAAAAGTGAACAAATAAAACTTTTAAATAGCCTAAATGTTGTTCGTTGTGCTGTCCTCAGTGGTGACCTCCACTCAGCAGGTGCTCTAACCATAATAAAACAAACGCTAAGAATTACATTTGCCTATTTGACTGCATACAGTGTATCATCCTACAGATTTATCCATCCACATGAAATGAAGGGCTGATCACAGCTACTGTATCACTTAGTCTCACTTTCCAAATAAACACTGTTAACTTTGTTTTGTTGGTTGGAGCTAACTGTTCCGCTTTCTTTTAATAGATCCTCTTCACGTTTTCCCTTCCCACGTCAAACATGGTGTACTATGTTTCTGCCTTGCATGTCCTCTCAATGTGCATGCGTATATGTTTGTGTGTGTTTGTGTCTCCTCTGTCTGGACTCCGGTTATGATGTTCTGTGTTTGTTCTCTTCTGTATGTGCTTGTGGGAGATGGTTTCCTGAGTCTTTACAGGACCTTTATTACTTTCTAACACAAGCCACATGCGAGCTTATTGTGCTCAGATTCAATTGATCTGCACGTTAGATCAATTATTCACTAACAGATTGCGAATGCATGTATGTAAGTTTACCATACGTGGCTGGCATGTTGCTTTTATTATGCTAATTGGCTTGACACCATGTTATGCTGCGCATTCCAAACATTTACTCATGTATATGTTTTCATAGTGATTTGCTAGAAAACATGCACTTATACCCCCATATACACTCACACACACACCACACACGCCTAGTCTTGATTACATTCACAATCAATTACACAAGTGCACACACATACATATACACGCACAAATACATCTATACAGACACACACACACATACACACACACACACACAGACACACATACAGACACACACACACACAAACATAAGCACACACTACAACAGTTACACTACTGGCTCTGACTGAAATATGTGTGTGGTAGGATTAAGGGCGGGGGCCAGGCCTGGGGAGGGAACCAGGATGGAGTGGTGAACAGCCAGCCGGGGGCTCGTGTGGTGGATGAACGTGAACAGATGGCTATCAGTGGGGGCTTCATCCGCAGGTAAGTGTGTAGTGTGTGTGTGTGTGTGTGTGTGTGTGTGTGTGTGTGTGTGTAGCTGGCATGCTCGCTTGTTTCTGTGTGTCTGCATAAGTACTTGTGTATGGTTGTGTGTCTGTTTGCGCAAATATACTGTTTAGATCCATAATTCTAAAAAAAAATGTATATAAGACTAATCCTGGAATAGGCTGCCTATATTGACTTTTCAAGAAACGTTTCACCACCTTTTTTGGTACCAATATACCTGTATTTTCATATAATTTGCTGCTGGACCAATGCAGTTTCCCCTTAGGAATCAGTTACATTTGATCTCAATTTGCTGTGATGCTTAGAGGCTTACAGCTTGAAGGGCTGTGCAGAAGAACCAGGGCATATTGTGCTCAGTCTGCAGCAAAAAGTAGTCAGGGTTAAATAAAGCAATATAGTCATTTCATATTTAGAAAAACATTATCGGAGTGCAACCATTTTGGACACAGATCGCTTGAGACCCCTTGAAATGAAGCAGTGACCCCATCACTGGTGTCAGAAGTCTACAAGGTGAGAGTGTTCACCTCGAAAGTTTTTGAATAAAGTCCTTTGAATAAATGTTTGAAACCTGAAGAGGTAAAACAATCCACAAAACAAAAAGCAGCCATTAGAGGTAACAAAAATGATTTCAAATTGTGTAGCAGACCTTCGCTTTAATCCTCTCCTCACACTCAGATCTATCTATCTATCTGGAGGGGTCCAAACTTCTGGTTTAGGGGTCAGAGTAATACTATGACCTATGATTCAAGCCTCGCCTCCTCCTGAGGTTTCTCAGTTCCTTGAAAAACAGGACTCTCACAGAGTGATGTCCATGGTACTGAATCTTCAGACAGCTCATAACATGTATGAGACAAAGCAGGCCATGTGGTAGATAGATACATTTTAACCAGTAAACAGTGTGTCTTGTTATTTTATCCTCAAATGTCAAGATATTTGAATTCCGAGGACATTGGGACTTATTTGTTCATGAATTTATGTAAAACATATTGTACCATACCATGCCGTTCTGTGAGGCTTTAGCTTTCCAGCACAACGTAATAGATCACAACAGGAACTACGACATAGTCCTTGGCCAATAACCAGCCCCACGTCCTCCTCCTGTGTGTTCCAGGGTAACAGATGACGCCAGAGAGAATGAGATGGATGAGAACCTGGAGCAGGTGGGCGGGATCATTGGCAATCTGCGTCACATGGCCCTGGACATGGGCCAGGAGATCGACACCCAGAACCGCCAGGTCGATAGGATCATGGAGAAGGTGGGCACTGCCATGGAGAACATCAGATTGTAATTGGTGGGAGAGGGTGCATTATTTCTAGAGATTTGCATCCTTTTACGCTTCTAAATTCATATTTACTGATGGAAACAAGTCAGTTTCAGTCATTACTAAGCAACAACCTCTCCTAGCTGGTGGAGTAGCAAAGTAACCTTTAATCAAAGGTGGACAAAGATAGTGCCAACGGACTTTACATGTAGATAGAAGTGTGATGCTCCAAATTTTGGGCAACATGGAACTAAAATGGAGTCACTGAACTGCATCTGGAACTACAATATGAGGATTAAGGAGAGCATAGAGGTACACCTTTGTAACCTTAGCATGGGTTACATGCTCAGCATTAGGCTGTGTAGCAGCAGATGCAGCTGTGGTGATTTAGAGCAGATTTAGGTTTTACACAGTAGCCTGAAGGGAGTAAATCTGATTCTTATGGACAAAAATCTGGGTGCAAATCTGCGTGTGAAACATTCCAATTATGCAGTTCGTCCATCACTAAAAGATCTTTCCAGTTTATTTCAACCTGGAGTATTTTCCATAAATGCGCTAACTGATTCAGGAAACAAGAACTTGCTTAAAACGACATATAGTATATTGGGGCAAAGCTGCGCAAGCCTCCTGCAGCCTTCCAAATAAACATGATTTTCATTTCAAACGTTTGTCAGTGAGTCTGCCTAATAATAAACGGGGAAAGAAACCGCCTGAAACAGCCATTATGGCTGACTGCATAGGGATCTACATTTAGGTCAACTTGCCGGCTTCATGAGAAAATACACCAGGTTGAAATAAACCGCAATTTTCCTTTAAGGTAAGGCATCCCCACCCTTTACCATTGGTTTTACCACACTTTCTAACCGACTGCTAGCTGAGCTGTGTAACAGCCACTGCTTTTCTCTTTCAGGCTGACTCCAACAAGACCAGGATTGACGAGGCCAACCAGCGCGCTACAAAGATGTTGGGCAGTGGCTAAACTGCAGCGAAAAGTGGTTTTTATCCCCGTTTAACCCCAATCACCCAAAAAACAACAACACCAACCAAACCCAGCCCCCAACGCTCAGCGCCCACTTCCTATGCTCGACAGCAGGCGCTGCAAAATCATGCTTTTACTGTGATACTTGTAGAGGTTTTCACACGTGCACATATCACACATTCCTCTGCCCCCCCCCCTCTCAATCCTGCCCATCACTTCCCTCCATCCCTTCCCTCCCCTTGTTGTCAGTGTTGTTCTGTGTTGTCGCTCTTTTGATTTTGTTAAAAAATAATAGTTGTGTTCCACATCGCCCAATCAAACTCTCTCCACACTGTACATAGTGCTTCTTAAATGGCTTCATTGATTTAGATCATTTGTCCTGTTTTCTTCATCACTCTCTTTTTTTTTTTTTTTAAAGTATGTGTGTAATATAAACTGTATGTACACCTTGCTCCAAGATGTCCTCCCCCCATGGCAGTATTCTGGTGTTGTCCATGTATGACACTGTGTATTCATCAGTTAAGATGTTGTGATGCTACATGATAAGGCCACAGGGATTTCCCATGAATATAGTGAATATACAGCCCTCACAGCTTGTAGCCAAGGCCACTGTTTAAATACAAAGGTATTTAATGTAGATGTAGAGCCACTCAGATCTTAATAACATAGTTGACCATGGATACTCAGTTAAGTATTTGAGCTATTTGGATGAAAACATGGCTTTTTGTTCCTGACTGTTAGTGCACCAGTATTTTACCAACTCTATTGATGGAGCTGTGTTAACGCAATGTGATGCTATTGATTGTGTAGTATCTAACTTGTCCTCAGGGAGCTAAATCGGACCTTTCAAAAGCAAGGGTTGAATATTTAATTGGTTTGTCATATATCATAAGGCTCAGTGCATATGCAGATATTGGCATTTGTTTGTGCTCTGAACAGCATTGATGATGGGACTCTTGTTTAACCATCAGAAAAATATTGAGCATTAACCATAATAGCTAACATTGTGATTGATAATGAAAGGAGGTGGAGCTTTGCTAGAGGTTAAGAGTCCAACAGCAACCAATTCAATTGTTATCAACATCTTAACATACCAGGCTATACTGCTTTACCCATGATTCAACCCTAGCAATATCAAGTAGTGCATTAAGTGTGTTATGCATGTCCATCCGCTGCTAGAGAGACACTGAATATTTAATTTATCCAGGCAAAAATATCTTAACATGGCAACTGCATGCAACATATGTAGGCCACACAGAGAAGAGGCCCATATTTATCTGCAATAGTGCCACTCTTTTTGTTTTATGTCTTTTTACCTTTCCAGACTGCGACCATCACTGTAAATGAATACCTTGGAAAATGACAATAAAACCATCATAAGTGTAGAACCAAACTGACCTTCCTTTCTATTTTTATGACTTTCAGTACTGGTTTGAGTTAATATCATGGTCCTGTCTATCTCACCATGTCGTGCGTCAGAACCAAGACAAGCTTGGTATAAAGTACAATTCACACTGAAACCTGGACCTTAAGAGGTGAGCTGTTGTACTCAGTAACATCCTGCGTTTGGTCACTCTTGTGTTAGTTAGTTAGTTAGTCACATGCACAATGGGGATCAGAATGGGAGTTTTTCCACTTCTAGCGCATTAATCGGGTGAAAAGAAGATAAACATCCACTTTTTACCGGATAAGCGGAAGAAGACGGATGGATGGTTGTGAATAAAACCTTCCTAGACAAATAATAAAAATAATAAAAAATAATAATAAAAAGAAATGAAGAAAATCACACCTGAACTTTCTCATTTCGAGGAGATTGATTTCTCTGTAGTGTCAACACAGAAATGTCCTTCTCTGACAAATAGTTGTTATGGGACTGCACACTGTCACATGACCTAGTTTTATATAAAATGAATGCGATGTCAACACAGATATTTAAAGCACTGGTGTGTGGCATGGAAGGGAAATAAGACAGACACGACAGAGAAAGAGACAGAGAAGGAAAGATGTGCAGCAGCACATTACACTAATGGACATCTACTGTGGTGCCCTGGGCTTAGGGCAGATTAGAGTTTACCACGTCACTAAGAGCACTGACACACTCACGCAAACACACACACACACACAGAGGCACACAAAAGGGTAATCCGCTATACCTTGGTTACATCCATTACACAGCCCCTGTACATACATGTCATGTGTTTGCAAACACACAGTAAAATAAAATGGATGAATGTTATCATCCATGTTAACATCAACATAAAAAAAATAAAATAATCCTACATATATGATCATTTGCGATTTATTAAATACAACATGCTTTTTCCTGTAGTAATGTCATGTTCCAGAATGGAATCCGTCAGTTCTTCAGCTCCTTACATGCATCACTTATTAAAGGCCTGGAGGTTATTTGCTGCTGGACCATAAATGAAACAAACTTGCCTTGTTGCACGCTCAGGGTATGAGTGTTTTTTAAACCAAGAGCTCCCTCTGCTGGTACTATACGCCTATGTATTGCATTTTCTTGTTTGAGCGGCCCAGTGATGTTAAAGCGGGCACTCCACAAATGTTATACATGCAGTTCATTCTTCTCATCATGAGGAGTACTGTACAGCCTGTAAAAACAGCTGAATAATGGGCCCTATCTGCGGATCTCAGTGGTCGTTATATGTCGCATATGTAGTAAGGAGCAAGATCATGTAAGGCCTTAAAAGTGAGCAATAACATTTTAAAATCAATTCAACATCTAACAGGGAGCCAGTGTAGGGAGGCAAGCACAGGGGTGATGTGATCGTGCCTCTTTGTCCCTGTAATGAGTTGAGCAGCAGCGTTTTGTACTGGTTGGAGACGGCGGAGGGAGCCCTTGCTGAGACCCGAGTAAAGTGCATTACAGTAATCAAGCCGAGAATAAATAAAAGCATGTAAAAGTTTTTGTAAATCAGCAAATGATTAAAATGACCTAATTTTTGAGATGATCTTTAGCTGGGAGAAACATGACCGAACAACACTTTTAACTCGATCGTCAAATCTGAGGTCAGCATCAAATATAACCCCAAGACTCCTCGCAGTCTGGTTAATATTGTTTGACAGACCAGCAATATTAGTAGCAAGAGAGCTGATGGAATGTGGGTGACCGAACAAAATGACCTCAGACTTATCGTCATTAAATTTGAGAACGTTTTGGGATGTCCAGGATTTGGTATCCGAGAGGCACGCTGTGAGGTCAGCAAGGCTGCTAGGGTCTGTCGGTTTCAATGTAACAGAAAGCCTGTGTTCCAAACTGGGCGTGATGAGTTTGAAAGATGTGGTTGTTTTTTTTACACAGGGGGGGGTCTAATGGAAAATGCAATCAAGTTGCATTATGGGAAGTGTAGGAGCCATGGTTTTGGAGGCATGACTCATTGTAGGTGCTAAAAGTCAGGATATTGTGGCCTCTGCTGCTTTGATGAACTATGTTCTGACACAAATACACAAACCAGCATTTTGGAGCATCACTAACAAGCTGAGAGCCAAGGCCAGGATGTTTTCTGTTACCTTTACACTGGGGTCATTGCAAAATGAGAGTTGTTGCCCCAGCTGGAAGCCATTTACTTTCAAGAGGCCCCAACCACCTTCTTCCGGGGCGGCTGTGGCTTAGTGGCGCAGCAGGTCGTCGACCAATCGGAAAGTCGCTTGTTCGATCCCGGCTCCCCCCAGCCACATGTCGAAGTATCCTTGGCTAAAACACTGAGCCCCAAATTGCCCCCGGGCGCCTTAGCTGCCCGCTGCTCCAAATAATTGGATGGGTTAAATGCAGAGATTGAATTTCACTGGACATTGTACTGTGTATGATTGTGCATGGGACAATAAAGATTGAATTTCATTTCATTCCAGACACCTTTCTGAGAATATGATGTAAATTCAATTACTGAGCTCTCACAAACAATTATAGCTTAGGGTCCTGAAGCAATGCCAGAGCAAAGTAAAGTAGACTAGAGTAAATAAGATTTATGTGTAATGTGCACCGGAGGGTCAACCAATTTAGGTTAAGGCTTATAGTTTGACCCCAAATCATGATCAGTGCGTTTTAAGACTCAGACCTCAGCATAGTGTTCTTTCCACTTTACCCCTTCATAGAACCAACTATATTTACTTTACATTAATGTAAATGCACGTGTATAGTACATCTGCTGAATTAAGTAAAAGACACTGTAGTAAATAGAAGAGTTAGAAAAATTAAAAATGATCTTTATAAAATTATGATTGCAATTTGTCAAAACCAAAACATTTACTCCCTTGCATTAATTTAAATGCACATGTATGGTTCTCCTGGGGAATTAATTCTGGTAGCGTGTCTAGAAAAGGATCGAGGAGCAGCTCAGACGCAGAAGCATTCGGCTATCTCCGTCAGTCACGTGACCCTCAACGTCCTCCTCGGGTTTGTCCGTCCGGGGTCTCTCTCTTTAGCAGTGCACACAGGACGGTTAGCACCCGCAGCGGTACCATGTTCCGAGCCGTGTTCCAGCTGTCAGCCACAGGGGCTCGGAGTCTGGCTCGGTCACGACCGTGTTACTCAGGTACGACTGCCCGTTTTACACCCACAGTGAAATTAAATAGTCTCCGTAGTAAAAAGGACTACGATATGCTTGCTCGGCTAGCTGCCTAGCTTAGCTAACATTACTGCTGTGTGAGTGTGAATGTGAAAGCTAACCTAGGGTGACATTGAATCATTTTTTTTCTGGCTAGCTGTCCTTGTGCCCTTGAACTGAATATTATTTTCTGTATTTCCACCTCTCGTGGATAATTCAAAACGAAGAGGCGCGAAATGAATTTTAGCACAAAAAAAAGAGTCACGACCTTGTGATGACCCTGTTTCGTCAAGAGCGTCAGTGACCGCAGTTTATACGCAGCTGACAGCGACGCGTTGTAACGACCAACTCAAACCATATAAGGCAGCGTTATTCTGTCTATAGCTATATATTTACAAATCTACACATGGCTTACGATAGAAGTCTAGCATAATTTAGTTTGTGACCTGTATTTGATGCTAATATTCTTCCGAATGACCTGCGCTGAACTTAGGTCGTTATTCGTTAGCTCACAGGATATGGGCGTCCATGCAAACTGTCCTACAGCTGATACGGTACAACCCACGCTTGAGTCCAAGAAATTGTTTGTATATTTTGTCATTTTAGGTATGTGATTCGAATAAGGTGATTTGTTAGTGTCAGTGTACTAGATGTGAACCTGGATAAATGCTGCACAGAGTTGGAAATGATATGTGTGTTGGGACCTCGAGCTATTGCGTTGTGGTTGTTCAATTATAGATCAATTATGGTCGAAGAAATGTCAACGTTAACGTCTTTACATATTTTTTGGATGGAATTCATTTTAGAATTTCGAGTAGTTGAATTGGATGTATTGTAGAAGTTGCATGCCTAATCCCTCAGTGTTCGTACAGTAAAGAAACCGAAACCACCCTCATGTACCGGGTCATGTTTATAGAACAGTTTTACATGCCATTTATAAATGGGCTTCACAGAGCCACAGCATCACTGATCACTGCACTGATGGAGCCAGTGTAGCTGAAAATGCTTTTGTGGGACCTAATAGTTCCTAAAAGTGCTTAATTAACCTCTACTGTGCATGTTTCCCGAGACACAGGCTCTATTCCATATTTAATCCACATGTCGTCTCCTTTTGTGTTAGAGCTTTGAAAGAGGAACTGTACAGTGTGCACTTAAGTGTTAAAATGTCCGTGTGTTTTATGAACAGTTGTTATCACATAAGATGTTTTGTAGAAAAAAGAAGTCGTATTCTAATGCCAAATTGTCTGTCAGACGTTGCCTTTCTCATTGACAGTCATTTGAAAACATTATTATGTATAAAATGACTCTAAAAGCTTTTTGAATACACTGGGTGTTCCGTTGTTCAGCTCGACTCTTTCATTCGATGTGTAGTCAAACGTAGAAAATTACAACTACCTTCATCTCTATCACAAGTTTTGATATATCATTATCGCTGCTTGTCCTCTTCAGCTGTTCTTCAGTCGGTCCTGTTTTGGTAAGAGTTCTGAAGTAGTCCAAGATGTTCACAATTCTGTGTAGGCATTGAACCTTGACTTTTCTTAGTACCTACAGAAATGTCGAGAAGTGTCGAATATCAAACAGTCGGGTATTGAAGGTTAGCACAGAATGCCTGGCCTTAATTCACAATCTTGTTTGCTTGTTTAATAAGGTGTTAACTCATTTAAACAAAATTGGCTCTAGACAGGCAAACATCTTTAATTGCTGCTTGTGTTTGGCTTCTTTTTTGTAGAGAGCCATTTATTTATTTTTACGTTACATGTACGTTTTTTTTACAAGTTCATGTAAGTTCTTGAAATGTCGCTGGTGTTTTTAAAAATGTCAAAATAAATATTTCTGTCTTCCTCATGTTTTCTAGCTCCATTGGCCACCAGATGTTACTCCCACGGCAAGGTGGAGACAGACGAGGAGTTTGATGCCCGTTGGGTCACTTACTTCAGCAAGCATGACATAGATGCCTGGGAACTGAGGAAAGGTGACTTTGTTGACAGTGTATGCTCTTCGTATTCTGATGATGTGTCCTGGTTCAGTCATTGTTATGGTTCCAATTTGGGTTAATTTGGAAATCATGACAAAAACATTCAGTCAAGGCTATGTAGCAGACCTACATAATGCAAATTTGGCTGACTTATTTGATCATTATAATGTCCTATGTTGTCCAGCAGTGGGGTTTGATTACCACTGAACCACCTTTAGCAAAACTGCAAGTATTGTATGAGTTTAACGGGCCATCACATATTCTTTTTTTCTTTGCTATTATTTGCATTTGCTCTACTTATTATAGCTGATTCTTTGAAGTAATAGGGCTTTTCCCATTTAATTTGAACCTAAAGGCATGAACACCCTGATTGGGTATGACCTGGTACCCGAGGCCAAGATCCTGGATTCGGCCCTAAGGGCATGCCGGAGACTGAATGACCTGGCCAGCGCCATCCGCATCCTTGAGGCAGTTAAGGTGAGCGACCGTCCCTTCGTAGGCTCACTTTGGGGTCTGCCATAATCTGCGACTCCTGTCAGACCCAGAGCTTAACTTACCAGAAGTCAAGAATTTGTCTTTCACTGTAGCCCAGAGACAAATCACAAACTTCCACATCAGGAGTTCATATCGTCGCATGTTGTGTGAAAAAAGGACCCAAGTGTTGCAACAGAAATAAAGCACAAATAAAAATGATTCCTGATAGTACTGTAGGGTAAACATTACACAATATTAACATTGATTTAAAAATATATATTGATTGACATAATACACATTGTTCAACATATACAAATGTATAATGCAACGCTCATTATAGCAAATAATCACTAGATTATATTGTTTGAGACTAATTATTCTTAACCTCTTGCTGCCAAGTACTGTCTATGACAAAAGGCTCCTCATTTGTTGACATTTTTTTTGTCTTTTGCAGGACAAAGCTGGGTCCCACAAAGACATCTACCCCTACCTGATCCAAGAGCTGAAGCCCACCCTGTCAGAACTCGGCATCTCAACACCAGAGGAGCTGGGCATTGACAAGTTCTAGACTGTCAAGGTTAGATTGCACTCTACCATACATGTTACTTGGGAAGGCAGCGTGGCTTCAGACAGAAGTACCGATGCCGTCCAGTGCTGCCTCAAACCCTATATGCGTATGCTGGCCTGCTCTATGAATGTACAGTAGATCATGAATTATATTGCATATTACTTTCTTCTAGCTGAAAGTATCTTTTGTTCCTCTTTCCTCAGGTCATTTGATACATAGAGATGAGCTCTCCTGACTGTCTCCTGTCAAATATGTCTATATTGTTCATTAAATCCATGCTGTCCTATTGTGTACAAAATGGTGGACCTAATAAAGAAAACCAAAAATTTAAGAATGTGTATTCAATGTTTGTTCTAGTAAATTATTGAACTTTTTTTTTTTTTTTTTAATCTATAATCGTTCTTTTTAACAGCAAATGTGATGTTGGCTGCATTCCATTTAGGAGTTCCCTGCTAATTTATATGTATGCTTCTTCTCTGGCACAGTTTACAGGGCTACTTAAGAGGAGTCGAGCCGTCATTAATGTTATTAATTAAAAGGTCTGTTGTGCAGGCGGGTTAAAGACTATAAAGAAACCACAACCAGTTCAGCTCTATCTCAGCGAGCGTCGCACCGCTACAAATGATAGACACCAAGATGTCAACCAGCGCTGCAGATGTTACATTTCTACATGATCCTCATTTAACCCTTTTAAGAAATGCGATTTTTTTTTTTTCTTCACAAAGTACATAATGAATGAGGCTGACAATAATTAAACACTGCAGAGTGGCGCAGAAGGCCCCATACAAGGGCTGCTGACCTCTGACCCCGCGGAGGTACACAAGCTAGGAGACGATTTGCCTCTGGGCGTCATTAGTCTCAAAAAAACCTCTTTTCTTAGCAGTAGTTACGGCCTAAAGGTTTCATTTTGACCTACGTGGAGACAGAGTCGTCCCAAAGCATTAGCCACAGACTTTCAGAAGATATTTGTTCTTCCAAATTGGTGTTATTTGTATTTAGTGCGACATTACCCTTCCTCCTGAGTTCTTCTCTCAGCCGCCAGATGGCGACAGCAGGCCGGAAATCCTTCTCCTGGATTTTACTGTAAACAATTAAAGCATTACACGGTAGTTATTGCACCATTTGTATATTTTGTAAATACAGGTACCACATCTACTATGGAAAATGGAAGCAAGAGAACAGTATTCATAGTCTTTAATAATTGTTATTATTTGCTACTAACTTAAGTATTTTAATATAATATAATAATCACATTTTAATCGTGTCCCCAGTTTTCTCACTTAATCATTCTAGTATAACGTTACTTTGATAGCTTTTCTGCCGTCTATGCTGAGCTAAAGGTGTTTTTGTCACGATGTTTTAGTGACAAGAAACTTAAAAAAAAAAAAAAAAAAAAAAAAAGATTCTGCACAAAACCATACATTGCAGTTGAATTCAATTAACCTCTTGGAAAACATACATTACAGTTGAATTCAATTAACCCTTGGAAAACAACGTATTATTTTACAAAACCGTTGCCACCGGAAGTATAAACCTTTCAGCTGACAGCAGAGTGGCATAGTTAGCTAACAGAAGTGCCTACCTGCTCCCGCCGGTGGGGCTCCTGTCGTCATGGCGGTGTTGTGGTGTGAATTGTGACAACTGACGCCAAGATGATGAGCGACATCATAGAGGAGCCAGAGAAGGACGCCCTACTGGAAGCGCACCCGGAGCCACAGGTTTTGTCGGTAATGTCACCGAAGCTAGTCCGGCTAACGCTGGCTTGTAAATAGAAACGGGGAGGCTAACTGGCTAGGCTAGTCTGTGATTTCTGACAGTTGTTTAGATGAGACGCGCTTGCAGAATTGGTGTCGACAGGGTAAGCTTTCTTTCGTTAGACATTGCTAAGTGTGATTGTAAATTATATCGACTGACGTGGTTAATGGGCTTATAAACACGCTCAAATGTCTTTGCTATAAAGCGAACGGACTGCTGGGAAAATTTGAGGAGCTTGCCATTCCCAAAAGTTCATCTGGCTGGTGAAATGTTAGGGTTTACCACTGGTGGCAGACTTCAGAAATAATTGAGTTAACGCTGCAAGAGACATCATACATAAACTACTTAGTTTCATGACGATTATGATTGAGTCACACTCAGGTTTAAAGACTTATCAAGAGACCCATAAACACCTTTTCGTGATCACATGATGTAATTCAGTTATCATGGACGCGTCTTGTCATTTACTTGGTTACCATACAGGGGTATGAAATACCGATGACCCTTCTGTTCTGCAACCTCAGGGGCCCAGTAGCGGCACGAGACCTAAGACCGCCGATGGAGGGATCAGGCCTGTGGAGAAAAGAGGACCTTACATCATGTCCAGAGCTCCAGCAATCCACCTCAAACTGCGTAAGCATGCTCTTGACTCCTCATAACAAATGACAAAAAGAGGTCATTATTATTATGCCTGTCTGTAGGGTCAGGAGTCTTTTCATAATTACCGCTTTTATGAGCTCAGCTGTGGTTCATAATGTTGCACGCAACACAAAATGGGACAGTTTAATAAGAGTGTTGAATGTGCAGCTAGAAGGACATAAGCGCCTCAGCTAAATTGCCCACAGTTTCACGCAGACTCTGCGTACAGAATGCCGTCCATTTAGTCAGCTGTTCGTAATGTAGTTCACTGCCTATAACCATCACTTCTAAGAAGCTGATATCTTTATGGTATGTAGATCGCAATGTTCTGCTTGACTGCAAGTGGTCAAGGTCTCTGCAACAAAACCTTCTGCACCAACACTACTGCTGACCGACGGACGGACGGCTCTCTTGCCGATTATATTCATTTGGCATCTACAAAATAGACTTTGTGTGGCTGCAAATTCCTTGCTTAAAGCCAGGCTAATGTCCTGGACAGGGAGGATTTCCACACAGGGAAGAGGCGACGCTGGGGTTTCATGCACGGTCAAGTGACGCTAGTGTGACGTAAAGCTGCCATGTGAGATTGGAGAGACGCGTTGCAAAAGACACACGACCCATTTCACAGACCGTTTTGTCTCTGTCCTACATATGTTCACACACAGTAGGAAAGGGAAGCTGAACGATTAGTGGAACTGAGTTTATCCGGCGGATTCCTGAAACACATATTGACTTTTGGCATCTAATTTATTGCGAGCTGCCTGTTAAACCCAACTTGGACAAATGTAGTTTAATGTGCATTAAATAAACGTGTATTTCGGAAAGAAGAACCGGTTAGGTTATCGGTTTGATAGAACTCTACTTCATAGTTTGAGACAACACTCTTGACCAGGCTCTGTGACAACACACTTCACTAGGCCTGTTCTGGGCCTGTATTTGTCATAATCTTGGTCCGAACTCGCAGGAAAAGGACTTCTGCATATTAAAACGCTGCATATTTGGTTTTACTTTGGCTGAGGAGTAACATACGTTGAACAACTTTGCGAAGCTAGAGAAGTCCTCCTATCTCCTCCCGGGTTTAGTACCGCCGCACAGCTGCTTTGACCGGTTTAATATTCCTAGTAGGTGGTAAATGGTAGGACCAAGGTGCACCCGCGTACCAGCAGGTGTGGACACGTACAAAGTTTCATTGTTGTTTTAAAGAAACAACAAGCTCCTACAAAATACAAGACATCATCATTGATTTTATTTGACTAGGTCATCATTGTCGTAACTCAATAATGTCAGTGATTCTCAAAGAACTTCCACATGTTGAGAGTGTGTGTAGGAAGCTACATACATCTTAAGTCCTACACTTAGATAAGCGCTTTTTTTTTTTTTTTTTTTCTTCTCAAGATATGCTGTTAATAGCACAATGAACTTTTTATGTGAACTTTGCTTTGACCGTCATCCAGCCAGTCCCAGTCAGCCCCAAATCGTCTGTTATTATTCCCAGAGAAACACAGGGAGATGGCGAGGAAAGCACTGAAGAAGAAAGCCCTCTCGCCGGGGCCTCCAGTGATGCATCAGCCCAGACCAGGAGCTAAGAGGTAAGGAGAGGAGGCATGATTTTATTATTTTATTTTATTTTTTTTGTGGTGTCAGCATAATGCAGGGGAGAAGTTGTTGGTTTTGCGTGATGTTTACAGTTTCTGGTTCTTCTTTTTAGGATGGTGAAGTACAACAAGGGCTACGCTGCTTTGAGTCAGCACGCTGAGGACTCTTTGGTTGCAGTGGACTCAGACAGGTAAGGTTCCACCACGTACACAGGCGATAGCATTCCTGCTATATGCAGTAAACTGAACCAGCACTGTCTTTATTGGTTTCCAATGGTGTTGTTCCCACCAGCTTACACATCTAAAATACATATACAGTACCGGCCAAACTTTTGGACACACTTTCCCATTTACTTGACAGTGAAGGTGTGTCCAAACTTTGGACTGCTTTTGGTTATTGTAATTTTACCATAAAACCATGCTGTAAAATGACCAATATTTGTAGAGATGCAGTGGAGATAGTGCTGATAGTATGAGAGAACATGCACGAGTTCATCAGTGTATCAGCAAAATATGTCCCAATGGAATATGTTGTTCTAGTTTCAGTTCTCCTTTCAAAGAACGTTACGAAATGCAAAGTCTAAAATTACAGGTTACATTTCATTTCTGAGTTTAACTGGATGCTTTACATTGTGGCCATAAAATCATGTTACCTGGACTTTTACCAGTTCCGGTTAGAATTTTGGCATTCTTCCACCGCTGGTGTCCCTGAATACGTTTCCTGTCGGCACGTTCAAATGGTTTACCTCAGAACGAAAGAACCTGTCTTACTTGTCCTTTCAGTGACGAAGAGATCGATTTTGAGCAGTATTCCTCAGGATACTCTTCAGCCGAGGTGAGTTTGCCCCACGGGACCTACTTCAGACACTCTCAGCTACCACACAGTCTAACTGGCTGGGTGACTATAGCCCTGTGGGTGTGGGTGTGTGTTTTTCGGCCATCCACATATGTTGTTACATTTGTGTTGTGTCAACCTGGGCTTTATTTTTCCATTCCGCCTGTTCGACTCCTGTGCGGTCTTTCGCTAACACATGTCAGGCCAGCAAGCACCGTTGAAAGCCTTGCCCTTCACCTTGCAAAACCGTCACGATGCAAATATTCAGTAACTGTGGAGAAAATAGCATCTATGTAGTTGCACCACCAAATTCTATTATTAAATAGGTAAGAAGTTAAAAGCTGGAGCCAGATTGAAATTGGAGCCAGGTCTTGTCTGTGTTGGCGTGCATTCATACATATATACTGACTGCCTGTGCATGAGGAAATGTGAGAGCAAAAGATGTGTTTTATTTTTGACCTTACCATTGTTGTTTTTCAGTCACACACACACACACACACACACACACCGAGCCTCTGGCTATTTCTTGACCTCAGATATGTAGTCAGGGTTGTTTACGCCGCCTTTTAGCTCAAATTCCTGTTCTAGTTCTTGTCATTGCAGTCTTACTTGTTTTCACGCATTGTCATTGAGTAACTGTAGAGTTTTCATCATAGCTAAGATACATTTAGGAAAGTTTTGAATTTAAACAGTTAGTTCATGCGTGGCACCCCATCCCAGCTAAATTACTCGTATAGTCTTATTTGAACAGGACTGGGTTTGGGTGACTCAATAGTCGATAAACAAAAGGTTTACTGCAACTTTCACGTGACCTTGTAGTTGCTGACAGTGATTAACCGAGTACTAGTGGCATCACTGGCAACCTAACTGGAACCCAAAAACCAGCTGCATCTTTCAATAACTGATTTCAATTTACAGATAATATTTTTCTTTGCCTGGCTACTCAGGGAACTTTGTTTCATTTGTGCTTTAGAACGGTTATGTGAGCTCATGACACAATTATGAGGATTCTTATTGACTTCTGTGGCTTATTGCCATTGTAAACCACCACGTAGCTGCTGTGGCTTGTTTGATTGGTTTCTTGTTTGAAGTGCACTTTTTTTGAATATCACATTATAAACTGTATTGTGTTAGTGAGGCCTTTTGTCTTTGCTCTCCAGGTCCATCCTGATTTAAGCAGGCAGCTGCTTCAGGACGGCTACCGTCTGGATGAGATTCCCGACGACGAGGACCTGGACCTGATTCCGCCCAAAGCCATGGGCTCCTCTGTGTGCTGCTGCTCCGAGGGCCCGTCGTGCTCCACGCAGTGATGCAGCACGGGCAGCCTTACAAAGGCTTGGCTCCAGCTCAGGTCCCTGACTGTGGTTACTGGTGTCTGAGGCCTTCTTTCTAACTAAGCTCCACTGCTGTGCTGCCTGAGGACGTCCAGCCCTTAAGCCAGACTCCTGTTCATGCAGGACTGCGTGCACGGAGATCACTCAACCTACACGAATGGACGTAAGAACAAGCCTTATCCACTGTGACCCCAAAGCGTGACACTTTTTTTGTTTATCTTTTTCTAGAGCTAAACGACATGACATGCCACTGCTCCAAATAGAGTGGCAGAGTAATTCATCATTTAGAATATGTCCTCGTTGACCCAGTGGACAGCGGGTTACAGTCTCTTCCACTCTGGTGAACAGGTCTGCAGCCCTCTAAGCACGACATGCGCAGACGCATGGGGTCTTCTGTTTTTAATGTTTCCAGGCGAATTAGAATTTTCCAGTTATTAACTAACTGCAATATGAAGGCACCTCACTTGACCATTGACATTCCCTGACTACTGTTGCATTAACTGCCTGTTTTTTTTGTTTGTTTTTTCTTCCTCAAACTGGAGAGTTGAGCTTTATTCCGAAATGACATGGCCACCGCTGGGTAAAAACATGACACCTATTCCGACATAAACATAAACGTAAAGGATATGGTTGTTTTTTTTTTTTTACTATGAAGCAGAGCGCTCAATTGAGAAAAGTGTTTTTCAGAAGCCAGTCATTGCATTCTAGTTGAGTTTAAATAGTCATTCTGCCTATACTCTCCTGCCTGTAGAAGATCTACTGCACTGAGAGAAAAGCACAGCGAAAAGCTGTCCTACAAAGTTATTCCCTGTTTGAAAGAGTAACACTTACACTTACCAAATGTTACACTACTGTATACGACACAAAATGTGAGTTGCTTAAGTGCTTTGATAGATCAACCAATGACATTCGATTAGATGGGAGGTTACAATCTCTGTATTGTAGAAATGAGTTTCATTCCCGAAGCAAAAATATCTGCCACATGGAAAAAAAAAAAAAAGCTGTTACAAAAAGATTGTAGACCTAAAAGCAAATTTTTTTACGGATTCCCATTTAAGTCATCTTGTCATCAAAGACATTTGTGTATGTGGTTAGATATGTATACATTTTATGATTTAACTTTTGTTGTTATTGATAACCTTCGAAAAACAATTTGGTCTAGGTAGGAATAATTCAAAAATAGATTTACATTGATTAGTGTTTGGTTTTGCCTAATGTATATGTAGCATTTTGGCTTAGAACCCTGTCCAGGAACTGATGCAACCCCTTAAAAAAAGGATGTGTCATCCTTAACACATCCAAGCGTGTGGATGGCAGATTTGAGTTCCATTATTTTATTTATTTATTTATTAGTATATTTTTCAGGGGACACTAAGAATACTTGTTACAGGTTAAAAGCAGTAAATCGGGCTTGCATTAGGATTGAGGTATTTGTCTACCCTTGTTATTTGTAAAACCATGCATCAGTTTAAACTACATGTTGGAATCATTTTCTGCTTGTGTTATGACGTGTCTGTTTCCTACACATTAGACACACGGACGTGCTGAAAATGGCAATCTTTAATCTGGGGGAAAAAAAAGTCTTTTCTTTTTCCACCTTTTTTAGAAATGTAGAAATCTGTACACTCGTGTTAGGGTGTGTGTCATATTTTGCTTTTATTAATGGTTGGTGTTCATTTTGAAACTGTGCATTAACAAAAGTTCAATACCAGAGCAAGTGACAGTTGTCACTTTCTCAGGAGGTTGGTTTGTGTGCAATTAGAAAGCAATTTGCCTTTCACATACATTTTGTAAAATACAATAAAATTGCACAACTGTTTAAGTGCATAGAGGTTTTAAGTCAGGATAAATGTAGGGCTGCTGTTTTACTTAACCGCAGACCACACTGTTATTTCTCATGCTGTGACGTCTGTTGTTATGAGGCGTAACTCAGTAAATGGTATAGCAGACCATTTGACCAACATAAAGAAGTTACGGTCGGGATCAATTCACTAATTTAATTACAGGACATGGACTTTGTTAAAACCTTTTGCCATGAAAATAATGTCCACTATCTCCACACAGCACTCCATGGTTGTAATGTGGGTGATTTTTAGGAATAAAAGCTGATTCTGCTATTACACTAAGTGTGACTCACTTGATACAAGTGGGAGGTAAATGCTTTAAACCCTTAACAGCAAAATTGAAAGTGTATTGACTCCGGCCCTGGCGCCGCGCCATGTTTTTAAGTACACTAATATTGCACTTCACACCAGTGGTCAGTAGCAAGTACACATGACTCACCTGTACTATGCAACTATTGGGACAATCTGCTTGTTATACAACGTTGTGACAATATAGTGTTAGAGTGCTAAATGCAATGACTTTAATGGTTATTTTATAATTGTAAACACTAGACTTTTTATTTGACTGTACTGTTTATGGGTTTATATTATTAAATACAGCTATTATCTATACTTTCACGTGTATGACTGTGATTGCAATTATTGAGAATCATTTCCACTAGTGGGTAATAAGCTTTTTCATTATGAGTTTTTTATATATATATATATATATATATATATATATATATACTATACAGCACGTGGTTGAGTTTAAAAAGCATTAACCATGATGAACGCGGTAGGCGTTGTTTCCGCAAGGGGGCAGCATGGAGCTGTGCTGCGGTCTCCCTGCAATACCTACTGGCTTCACCGGTAAGTCATTTAAACATTGCATCATAATCCTTGTCCTTCAGAGAATAGTGACACTGTAAACAGGCCATGTGTAAGTCGTCCACGCGAGTGTTTGATATACTTTGCGGGAGATAGATAGATTGTATTGACTCTTTATGACTAGTTCGCAATTTGAAACGTACATACTTTTGCTATTAAGCCATTTATTGAGATGTGGCGTAGAAGGCTACCCACAGGTACTTGCATAGCCCCGTGTACATCATAGCCAACTAAACGCAATAGCCTACTATACAAATGAAGAAACGTATATTGATACAGGAATAGAGAAATGATGGGTATAAAAGTGTGCCCTGAAAACAGAAGGCGGTGGGACTTGTTGCAGTCGCTGGGCGGGCCTAACGTTGTGAGCACAGTCCAGGGATGTGCGCCGTGCTGAAGGGGAGGAAAAGAAACGCGTGAAGGGAGTTACCTCGGCGCACTCCCGAGATATGAGATCGGGCCATTTTCCGGTCGGTCCCCTCTACTATTAAAGAAGGAAAATCACGACAGCGAGTGGGGAAAGTCAGGCAGAAACGCAGTCACGCTTGGAGAAGTCGCCCAGAGGAGAGCATATTGCGCCTTTCTGCCGTCGGAACCGACGGTGCGTGTACAGTAGAGCTGTCCCCGTGCGCGCGGGCGCTTGAGAGAGAGTGTGTGTGTGTGTGTGTGTGTGTGTGAGTGTTTACAAGTTTGTGACCGAGGGAAGAAGGAGGATAAACCCGAGCAAGGAGGGATGGTGGACAATTCAGGCAGTAGTAAGGCACAAATGGTGAGTCGTGGTCCTGCTTGGCCTCTACGTTTGTCTGATCTGTAACGAGCTAACGTAAAGGTGCCCCCGAAAGAGTCTAACGTTAGCTAGCGTAACGTTGCGTTTTTCAAAAGCAAAAGAAGAGAACACTTTTTAGAGCTAATTTTACCTTTTATGGTAGGTACTATTTTACAATTCTAGTAACGTTACAACGCTGTAATAACGTTACATTTAGAAGAAAAAGTCACAGCGTCAGTGTCGCTTGTTTCTACGGTAACTTCTCATAGAAACTGTAACGCATAACGTTACGTTGTGGCAGCTAGCTAAATGCGGACATGGGGAACTTGTTTTTTGTTTGTTTACAGTTTTAACATATTTTTTTGTCCACTTGGGTGGTTGTTTGCCTTATTAAGAAGAGGAGGTCAGTTTACCCGCTTTTTCATTTAACACCTGAAGATTTTGCAGGAGGCTACGTTCAAGCAGTTTACCTCTCTAAGGTTAACTAGTTCACACTAACGACATGACCTGTTACTGTCCTTACTAAAGCGCAGTCGCCGGGGCCAGTTAACGTTTTTCACCCCGCGCTTTGATGGAGGCGTTTAAAGGTGTAACAGGATGGCGTTATTAGAAATCAGTGCGCAACACCTACAAGAGCTCGTGGTAATTCTTAAAGGGACAGTTCACTCCAAAATCAAAAATACATGTTACCGGTTAGCTACCTCTTACCTGCAGCGCTATTTATCCATCTAGATAGTTTTGGTGTGATATGCCGAGTTGTCTGCATTTTTTGGAGTATACTGGAGACTATATGGCATTCGGCTTGTGGTGCTCAAAGCGCCCCTAAAAATAAATAAATAAATAAATAAATTACATTTAAAAAACCTCAGCAGCTACGTCCCTTTCCAGAAAACATGACCCGGTTACTCACGGCAATCCACAGATTTGTTGTAGGCAGAAAGAAAATAGTTCCTACATGAAACTGCTCCCACCAAGGTCTGTAGCTTATCTGGAGTGGTGAATCTTGTTAGGTGAATTGTCCTGCTTCGTTGTTACTGCTTTGTAGAAGTTTCTTTTAGTTTAGATTGTAAACGTTGAGAGCCTAAGCCACCAGGCATTATACATATTTTCCTATTTAATATTAGCAAATGTAGTTCAGATTTATTGCTGTGATGCTGGCGATTTTTCAACTTTTGACTTGGTGGCACTCAGCTCATGACAGCATAGCACGTTTTTACCACATGAACCTGATGAAGAGAAGAGGAAGGGTAGGGGATCCCTACTCTGTTGCTCTTGCTGAAGTTTCCTCCACTTTTTCCCATTTAAAAGATTTGTTTTGGGGGGGCGGGGAGTTTATTCTAAGCGAGGGTCTTCGGATAGAGGGTGTCTTATGCTGTACATATTGTAAAGCCCTCCTGAGGCAAATTTGTAATATTGGACTATATAAATAAAATTGATATACAAATAATGTGCTTGGATTATCAGTGTTATTGTGTGAGTTTATGTTCAGATCAGGCTCCTTTGTTTCCATTGTAGCTTTGATTATGTTGGGGGGGTGCATGGGCCTTACACGTGTCTCATTTCACCCGGTATAATGAGAAAAAGGCGTCATTTGAGCTCAGTATTTGGTAGGTCATCCCTGACGCCTTCACTTCCTCCCACAGCCCAGCATGTCTCAGGAGCCTGGTGTGGCCTTTCCTCAGAACACCTCTACAGGGGGGATGAAGCTGGAGGCAGTAATGGAGCAGCTCCAGCGGCAGCAGCAGGCCCGACTGGAAATGGAGCGCAAGGAGAGGAAGCTGCGAGAGGCCCACATCATGTACGCTCAGCAGGTTGCTGCCCAGCAGGCCATCCTGGCAGCTGCCCGAGCTTCTGGGGCCAGCTTCATGGGGAAAGGCCTGGCTGGAGTGGTCCCTGGTGGCGGGTTGCCTCTTCGGGTGTCCAATCAGAGCAGTGTGGACTCGGAGAGAGAGGATGATGAGGACAGAGGCCGGGATTCTGGGGACGAGGATGACGACAATGAGATGATGGACGGGGACGAGGGCAGTGATGAGGATGAGGGAAGCGCCAGTGGGCTGGAGTTCCTCCGCAAGCAGACCCTCGCTTTGCAGCAGAGCGCCTCCCGCGTCCCGGTCCGTGCGTTTGGTAGTTACTCTGCGTCGGCCCCTCAGAGGGCCCCATCCCCACCTATCAGAGTGAAGCAGGAACCCGACGAGGCCCTGTCTCCTGCGGGGCCTCACTCTGCTACCTCTCCGAACGGACAGGCAGACTGGGGCTTTGATGACCACTTCAGACAGGTTAGTGCCCTGCCTAAGCTCCTTGCCGCACCGTTTCCTCCTTATTACATAAATTCCTGTTTTGGTCTTTTCCCAGTTATGTCTTCCAAACATCTCCCCTCACACCAAAACTGGCTTCCTGTCTCGTGTATAAAACCAGGATTTCTATCTTGATATTTTGATGATCATGATTTTTGGACAGATTTTCAAATTATCTTTCCTTAAATTCACTGAGTCAGCACAGAGCTGCATGATCAAAACATTATTGTTCATTGTGACCCAAAGGCATAAGGCCTTTCACTGCTCGCCACTCTCCCGTTGAGTGTTTTGTTTGATTTCTTTGGCCTGCCCCCTGCTGTGAGCGACTGCTTAATCTTGACTGTTGGGACAAACCTCTCCAGCTGTGGCTTTGTGAGACACTTAAAATCTCTGTGGATGGTTGACTGCCGATTGTCTTTTGTGGCTAAAAATCCTCCAGAGTGAGTCCTGGCAGAGGGCCAGGATGGGGCGCAATGTGTTCACACTCCGTAGTTCTCTCCCCCTGTGCTCTCATTCTGTGTGTGTGTGTCTCTCTCGTTCTCTGTCCCTCTTGGCGCTTGGCTCAGGCTCCGGCTTGGCTCTGATCCAGGTAGCGGAGTAAGGCAGGGCAGGGCTGCTGCTGTGAGGCTGTGGGTGGTTGGCCGGGTCAGCACGGGGATTTTGGGTGGGTGGGAAGGTTTGATGTAGTACACAGTAGCAACCCGTCACCCCCCCACCACCTCAAGAGTTTCAGCTGTGTGCCAAGTGCACTTTCCCTTGAAGTAAATATTGCCTCAGCACAGTGTTACAGAACGCTGGAATGCCAACTGGGAGCCACGCCGAGCTACATGTGGTTAAGCATCTTAGCTTGGGACATAGCAGGTTAAAGAGAGCTCAGCAGCCTGTTGGTGATATAAAAAGCCTTAGTTGCACAAGCGTGAGTAGTGTCAGAGGACATATCTGAGATTGATCAGTGGGCTGAGGGTCTTGGACTATCATGTGCCTGGATTTTATTACGGTCTATTTAAAGGCAGATGTCTTTGAATGGTGCTTCTCTAGACCACATTTCCAAATTTGGGGAAGGCAGTAGTATAGAGGTGGGAGGAGGAGCAGCAGTAGTAGTTGCAATTTGTTTTATTATTGTAGATCAACTTGCGCCTCTGCCCTCACAGGGATCTGCTGGAGATGAAACGTCACGCTATTGGATATGAACATTGTAAGAAGTGGAGTTTCACTCTATTGTTTGGGCTGCTTATTGTTTCCAGGGGTGTCAGGAAGAGTGGAGTAGTTATTATTCTGGGAGGTGGCCAGGCTTTGTGTGAACGTTGTCAGAAAAGAATCTCACAGCAGCGAAGTTGTAGCTGACCAGTGTCCTATCTGTGGCCTGGTGTCTTTTATTAGGAGAGGCGGGCTGAGCCTGGGGGTTGTGGGAGGCATTATGGGGACGAGAATTGGTCTGGCCTTTTTTTGTTTCCTCTCTTTTATCTTTCCTGTCATTATGTCAGCTCTGCAGTATTTAATGACGGCTCATCTCTTCAGGCAGTTTCAGGTTGCACCACTGTAGGGGGAGGGGGACAGTGGAGGCAGGGGAACAGTTTTTTTTGTTGTTTTTTTTATGTCATTGTCTTCAAGAGGCCAGAGACGAGCCTGGCAGATGCCGCGAATACCGACCTCTGTAATGCCGGGAGCACATTTATTATGTTCTAAAAGCAGTGACAGAGGGGAGATGGGATGACTGGCTAAAAGTGACAACTGTAAGGAAGACCATTTACATTTCATATAGCCAGCCGGGTGGAGGCTTTTACCCAAAGCACCCTGTGTGCGAATGCTGTGACCACTCTGACAGAGTTGCTGCCATGCTCTTGAGCCATAGCAGGCCATATTTAAATAGCTGGGCTCCTGATTTCATCTAGAGCCGCTGACAGAGAGACAAGCAGGATAACGATGTCCATTTGCTAGTTCCATTTCAAGCAAGTTACAGTGATGATTCCAAAGGTCAGACGTAGCTCCTAGACAATCGGTGGAACCTAACCTACCAGAATAAGAATGAACAACCAGTGCATATCCATCCCTGTAGTAACAAGGTAATGTTTAGTTGTATCCAAAATAACACTTGACTGACAACCATTTGATTAGTCCGTCTTGTAGTCCTGTAATCCTGAGTATTTGGAGTGTGTATGAGTGGTCAGGGCCTATAAAGGTCAAAAGGGGGTGGACGGACACGGGTTGCCAGTGTTTTCATGTCAGTGATGTATGTGTGGTGACCTCAGCCCTGTCCTAAACAGCCGAGTAAATAACTGTCAAACAAGGCGATGGACAAAGGTGTCGCGTGGGGAGAGAGCCGGCTGGCCTCAGCACTCTGGCCTCCACCGCAGTGGGACAGAGGCTGCATGACCCCTGTAATCCACCCGCCAGCCCCTCCTGCTCACACACACACGCACACACACACACGCCCATAGACTACTCTGCTTCATGCGATAATCCCTCTCTGATTAATAGAGTTTTAATCATGCCTGCAGAACACAGATTGTGTCTCGTGCCGCTATATTGGTCAGGGACATTGCTTCAGTTACTAACGGAGAAACGTTTTGTGGTATGCTACAGGTGGTGTGCTTTCGCTCCCCAACAAGTTTAATGTTCACATGCTGTTCGCTCCTGCGCAACTCCACCTTCTGACAAATGAGACAAAGTGGGGGCAGTGAGCAGACCATGTCTACATTTGCATTGCTGTGATCACAGAGGGAGAGAGAAGTTACAAGGCTACAAGACAAAAGAAACCTACTTCTCTCATCACATCACAGTGCTGAATAGTACGTTTTAGGAGTGCCAGCCAGGCATCAAGTTGACAGATTGGTGGCAACATTTTAAATAGTTTCTAATTAAGGTCTTTTGTGGTTTTGTGTAATGGTATCCCATGATTCAATGAAGAAAATCCTATTAAGAATACTTAACATTACACAAGTTGGTTCTCTCTTTCATTGTGTCACATAGACTAATAGCCAAGAACGTTGGCCTAGTACATTTTGATTATACATTTGCAAGGTAATGTATTTAGCGGGCTCAATTATGAGAGGTGGGATACTTACCACCTGCAGCCTGATTGGATTTGTAGTAAATCAGTGCAAAAGCAGCACTCTCATTTGCCTTGGGCAGAACAGAGGAGGGTAGAACTATTTCACAGCTTGGGTGAGGGATACGTTTTTAACAGGAAGAGTAGTGGTCAACAAGGGCACCCAGCCCACAGTGGGCCAAATCTGGTTTCTGGGCATAACTGGTCATCTGTTGCTGCTGAGCCCTGCCATCATTTGCCAACCTTAAGTCGTTCTGCTGCTCAGGCACTGGGGCCTGTCTGAGCCAGCGCTGTTGCATAATTTAGCTGTCGCCCCAGCAACACATCAGCCAGGAAGTGGGGAGCTGCAGCGCAGAGATCAATAAGGATTGTGTGTATGCTTTTAGAGGCAGTAGTGTTTGTGGTTCGCTTATGAAAAATGAGGAGAACACTGTATTCAGCAGATGGCCTCAAGCTTTCATTTTGACAGTGGAATGGGGAACAACTCTACCCTGGTGCATTAGCCCACCGCTGCAGTGTTGTTGAGAAGGCGGGTGGACGTATGAGAAACGTACAACAGTATTGCCATGTCGCTCGGCGGTGATGCGGTGGGAGCCGGGAGGCCTCACTGCCTGGTGTGCATGCTGTCTACGCCAGCCTGACCTGGTTTATGCTTTCTGAATGTTATTTGGTGTCTCACATGCCATAACTGTCAGTGGGTTTTAAATGGTGTACTTAGTCTTGCTCTATTTACTGGACTTCCTGTTATGCTGATGTAATAAGGCTGGAATTACCTTCTGACCCCTGTTAGCACAAACTGCAAACTGCAAATGGAGGTCATTCACATGAGAAATAATGAGGGAGGCTGAGGTCCATTAAAACATGTTGTTGGGCTTGTTCAGAACAGGAAGCGTGACTGTAATGTGTGAGACCGGTATTGTCTCTGCCATGCTCAAACTGTTGAGCTACATAGGGAATTGAAAACCTCAACCCTGACTGTTACCTTCTGCTGTAACACAATAATCCACTGTAATCAAAGAAAAGGAAGGACTTGTAAATCATCACAAAATGTGGTTCTTTGATCTTATGTGTCAAGGAATATGTAGCTTTAATTTAAATGGAACACTAATAAATTCCCTAATTTCCTTGTTACATGTATTCCTGATGCACACTCACTTAAATGTATTAACGCTTTGTTCATTTTCTCTTTATTTCTTCTTGTGAGAATGCCTTTAATTCCTCACTACGCTCTTTGTCATCTGGATGACTTCATGGCTACAAAATTCTATTACTAACGGCATTTGTGATGAATGGCCTGGACACTAAATGGTTAACCTCATTTCCCGATTTGCCCCCATAGCTACCACACTGATCTCAATACAGATTAGGCTTGCTAAAGGTGTCTGATTTTAGCTTTATGTTTAGCTCACTGGGATGAAAACACTCACCCGCCATTTCTTTCTGTACTTCTGCTTTCATGTCTTACATTTGCTCAACCAGAACAACTCGGAATGGGACGTGTTTTGCATCCCCTGCTAAAACAGACAGAATTAAAATGTTTACATGTTATTGTTAGTGTTTAAATGCATTAAGGTCTTGATCCACCTGGTAAATTAATTTTACTATTTCATTTATTTATTTTCCTTTTGCATCAGGGCTTGAGACTAACGGCGTCCCGGGGTCGATGGAAAATGTGTTTGGGGCGAACAGCGATCTTCCACAGGACACCACAAGGATGAAAGGGTGTTTTTTTGGTGTGAATGTATTTATACTGTAACTATCGCTAGCAATTGACAAACTGACCACAGCGGAGCGCGTCTTCTCATGCTGTTACTGCAGTTACTATCACTGGCTGGCTACTCAGTACGAGACCTGTCAAAAATATGAAGATTCTGAAATGTTCCCGCGGCTTTCTGGCAGGACCTCGCAAATATGTTACATCCATCTATCCATCTTCTTCCGCTTATCCGGGGCCAGGTCGCGGGGGCAGCAGTCTAAGTTGAGACGCCCAGACTTCCCTCTCCCAGACACTTCCTCCAGCTCTTCCGGGGGAATACCAAGGCGTTCCCAGGCCAGCCGAGAGACATAGTCCCTCCGGCGTGTCCTTGGTCTTCCCCGGGGCCTCCTCCCGGTTGGACATTCCCGGAACACCTCCCCAGGGAGGCGTCCAGGAGGCATCCGGGACAGATGCCCGAGCCACCTCAGCTGGCTCTACTCTGAGCTCCTCCCGAGTGACCGAGCTCCTCGCCCTGTCTCCAAGGGAGCGCCCAGCCACCCTACGGAGGAAACTCCTTTCGGCCGCCTGTATCCGGGATCTTGTCCTTCTGGTCATGACCCAAAGCTTCTGACCATAGGTGAGAGTAGGATAGTAGATCGACCGTTAAATAGAAAGCTTCGCCTTGCAGCTCAGCTCTTTCTTTACCACAACAGGCCGGTATATCAACCGCATCACTGCGGAGGATACGCCGATCCGCCTGTCGATCTCCCGTTCCATCACTCCCTCACTCGTGAACAAGACCCCACGATACTAAGATACTCCTCCACTTGAGGCAGGAGCTCTCCACCAATATGTTACATCATTTGATTGAAATAGTCTAGCCAGCTGCTTGCTACTAGCTAGCCAACTTTAGCCAGGCGCTACCCTGGCTGTGTGTGAGTATATTATTTTCTGATAATGCTACATTGCGCAACAACAAATCCGTGTTGAAATCGGCAGGAGGAGCGCTAGCTAGCTGTTAGCAGAAGAGTCCTGCGGTGTGTTTACAGCTCACGGAGCTAAACACTGGTTACGCTGCATTTTCAAGTGTGCCGGTGCGCCGCTTAACGGCGAGGGGCGGGAACACTGTTTAAAGCCAGCTGCAGCAACCACTGTCAGAGACCAGTTCAGCCTTGACAAAACGAAGCAAAACGTTTCTTTAAACGGAAATGTTGGTGCCTTGAACACCTTGTTGTGTATGCAAGCGCATTGCCTTTTTACACGGTGGTGTTTACATACATATCGCTGCTGAGTGGTTAAAACCTCTGACACACCCACCAAATGGCACACAGTTGCGCACCGTTTCAAGGAAACATGTTCAACCTGGAAACCTTGGCAAAACGGTGTGCACCCTTTTCATGATTGAATGTGCCCCACGTAATTGTCTGCTGAAAAAAAACAATGTCGACCTGCAGGGCAGAAGCCATGGTAGCTTTCCTAGTTGACAAATAATTGCCAGCGTGGCCAGTAATGTTCACAATATGTTTGTTTTAAGCCTGAATTCATCAATTCTCGGTCTTATCATTCGCCTTTGATGTGTTTGTGTTTGTATGGGCCATGTGGTCGTGGTGGCGTAAACGCCGCTGCTGTGTTACTAAATTGTATCCTATTTCATTTTTTTAAATTCCGTTTTTGACAGTTTACAGATAATTTTTCAGGTTTGATTTGAACCTCTGTCTTTAAATGGAGCAAAATAAATATATTTATTTCCTCGACATTATAATGGTGTTTTTATTATGCCAGTAACAACTAGTAACTATATATGACACTAACAAAATAAAGAACATTTTGATTTTGGGACAGCTTACATTCACTTTGGGACAGTTACATTTTTTTTATTTTTGGACAGTGAACTAATACAATTTTGTTCTTAAAACTGTACCAAACCATACAATTCATTATCACAATATCTATCCTCTTTGAGCTGTTTGTGCCAATAACCACATTGTGATTATCTTTATCATTTGAAAACTTGCACGTTTCTGCTACTTTTGACCTCTCATCCCTACTAAGCTGGGGACATTTTTGGCAGCCACTTAATATTAACCTGGCTAAACTTAAAATCCCCAGTATCACGTAATAGTGTGGCAATGCTTACTACTTTTGATGCCAATTTGTCATGTGCTGAAGTGCAAACTGCTGGCTCAAATGACCTGAACCGAGATTACAAAACAACAATTTTCTGTGGTTTTTGGTACATTCGTGTGGATGGCAAAGATCTATTCAATGACCCTGACATGTCAAACTGGGTGGGAAATGTTTCAATTAGTGTGTAAGGTGTAATCATAGACCCGGCGTGTGGACGATTCCCTGTGCCCAGAAATAGAGGTATTGAATTTAGTAGGGAGATGAAGGGGGGCGTGGAGGAGATACTGTGGAAGGAGAACAGGGGTTAGTGGTCTGGCTCAACACACTACGCTGCCCCACCCAGAGGAAACATTCCAGACGGAATTAAAGAGTTAACTCTTCAAACAGTGAACATTCCCACTGGGGGCTCCCAACAAGAGGCAAGGGGGTTTGATGGGGGTGGGTGCATGTCCGTGTTGTAGTCGGGTTTGATTGGTGATCTTTCAATTAATTTCACTCATTGTCGCAGGGGCTATAAAAGAAAGAAGCCAAAGGGCCTAAATGGGGGGAGCTGGATGGGAGGGCGCGCTGTTGCAGGCAGAAACCCTTTTTTTTTTTATTTGTCTTGAGTCCCAAAGGGCACATCTGCTGCTGGCAGACGGGAGGAGGCTTCTCGTGGTGGGTCCAGTCCCCTCGCCTCAGCCACACCATGGCTTGGTCAAACACAGCATTAATTGGCAGCGTCTAGTCTGCCAGGATGATTCCGCCATCCACACACACGACTACAGGATCTAGATAGTGTTAGGCTATTCATTCATGGATTCCCCGTCCTGTATCCTGGACGGGGTCCTGAGCAATGTGTTTGCACCTAATTAGGGCTGCAGCTATCGATTATTTTCGCAATCGAGTATTCTACCATTTTTTTCTATCGATTAATCGAGTAATTGGATAAGTACTTTTTCTTTATTAAAGAGCAATACTAAATATACAAGATAAAATAAGACAGGTATCTTAAAAACAACTAATTTGTTTCTTTTTTAGAAAGAGTTTAGGTTTTATTACTGAAATTGCATACATTATCTGTGAAACCTAAACCAATTTAGTGCATTCAATTGGCATTTTATATTCGAAATACAAATATATGAATGAACAAAATTATAAATAAAAATATAAAATTACATTTCAAATTACTTTAAAAAGGTTAATATAGTACATCCTAAAACTAACAACTACAGCCTACAACCTATAAATCAAAAAATTACTAATAGACCTATAAATAATAATAATGCCTAAACATTATTTATGTTGTGCAACTTACCTTCTTGTTGGAAGGCTTTGTGGCTTTTGTAAGAAGAAAAAATATTGGACAGGAAGGTAACTTGGAACAAGAACAAGAGTAGAGAAGGGCATAGAGATGCGCAAATCTGCTGTTTAAAAACAGTCCATCCATCCGCACTTGACGCTGATCGACACATTACAATTATTGAACTTCTCAGTGTTAAGCGCGATGCTATCGTGACATTAGCGACACTGAAGTAGGTTGCTTGTTTACCGCTGGAACGTGAGCAAAAGAGAGAGATGTGTTTGTATTTAATTCAGATAAAGTACATCGCACATACAGATCTACATTTTGAGCTAATCATTCATCATAGTAACACAGCTTGTTTCGTTAAGTTAGGAGCTCTAAATATGATTAAAGTGTGAGTTTTAAATTACACAAATCAATGAAAGCACGAGTGCTGCGCATCACGCACACGCAGTTACAGCTTGTTCTGCTATTTGTTGCCTTAGCTTTTATTAACATTTGAATTGTGTATTTCAGAGATATCAAGTTTATATACAGTCCCATTAAACATTTCACATACACATCACAAGATGATGATGCACGTGCAAACTCCATCATGCGGGTTACTCTATCGAGTTGCTCGTATCTCTTCAGCTGACACGCAAACTTAAATGTTCAGCTTGCATCCTGAAGCCCAACACACATTTGTCTTCATTTGAAAATAGCGAGCAAGACTAAATTACATGACTTGTGATGATGCCGCTCTGTTTCTCTCGCATTGCGGTCTTTGATCTTGAAATGAGCAGAAAGTTAAGGAATGACACATTCATTTAGTTTTACCGTGAGATGAGAGTTCCACGTCTTTATTAAAATCAACACATTAATGATTTATCTATCATCCACCGGCAAGTTTTGGAATAAAAGGCTACTTTTATTCCTTTACCCACCTGACACGCGGAAATAACTGCAATCTGTGCATACTCCGAGTCCTTACACAAAAATGGTCTTTCTGCAACATGACCGTGTGTAATTAAATTGACTAAACTAAGCTTCGAGGCAACTGATTTTGCCTCGATGATTTTTTTTAATTCGAGTAACTCGAGTTACTCGAGGAATCGTTTCAGCCCTACACCAAATAGTTACATTTTAACTCTGCACCGTTAATGTGGGTGAAATATACTTTGACCAAACGTCTTTCAAATTGAGCTCTGTGGTCCCGTGGTTTGAAAACATTTGGTAACCTGTGTTTCAAAGTATTTGTAAAACATCTCATAAGAGCTGCGTGATGTCAACTTAACAGTTTTTCTGGCATCACGTACGTTCAAAGGCATGTTACGTAACAAAAATTAGATATCAAATTAAAATCTTCACTGGTGTTGTTCATTTTATTACTTTACAAGTGGCAGTTCTGTTGTGGGTCATATTTGGACTTTCCCTGTTCCTTGTGTCGATACTTCCCTTCAGAGAGATAGAAAATGCAGCTGTTGTGACGGTGAAATGCTCATTTCCTTTTGTGGTTTTATAATCTGTATCTTCTTTTCCTTTCGGCTGTTCCCTTTCAGGGGTCGCCACAGCGAATCATGTGCCTCCATCTAACCCTGTCCTCTGCATCCTCTTCACTCACACCAATTAACTTCATGTCCTCTCTCACTACATCCATAAATCTCCTCTTTGGTCTTCCTCTAGACCTCCTGCCTGGCAGCTCCAACCTCAGCATCCTTCTACCAATATATTCACAGTCTCTCCTCTGAACGTGTCCAAACCACCTCAATCTGGCCTCTCTGGCTTTATCTCCGAAACATCTAACATGAGCTGTCCCTCTGATGTACTCGTTCCTGATCCTGTCCATCCTCGTCACTCCCAAAGAGAACCTCAACATCTTAAGCTCTGCCACCTCCAGCTCTGCCTCTTGTCTTTTCTTCAGTGCCACTGTCTCTAAGCTGTACAACATCGCTGGTCTCACCACCGTCTTGAACACCTTTCCTTTCATTCTTGCTGATACTCTTTTATCACACAACACACCTGACACTTTTCTCCACCCGTTCCAACCTACTTGCACTCGCCTCTTCACCTCTTTTCCACAGTCTCCATTGCTCTGAACCGTTGACCCTAAGTACTTAAAGTCCTGCACCTTCTTCACCTCTGCTCCCTGTAACCTCACTATTCCACCTGGGTCCCTCTCATTGACACACATGTATTCTGTCTTACTGCGGCTAAGCTTCATTCCTCTGTTTTCCAGAGCAGACCTCCATCTCTCTAGATTCTCCTCCACCTGCTCCCTGGTCTCACTACAAATAACAATGTCATCAGCAAACATCATAGTCCATGGAGATTCCTGTCTAACCTCATCTGTCAGCCTGTCCATCACCAGAGCAAACAAGAAGGGGCTCAGAGCCGATCCTTGATGCAGACCCACCTCCACCTTGAACTCCTCTGTCGCACCTACAGCACACC